>CM070684.1:17886700-18486700 GCA_036346265.1 Melocanna baccifera | reverse complement strand
ATTATTTGCTAGAATATACACGTTGGTTAATCGAAGTTACTACATAACATGCTAAATAAAATCATGAGCTGTGACACACAAAATAAAATCAGTTGAGACTGAATTCTCCATGGTCGTGAATATTGTTATTCGCTCGGATCACCTGTGCTAATATTTCTTGCACTTTCTTTCTCTCAATTGTTACCTGATGAGATACCTGATCTCGATGCCTTAGCTACACTTAGCCGCCTTAAGGACAACTTAGATTAATGGCCGGGGAGATTTGCTCTTGAAACTTTGCCAGACCTTTAAAATCGCCAAAATTAACCTTGCCTATATGTATACTAACACTAGTTCCTTCGAAAAATCAAATATAGTTTTCCATATATATGTATATGTGCTGTCCAGCGATAATTTTGTCTTTGCAAGTGATAACCACTAGCTTTTTATGTTCATTAAATGAGATATCACTTAGTCACCATTGGCGCCCAACAAAATTTAATTCTGAAGAATGCTAGGTAGGGCTAGCTCGCTCCTCATCCCGTTTGCTTACATTTTACTCCCTCCGTTATTTTTTACTTCTCTATAAAATCCGTGCCATCAAACTTTTTAAAATTTAATCACCAACAAATTTAAAACAGTTTAGATAGGCTATATAAAAATTACATTATTGGATTTGTCATCAAAAATACTTTCATAGTATTATAATTTTATTAGTATATCTTAATATAAAGTTATAGCGGTTAAAATCACATGCGGTTAAAATCACATATTAGAGAAAACGTCATGTATTTGTAGGGATAGCTGCTAGCATCAACTCCTTAGTCATTTTCTTCAAACCATTTCGACAGGAAAAAGCTTATAATAAACCTAGAATTCGGTTCATTCGTTAGTACTCTTTGTAAAACAATATTGCTGGACAGCATCAGCGCTCTCTTTCCTCTCTATCATGACAACCCGACAAGTGTCATAAAATTTTTTGTAACAAAATTTTCAAACCAAAATTTAAATAATCAAAAGCTGAGTATTCAGGTCCAAGCAGAATAACCACACATATTAATCAACAGTTACTTTAATTTCTTTCCAACATGCATATTATGATAGATTAGTACGTAGCTGGCCATTTCTAACAACCCAACCTCCTCGATCGTTCCATCTAGATCATTCTCAAAGTACAATTAAGCAAAGCTATTGAACTTACAGAAGTTAATTCTCCCAATCTATTTCTTATATTTAAAATAAAAAATATATTGGAACATATTTTGATCATATGATGTATAAAAAACTGATGTGGTGAAAAGGTACGCAAATTGAGAGGTAATACATCTTACTAATGTGAGAAACTCAGTGTCACGTGACTAAGAACATGTACGTTTGTGCATGGTGACCAAATCGAGAACAGTTGCAGAGAACTGCTCAGTTCCAACTGTCTAGAGCACTATATAACATATTGGGTGCTTTATTTTGGGCTTATGCTTAGACTTTAGTTTTTATTTTTATAGTAACTAGTTTGTAATTAGTGTGTTTTTTTAAGATAGGGTCTACAGGTGATTGTAGTAAATATTGTATCAAGTTTAGCTATACCGGATAAAATCACATGCGACTATTTTTTTCTGTGTACTATTTTTTACGTACAGCCAGAATTTCAAAATCATAAGCCAAAAGCCAAAGTCATAGCCTAAAAAACTCACCCATATTTTTTTGAAGACATAACTGTATCTGTTTTGCCATTCCCGATCATACTCAAATGTGTAGCAGAAAAAGTCACAATTTTGAGCATGAATTACCTGGATCAAAAAGGCTATCTGTGAGTTGCGTAAATTCAAAAGAATAATATTATCACATCATCAAACAGCTAGCCAAGGATGAGTAAACACCAAAACAGGAGTTTACCACGCGCGCGCGCGCGCACAGAGAGAGAGAGAGAGAGAGAAACGAGAAGATTACAAGTCATGAGATCTTGCAACTTATTCCTTTTAACACCCTTGATTAAAAGTCATGAGATCTTGCAAACTTATTCCTTTTAAAACCCTTGATCAAAGTCCCATTTGAGAATTTATGAGCTGCGGTGACATCATTTATCAGGAATGCCTACGATCTAGCTAGCAACCACAACTGATATATATATATATATATATATATATATATATATATATATATATATATATATATAAAATAATGAACACCTAGCTAGTTTGTTTGTAGGACGATTTCTGCCTAATCAAATCAGTTAAGGGAGAACAAGAAGTATCTTTTAGATATCGGGGCGTAGCAATGCATGCACTGTGGTGAAAACGACAAAACACAGTGATTCCATGCGTTGTGAAGTGCGCTCTGTGGCTACACGTACGATGTCTTCTCGGATCAGTTTGGGATTTGCCGAAAACCTAAACTAATTGATTCACCGGAAGTTGATTCACCGTCCGATAATTCAAATCGAACCAGACACATGGATATCATTCTGCGCATGCGTTCGAGAGTCCAGACATAATTCAAAGACGAATGATAATTTCAAACGTTTACAGGAATTAAGGGTTCAAATCGAACCAGACGAGAGCAAATCAAAGGAGCGAATTGCACGTACGCGCGGCACATCGATCGTCGCTGCGGTCACTGATCGATCAGATGATGTAGTCCTCGACGTCGTCGTTCTCGTGCACTATTCCTGGCTCTTCCATGAGAGTAGGGAACTTGTCGCTGCGGAGTGTCAGCGACGGGAGAAAGACGGTGCGGTTGCCGAGATGCAGCAGCTGGGTGAGGCTCCTCTCGGCAACATTCACCCCAAACGCGTCGAAGGCGTCGAAGTCGAGGTCGCTGTCGACGAAGCTGCGTACCAGCAGCATCCCGTCGTTGTCGTCGGCGTCGACTTCGAGGGACGGGACGAGGTAGGACCTCATGCCGAAGCCGCTCCATCTTTCGGCCTGCCTGACCACGTACGCCAGGTGAGGCTGCGGCTTGAGCTCCACCCCGAGCACGTCCCCAGAGCGCGTCGGGACGTAGAAGCGACCCCGCAGCGCGAGGCCGCCCTTGAACGCCGGCAGCTCGCCTTCGCCGTCGTCAACGCAGCTCACATCGACTGCCGCCCACAGGATGTCGCGGGGCTTGGCGTAGAACATCGCCGAGTGCCGCCCCTCCGTGACGCAGAGCACCACGGTCGGCTGGCACTGTCCCTCTCCCTCTTCGTCGACGACGACACCGGCAGCAGTAATGTTGTCGGCGTCGAAAGTGATCCGGCCCGGCATCGCGCACGTGGCAGGGAGATCAGCGAACTCCATCATCAGAGGATTCAGGAGACAAACCGTGTCCGTGAGCTTGTGGTAGAGCACCAGCAGGCCGTCCGCGCTGCCGTGGTAGCTGTACTCGTGGGGCGTCGGCAGGTGGATCTGGAGGGCGGCGCCGGTTTGCACGTTGAGGAAGCGGTGCGGCTCGCCGTCCTCGTTGTCCGAGAGCATCATCCAGTTCCGTGGGAAGAATCGCGGCTGAAGGAGCCTCGGGTCGGCGGTCGCACCTCTCCACGGCTTGCAGACAGATCTCAGGCGGATGTATTCCGCCGCGTCCGTGAGCAGCAGGTCGTCAGCGACCTTGGACAGGAGTTCCGGGAGGAGCCCCGCCCAGTCCCTCTGGTCAGCGCTGAAGCATCGAGAAAAAAGATCAATCAGCTGATGGCAGAAAAATCACTAGAACGAAGAACAAGAACAATCAGATGAAGATCAAACAGGAGATCGGGAAATCGAAGAACAGGAACAGTCGGTACGTACCTTTCGGCCTCGGCGCCGGCGCCGGGGAGGGACGGCTCGCGATTCGCCGCTGAAGAGGTGGCGGCGGCGAACCGCGCTTGCTTGCGGGTGCGTGCCATGGCGTTGAAGCTAGGGTTTGGGGGAGGGGATCGATTTGCCGCTAGAAATGGAAGCTGGTGTGTGCAAGCGCGATCGAGCAGTAGTGTAGCAGAAAAAGGAAGGATGGTATAGAAACGAGATTTTACACCGTACAGACCATCGCATGATGCCGCGTTCTGCCCTTCGGCACTCTTGGGGCGTTGGATCGAGCCTGCAACGGTTTGGATCGAGGTGGCCCGTGGGGTGAGAAGATTTGAATTTCTCACGACATATTCAGAGGGCATCACTTTCTCGTCACCTTTCTTCTCCACCCCTTGTTGTAATGCTTACTTCATCCTTGGTCAAATTTCTCATCTGTCGGTTGCTGACGTATGAAACTGATTAATTTGTACTACTCTCTCCGGTCATCGAAGATTTTGGAGTTTCTAAACTTTAATTATCAATATCTTTATGGATATTTAATTTAGATTAGGCATACTTGAAAAATATCAATATGTTTATGGACATTTAGATTGAACACACTTGAAAATGATATCTATAGATTTGTCTCGAAAATTAATTTTTAAAAATTATAGTTTTATTACATTTATAAATATATCATAACATAAATTAACTAGTGGTGAAAGTTGTATTTTGAAGACGGTGTCGATGTCCAAAAAGACACTTTTTTGTGAGTGGAGGAAGTAATTAGTAAATTCGGTTTCAAGTTTGTTTCTTTCACCTTGTTCCATCGGTCAGCTAAAATCATAAACAAAATTAGTATAATTAGTATGATTGGACACTTTTCTCTCCAAGCCCTTGCTAAAATCTCGGTATATAAGCCTATGTACCACAGAAAGATGCACACTCTAGTGATATGGATCACTCAGAGGTTGGATCCATCATTTTTCTTCGTTTGGGGCCATTCAAAGACTCAATCTCGAACTTCACTAGGTTTTCTAGAAGAATACAGGTATCTCCTTTTCTATAGATTTGACTGTAGTATATACATATGTTTCCCCTAGTCTACTGACTGACTGGTCATTCTGCACTACACTAGCCTACTCCCTTCGATCAAATATATAGAGCATATTTTATATTGCCTATCTCTAATTATTATCTCCAAGTACTATATTTAATGTGTGCATATCAGATGTATAGAAGGAACAAAAAAACCTATTTTAATTAGTATATGATATACGTTCTATATATTTGAATTGATGGAGTACTGCTTAAATGCTTAACTGCATGTTGTGAACATAGCCTTCCAGCTGTCCAGGCCAAGGTGATCACGTAATGCTTAAGGGCCTCTTTGGAAAAGGATTTTGGAGGAAAAAATGGAGGAATTCAATCCGAAGGAAAAATTCCTATGAAAGTGTTTGGATTGTAGTATTGCTTCGACGGAATTTCATAGGATAGAAAAATTTACTACACGTGTTAGAGGAATTATGATATGAGATCTAACTGCACGTTACAAATTCCTTTGAGAGTTCTAATATATGCATTTTTCTCTTTGTCGTTTCCACTTTACTAACAAACATCTACATCCAAATTTATGTATTTTCCTGTTGAAGCATCCAAACAGCATTCCCGGTAGAAAAATATATTTTGTTGACGGTTTTCTCATAACCATCAGCAAAATTATAATTTTTCTGATGGAACCCGTCACCAAAACTGTAAACCTTGATGGTTGTTTGTGGGCCTGTCAGGATAATTTGTGATGTAAGGTTTTCTCTGTTTTCTAGCAGCGACAGTTGTGAGTAGGGTTATAAAAATCAACCAAAAATCACCTAAAATTGGTGAAAATTGGTTCTACTAGGCACTTCCGGTTATAGTATAAATCGGTCTCAAATATTTTATTTTACTTCAAGTTACCCCGATTTACACCGATTTCGGTCAATTTTTATTTAAAAATTGAAAATTTTAACCTAAAAACTATCAAAAGTTTTTGAAAATCGATGCTATCGATCCCACCGAACCCCCTCCCCCCTACCCGTCCCCGGATAAACATTTAAAACCAGTTTTGATAACTTGGTTGTGAGCAATCCTTGTAGGATTTCACTGTACGTGACATTGAATTCCCGTGGTTTTCATATTAAATTCCTATGTCTTTTTTTTGTTGTTGTTGTTTCATGCGTTCCAAAAGGGGTCCAGTGCTGCTGTGTAGTTTATCTGACAGATATCTTTTTTCCCACATTGATTTTGTCAAAACGGCATCACTAGATCCGAGCCACCCTTTAGAACATGGGAATTGGGTATACAGGAGTCTCGAATAATTTACACTTTCATTTTCAAAACCAAATTATATAAAATCTCTATGAATTCCTGTGTCCCAATTATTCCAAATTAGCCTTGCACGTACATAGATAAATGTTTCATTTCCAGTGTCAAGGCCACGTGTGCTATTATTGACTTAGTGTTAAAAATTACAAGCTCTTTGCTATACATATTAGCAGTCAACGAATGGGCACTCTCCTACTTGAAGTGGCTGGAGTCCGAAGTCAACACATTATCCCTGATATATATATGCTTGAGGTTATATATACCACAATATATATGGTACATCATGCATATATTGCTTGCTTCACACCATACTAGTATGTGTACCCACATGCTGCTATCATATGTAGTACCTTTTTTCATTATATTAATCATACATTTTTTGGCACATTAGTGATGAAAAAACTGTTGAAATATACTATATAGCATGAACATGCATGTATATGCTCGATCAATTCAGGTCGACGAAATTATCAAGTTAACTACTCTGTAGTTGATCATTCAGCTCGTCTAAAGACAAACAGTAAGGCCATTCCAGGGTAACGAATTGAAGCCCACTGTGAGACCCCGACTCAGTTT
The DNA here is from genome assembly GCA_036346265.1 of Melocanna baccifera. Lineage (NCBI taxonomy): Eukaryota > Viridiplantae > Streptophyta > Magnoliopsida > Poales > Poaceae > Melocanna > Melocanna baccifera. The sequence continues at coordinate 18,480,047 of CM070684.1, read as the reverse complement.
GAATTAAGCTGATGTGTGGCCTGTGCAGTGGTATGAATGCAAGTGATAATTTAGTCACACCTTGCCAGTTGAGTAAAAGTTAGACAACAGATAACCTCTATTACTGTTGGTAAAGAGTCCTCGTGCTACTCCGTGTTGAAAAGTTTATCCGAAAGTTAGGACTTGAGAGTCAAAAGTTATTATGTTTTTAGTTCCGGGACAGCAGGGGTAACTGTTACGATGAAGGGGGAGTATTGCGGAATTGGAGAGCATATAGTTGTGATGTTGTTAAATTATTGTTCGTGTGCTGTTGTGACTTGTTATTGAAATTGGGTGTTTACTGTAGAAAGAGTAGCGTCGGGTTTATTATCTTTTTCGAATCAACCTGTTACTTGCAATAAGAAAAGACAAGTGTATGATATAATGGTATTCAAATATTTAAAATTGTCGTTATATTTAAATAAATACTTGTCATGGTAATTCACATGATTATACTTGTTCTTATAATGTTCATGTGTTTATGGTAGAATAGTGATAATGCTTATGGTAGAATGATGATGATGTCAATTAATTAATGCTAATAATTAACTAATGAAAGATATAATTATTGCATTGCATGTTGAGTATTCATATTGCAACAAGGTGATATGTGCGGCCCTCTAGAGCCTACTTTGCGTAGGTGACTCATGAAAGTGGATAGAGAAAGATCTATTTCGGTATGCATCCCACAGGAGTGAGAAAAAACCTAATTTTGTATGCACTCCATGGGAGTGGAGTTAAGACCCTGTATGAAAAAGGACATGGCAAGAGTGGTTTATTGACAGATGATCACTCTGTTATACTGGTATAAGAGAAGTGAAAACATGTATATTGCATTCACGAAAAGAGAAATAAGATAATGAGACATATGTATAGAACTTAATGAAAATGAATCTGTGAAATTGAGATAATGGTGAGTGGACATGAATAGTTAATACAATATTCACTTCGTTTATTATTCTATTATGGCTAGGACAATGGATCCCAAGAGAGAAAGGGAAGGCGTGGTGCATCATAAGAACCAGGTAGACCACGAAAGATCAGAAGAAACTGTAACAAGTAGGGCACTCATCTTCGTCGGAACTTCCAGCTAATTTACCTGCGTTATGATCGGATAGCTTTGCCCATCCGAGCATTCCTTCTCCGGCGAGGGTTCGAGCTCCGGCGAGCGGTGCTCACTGTCGTATCACTGACTAGTGGTACATGTGGCATTGGATTTAGAAGGTAAATGTGTGGAACTCCTGTTCTTGTTCTTGGGATAATACCGAGAGGGAGAGAGGGGATTAGGGGTACCAACCGTCTGATTGCGTGGAGGAGGAGCTGGCCATCGCGGGTTCGGCGGTGAAGTCTGCACACGGGCAGCGACGGTCGGAGAAGAGGATGGTGACGGCGGTGGCGGCGTAGATCCGGTGACGGGGACGGCGATGGAGCTTCCCGCCGCTGACTGCGCCCCTCTAGATCGGTTAGGGTTTTGTCGGGTGGAGTTTGTGGCGGCACGGTGAAACTCGTCGTCCGTGCCTCCAGCCCCACCCCTCTATTTATAGCGCAGCGCGACGGGGGCCCATCAGCCAATGGTTGGGCTGAGCGCCCCGATCGTATGCGCGATCAAGGCCCGATTAGCCGTTGGGCTAATCGGCTGAGATCAATCTAACATTCTCCCCCTTGATCTCAATCTATGCTTTAACTTTAATTACTTTTGACTTTACTCATTCCATCACAGATTAGTGCACAGAACATGTCTCATCATCACGGTCAATCGCCTATAGATTCAACAGCTACAATACACCTCTCTGTTCTGAAATAGTTACTTTAAACTTTTGGACCATCTTTTAGTTCAGGAATCATAGGCTTTCTCTTAAACCCATGCCGGCTATATGTTCTCTGAACACGTTGGGTGGTAAGCCTTTAGTAAGCGGATCCGCTAACATTTTTGCGGTACTTATATGCTCAAGACTTATAATTTGATCCCGAACTTTATCTTTCACAACATAATACTTTATGTCAATGTGTTTCGCAGCACCACTTGACTTATTGTTGTGGGCATACATTACTACGGGTTCATTATCGCAGTACAACTTAAGTGGTCTATTGATGTCGTCAACCACTTTTAAACCGGGTATGAACTTCTTTAGCCGCCCACCGCCCCGTAGCCTCATAACATGCTACAAACTCGGCATACATTGTGGACGATGTAGTGACGGTTTGCTTTGAGCTTTTCCACGATATAGCTCCTCCAGCGAGAGTGAATACATATCCGGATGTTGACTTTCTATCATCTCTTGCATAATCAGAATCTGTATACCCCACTATATGGAGTAAATCTGATCTTCTGTATGTCATCATGAGGCCTTTTGTTCCTTGCAAATAATGCAAGACTTTCTTTACCAATTTCCGATGCTCTATTCCAGGATTGCTCTGGAATCTGCCAAGTAACCCGGTAACAAACGCTAAGTCAGGGCGTGTACACACTTGAGCATACTGTAAGCTTCCGACAGCTGAAGCATATGGAACCGATTTCATTTGATCGAGCTCAGACGTTCCCGGGCATTGAAAATCCCCATATCTGTCGCCCTTGACTATAGGTGCAGGTGAAGGACTACATTTATGCATACCAAATTTCTTTAAGACTTTCTCTATGTATGCCTTTTGTGATAGTCCCAATGTCCCTTTATCTCTATCCCGGTGAATTTCGATCCCTAGAACGAACGAAGCTTCACCAAGATCTTTCATATCAAAGTTTGAGGACAAGAATTTCTTTGTCTCCAGTAGCAGACTGACATCACTACTAGCTAGTAGGATATCATCCACATAAAGGATTAGGAAGATAAACTTCCCATCTTTAAACTTTGCATAAACACAGTTGTCCTCTACATTCTCTTTAAACCCAAATTTTCTTATTGTACTGTCAAACTTCAAGTACCATTGTCTTGAAGCTTGCTTTAACCTATAAATCGATTTCTTTAGACGGCATCCCATTCTTTCATTTCCTTCCACGACAAAACCTTTCGGTTGTGCCATGTAAACATTTTCCTCCAAATCCCCATTAAGAAATGCCGTCTTTACATCCATCTGATGTAACTCTAAATCATAATGTGCTACTAATGCCATTATGATTCTGAAGGAGTCTTTACATGAGACTGGAGAAAAGGTCTCATTGTAATCAATCCCTTCTCTTTGCGTAAAGCCTTTTGCCACAAGTCGCGCTTTGTATCTTTCTATATTCCCTTGGCAGTCAAGTTTTGTCTTGTAGACCCATTTACAGCCTACTGTTTTGGCTCCTTTAGGAATAATTTCCAAGTCCCAGACTTTATTAGTCTTCATGGACCTCATTTCCTCTTCCATAGCCTCAAGCCATTTTGAAGAATTGTCGCTTCTCATGGCTTCTTCAAATGAGGTGGGATCATCCTCCATTTGAAATTCCTCTGTATGATAAATCTGATAATCATCAGAAATAGCTGATCTTCTTACTCTTTGAGACCTCATCGGGGCCTCTACAATTGGTACATCTTCTGTTTGGGGCTGCTGTTGCTCCCCCTCATCTGTGGCAATGGGTTCTGTAGGATCCTGAAGAACAGGTTCCTCATTCTCATTCATTGTTGCCACAGGTGGAACAATAGCAGGTGCTGGCACCACGGTGTCTTGCACCGTCGGTGCAGCGACAGCAGGCACTGCGAAAAATGGTTCTTGAATCATTGAAGTGGGCGCATACGCCCGCTTCTCTTCAAGGTCAATCCCTCGAGTTACCATGCTTCCCCTCATCATTTCATCCTCTAAGAAGACAGCGTGTCTCGTTTCTACAAACTTTGTATATCGGTCTGGGCAGTAGAAACGAAAACCTTTTGACTTTTCAGGGTAGCCAATGAAATGGCAGCTTACTGTTTTGGGATCAAGCTTCCCAAGATTTGGGTTAAATACTTTAGCCTCAGCAGGACTCCCCCACACACGTAAGTGGTGTAGTGAGGGAACTCTTCCTGTCCACAACTCGTACGGTGTTTTGGGCACCGACTTACTAGGTACTCTGTTGAGAATATGAATGGTGGTTTTCAACACCTCCATCCATAAACTCAATGGCAGTGTGGAATAGCTCATCATGCTTCGCACCATATCCATCAGGGTACGGTTGCGTCTTTCAGCTACTCCATTTTGCTGAGGTTCGCCCGGTGTAGAATACTGGGCCACTATACCATTTTCCTGTAGAAACCTTGCAAAAGGTCCAGGAACTTGTCCATATGGGGTATGTCGACCGTAGTACTCCCCCCACGATCAGATCGGACTATCTTAATCTTTAAATCATGTTGGTTTTCAACTTCAGCCTTAAATATCTTGAATTTATCCAAGACTTCATTTCTTTCTTTGATTGGACAAATATATCCATAACGGGAGTAATCATCCGTGAATGTTATGAACGAGTCATATCCATCCACACTTTTCACAGGAAAAGGACCACAAATATCTGTGTGAATAATTTGTAGAACTCCTGTGCTTCTTTTGGCGTCTTTCTTAATTTTCTTTACATATTTTCTTTTAATGCATTCTCTGCATTGTTCTAAGTCTGAGAACTCTAATGGAGGAAGAATATCATTCTTAACTAGTCTTTCTATTCTCCCCCTCGAAATATGGCCTAAACGACAGTGCCATAATTTCGACGACGCATCTAGAGTTCTCTTTCGTTTTCTGTTTGCATTCGTAGACGAGGATTCATTTACTTTCTCGCACGCGACGTTCCCATTATCGCATACGACATTCACATCATCACATAATGATAATAAATAAAGCTCATTTTGCAAGATGGCAAGGCCAACACATGCTTTATTAAACATTATTTCACACTTGCCATTTCCAAAATGACAATCATAACCATCATTGTCCAAACATGAAACACTAATCAAATTCCTCTGTAAAGAGGGTACATAAAGAACATCTCTAAGTAAAAGAGTGAAACCATCAGTAAGCTCTAATAAAAGATCGCCAACGGCTTCAACTTCAGCTTGGACTCCATTTGCGACTTTAATGCATCTTTCTTTTCTTTGCGTAGTCCTCGTCGAACGGAATCCCTGTAAAGAATTAGCAACATGAACAGTTGCTCCTGAGTCAATCCACCAAGTGGATTTCGAATATTGCACATACAGGGATTCATTTATATAGATCGGTTAGGGTTTTGTCGGGTGGAGTTTGTGGCGGCACGGTGAAACTCGTCGTCCGTGCCTTCAGCCCCACCCCTCTATTTATAGCGCAACGCGACGGGGGCCCATCAGCCAATGGTTGGGCTGAGCGCCCCCGATCAGGGCGCGATCAAGGCCCTGAGATCAATCTAACAAAATGAACACGTCACGTACAAGTCCAAACGTACGTACGGCTCCAGGATTTGAATAATGCTGATGGCGACCACAGCTTCGAAATTAAATAACCTCGCTCCAAAATGCGACGGCGACATGCGACTCATCCATGCCTACACACACATCGGCCGGAATCTCATCCACATACATTGCATGCTTTATCACGTGCGGAAACTAGATTTTATTTCGCATCCAAATTATATATTTGTGTACTAGCTATCTAGCTACGTACCTACATATAACGATATATATATATATATATATATATATATGTATGTATGTATGTATGTATGTATGTATGTATGTATGTATGTATGTATGTATGTATGTATGTATGTATGTATGTATGTATGTATGTATGTATGTATACACATGGAAATCAAGATATCGTGAAGAACTGTTAGGTAACCTTCGGTTGTGTAACACCTCTGTTTCCAGGAAAGTCGTTTACTGCACGAAATATGCTGTTTTGCTGCATCATCATAGGACCTTTACTGTATTTTTTCTTAGCGTGGATGCGTGACATATGCGTAGAATAAAACTAGCTAAAATCAGTATTTCGTTTTACTAAACGAAATACATCGTTTTACTATACAACCACAGAATATTTACTGCATTTTTCTGAGCACGGAGGGTGACATACACGTAGAATAAAACTTGTTGATGTAAGCATGTAGTAAAAGTTCATATTAAATACCGTAAAAAGGTCGAGTACCATCCGGTTCTATACATAGTCACATGCCCACACTCAGAAAAATCTCGTGTGGTGTTACAGAAAAACATCATATTTCATGTAGTAAAACGAAGTGCTAACTTCAGCCAGTTTTATTCTACGCATATTGATCCTACGCTCAGAAAAGTACAATAAATCTCCTATGGTGTATAGTAAAATGGCCTATTTCATGCAAGAAACAAATTTTGTAGTGTCAAAACACATTCAACATGACCCCATGCAAAGCGTAGCACATTGCACGTAGGGCACGTAGCTGGATCGACTCTGAATTTATATATGCAAGTTTGGCTACTCTTGTATTCTGGTGAAGATGTAAGGTCCCTAATCGATGCATGTTCTTCTTCTTTGTGCTGCTATATGGGTTGGTTTTTTGTTGTTGTTGCTGATGTTTTATAGCCCTAGCACGAGCGCTTCGAAAAACCAATCCAAATAAGCTATTTTAAAAATACGATAAAAAACCTATCTCGTTTGTTTGTTCAAAGAAACCATAAACTATGAACTATAAGCTAAAAAGAAGGGTCCACTATCTTTCTTTAAATAGTAGCGTATGATGTATGCATACGCGCATGCATGTCAGAATGTTTGGCATATATAGTGTGTTTTGCACCTGTATTTACAAAAATAGATGCATGCGTGCGGGATTGACAAAAATGACACTTCTGCCACTGGTCACCGGGCAGCAGCGTCTTGTAGCTGACACATGGACTACCGGAGCCCAACCACCACCCCAGCCACCAGGAGGCAGGTGGCCTCCGGCTGCCCCCCCACTAGGAGGCAGGTAATTAAGCCAGCTTAATAATCTGCCTTAATTATTTTTTATATGCTATTTTGTTTAAATTTTTAAATATAGTAAATAAGCTCAAAAATTACCAGATTTTACGTGCAATTTTTAACATAATATACTTGATTGTGTAATGTTTTAAAATTTTTATCCATTGTGAATATTTCTCAAAATTTCATTCGATTAACACTTATATATATTGTTGTTTGAATTTTTAAATATAGCATATGAGCTCAAAAAAATATAAAATTTTGTGTGTAGTCTCCTAACACAACAAAATTGATTGTGTAATTTTTTTACAATTTTATCCATTGTGAATATTTCTCAAAAAATTATAAATTAGTAGGTGATTAGCATGTGATTAATACCTGTTTAAGCGCATTGTAATGGCATACTACCTGGCCACTGAGCAGTAGACTTTGGAGCCATGTGGCAGGGGTGGGTCAGGAGTGGGTTATTTGGTTTTATTTGCTTTGTTTAATCTGTATGCCAATAAATGGAGTAGATTGTAGGCATTTGGCTCATATGAAAATTGAGCACTCATGCAGGAAACAGTTCACCAAAAGTGTCAAACGTGTCACATCTGGCGTAATTCACTCCCACCATTATCCATGCGTCATTGGCTCACACTTTACTATCGCTCTCACTAGAAATTTTGAGCTACGTGCAGTCACACTCTTGCAGTCTCTTCGCTGATACTCCTGTCCTTGTAATCTCTTCGCTCAAACTCTTCGCCTGTGCTCTTCGTCAGCTTTCTTCACAGCCGATTAAATATTATTTAGTGATGTTATTATCAATCATATTAATAGGTAATTTTTTATTGTATGAATTATCTTTGTCAAATGTGTACGTAATTAGTTGCAGTTATTTAGGTGTAATTAATTTAGTCCTAATTATTTAGGTATAATTAATTATTTTTATATTAATTATTTTTTATTAGCAAGTATATGTTGTTTAATTATATATTTTTTATATGCTTTTATGTTGACTATATTATACATTAAAATCATAACTACTAAGTGTAGCAATTAATTAAATTGTGATGCCAGTGGAAAGATTATATTAGAAACATTAAAAAAAAAAGAATCTCTGTAAACTTCCTGTTGCATTATGCATGTTGCCTACTATTATATGTGCGTGCCCTGTCACCCTGTCATGTCAACCTAAGCTAGCTAGCTAAGTAGTGCTACTCTTAACTCGTTTTAATTCTTAATAAATCACACATAAAAATGCTTTAGCCTTGTGCTTCAAATTTGCAAGAATTTTGCATGTGTGCATTATGTAATACTTTTAGATAGCTAGCTATGACCATTCATTTAGTTATGCAGGACTGCACTAATCAGTTGCCGTGGAGTTTGGAGTATTAATTAGTACTAATATGCATTTGTGAGGCAGAAAAATGATGCAACAAGCTGTATAGTATATAATAGTTGGGTTTATTATCACATTACTTTTGAACTATTCTTTATGGACACAAGGATCACCCATAGTTGTACTACTCTTTTATGATAGCGGACTCATACTCCCGAGCTCTCTAGGAGATAGGGCAACTTCGGATATTGTTGACTTCTAGTTACCAGCACTCGGACGTCCTCTGGTCTCAAATAGCTAGGGTGGAGACCTCTCACGCTTTCTCTGAGCGAGAGCGAATTGCAAAAGAGACCGAGTTAGAGCACCGTTGGGCTGCAGCAGCACCAGCACTAGCTATCCATCTTTTGCCTCTGCCCGCTCCAGTCGCCTGTAGAGCAGCACTGACACTTCACCCGGGACCCTAGGCTTATGGCTCGTAAGAGCATACGGCCACCACCCACTGCAGACATTGGGGGTTCCAGCCGAGGTCCTCATCGTTCTCACTCTAGCTCCAGGTCACTAGGTGTCAGTCACAGTCGCTCCCACTCCCTGAGGAATTGCTCTACCTGCAGAGGGGACTACTCAAGGGGGAGTAGTAGTACTTTGTTGTAGGTAACCCTGGTCGGTAGTGCTTGCCAGGCAATTTTTGGGTTGCAAGCACTCCTTCTTTCTCCCTTCGTCCTTTTGTACCCAGCAGTAGATGTTGTGTACAACATGAAGATCTTCACTATGTACTCCTTGTGTAGTTGAATAAAAAAATTGCACCATTAAGTCCACTGCTATAATTTTTTGGGTTACACGCTGCTGGGGAGCATGCTCTTCATGTTCGTCATCGCCATGGTCGTCCTCATGGCGTCGTCGGCACACCGGAAGTCGCTTTGACAGGCTGAGAACGATCTGATCCTGTCTGTCCCCATGGCCTGGAGGACCATGAGAAGCAGCTGCTGCTCCTACTTGTGTTGCAATGGCAAGTTCTGTAACGAGTGACCAACGGGGAGTATCAATTGAAGCTATAATTAAGTGTAATGTAACGTGCATGGATGGTTTATGATTCAGACACTGTCTGATCTTTTTTATCTGAAGTTGTTGTACAGGAAATGATATTGTGGGAAGTAATTTTGACTAATGGGATGATGTAGTAACTATTTGTCGGTGTTCTAATACTGATCTTACGTATGATTATTTCGATTCAGGAGATCTCTCAAAGATCTAAACACACAGAAAAAAAACATATAAGGATTTTATAAACCTACTCCTGTGTGACTGTAGTGAGCATACTAATTACAATCAAGAGAATGACTAATGTACTTCTTGATCCTCTATCGTCTGTCTCCTCTCGTCATTCCTTGACGTCAGCCATTATATAGCGCATCAAGAGATAGCGGTTGCTCTATGCCAAGAGACGTCTTAATGTTTTAGATAATAACTGTCAGACAGAAGTTATTGTCAGAGATATGGTATATTGGTATATATGCCAAAACTTCTGCGTGTCAGAGCCATATATAACCCTTAATTACTATACGTAACCTGGGTAGATATAACAATGTGTAAAGGGTGCATGATGATGCTATGTAATGCATATGGTTTCATATATCCAAGTTTGGAAATAGGTTGGTTTTGTTACGTAACTCTTAACAACTCTGGCCGATATACATCAGTAACTTCACAACCAGGTTCCACCAAACATATAATGTAGACCCGTCTATTTTTCTCTGGATTGTATAACGAGAGAACTTCTAGTTTTCTTGTAATTTCTGGCCCTCAAATCGAAAGACGCCTGCTTGTTTCAGGCCAACATAGGGTACAATGGTCTTTCGTATTGGTTGCGACAGATAGTTTTTAGTTGAAAATAAATAGTAATAATTGAAAGAAATAATTTTTAGAAGGAGGAAATAAGTGGTGAGAAAAGTAAATGAGAGATATGTACGTGAGACGAGAGCAAAAAGAGTGAGATATGTAATGCTCTCGTGACCTCTATCTTATCTTCAAAATTAGAAGAATGAAAAACCCGTTTCAAAAAATCAGATATTTATATTAGCTTTTGAGACTTCATAACTCAATACAAACACCTCTTAATCATTTCTATTGGATCATGCATTACTTAAGCTCAATTTTGATCCAGACCTACTACCTGTTTTGGCACCTTATGCGATTTTGAGGAATATGCTACCAGTACTTGTGCATCATATCATGCGAGAGGCAACAGGTGGCTGTGGTTTCTTTCCACAGTTGTGACTTAAGAAATTTATATGTGACTCTAATTGCATATATACAATAAATATAGTCTCAACACAAACATGGCATAGGAATCTGTATATTTATTGTCGGCAGCTATACTACAGAATCAGAACAGTTCATTTTCATGGTGGCTACGTGTTGTACAGAGTTAAAACAGTACTATATTAATTGTACAACTTTACAAATCAACTCTTTCTAGAATAGACAATTTTGTCTTTGGCAAGTATATTAGCAAAAAAAAAAAATCAACCTACACTAATCGCATATGGTAGCACCATTTGATTTGTAGTTATTTCTCATCTACTCTGTTGACAAAGCATACATTACATCGTTTCTACTGAATTAGGTTTTTTCATATTAACTATGATTCATATCCTCTACCATTGCACAATAATGACATTTATGGGGTCTAGTAGCAAATACCTTGCAGTTTTTAACATTATAGCCATCCGATCGAAATAAAACAGCATTAAGTAAAGTAAAACGGTGAATTGATCTTAGTACGACGCAATGAGAGATAGATCTGACAGAGAAAAATAATCCCTGATTAGTTTAAGAAATAATTGAGTTCGGTCCTTATACGGGGTGGACCTAACACAACACCTCCTCGTCATCCGGTTGGTAAACTGGCTGGGGTGGGCCCCCTGCCAGCCTCTCCCCATCTCCATTCTCCTCATCACATATCCATCTCTCACCGATGATGAATCTTCCAGAAATGACGCAAACATTCAGAGACATACTGCACATGACAGGGCTCAAGAACCAGCAAGAATAGCTCCGTTCTTTTCCCTGTTTAATTGGTATGCTGCATCTCACATGCTCTTCCCCTTTGCCTGAAAAGTTAGCTTTTCTATTACTATCTCTGCTGTTTCTTGAGCAAATCTTGAGCTTAACTCTTTGAAGTGTTTTACTTGGTCTTCGACTGGTTTCAAGATTGGAGGACTGCTACACCTGTTAAAGTTCAGTTCTTTGACTGAGAAATGCTTTCTTTTGTGCTTCTTGAGCAAATCCTAGATTTGTACTCTGGCTTCTCATGTAGAAATCATTAATTTGTGTACTTCGTTCTTTGTTCTTGCAGAGTTTATGGGAATTGTGGTCTATGAAGCAAGTGCATGTTGTATTAAACATGCATGTGCATTGGCTTCTTTGCTTTTTCTTACAAAGAGCATGCTACATTATTTTATAAAAAAAAAACATGGTATTTTAATGCTTCAGCTGTCTCCAGAACAGTTAGAGCTGTGTTCTTTGTTCTTTGTTTATGTTGGCTTGGATTATTTGTAACAGAAAGTGTTTAAGATGGCACAGATCCATGAGAGTAATGTTCTTGGATTGAATTCTGCATCTTTAGCCTCACTGTTCCATCCAAAGTTGTTCTTTAGCACTTTAGCCTCACTTTTACAGTTTTGAAGATTAGGTGCTACATGCAAAAGTTTGGTTCTTGGAATCATGCATGGCTTTTAAACCTCATTTTGTGAAAGAGAAGTTTGGTTTTGTATAATTTTTCCTTATTTGAGATGTCACACCATCCACCATGTATGAAAAGAAAAACTGCTTTTTGTGAAAAAATTATTAGATGTAAGCATGTAATTCTTACTGCTTTTTTTGAAAAAATTATTAGATGTAAGCACGTAACTGTGAATGTATACTAGTCTTTTTTTTGCTTTCCAAGGTTGTAAGACTGCTGCATCTTTCAAAGCTCGGTTCCCGGATTCAACAATGTCTTCTTTTGACTTCTTGAGAAGTTGTAGTTAGTCCTTGTAAGGAATGTTGACTTCATTTCTTTGTTCCCGAAGAGTTTATTCAGATCTATGCAACCACATGGTACACTTAATTAATTATCTGCATTGGCTTCTTTGTTAATTTAACAAAATAAAAGCTAATCTAATCTAATCCAACATTAAGCTGTCATCTGAACAAATCAAGAGTGTGTGGTTTCCTGGACCTGATCATAATTCGACTTGGATTTTTTATAATGTGTTTAATAGAGTATATGTAGTCATATGAATTTTCCAACCATCGGTTGAATGCATTTGTTCTTTCTGAAAGTTTTTTCTTTAGTCAGGTAGCTCTGCCAGTCTCTCTGTCCACGGTTCTCCGACGCGGACGAGCACGCCGTGATGTATCTGGTGAAGGACATCGGCGGCGCCATTGGCCTGATGGCTGTGGCCCTGGTGCTCCTGGGCACCTGGCCTGTGGTCCTCGCCGTGCTAGAGCGCCGGGGACGCCTGCCGCAGCACACGTACCTCGACTACTCCATCACCAACTTCCTGGCCGCCGTGCTGATCGCCTTCACCTTCGGTCAGATCGGCGACGACACGCCGGAGACGCCCAATTTCCTTACCCAGCTCACTCAGGTCACCATCAGCCACTGTACTCAATTATCCAATCATGGAAAGTTAAATACGTCAATCTTTAGGACTGAAACTCAAGCGGCATGTTAGTGTGATATGGTTTTTAGTCTTGGGTTTTGATAAACATCAACCGGATGTTTTCATTCAAACAATCATCTAAATTTCTGATCTTTGGATGTGTGCGAAGATTCGTGCTTTAGTCTTTGCAGACCTGAAGTTTAACATGTCTGAATACTTTGGTCTGTCAGCAAGAACTTCAATTGGTGCATCAGGCTTGTTCAGAATTTTTTGCAGTGTAAGTGTTTTAACTGTCAATTGAACAATGCAGGATAACTGGCCTTCGATCATGTTCGCGATGGCAGGCGGTGTCGTCATCAGCCTCGGAACCCTGGCCACGCAGTACGGCTGGGCATTCGTCGGACTTTCAGTCACCGAGGTCATGGCCTCAAGTCTGAAGGTTGTCATAGGTACGTATATGACAGTTCTGTACACTCCAAATATGGATATTTGTTGCTGCTGTTGTAGCCTGAATTGTTCAGAATCCGAACATGATATGACAAACTTCTCTTCCAGGGACAACACTGAACTATTTCCTCGACGGTCGGATCAACAAGGCGGAGATTCTTTTCCCTGGCGTCGGATGCTTTCTGATTGCAGCCTGCCTTGGCTCTCTTGTTCACTCTTCCAATGCTTCTGACAACCAGGAGAAGCTATCTAGATGCATGGTGAACCACAGAAACACTACTAGGTAGAATTCTCTCCTTATTTCCCTTTCACCCATGTTGTGAATGAGCTCCATCGATTCTGCCTACATGTTACTTCTGGAAATATGAATAGTTTGAAGCACAAGTATTTTAGTTAATCTGCTTATAATTGGAATCTATACAATCGTTGTGAGTTGCGACGCACATATTATTCGCGTAGATACCTTGATATTATGCCATTGCAGTAAACTCCATCTGAACAGACAGTCTGACTTCTTCAATTCTCCACAGGAACACTGCAAACGAAGAGCTCACCAAACACCTCCTTCAGAAAGGTACTAGCCAGATCTATGAACCAACTTTTGTCATTAATCTGAAAATGATCTAGCATAGAGCTACTCGTCTTAATCTTTCAATTAACAGAGAAACCGAAGGATTGTGAGGAAGCAAAGCCTGATGTACCACAGGCTACCCAGGCTGTGGAGAAGATAGAGGCAGGAACAGCAGATTTCCTAGTTGAGCTGGAGGGGAAGAGGTCAATTAAAGTAGGTGATTATGCTACTCATACAAATATCAATGAAACCTAAAATCTAGATTACCATAATTAAACTGCAGAATTTTTGTGGGGTAATTACAATGCACACTGATCTGTATGATCACACAAAGTTAAAGTTCATGCATTTCTGATGCACAATTTGATCAGATTATCAGTTACTATACATTTTCAGGGAAACAAAGCCAATTTCTCCTATCAATCCCAAGAAAACGCGACGACGCAACTTTCTTTGCACATAATACGATATATATATATATATATATATATATATATATATATATATATATATATATATATATATATCCTTTATTTTTGCTATATACCTTTTCATATATAAAAAAGTATATATATACAAATTATGCTATAAAAAGTGGATTTTAATAAATTTTTTTATAAAACTCACTTTAGATTATCTTATAATCATTATTAGAGTGTACTCAAAAGGTCAAAAAAAGGTATAGCAATATCATTTAAATGGTATATAATAAATGAAAATACGTACTCCTAAGAGTATAGAATTACACATACATATAAAGTCATTTATTTTCGGTATATACTCTTTTCCACATATAAAAAGAGTATATATACAAACTATACTATAAAGTGGACTCTGATGAAAATTTTTTATATAACTCACTTTGAAGTATCTAATAATTATTATTAGAGTATGCTCAAAAGGATAAGGTATAATAATATTATTTAAGCGGTATATAAAAAGCGAGAATACAGTATAGAACCATATATATGTGTGTGTAATGCTCCAATTTGACATTCAAAGAATCAGTGCATCAGCATTCACAACTTGCTTCTGAAAATCACCAATCCAGACACAAAACTTCTGAACCTCAGGTCCTCGGATCCAACACGTTCCTCGGCCTCGGAATCGTCACCTTCGCGGGCATCTGCTACTCGCTCTTCTCCCCGGCGTTCAACCTGGCCACCAACGACCAGTGGCACACGCTCAGGGAGGGCGTCCCGCACCTGGTGGTCTACACCGCCTTCTTCTACTTCTCGGTCTCGTGCTTCGTCATCGGCATCGGACTCAACATCTGGTTCCTCTACCGCCCGATGGTCGGCGTGCCGAAGTCCTCGTTCAGGGCGTACCTGAATGACTGGAAGGGCAGGGACCTCGCACTCCTTTCAGGCATGGTGTGTGGCCTCGGCAATGCGTTCCAGTTCATGGCCGGGCAGGCTGCTGGGTATGCTGCTGCCGATGCTGTTCAGGTAACCATTTTTTGCTGATTAACTTGCACTTCTTGAAACAATCGATGCATGGTTTGAGGCCATGCATGACAGGCCACTTGCTAGTTGCCACATTTCTGAATTCTGATCATGTATGAATCCTGGGCATTTTGATGTCTAACTACATTGTTCATGCTGCTGCTTGTCATGTCGATCTGCAGGCGTTGCCGCTGGTGAGCACGTTCTGGGGGATCGTGTTGTTCGGCGAGTACCGGAGATCGTCGCGGAGGACGTACACGCTGCTGGGGAGCATGCTCTTCATGTTCGTCGTCGCCATGGTCGTCCTCATGGCGTCGTCGGCGCACCGGAAGCCGCTTTGACAGGCTGAGAACGATCTGATCCTGTCTGTCCCCATGGCCTGGAGGACCATGAGAAGCAGCTGCTGCTCCTACTTGTGTTGCAATGGCAAGTTCTGTAATGAGTGACCAAGGGGGAGTATCAATTGAAGCTATAATTAAGTGTAATGTAACGTGCATGGATGGTTTATGATTTAGACACTGTCTGATCTTTTTTATCTGAAGTTGTTGTGCAGGAAATGATATTGTGGGAAGTAATTTTGACTAATGGGATGATATAGTAACTATTAATTGGTGTTTTAATACCGATCTTATGTATAATTATTTTAATTTGAGAGATCTCTCAAAGACCTCATCACATAGAAAAAGACATAAGGATTTTATAACCCTACTCCTGTGTAACTGTATTAAGCGTATTGATTACAATCAAGAGAATGACTAATGTGCTTCTTGATCCTCTATCGCCTGTCTCCTCTCATTTCTCATTGACATCAGCCATTATATAGTGCATGAAGAGATAGCGGTTGTTTCATGCCAAGAGACATTATAATGTTTCAGATAATAACCGTCTGACAGAAGTTATTGCCAGAGATATGGTACCCTTTTGTCGCCTAGCGGTTATCGCTAAAAGCAAAGGGAAAAGTTATGTGCATTTATTCCAGAGAATAATTATGTACACAAATTATGTAGATAAGGTGGTCGAAGTCAGGCTAGTCGTAGAATAGTTCACGACCACAGGATGGTCAGAAAATGACTTACAACTATGTTATCCTTGAAGAACAGCTTATGACCAATATTATGTTCATCGAAAAACTTACAATCATAGAGCGGTCGTGGAAAAACTCACAACCATAGAGTAGTCGTAGAAAGACTTACGACCATATGATTAGGTCTCTCACTTACAAATATAAGGGATATACTTAAGGAGTATTATGACATAATAATGCTATTTATAATTAAATAATAAATTGAGGATTATTATATCCTCGTCACTACTTATACTACCTCCGATACAAAAAAAGAGAGTAAATTGTGCAAAACCCCAAGTATTTATGTACTTGCGTTCGAAAATCACATGTGTTTGCAAATGGTTTATACTTCGCTCTTTTAAAAAAATGGTTTAATACTAACGGTGTCACAAGACACTAGGTCTAAAATTCTTTTTAGCAAGAATCGGCACCTCTAGTTCATGTATAACCCTTAGCCCAAACTCGGTGCACCCGATCCCTTCTTTAAAGCCAAAAGAAAGGAGCACTAGCAACCTAAATTCACAGTAGCTAGCAACAGTTTACAAGGTGCCTCCACTGTCCCTCAGCCCATGAGACAACTATTGTAGGGCGAGTCAGCCCTTGAGTCAACCCAAGAGGGAGGACCACAGCAGCCCACGACATCCATCGAATCGAGTATGAAGCGTGTCATATCGCAACACCCTCTACGCCTGTTCTTCTCGCACTGTTAGACAGGAGATCGCACCAGCACCAAGCCTGCCACATAGACATACTAAGCTAGGCAGCAATCGTTCGCTAGAGAATGAGATAAATCAACGCCAACGGCTACCCTTGCTTGCCATCTCGTCGCAATGTCGTCTGGTCCCTGTTGCCTCACGCCCTCATTGGCCGAAAGAAGCTTAGGCCCACCGATCAATATGTACTTTATTCTAAATTTCTCTCAATTCTTCCAATTCGTTTCAAGAATAGATGTTAAATTTTTGAGTTGGGGTTTCAATATGATACTTGTTGAATTGTAAGATTAAGACTTAGTGTTTCAATTTGAGTTTTTAGAATACCAGCATAGCTTGTTGCAAATCAAAGGTAAAATTATAGTATTGGACCATAATGTCAAGTAAGCAAGCTATTGGATGTATTTTTCTATTATATCATTCTTAAATTGTTGAAAATACAAATATTTAATTGATTTTTTCAATTAATTGATGATGATTTCATGAATTATAGACTTGTTTGATACGTGGAGAAATAAGAATTAAATAAAATTATCAATGATGTTGCGGTTCATCGCTTTATGAACTTTAAATAACGTAAATACTAAAAGGTAATTCTTTTACTTACATTTGATCATTCTGTTGTTTTTTACTTGAAAACTTTAAGTACTATTGTTCTCTTTTACATGCTATTGAGATTGGATGATGTATTTACTAATGTCGATCAGCTTTTATTTGTGATTTCACACTTAGTTTTTTCAGTTTACTGCAACTAACCAACATTATTATCGAGCTTCTTCATTTTAGTAAACATTGTGATCACTATTTATTTATCATTATACACTAATATCGGTTATATTTAAGTATTTATGCTAAAATTGTCTGACACATTGCTATTAAGCACAATTTTAGTTAAAAATTATATATGTTATTATATGTATAATGAAATAGTGAACCTCGATCATTTTCCTTTTAATTTCGCCACTGGTTAATTAGATGTAATCTTATACGTGTACGATATATATATAATAAGTAATCTTTACTAACTATAATTAATATTATTTCTCTCTTCCCTCATGCAGTCACATCACCTTTATTGTTCACAACCTTTGGAATAAAATTGAGTATCACATGTTTTTTTAGATGCTGTTAGTTCTCGCTAACTGCAATTAATCTCTATTTCTCTGTCTGCTCGTCGGATTTCTACCAGAGATTGTTGCGACCAAACTGATGCACAACGAACAAATTGATTTTTCACAGAATCCTGCTGCAACTGAGCTATGCAGCCACATCATATATAGGCGCCTCCCTGATTACACGTCCAACGTGCATGCTGATCTGGCCCTGCATGTCAGATGCAGTACGAATAACGGGACACACGTAACCTTGGAGGTTGCTTACGTGAGTACATTCAAGCCCCGCTCGTTTCAGTTTTTTTTCAATTTCAGCTTCTAGCTTCAGCTTTTTTTCACTATTCAGTAATTTGTCTTTTTCTGAATTTTTTTAGATTTTTTGAGCTTTTTTGTATTTTTCTTTTTTCCCCGTATTCCTTTGCATTGTCCGTGATGAGCTAATATATTTTTTCTATTTTTACATTTTTAAATTTAATTATGCCTAAAAAGCTAAATCAGCTACAGTACAAAAAGCCAGCTACAGTAAAATTTCAGCTAAAAATCAGAAACCATCGCTAAAAACGATCACCCCCTCAGTGAAAAATGCATGGGTTAAATGTACTATTTGCAAACACCTATGTTTTCTATCATAAGTTGATACATACCTAGGTTTTGCGTGATTTACTAAGAAAATGTTCTTGACTTCTCAGTTTTCAAAGTAACGTGATGCACCTTTGACCATGAAATTTTACTACCAAGAAAACTTATCAAAGAGTCACATTGTGAAATTATCTTTTTTATGGCGAACCTACTCATGATACATACTTTCGTATGTTTGTTCGAAGTATTCACAAACGATCAATCAGTTTCAAAAAAGAAAAGAAAATTTCGCAATCAATGACATATTTGGTCGGAGCTACAATCAAATTGTTCTTTTTCTGATTAGAGGGGATATATGAATTATTACGGTGTTGGTCGATATGATACGAATGGAAGTAAATTATTCTACTCATTTTCCATGGATATTAGACCTAAAAATTATTTTTTTTGAACGTCTAAAATGCATGTTATGATTGAAAAAATTTGAGATCATAAGTACAACAAGTACATACTCGTACATGCATACACTCACACAACACCACACTCACACACATGGGTGTATCCAATATACACGCTTGAAATGAGATGAAGACCGAAGAGTCTCACAGAGCGTGAGCACATGCTTTAATTAACTACAATGGCAAGAGTCTCACAGAGCGTGAGCACATAACCGAAGAGTCTCACAGAACGTGAGTAGTACACAACCAAAGAATCTTACATGAGTCTCACAAAGTATGAGCTCATAATTAAAGAGTCTCACAGAGCGTAAACACATACTCGATTGGCAAGAATCTCACAGAATCTCTTGCCAACCGAGCAAGCGTCTGGATCCACGCATGTTATGATAAATTGACCGTGAGGAGATGCCGTTCCGATCGGTGTACTGTTAATTAACTGCAATATTTTGAGTGTAAAACTCAAACATTCCATGTGATCAAAGCAGTACACGCTCATGTGATTCTCAGCGTGTAAAACGTGAATATACCAGCACACGTTGAATTGGTACATGCCTCTCCCTCTCTCTCTATCTGTTTGTGTATGTGTTTCGCTATCTAATTAAGGTATTTCCTTCGTGCAAATCATGTCTACCTTCACCGAATGGCTAGCTTCCACAAAAAAAAAAATTCTACGTTTGGAACGTGCGAAGTTTACAGGATTCATGTAAGGTACGTACCCGCTGTTAAAGCTTGCATCTAAACATGGGCTTGCACCTGTAAGGTCTGCTTGCGCAGCCCAGCCCATAACTATGCGCAGCCCATGGTATACGTGTACCTTAAGGGATGGAGTAATTACATATATAGATACAGATGCTATGGCACATCTTAGCACAGTTTTGAGAGCTAATGGATAAAGATGCCTCCAGTGCTTCACCTCAACAGGACATCCCCGTAACGCTAGATTTCGGTCTCTTTTTTTTATTATTTGTTTTCCAGTTTTAACATTTAGATATCACTGTTCTTTAAACTAACAGGTCGTAACTTAAAAGAATAAGCACAAGTTATTTGTACTCTGCGTTCATCTAACTGGTCCACATCACAGGTTACGTCTAGGAAGGAGACGAAGAGAAACGTACACCATACCACTACTGCATGCCTTCCTGACTACACGCATTTGACTTACTGCATTACTTGACGTCCAAAACTCGAAAGGGGAAAATAAGCCTCAACCTTTTCATATGGATGTGACTAGACCTGCCCAAATAAGCCGAGTCAACTTTTGGCCCGAGCTTCGGTACTAGGTTCAGTACTGTTAGCCTATTCCAGATATAGTATAATACGAAAAATAAGTCCGAACCGATTTGACCCAACTAGATATGTCATGATTAGCCTGACATCTTAATATAGTTGGCTAACCCGACACGGCACGTGTAGTACCGTGCCGAAGCACAATCTAGTCTAGCACGGCAAGCTGGCCAGACAGATGATTTACCAGTAAAATTACTTGTAAATGACAGTAAAATACTTGTGCCTGATAATAAAATTATTTATGTTTGATAGTAAAATTACTTACGACCCATTGAGCTAAGCGTGCCTGAGTCAGTCTAGCACGATCTAACCCCTCTCCTTGCCATGCTAGGGTCGGAGGACAGGCAAGAAGACGAGCACAACACAATAACTTATTCGAACAAACCGTATCTGATCTAATCAGACCATGTCCTATCTGAACCCGTGCTATATTGTATGAGGCAGCCTATTTGACCACATCCAGTGTGACAGGCATTTTTCTAATCAGGTCATGTCCTACTCAAATCCGTGCTATGTTGTGTCAGGCAGCGTATTTGACTATATCTGGATGTGACAGGCATTTTTCGGTAGAAACTTGACTCAATGATCGACGCATGTGCAACAGTGACTTGTTGGAGAACACGTGCTTTGACACTCGTGCTCTGCTCACACCGCATGAGAAGGATTCCAACTTAATTTTCTCTTCTTCTTTTTCCCTGAGTTTTTATGAAGCACAGTTTATTAATACAGTGTTTTACTGCAGTTTTTTTGCCGTTTAAATTGATATTGCACTGCGCTCCTCTGCCTTTATCGAACCCGCTTGGCTAGACGGTGACTCCTCAGGCTGTGCTCAAAGGACTGAAAGCTCTGGCTGTTTGTTTGTTTTTTTTTGTGGTAATTACTAGTAACTGTTAGCTTTTTCTAAATAAAAAAAATGAAAAGATGAAATACATCACTATATTGTTTGGGACAATATAAAGAAATAAGGGAAAAAAGAAAAATAAAAAGGCCAAAAAAAAGAAATTAAGAAATCCTAAGCTAAAAGATCTGCTTTGTCAGTTAAGTGTACCATGAAATTTTTAGAAGATTTCTCGTGCGGTCATAGAAACTATGGAAATGTCAAGTTGTTTCTCGAAAAGCTGGTACAAAATTTTCAGAATTTCCACGAACAGGTTGTTGTGTGGCAGATGCAACAAGATTTTTTTTTTCCCACGACAGATACATAGTTCTTTTGTTTTTGAGAGGAATGCATAGTTCTTAATAGGTGCCATAGTCGTGGCACCCATTGCTGGACAGCTCTGCTCAAGCGGCCAAATCCACCTCTGCCACATGAACGTCAACACAAGATTTCATCAGCATATAGAACAAAATCAACCAGGAAAAACTAGCCGAATATTCTATTCAAACAAAATGAAAAATCCCAAATTAAATACTTCAACTGGCCCAACAGTTTGCAAAATTTTACTTAAAAAAAACTAAAATATTTCGAGTGGTCCAATAATTTGCACATTTCTACTTTCAAAAGAGAGATAATTCCAGAGCAAAATATTAAAAAAAATGCCCAATTTGTGGCACGCAAAACAACCACATCCACACAAGGAGGTCAAGAAAGAGAGTGAGAACAAGCAAAACCGAATAGCATGGGAATCTTGAGAATCTGTCCAACTGCACTCCAGATCCGGAGTCAAAGGACATCAGCTGCCCCGAGAATCTTTAGACAACTGTACTTAACGAAATCATCGCCAGTTAATTGAAACGCAGAATACAATAGAAATGTACAATACTAACACCCAAGTAATTTTAATTCTTCGTGTATCAGCTGAAGTAGGAGAGAGGCCAACAAGGCAACAACTACAGCCAATCTGAAGAGTGAAGACACGTATCATCAGTTCTTGAGTTCTCTGAAGGAAGAGGGGGATTGCTCTTCATCTTGTCCTCTGCATCTCTTAGGTATCTCTCTTCTAATCCTTCTTTTGTCATGTACTTAATTATGATGAACTTTGGCCTGTATATCTGCTGCTATCTGTTCTGTTTCCTTTTTATCTCTTTTTTGCTGAGAAGATATTCTTGGTTGATCATTCAGATCTTGTATTGCTCTTTTGGTTCTTGGATCCATGTAGGCTCAGTTCTCTTTCCTACATCTTGTTTAGAAAAATGAAGAATTCTTTCTTGTGGGAGAAAAGGTAATTAAGAGTCAACAAAAACCATTTCTTGGTGGGATCATCACTCTTCTTTCCTTGCTTGCATACATTTTCTTGGATAACATCAGTGAAAGAGATGGGATTGGATTCTTTACCTCTGGCTAATGAGTACAACTCTCTAATTCCATTCTTTTCTTTTACTTTCTTGGACAAATTCAGTGTCTTAATTCACATCTGATCCCTAGTTGGATGCAGAATCCAAGAGAAAGGACTTGATTTGAAAATCATTAGATGGAAAGGTACTGCTTGTTATATGTTCGGAAACTTGTGTACACAAATGACAAGCTTAATTATATGTTTTTCATCATTTATATTGCTTGGAGGAGAAGAGCCAGAGGGTCACTGTCACCATTCAATTATTTGGGCCGCTCACTTGGGCGTAATAAACCAGTTTATGACTGAATTTTCACTGTAGCTAGCTTATTTTATACTAAAGCTAATAATGGCTTATTTAGTATAATTAAATTTTTTAAAAAATTTAAAAATAGATAAAACATATTAGCTCATCACAAATAATGCAAACGAATATAGAAAGAAAAGAACTAATAAAAAGCTTTTAAAAAATAAAAAATTAGAAGAAAAAAACAAAGTTTAGAAATAAAAAATTAGAAACGAGAAACTAAAAGCTCAGGTCAAAATAACCTGGACAACTGTTGATGAATGTGTCGGTTTTCTCTTTCCTTACTTCTTTTTTCTGCCATTTTTCTTATTCCCCATAGAGCTCCAACTCCACTGGTAATCTCCATCTCCATGTGAGCAGATGCCGCAAACTTGCAATTACTATGCCAGTCAAACTTGTGCAAATCAAGTTGGACTTTTAGTGAAAAAGATCTCATTGGATTGTTTTGGGAGTCGATGCTTGTCACTATAAATTGCCATGGACCATGTTCTTGCATGTGGTTCTTCTTTGCTTCCATGCCAAAAGGTACTAACTACTTGATGTTCTTCCTCCTTTCCATGGATGCTTCCTTTCCTTTCCTTCTGTGATGTGTTCACTTGGGAGTTGATCTTCTCATGCTCAGTGAAATCTGATCTAAGGGGATTGAGGGTTTCAAGAACTGGAGTCTTTCATGTTGAAGTTAGGTCATAAATAATTGGTCTTTCCTATGGGTATTGCAATGGATTTCTTGATGTTTTCTCTCTTTTTGGCGGTGGTGTTATTGCTTCTTGTAACAAGTAGGAAGAAAGAAGAGAAGGTTTGGGGTTGCAGGAATAAGAGATAAAATTGGTTTCTAAAAAGAGGAACTTTGAATTCTTCAGTTTTAGCAAATGTCATGACGAAAGGCAACAGAGTCAGTTGTGGAGGGGAAGAAAAGAACTCCAAAATTTTTTGTTTTTAGAAGCTTTGCACAGATTAACTCCAAAATCTTCAGTTTCTTGTTAATTTGAATCCAAATTAGTAACCTAAGTCTCTTACATGGTGGAAATATTTATTTGTTCTAGGTGCTTGAAGGCCCCCTACTGAATTATTTGTCCTCAATCAAACAAGGCTTCAAGATGTATATCATAGAAGACAAAGGGGGTGCCATTGCTGTTATGCTGGCCTCACTCCTGTTCTTGGGCACCTGGCCAGCAGTCCTCACCCTCTTGGAGCGCCGGGGACGGCTGCCGCAGCACACATACCTCGACTACTCGATAACGAACCTCCTCGCTGCAGTCCTCATTGCACTTACATTTGGTCAGCTTGGGGAGAGCAAGCCCAATATGCCCGATTTCTTCACTCAGCTCAGTCAGGTTAGCATCTTAGTAATTATTTAATTAAGAACTTCCCGATGAAATTATCAATTGTTCGTCTGCGGTTTGCTAACTCTGAATGTTTTGTAATGAAGGACAACTGGCCTTCAGTGCTGTTTGCAATGGCAGGGGGTGTTGTTCTCAGTATTGGAAACCTTTCTACTCAGTATGCTTGGGCATATGTGGGTCTCTCAGTGACGGAAGTTATCAGCTCCAGCATGGTGGTTGTAATAGGTAAGTGATCCTCTTTCTGCAGGAGTGCAGCAAGTATTCTTATATGGTACATATTAAAGCACAGCTATTTCTTGATCACATTTCATCGTTATTAAGCTAGCATTATACCCAATGATTAGGTTGGCACTGCTTGTTATAAATTACTTTCTTTTTTCAGGCACAACACTGAATTACTTCCTGGACAACCGTATCAACAGGGCAGAGATTCTTTTCCCTGGAGTGGCATGCTTCCTTGTTGCTGTCATTCTTGGTTCTGCCGTCCATGCCTCCAATGCAGCTGATAATGAAGAGAAATTAAGTGGCTCCACAAATAGCTACAAACTTGAGTAATATTTTTTTTCACTTCATTTCACAATTTTCACCAGACCAAGCTAGCTTTACCGCATTGTTCACTGGTTAACCTACTTCTGTCAGAAACTAAACGTTAGGTGCTAATTTGTGTAAACTTTTTGAATCTTCTATTGACTTAATTTGATCATGATAACACATAATTTTACAGGACAAATGGAAGTGTGGAGCCAAGCAAAGTCATAGACAAAGGTATCATATATGTTACATGCTTGTAAGAATTACTAGTACTGTTGATGTATTGCAGATCCTAGTTCTTAACTTCGCCTATTTCAGATGCTCCCAAAGACTTGGAAAATGGAGCTTCTGCAACCAAATATGTTACCAAAGCAGAAGCAGGAACTGCAGAATACCTTATTGAGCTCGAAGAGCAGCGTTCAATTAAGGTAACACGTTATTCTATCATTTGATCATCTTTATCATAGCATTTAGTCTATGTTCTGAACATTTTTCTCAAATGATAAATATGCTTATTGCAGTGGGCTGGATTGCGCTGACAAACCTTTTTGTTGCACAGGTATTTGGATCAAGCACCTTCATAGGGCTTGGAATAGTGTTCTTCTCAGGCGTCTGCTTCTCACTCTTCTCCCCAGCGTTCAACCTCGCCACCAATGACCAGTGGCACACCCTGAAAGACGGTGTCCCGCACCTGGTAGTCTACACCGCCTTCTTCTACTTCTCCATTTCGTGTTTCATCATTGGCATCGGGCTCAACATCCTATTCCTCTACCGTCCAATGGCTGGTGTACCAAAGTCATCCTTTAAGGCCTATCTGAATGACTGGAAAGGCAGGCAATGGGCTCTTCTCGCCGGCTTTCTTTGCGGTTTTGGCAATGGCTTCCAGTTCATGGGTGGTCAGGCTGCTGGTTATGCTGCTGCTGATGCTGTCCAGGTTTGTCTACGACTCTATTATCATCTTTTCACATCAGAAGAGAAAACCACCATGCCTGCAATATATGATTCAAGATGCTATACATATTACTGAATCTTAAAAAAAAATAGGTGGCATCAGACACATATAGTTTTACGCTTAACAGCTTACGAAATAGATCTTCAGAGAAGATGCAACTTTCTAGATTATTTATGATTCTAACTGCTTCAGCGTTGCTGTTGATCAGGCATTGCCACTCGTGAGCACATTCTGGGGCATACTGCTATTCGGGGAGTACCGTAAATCGTCGCTGAAGACATACGTCCTGCTCGGATTCATGCTGTTAATGTTCATCATCGCGGTTGCAGTGCTCATGGCTTCATCAGGTCACAGGAGCACAAAGTGATCGATGGCTTTATCATCGCCCTTTCATCTGTTCTTTCGTGTTTACAAGCGCAAGCCGCTCTTTGCTGTCAGAAGGCAAAGAAATTCAGACAGCAAGGCAAGCAAACCATGGCAGCAAAAAGTGAATTCCATTCATGAAATTTCCATTCGAATGGAGCAGTACATAACCAAAAAAAGAAGGAAGTTTGTGGTTTTTGTGATTACAAGTTAGCGTGTCGAACTACATAAAAGTAATGTGTTTTACTTTCTAAAGATCATTTGCAGGTAGCATAGGAACTGGGATTCACCAGAATCTTATGAAAGATCATCAGAAAGTTATGTTAGAATTTTTTATTCGATGTGAATTGTGGAGTTCTGCTTAGACTCGAGGGTTTGAATATGGGAAAATTGGTTGATTTGGTCTTGTTTGAACTGCACAAAAATTAAAGTGGGCACCAGCAACAATAGGCTGAGGGGGCTGTTCTTTTTTATTTTAGCTTATGACTGTAGATTATGGTTTTTGACTGTTTGTTTGAGAGTACCAAGACACAAATAACTCGTATACGGTTTTGATCAATATAAATGAAGTCGCTACAGTGTACTATAATTAACTTTATTATCCTTATTTTGAAAAGATATTTCGTTTGAAAACTAGTTAGAAAAATCGAGATGCAGCTTTTAGGCCCTAAAGGCTGAAACGCATGCTAGAAAGACAGAATATAAAATGAATTCTGAATAAATTGGCATTCCATTTGTAACAGGATACCAATCCGAAAAAAATGATGATACCGTTGCTTGGTGAGCCTAAGAGATATCAAGTAACCGGTATGGCATCAGTAACACATAACTTTACATTGGAGCATTTGCAGGAAGAACAACACGTCTGTAGACTTGAGGCACCAAAAAGAAGAAAACTTACAAGAATGGCCTATGTCGATTAAGGAATGTTATTGTGATAATTGTTTTCTCACTCTGTACCACAGAGCAATGCAACAAAAGACAACACCCTCTACGCCCCCCCACGTACAGAGAAGGGAAGGGAAATTTCCTCTACTACAGATATCAAAACCGGGCTACGAACCCTGGCACTTCATTGTCGATGTGCTCATCTAACAGCATGAACTGGGAGACAAAACAATCAAAAAACCTAATTATTGCCCTCCTTAATGATTCTTCTTTCGTGTCTTCAGCATGGCGTGACCTGTTTCTTCCAAGTGAGAAAACAACTTGTTCCTGCGATGGAAAGTTATTTCAGCTTAACCATAAATGCTTTTTCAGTTGCAAGGTATGAAATGTACAAAGGGACATGGCCCGTTCAATTCAGCTTTTCATGATGGTTTTTGGATTTTGACTAAAGTAACACTGTAGCAACTGTTAGCTTTTTCTAAGACATTCAATTAAAGAAAAATAAAAAAAATAAAAAACACCGTTATATCTTCACAGACAATGCAAAAGAAAAAAGGAGAAGATATGAAAACCAACATATTTTAAATGGTTTTTAGCTTTTGAAAGTTATAAGATATAAGCCAAAGGCCCTGTTCCTTTCGGCTTTTCAACAAACTTTTGGCTTTGTTTTCTGTCAGCAATCACTATTTATTAAACAAATAAACCGCAACCAAAAGCCGCATGTCACGTGCCAAATACTGTTTATGCGCACTGTTCACACGTGTGAACAGTACCCGTGTGCTATAACAATGCGCGGATATTGTAGCAGACACGCATGTCGGGGTCAAATTAGTAAGATAGAGATAAGAATAATTAGTTTCCTTATTAGATGGGGTTTACCACCTTATAGATATATTCTATTTATTAGAGATAGATTTCTTTAGAGATGGGGATAATTTTTTTGTAGGTTAAGTCAAACTATCCTTATAAAAGAGCTAGCATGTATCTATTATCAATCAAGCAATGAATATGAATTAATCTAGCCTTTATCCCAAGGTTCTTCTCCCTCATCTATAGTCTAATCCCTTATCCAATTAAGCCAACGTCGTCCGGCTGTCCTCCTGACGGTGTTTATCTCGATAAACTAAGGTTCATCACATTTAGTATCAGAGTAGTCGATCCCTTCCCCCGACTTCTGCTACCATGGTTCCTGCTGCCAAGTTGTTGGTCACGATAAAGGCAAACGTCAACAAGATAGCCAACATTGACAAGATAGCAGACATCTTCCTCAACATGCATATCATCTTGAAGAAGATCGTGAATCAGAAGAAGGCGTAACAAGAGGTGACAGCGACGCTGTTCTCAGCAACTAACACAGCACCGCTAGAACATGTCATGGCAGTCGTGGTTCTGCTAACGCCTACCGCAACCGTGCCATACCCTGTCACAGTAGTCGTGTTGCTACCTATCAGACCCCGGAGCGATGACTCCGGATTCTCTATATAAATCGCATTAGTTCAGGATCAACTAATGCACACAATAGTAATAGAGATAAATATCATGTACGAATGATAATCTTTATTTAAATAAAAGAGTATGGTCTTATGACCTAAAGTTTACATCAATACTCATTGGCAATAACAGTAAAAGGAAAATAACTACAAAAGCAACTAAAAAAGCGAAGCCTAAGCTTGCCCACAGGCAGACGACAGTAAGACACGACCTACTCATCCTGGTCTTCACCGTAATCGAAGTTGTGCTCCTCTGAGATGATAAAGTAAGGGTGAGTAAAAACTTGTACTCCGCAAGTCACACGGGAAAAAGCAATATAATGGTCAAGGCAACAAAGGAAGACATATAGGGTTAGTTTAAGCATAAAACAGTATTTAAAAAATACAGTAAACAATTTGAAAATTGTTAAATTTAAAACTGTAAGTAAAAGCTGTAATTTAAACAAAATAATAATGTTTGTGCAGGCATCGACCTGACACGAATCTAACTACGGGCATCACACCCATACCATCTTTTATAAAAGATCTCATATAGATTTCATCCATCCATATGCTTTTAAAACTCTTATGGATTCCATCCATCCATAAGCTTTTTTAGAAACTATTTTAAGAACCAAAGTCTAATCCATGAAAAACTTTATTCAGTTTGTCTATGACCGTGGGCACAGCTATCCAGGATAGTTTATACACTCTACAAAGGTTGTACAACTTTATCCACAAGACATGATTATCTCACATGCTACATGATTAGCATACTTTTTTTGGTGTGTAGCGAAGAGATCATGATAAGACGTTTACAAAGTAAACCTTTCAACTTAGCCAAGCCAACACTAAAATTTCACCCCAATAAG
This sequence comes from Melocanna baccifera, assembly GCA_036346265.1. Lineage (NCBI taxonomy): Eukaryota > Viridiplantae > Streptophyta > Magnoliopsida > Poales > Poaceae > Melocanna > Melocanna baccifera. The sequence continues at coordinate 18,450,549 of CM070684.1, read as the reverse complement.
GATTCCACTAGACCAAGATCTCCTTTTTAGTCGAGTGAGATTTCACATGGCCTACACCACGCTTACTTTTAACTTATAGTGAGACTTAGGTAGGAACCTGCAAATTAGTCAGCCAGAACTATTCCATACCAGCCTTGTGGTAGTATGATAAGGGCTTTGTAGCAGTAGCTCACAGACCGGTCCTTAATTGACTTAGGCTCAAACCACATACCCCTTGTGCCTGGTAATCAACATTGTGTCACAGAACAACAATGCATGCCAATAAACACCCATCACCTAACTATTTATCTAAGTCCAAACTAAGTTTTATATTTTATTTTGAAATATTTCATAGAGTTTCTTGACTCACCGAAGTCAATAATACACTTTAAAAGCTCGTCATTTTATGTAAAAAGGTTATCCCAAATAAAGTTATAACAATGCAAGTTTAAGCATTCGCTACAAAAAGTTCTTTAGTTACACTAGTATACTAACTAAAATTTTATTCTAAAGTGACAAGGTATTCAGGAATCCATATCAAAGTAGGTAATAACAAATATGCATTAACTAAATTTAAAAGTGGAATTGAAATACCTTGAATAAAAATTATGCATGCAAAATAATCTGAGATCAATATGATCAAGGAGTGTGACTTGCCTTGCTACGCAGTTTGCTGCGAATCATCGTCGTAATACTTTCCAGACTTGTTGCAGTCTACATGTGAAAATAACTCTCTAAATTCAATTAAACTCCAAAATTTGAAAACATTAGAATTTAGATAAATCTTGATTTTAGATGAATTTAGAAATTTAAATAGGCTCAATTGAAATTAGTATGAAAGAGAACGAGTCTCTGGAAGTTTAAATTCTAATAAAAAGGAAAAACTAGAATTTTTGGAATTATTTTTTTTGAAGAAAAAGGTATTTGTGATGTCAGCAAGGAATTATTTTTCTAAAAAAAATCAGAATTAGGACATCAGCAAGAAATTTGATTTTCAGCTGAATTAAATTTCTAAACAAGATGGCTGATGATGCTTGCTTTGGGGAGACGGACACGTTCGCCACAACTAGGTGGCTGATGATGCTTGCCACCTATGCGGAAGTCATGTTCTAATGATGGTGCAGGGGCTCACTGAGGACGCAAGTGTAGTCAATCATCGCCTTGATCGAGAAGACTGATCCAAAAATCTTGGATCGTTGAGTGCTGACCTTTGCAGGGTAGCCTTCCACTACGCACTTCACTGCGTAATTGGCTGGGTTAGACCAGTGCACTCGTTACAGACGGCTGATAGACAAGGCGTACCGTGCAACAACTTGCTACACAGCCATCTTGCTAAGGAAGCGCTGCCCAACTAGGAGGGTGTCAGCTTGAAATCCCCACTAGGACCATTCTTCTTGCGGCAATACGAGAGAACACACCGCAACATCATTGAGTCTGCACGACACATAGGCGCCTCTGATGACATAATTCCCCTGGGTGGACCAGCCGTCTGTTGTGTGTCATTGTCGGTATCATCGGATCCTGGGTTGGTGTCTTGGTCAGACTCCAAGTCAAGCGTCTGGTTCGGTAGATACTCGTGGCAATCAATGCGAGTTGACCACCTCATGCTCACCCCATCATTCTGCATGAAATCAGGGGTGCGTCTTCTCGCCCATATAGCACATTAGTGATATTGCCTTGAAGCTCTGCCTGTGGTTCCCCGATTGTCGAGGAGCCGGGCTCACATTGTTTTTCGAAGCCAAACGCATGAAGCTGAGGTACACCATCGGCCTCCTGTCAATAGCCGCCTCGAGCTAGGAGGTAATTTGCATATACTGTCTCCATGCTACAGTGTCATTCACCTTCACGAGCTCCCACATGCCATTCGTGCAGATGATCGCCTTGATTGCAAGTTTCATCACCATTGTCTCCGTGGTGAACTCCCTTCAAATGCAGCTTTGTAGCTCATGAATATTCTTCACGCCGAGCCCCTCTGATGAGGACATCCCTATGTCGTCGACCTCTCTACATTCTCCGAGTATTCATGAAGCACCAAAAGGCCCAATTACTCGAGCGAGAGCCAAGCTTTTAAATAAACATATTTGAGCAACTTGAAGGCGAACCCGTATCAGGACTTCAATAATGTAGCGAACCAAGGAAACAAAGCCCCGACGACTTGGGAGCTTCAAGGGACAGTCCACGCAGCAACGAAATGAGAGTCCAAGGCGTGGAAGGGAGTATTCGAATCAGCCCATAATTGGAACCGCAAGAGAAGAGGCTTGCGTGCCAAATTCCAAGTCCAAAGCTACTTGTTTCGGACATGCAACTAGTTCTAGCTAAAGTATCCAAACTGTAGTTGTTTGAGAAAGCGAGAAATATAGTTAGATGTAGCCAAAGCTAGGTAGAAATGGAGTTCGGCCACTCTTGGCCGAATCCTTTTTTGAGCCGGCTGGTGGGCCGAGTCCTTTTCCAAGCCCAAGGACAATAGCCTACGCGTGGTGTATGCATGCCGCCGCCATATATAATGGGAGGGACGGAAACAATAGGGGAGGAGCTATGACTAGACAATGAAAAAGGAAACCACTACGTGACAGGAGTATTTTTGAGAATTTTGTGCACAAATCTTGATCTTTTGATAGCAATCAAAATCAATAGAAAGATTTGAGAGTACTTGCAAATTGTGATCGTTCAACCTTTTCGCTGGGAATTGGGAGCGCGATTGGGCTTCGCTTGGTGGTCGTGAAGTTCGACGTGTGTGATCTTGCGAATTAAAGAGCGTTCGTTCTTGCATTGGCAACGGAGGATCGCTACGATTCAAGAGAGGGCACGTGAGTATCCAATCCTACGTGGAGAAGATCGGAAGACCCTGTATCACCCTCACCTTGGAGCACTTTGTATTGGCATATCGATAGGTCCAATCCATCAGATCCAGCCCGTACAAAACCATCGCCGTAGAACATTATCAAGTGTTCCATATCTATGACTACCTGAAGCCACAACAACCAGATCTGCAGTAAGCGTGCAACAAAAAATCATGAGAAGCAACATGCGAGTTAGTAATTACATGCGTGTAACTACATACGAATAATTCATTAATTATCGATAATTTGATTACCTGTCTGAAAAATTACGAGTGATTCATTACCATTATACCTAGCATTTAATTACTTAGCACTATCTCATTACTTAACTCCAATTAATTGCCACTACAGTAATCATGACTGCTTAATTACACACTACTATACAATAACAAATTATGGGTACCGTACGTACACAAAATAGTATAAACTATGTCTAAGTTACTACGACCTACTTACTTCATAATACAAATTACATTAATTACAACTAACTAAATAACAATAATTAACTAGGACTACGGGAATATCGTCGAAAGCATGCAACAAAAATTTATCTGTCTTTCGGGAGTAGCAATCAGCATTGCCACATGCTTAATGAGTTATGCACTGTCTTCTCAGATTAATTAGTTATGCACTCTTAATTTTAAGCGACGACCGCGAAAATGAGCTTTGCGACGAGCGGCTGAGATGACCGATGACCAATTGCGAGAAGTTCATATTTATGGCCAAGTGAAAAGGGAACCCGGTACACTCACCCTCGCAAATTAAAGGCTCCTTGTCCACACGTAGCACTTCAGGCGAGGGGACGACATGGTAACACTGACAAATATGGAGACGAGGGAGCGGGCGAGAGGGGACAACACGAACATGACGACATCAGTGCGGACGAGGGAGCGCGCGAAGGGGGACAACACAGATAAAGTGATAATTGTGCAAAGGACGCAGTGGGAAAGGAAACATAGCAGCAATGAGCCGACATATGTGTAAAGGACAGAGGTCATACACTGCAAAAGATGTATTGTATATCGTTAATTATGATTAAATTAACATAGTAAATTCGGAGTACATAAAAATACCAAAAAAAAATATACAATTAGGTTGACTATGTTGGGAGGCTTCACAAGAAATTTCATAATTTGTATAGCTCGTTTGCTATATGTAACTACTCCTACAAATATCGAAATCGCACGAATTTTTGAGTTTATTTGCTATATTTACAAATTCAAATAAATATAACATATAAAATAGTATTTAGGCATGTATTGCCACCAGACGGCAGGCTAGCTACCGTATTGTGGTGGGACGGCAGGTCGTCTACCGTCTGATGGCAGGGTGGCAGGTGCCAGTAGCGACTTGGTCACGTGTCACCTGCAGACGACTACTGTCAATAACCGGATGACATTTGCCGCCTGCCAGCAGCAATCAGGCCACATGTCACCTATAGGTGGCTGCTGTCCGATAATCAGACAACATAAATGTTCTGTCTATCGATTTCATATATATACAACTATTTTTATAAATATAAATATAAAACACTCTCTATGTGCTAAAAATTACTCGGGCGCCCGCTCCTTACCGCGAACTGCCGGCCAAATTTTTTAAAAAAAACCCAAAAAATAGTGAGTCAAATCTAGTCTCAACAGTGCAGGATCTTCCGCTTCTCCTCAATTCCATTCCACCCGCCTCCGTCATTCAAACCTCAAACCAAACCAAAAGAACAATCCCGCCCGCATCCACCCGCAGCGCCCGCTCCTCCGGTGGCCGCCGCCGCCGCCTGGATCCCGCGTGGAGGAGGCGGGCTCCCTGTTCGGTCTAGATCTGGAGAAGGGCGGCTGGCCTTCTTCAGGGCTCCCGACGCCGCCGTCTTTCCTCTCGGTCCCCTCTTCTTCTCCGTCTGAGGGCGTCCCCCGCCGAGCCCCCCTCCTCTCCCGGATCTCCGCTGCCCGTGCGAGCTTACTCCAATTCTTCTTCCAAGAACAGCCGCACTTGGTAGCCCTTCTTGATTGACCATTCGATTTTCTTGGTACGCCTTCTTGATTCTACTCCGCACCGCCGCCGCGTGCTCCCTTCCCTCCCGGATCTCCGCGCCGCTGCGGGCTTACTCCAATTCTTCTTCCAAGAGCACCCGCAGTTGGGAGGCCTTCTTGATTGGTCGTTCGATATTCTTGGTAGGCCTTCTTGATTTCGCTCTGGTGAGTCTTGTGGTTTCTTGCTCCACTTGTGCACGCTAGATCTGTTTGATTTGTGTAGTCATTTCGTTTCCACGAATTCATAGGGCTGATAATAGTGGTACATTGATTCGAGTCTTTTTCATAATATTTCCAAGAATTCTGTCTTAGGATTAAGTTGGCTAGTCTGAAAAATGTGGTCTTTTTTTTTAAAAAAAAAATTGTGTTGCCGCATTATTTATATGTACGTTCCTTCTCAGATTCACCTACTACATTCTTGGTTGAATAATTTGAAATATGCCTTGTCAACATGATTTAGAGGTTTTCTTTGCCCAATACATTGCAAAGTTATTGTTGCACCCGTTCTATCATAATGTAAATGCAGCATGTGTCATTACAGTTCTTCTATATGATCCATATAATCTCCACTACAGAAAGACATGTTGTAGTGGAAACAAAATGCTAGAGCAGTTAAGCTGAATATGAAATAGAGCACCGTAATTTCTAGAAAACACTACTTCTTCCACAGAAGGAAAAAAAACATCACCTGGGTTCACATTTTGATTACAGATCAAATTGTCTGCATTCGTACAATCTTAGTTACATGACTATAGGATTCATTTTTTTCTTATTTTTATTCAAAGTTGCGATGTGAACAAGTAATTTGTTGATATGATGTAGCAGAATAGAATTTATCTTGTGCTCATGTGACTTGTATACCCTAATATAATTTATTGTTTCTCTGACTCATGCTCCCAAGAGACTGGATAGTTTTGATTTAACCTCTGCACTTTAGAGTAACTATGATCTCATGAGCCTGTCAAAGAAAATCAGGATTTTATATTGCCTTGCATCTACATTTGTTTATTTCATATTGGTGCATGGTGCCTAATGGGTAGTCTTATTCATTTGTTCAGTTCCGCAATGTTATATTGTTATTCGTCTCTGTTGCCTATTTGATTGCTCAGTGTATACATCCATAGTCATCTTTATTTTAACACATTCAATTTCAGGCTTACATGGCCGCAAGAAAGGAAAATTCTGTGCTTATTGCTTGCCAAGCACCCAGTGGTCGAATCACACGAGCTCAAGCTGCTGCAAATCATGGAAGGTTCGGGGTGGTTCCCTCCATACCACTACCTGCAAAAATTGACCGAAAACAGACGGCAAAAGGAAAGACAAAAAGGGGAGCTTTGGATGAGAACACTAGTGCAAGCGCTGTAACTTCAGTTCCTCAGCCTAAAAGGCGCACAGTGCTCAAGGATGTAACCAACATATGCTGTGCTAACTCATACAGAAATTGCAGTGCTGTGACTAAGCTTCAGGTATCAAGATGTTCCACATATTACTGCATTATCCTATGATGATTTTTCGACCTCTACTTTTTCCCAAACATTGTCAAAGGATGACAAGGTAATTCCTTTGTTCCAGTCGAGGCCATCCCAAAGGGTTGGACGAATTCCAAGCAGAAACAAGCAGTGTGCAAAGAAGGTTCCTAAGCCACCCCCTCCGGCTGTTAGTGGAAGTTCATTTGTAAATGATTCTAACAGTGCTGAAGAAACGCAACAGGCGGACCTTTTGGCACCGGTAGAGGAGCCCACTGTTTTGCTCGCAAACAAGGGGTCACTGTCATTACTGAATATTGAACGAAACAGGTACAGTGGTTGTCATGAGGCATTCTTTGAGGAAAGAATCGCCAGGGATAAGCCCGAACCTGCTGACTCAAAGACTGGTTAGTTAAGTTGCATGTTCTTTTTCAACATTGACCATTAGATTTGCTGGAAGTCACAACCACAACTTAGTCCATAAATATGTTCAGGGCTTTTCTTATCTTGTCATATTACGCCTAGTTGCTGGCTGGCTTTACTTTTATTCTGAGTATACTCTTGATGGTCTTTCTGCAGTCATGTAACTTAGAAACAACAAAACCATGACTGTGAGATGTAAATGTTTCTGTACACGGCTGGTTTCTGTTATACTTGTACATTACTTCCATATGTTCTATTCAGTGGGGCGTAGGAGCTAAAGATTCTGTATTTTGTTCCAGGGGACTCTGCTGGTTTAGACATTGTAGACATTGACAAAGATAATGGCAATCCTCAAATGTGTATTTCCTACGCTGCAGAGATATACACAAATCTAATGGCCTCAGAGGTATGTTAATGTTCTTTGGTGAAAAAGAAAAGCTTCTTACTACTGTCTACGCATACTTCTAGTTCCTTCATATTTCACAAGTCTTATTAAGCTAGGAAGAAATTCAGTTTTGGATGCTTGTGTTTCATCTCTGTGCTACTTTGTTGGCACATTGTTCTTGTTTGAAAGCGTTCAGGCTCCATCTTATGCTTATGTCACTCCCCAGCTTATAAGAAGACCTAGATCAAATTACATGGAGGCTTTGCAACGGGACATCACAAAGGGCATGCGAGGCGTTCTCATTGATTGGCTTGTTGAGGTTTGTATGGATCGCTTCGGATGAAGTTTATACATAAATTGTTCAACTATGTTTAAGCCAATATCAGATCATTCATTGTTGGCATCTCACTGCACAACTTCACATTGAAACTGTTGTATGGAACTTGCAAACGTAAATTATGTACTTGCATGTGAATGTTACGTACTGCATCTAAACAATAGCTTACATGAACGAACATTCTTTCCATTCCTATCCACGTATTGTTCTTCATTTTTCCCTTTCAAAATATCATAGTTACTTGATGTCAGTGATGAGGAGAATTTTATATGAGATGATTGAATTAGTTGATCCACTCATCCTTTCCTCTTTCAACACATAACTTACTGAGAACCAGACACTAAAGAGGTCAGCGTATGATGACTGTTGTTTTCCGCATCAGAATCAGACTTTATACATTTCTCTCATACACATGAGGCATCTGTGTTTTCTTTTGTCTTATGATTTCTCAGTTTATGAAGTTCTTTATATTGTCTTCATTGCAGGTTTCTGAAGAATATAAGCTTGTACCAGACACACTGTACCTCACTGTATATATTATTGACCAAATTCTTTCTCAGAATTATATTGAAAGACAGAAACTACAACTTCTTGGAATAACCAGCATGCTGATTGCCTCGTAAGTTTTGGATTTGAGGGATTTTAATCTTTAATATTGAAAAGCTTGAAATAGACAGGAAAATGTATCATAGAAGGTTTGACTAGCTGCTGAAGCAACTTACTCTGTGGCGAACGCATCAAATAATTACAGATGAATAACTCTGCAAGTTTTTTCTGCTAATTGCTCTGCTGCCATGGGTGCCAGTGATCTCCATGTCATTGGAAATATTGTTAAGTGTATCCTCTTTTTGCAGGAAATATGAAGAGATCTGTGCTCCTCGTGTCGAAGAATTCTGTTTCATTACTGACAATACATATACGAAGGCTGAGGTACTTGTTTCGTGTGAAGTATGAGATTGCTAATTACAATATATACAAAGAGCCATTGAACTGCAAGAGCTGATATCCTCCTGATTCAACAGGTTCTGAAAATGGAGTGCCATGTGCTTAATAATCTGGGATTTCATCTATCTGTTCCAACAACAAAAACATTTCTCAGGTCACTCTTGGTGACCACATACATATAGTATTTCTTTCCCAATGCAAAGTCGCTGTTCCATCACTAACATGTCTTTCCTGTTTTTCTGTAATTTTGATCAGGAGATTCCTTAGAGCGGCACAGGCTTCTCGTAAAGTAAGATTGGCACCCAACCATAGCAGCAACAATTTTCATTAAATTTATATGTATTGCGCTCAACACTAAGTTCTCATACTATATTTCCAGGCTCCTTCTATAACTTTGGGTTATCTGGCCAATTATCTTGCGGAGTTGACTTTGATCGATTACAGTTTCCTGAAATTTCTCCCTTCAGTGGTGGCAGCATCTGCAGTCTTTCTTGCAAGATGGACACTTGACCAATCTGACCTTCCATGGGTTCGTACGAAAATACCAGATACAGACCTCTGTGCATCATCTGAACACTAGTTTTATCTTTAATATATGGTTTTTCTTTTACAGAACCACACACTCGAACATTACACCTCTTACAAAAGCTCTGATATTCAGATATGTGTCAGCGCTCTACGGGAACTGCAGCTCAACAGTAGTAATTGCCCCCTCAATGCCATACGTGAAAAGTATAGGCAACAAAAGGTATGCAATCACCACTTGCTGCTTGAGTTCCTAGCACACCGCTTAGGGCTAGCAAGTAAAACCGAAGGGGCTTCACTTAGCTAGGATAGAAGAAGCACATAATTTCACACCATTCTTGACTTGTTGCTGTGTAAGTCATAGCTTGCAGATCTTTTGACCGTCCAACTGTATTCCATTGCAGTTTGAGTGTGTAGCTAACCTGACGTCACCGGAGCTGGTGCAGTCACTCTTCAGTCGACAAGCCAATGACATCAATTCGCTGCTGATCAACAACCGCTAGCAGCAGTCATCCTGACACCGCGTCTTCAACATTACGAAGATCTTGTACCATACATTTCCCCTTATTTGTTGTGTTGTCCCGAGCTGTTGTTGTTTCTCGACCTTTTTCGAGTCGTGCAGTAAAAGAGAAGATGGCTCGCATACATATTGTTTGACACGAAGGTTGCGCGCGCCGTGTGTAGGCTTGAGTTGATAATTGTAAGATGCTCGCATACATATCCAAATGCTGTTTAATTGACCAAGATTCCATTGTTGCCTTTGAGTATTTTTCAACGTGGAATGGAATGTTCTTTAGATTAGAAGAGCAGTTGATGCTTGGAGCCAGGATGATGTAACCAGACACAAGCACATATAATATTTTTTGATTTGGTATGGTACACATCCCTGATATAAATTTGGTAGCACTACAGTACTACCGAAGTCCTAAAAAACCCTACTATCTTCATTTCTTCATTTCTTTTACAAACTACAATATGTACTCAGTTAAATAAGCATCATACAAAAATGCAGCACTGCCCTGATGTATATCTCCCACAGAAGAAAACAACTTTGGTCTTTGACTATCATAGCACGACTGATCATATTTAAATCATAACGTTGCAAATTCTGAAACAGGTAGTGCATGACTGGTCATATTTATGTCTGAACTGATCTTTCAATATAACTAGTAGAAAAATAGTTTCAGACATGTTCCAAATTGGAAGGAAGGAAGAGGGTAGGACTGAACCATAGAAGAGAACGAGATTGCCCATGGACGACATGCTGGACGGGACTCTCGTCAATGCCAGGAACACCACCCGCTTTCAAAGTTGTCTCCAGGGGCACCGCTAGAGAAGTCAGCTCACCACCGGTGGAGCCTCCAGCCGAAACCACTGTCACTCACCACCATAGTTGCTGCCAGTAAAGTTGTTGCCCCCCTCCACCAGCAAAATTGCTTCCAGAGAAGGCCATAACCACCGCCGCCACTAACTGCCGCCATACCCGCCACCCCCGGTTGCCATAACTGCCACCATACCCGCCACCACCTCCATAGCCACCAAAACCACCACTACGGAAGCCGCTTGTCCTCTCGGTGGCATAGTTAACCCATATGTTCCGCCCGTGGAGATCCTGGCACCAGTAAGGAATAGAATTAGTTGCCGGATAACACTTGATGCATACGATTTGAAATTTAAGAGAGATCCATCGCTGCACGTTCTTGGAACCAGAAATCGAAAGGTAAACTTGATTCAAGTGCAGCTGACCAGAACATCAACGTTATATTGGCAAATAATAAGATCAATGATGACTCTTGACTTGATACCACTCCAATTCTTTTACCCACTAGCAGTGTAAATTGAAGCGTCACATTATAAATAGGCTGCTAGGGCATCCAGACTGGCACTCTGGTTGAACACTATTTTGCTTGAATTCTGTCAAGGCTGCTAGGCCATAATAAGGACAATTTCATCTGTGATGGTTGAACGACATGGTTTTCAATGCTTGAATCACATGCTAGTTGTAACACTATAGGAACCACATTACCCCTAAAATGCTACTAAACTATATCACGACTAGCCTGGATACAAGAAAATCCGACACCAACTCTCCAGAAAATAAAAACTACGCGGAAACATGACGATAAATAAAAGGAGACATAAAGAATAACAGTTTAATAATATAAACATCCCACAGCATTATAAATCAACCTAACCTAGAGATTGTTCCAACTTTTCAAAGCAACCACAACCTAGCATTATTGAATTATATTGCCAATAATGAGGAACAGAAACAGTTAAAGTCCGTCTACGTATATATATCATTGAGGATAAAACCACATAGACAACAATGCATATATTAAAACATATAACACAGCAAGGCATATCAACTTCAGGTGAATTGATAACCCAACATTCAACAAATTTGTGGAGGTAATAAAATCAACATTCTAAATTGTTGCAACAACCACTACGTTTACTTTTACCTCTATCAAAAGGGCGAATGGCTCAAGCATTGTCAGGAGCGAATCTACCTATCCATAAATCTCCACTCAGCACAAATTTACAATATATCATTCACAACTGAAAAGTAAAATACCACTATACCCAAAACACGATAACTCTCTCTCAAAGCGTCGTTCCCACGTTCAGTCTACTGCAGCAGTGCTGCTTATCTTTTTCATATCTTTTTATCCATTGATCAAACTATAACAACAAATAGCATTTTTGAAATCTACAGAACGAGAGCTACAATTTTTATGAAGACACTATAATTTTATATAGGGATGCGAAGCAAAGGGAGATATAGGGTTCAGGTGAACAATCCTGGCCGTTGGATGAGGGCATTGACTTGTCAACGGTGGCGTGGTGGGCACGGATATTTCTGGGGGTGGAGACGGCGGGGTACGCGCTGGGTTGGGTTGCTGCATGACAGGTGGTGGCCGGTTGTGTGGTCCCTCATGTCAGTGGTAGATAATGGCTGGTGCGTGACCCCAGGTGTCAGTAGCCAGTGGGTGTAGACGGAAGGCCTCGAAAGTAATTGTGCAGCAGTACAGGGCCAAATCGCAAAAGGGAAGGGAAGGGAAGCTTAAGGCATACGAGATCGCCGGCGGCGATGGCGCAGAAGGAGAAGTCCGCCGTCGCGGTCGCGTCCTCCACAGCGGCTGCGGCGGCGATCCCCTCGTCGTCTTCGTCTTCATCCGCCGCTCCGGCGGCGGGGGCTGGGGCGGCGGCCTCGGGCGAGCGGTGGCGGGCGTCGATCGGGAACCTGGGGGAGCTGGGCGCGAACGTGGAGTCGCTGCAGAAGCTGCTCGCGCGGAAGGCCGTCTTCGTAGAAGACGACATCTTCTCTAAGGCCTCCCTTGCCGCCGACCAGGCCCGCACCATCAAGGTACTTACTTGCCGCTGCTTCCAGCTCCCAAACCCTCTCGTCCCCTCCGCCCCTCAGGTTCTTCTCTAGTGCGGAGGATTCAATCTAGTGAGCATAGGATGCATAATTGTTGCCCGTAAGCAAGCGAGATCTTGATTTGGGCTTGAATTTGATGGTTCAATCTAGTTTAGCTTGCGATTCTTTGGCATGGCTTTGACAGAGCTAGGCAACATTGCTGCCAACTCCTGTCAAATGGAATCGATTAATCATTCGCGTAGCGTAATGGCAACATTGAACGGTATTCGATATTCCTTTGTCGCCGATGAGATGTGTCATTCTTTTCCAAGGTTTTGGAGGCATATCAGGCATGTGGTGAAGGATTTTATACAGTTCAGTGTGTTTATATGGTTTATAGGTGATTGCCTTGTTCGACTACGGCAGCAAGACGAGTTTTATGTCGAACAACATGTGAGTTTTATGGGTGTCCAAAGGATGTCCATACTTAGCTTCTAAGTTTTGGTTTATTTCAATATTGTTGCTTGTATACTATTGGTCCTGTTGGGTGGTGCACTTCAACTTCTTTGGATAAAATTAACCAAATCACATGATTTTTTAATCTTGTACAAGAGTGCTATTGTTGGCCATTTGACTTTGCTAAAGTAGGATTGATGCTGAAAATTGGTAAATAAGCCATCTTGCATGTTGCTGTTTCTTTTTCTTTTTTGGTGCTAATGTATGTGGTCTTGGGAGTTAACCACTATCCCATGACAAGTTCTGTGAGTTTGCTTTTACATTGGCACTCGTTGCTGTCGATTAGATTCTCGACCAGAGGGTGCAGTCTCTGGAACGCGAGCTCGATGCTGCTATCTCTGCAGCAGCTCGAGCTCGTACAGAGAAACGCCAGGCTGAAGCCGCTCAACGGGGTGCAGAGCTGCGTGCACAGGAAGTCACGAAGGAGTTGGAGAACACTGCAAGTATGTGCTGTCTTGTTGCTGCACTAAACTTTGACACGCTGTGTGTGTTCCAGAACTGAATGCCATCTGCGGTAATGTTCCATCCTGCAGAAGTGTTCAGGTTGCATATGGAGGAGCTGCGGGCGAAACAAGAGGAGATTGCGAAGAAAGATAGTGATATAAAGGTCTTAGAAGCAATAATACGAACCCTTAGTAGCAAAGATGACGGTGGATCCAGCGAATGATTACCATACACCGGGTGCGTTAGGTTTTCCATTGAGGCTTTCATGTGCAAGTACCTCTGCTGTATTTCTCATTTCTCTTGTAAGCCCTTTGATAATCAGATGATTGTAAATTTTTTCAACAAGATTGAACATCCAGAGAGCTTTAAGATGAGCATTTGCAATGATTTATTTTCCTCCCGTTATTATATCTGTGCACAACTGTCCATCTGTCATTGTTAACGAGCCCTTAATTCCGCTACCTAACCTAAAACTGTAACTGTGGAACCTCTCACAGCTGCTAGAGGGGTCAAGAACCTAAGCAGCATCTGTTCTTATTAGCTTGCAATAGCTAGCATTTGTCAAGCAGATGATACACGCCTTTCCTAAGTGACTTTGATCAGTTGCTTTAGCTCTAGGTGCTTCCTAGGTTCTTCACATCAAAGTTAAGCACCTGATTCTGCTTCCAAAGTAGTGTTTGCTTCTACTGCGTTATTGACTTGACCTGGGTTTGCAACTACCCCTGGTAAGAATGGCATATATCTGTGAACAAGCTTGTGTGCAGCCACAGTGGTCATGAGCAGCCTTCAGCGTCAAATTGAGAATATATTTCAGAATGGCAGAATTAGAGGATTGGATCGATACATCGGAAACATCCAAAGCAATCAATTCAATTAATTATTGGAGCTACTTTGAGAAGTGACAAACTGACACATACTACTTTGAGAAGTGCTTGATCTAGACAATTAATTATTGGAGCTGCAAGGACACTGGCCAATGGCCACACACTATTTTCGTTACTGTTGCTGATTAACAATTATAACTGAGTTATTGTACATTTGTGCCTGCTACTGCTGAATGGTACATACGTTATGCATGACATGTACGCTGCAATAATAATAATAATAATAATAATAATAATAATAATAATAATAATAATAATAGTAAATACATGGATCCCACGCTCCCTTGACTCTGAGGTGATACGTGGGCTAGTGGTCTTATCGTAGACAGTAGAGATTTTTTTTATAAGCCTTTTCGCGTCGAATTGTTTACAACTAAATTTGTGTAGATATTTTGTTGAATCAATTTTCTTATTTCTTTCAACAGCATGGATAGAATCCTTGAACGATATGAGAGAGATTTGTTATCTGAAGGAGATGTGATTGAAGAGTACCCTGAGCCTGAGCTGAACGATAACATTATTACATCATTGTCATTACTCATTGAAATGGACTGAGTTCCTGCAGCGAATATCAGCATTAAACATGTCGTGCAAGAACAAGAAACAGGCAGGTAATGCACAAGTAACGGAACCACCTAATCATGGTTGCATTGTAAACGAAGGACTACAGGAATGAACGCAAACAACACAACAGTGCAGTTCAAAGTGCAGCGCAAATGGCAGCAGTGAAGTGCGGTGATCTTCCGTAGTTATATACAGGTAAACACAACATTGCTCTAACTACAGTGCTCACTAGTACAAAACCCGAAGGCTGAACATCTTACTGCTCCAACTCGGAATCTAGGAGGTCTGGGGAGCTTCTAGAAGACGATACATGGTGATCTCTTGCTGCTTGAAGTACCTCCTATCTTCCTCATCCACAAGGACTAGATTCAGGTAGTACTTGACGCTGAATTTGTTGTTTATGTTGCGGTACGTTGGGGCCAGTTCATAAGGCGTCAAGAAGAGCCTCACTGGAATTGATTCTCCTGCAAAACAATTTGATTTAAGTATGAAGCAAGCCAACATCAACATCCTTGCAATCACACCACATGGGCAACCAGCTAAGCGCAAAATGGACCAGACCAGAGTAGGGCTTTGAACTACAGGTGATGATATTCACAGCTCACGGCCGGTTATAAACTTACCTCTATAAACATCTGAAGAAAAAGGTGTTACTTAATGCATCATGCAATGTGCTTTTGTAATAATGAGGAACCCTACGGACAGTCCTAGTTCACATATACATGGAACCCTACAACAATGCTTATTATATGAGTTGTTTGGTGCTCGGAAAGTGTACTTTGGCAGTGCAGCATGATAAGTTAGAAGAAATCCCTACAGGACCACTAAGTAATTAAACATGAATTTGCATCTATCGGCCTTTCATATAGGCTTGAAATGGCTCAAATCCATATGCTTTGCAAAGGTAAATTACTACAACATTATGGTTTTTGAGGTAATCAGTAATTTAACTCACGCCATAAGGCAAGCACCTTCAGAAAAATTCAGATGAAAAAAATGCAACCATGAGATATTTAAATGTGCATTCTTTACATTTTAAAGCATGTATTCAGCATGTTGCTTAAACCTCAGGCCACAGGGAAAACCTGTAAAGGAATTATTCCTTTGAAAATGCATAAGAAACCACGAATTTTACAAAACATACCTCTGACAGGAGCACCATCCATCAACTCGAACTTTGCAAGAGTTTCAGTCTCAACATATGTGTTAGGGCCTGATCCTGTTGATTCTCGACGACGAATCTCCAATTCCATGTTTTTTATCTTTATCCTGACAAGAAGAAAATAGATCTTCCCAATAATCACATCCTTGAGATGGTACCTGAGTAAGAATGTCAAAATGTAAGCAATGCTCTGGGCTTCCACATCGAGGAACATATCAGAAGTTCAGAACAGATAGCCAGATAGGCATATGGCTATAATCTTACTTGCTTTTGCTGTATTCAAACTCAATGTGCAAGCAATCCTCAATTCCCACTTCCATCTGAAAAGGAACATGAATCACATAATCGAATACATATTCATGTCTCTAACTCCCATTAATTATAGTATCCATACTTTAACCATGGTAAACAGCAAAAGTTACGCAAGTAAAAATACTGCTGATTACAATAGCAAAAAAAAAATCGATTACAATCCGCAAGAACATCACAAAAAAGAATAACAACCGATAATCACTATTAAAATATACAATCTTAAAGCTATATGATCTGCATATATCAGAGCAGTCAGTTATAAGAATGAACCATCAAACACAGCCACCATTTGCAAGAAGGTTACCGCTTGTTGAATTATAAACATCAACATTTACAAGGGACAGCCATATATGTAAGATTCCAGGCTCATACGGACAAACTGCTAAGGTCCCTCCTAAATTTATGATTCTCAGGTTGAGATTTTTCTCTTTCCTTTTTTTTATCCTACATTAAGAGTAGCTAGGAATTTTTCTCAAACTCACAATAGCATGTCAGATAAATTTGTTTCTGAGGAGACAAAGCACACTGCTCACTTGCCCAAAAGGCCAAAACCAAATGCAACTTGAGGTATGCATTGGTGTGACCACCATGTAATCTACTAGGATTACAGGAACAATTTGAGGACTTCACTAAATGCATTGGTGTGACAAACAGGTAAGCTACTAGGATAACATACTAATATCAAAATAGAGAACTGTACTGTTTTGTTAAAGTGTGCCATATGCTGACATATCTGACAAGTATGAAATGAAAAATATTTGACATCATTACTAAGAATTCACCTTTATGCTGTTGTTGATTGTAGGGAGCGGAGAGTAGTTTCTTACCTAAAAAACAGAAAGATAATTAAACAACCTAAAAAAGAATGTTATTCTGGTGATGTTACGGCACCTGAAATGCAATGGCTTGAATGTCTTAGATTTATTGACGTGCAAAGGTACAAGTCAGGATAGGAATAGGAAAAAATCCTAGATAGAACAGTACATCATGGTTGTTACGGCGTCGCCTAGGCGTCACAACGGTGCTTGATGGACGCCATGCACACTCGCCTTGACTTGGGGGGGGGGAGACCGCGACTTGAGGGGAAGGAGGCAGCCGGGAGGGGAAGCGGCGGGGGGAGGCGGCGGGGAGGGAGGATGCACCTGGGAGAGGAGGCGGCGGGAAGGGGAGGAGGCGGGGGGAGGGCCAGAGGAGGCGGCAGGGAGACAGAGAGAGAGAGGTGCAGGAGATGGCGGGGAGACAGAGAGGCGAGGTGGTGGGGGGAGATGCTGCATGAGAGGAGTCGGTGGGGATTAAATCCGCTTGCAGAGTATGGCTGTACACTATACATACGGGATACGGCACGTATGCGCGGCGACTCGCCGCGGCGTCGCCTAGGTGTCCAGGCGCCTCTTGCTCGCCGTAGTCACCGACTCCACCGTGACAACCATGCAGTACATACACAATGCACAATAATAAGCATACCTAAAATCTGGTGAAATTGTGTAAATTGCTAAATTTAAACTCTATGTATTTCAAGTATGTAGTACAAAAGTAATGGTTGTTTCATCAATGCCGGTGGTTATGGCATAAGATTATTTAAACACTTACACAAAAACCCCGGTATTCCACAATGTTGCCTACATAGTTTCGGCCAATTGTCACCTTCAGAATGTACCTGCAAGCACAACACGTATTACTTTAGTCTAGTGAGGTACTTCATTGAAGCTTTTTATGCAGAAACAAAACATGAAAACTGTTAAGGGTATTTGGGTCTTTTCCCATATATCTAGGGTTTGTGTCATAAAATGTGTGAAGAAAGTTGAAATCTTTAAGAGGAGCATGATGCCACAATACAGTACAGTAACACCAGTAAGAACTGCTAAAGGTACATATATAATGACAAACAACAGATTACTGGTTGCATTCCACTCGGACTGAGTACGAATAGGCATGCATAAGTTCGAGAAAAGTACAATAATGTTCCTTCAAGTCTTGTACTCTTGTAGCTGAAAGAAAGAGATAATGTACTTATGTACTTATGTTTTGTTGTTGTATTAGACAAATCAAAATCTTTCACAAGTCATATGTGATAAAACTGCAAGTCGAACCATGCATCCTTATCTTTCAGAGAGGCACGACACTCAACAATGGTACAGAAACGATACTATGTTATGTCATGCCTAACTAGACAGCATGGGATGTGTTAAAAAAACATTCAAATGAGAACACCCTAATAAGAAAATGATCAAATGGGAAAGACATATTTTAGATAAGGAAAAAAGTCCATTTGACCCCCTCAACTATTGTGAAAGTCTGAATTTCAACCCTTAACTACAAAACCAGGTAACAGACCTCCCTCAAGTATCAATACCATGCATATTACCCCCACCCCCCGAGCCATTCCACCCCGGTTTTGCCCCGAGCCATTCCACCCCGGTTTTGCCCTGACGAAGCGTCTATGTGTCAATGGTTTATGACATGTAAGCTCGTTTTGAATGACATGGCAACTAATCAGCAAATAAAACAAAAAAAATATGGGGCCAGTCCCACACTCAGCGCCGCTCCTGCGGTTGTGGGCGTGGCTCGCACGCGACCGGCGCTCCAGCCAACGGCTGTGGCTCATGGGCACGCAAGAGGACCGGAGGATGTGGGAGCTTGCGCTGGAGATGGCGCCCAGGGTGCTGTACCGGCAACATGAGAGCACTACTACTGGGATGTCACCACAAATCTCATCCAAGAAAATCAGCCAGACCCCCAAAAAAAAAAACAGATCTCGGTGAAATTGGATTTGGGGATTCTCCTTCTTGGCTGCTCTTGGATGGATCAGAGTGAGGAAGCAAGAAACCAAGTGATCTATGTAATGATTTGGGGTTTTAGTGGTGCTTAAGGACAGGAGAAGACTGCAACTAGGATAAGAGGAGGAAAGGAGAGAGAGGTAGAAGATGATGACATGTGGGCCCATCAATTTTAGTATTTTTCTAATTCATAAATATGTATGTATAGCTGACTAGAAGGCGATTTAGCGCATACGTGTCAGTAAACTTATCCACATAGATGCCACATAAGTGAAACTAGTCTGGATTTGATACTAGAGAGGTAATTTGCATGGCATTAATAGTTCCGTGTTGGGGGGGGGGGGGGTCGGTTATCCGGTTTACTAGTTGGAGGTTGAAATTCAGACCTATCGCAATAGTTGAGAGGGTCAAATGGATTTTTTCCTTTCAATAAACTTAAGTGCCTCTTCCAGTCAAAATATAAGTATCATCTTAGATCATGTGTAGTCAAACTATTTTAACTTTGACCAACAATATCTTTATGAATATTTACATCGGCAGCATCGGCCACATGAAAAAGATACGGATAGATGTCTCCAAAAACACTTTCGTAATATTATGATTTTATTAGGTTTTACAAATATATTAGAAACTGGTGCTCAAAGTTACAATGTGCAAACTATGTCAATGTCCAAAACAACAGTTATCCATGACTAGAGGGAGTACTAGTGATTCCATATATTCCAACTTATACGCGTTGAAGTATATATTTGTAATATAGAGTTAGAATGGCAAGGAGGCCCATACGGGATACGGCCCATGTAACCGGTGTACAGGTATGTATATAACTCATGATCAATAGACAAGGCAATGTGCCATTCATAATATTATAACAATATGAACCCATCTATGATCTATAGCTTTAGTAATGAACTTACAAAGCAAGCCAAGCGAAGGGAAATATATGATAGTATGACATATTTAGCAAAACTAGTAAAATATGTGAAATGCAGAAAACATTAAAAAAAATCAATAGTTTGTATTACTTTCGCAGAAAAATTAAGAATGGTGATGTAAAACATATCATTTGCTTACCTCAGTCTGACATTTGTTCCGTTGTAAGATTCATGAGGCATTTCAACAGAAGAAAATTCAAATGGATATGTTTTTCTTTCATAAATTTCACCAGGAACATCTAACTCGCGCACTGCATGGACAAGAAGGCAACTCAAGTCATGAAATAGCTTCTTACATCACTATGGCCCTGTTCAAATGTGTTGTGGCTCTTGGTTGATTGCAAGAGAGATTAAGGGAGTAAAGGACACTCATATTGAGAAGCCACTTCGTCCAAAGTGGCTCCTGCAGTAACTCCTACAAACGCTTATAGAAACCACCTTGAAAAGCCACTCTGTTCAAAAGCCAGCTTGTAAAAGCTAAAAGCCAAAAGTTGTTTGGAATAGGGCCATACGAAATAGCTTCAGATTGCTAAGCAAGCATCAGTAACAAAAAAAAAATGATAAATCAGCAGAACAGAAATGCCAGGAAAAATTTTTAGTGCACTTGCTGGGTTCTAGTTCTACTTCTAGGCTTCTAGCCAGGTGTTTTGGTCCAATACCAGCACATACCAGCCTGAATACCAGGTACAGTAAACAGTGAGGCAAGGCAACCCCGTGAATTGGTGAATACAAAATTGCCAATGTGAAACAATTAATCTCCTCAATGCCTTTAAAGACAGAGTAATTTTACAACAAATATATGCTGCTAATCACTTCAGTCACTCATTCATGTACAATACTTGCCTCTCTCGTTAAAAAAGTTAAAATAGTTCATCCATTT
Organism: Melocanna baccifera; assembly: GCA_036346265.1. NCBI lineage: Eukaryota > Viridiplantae > Streptophyta > Magnoliopsida > Poales > Poaceae > Melocanna > Melocanna baccifera. Next base: position 18,429,787 of record CM070684.1, on the reverse strand, counting down.
CCTGTGACATATGACTGATATCATTTTAATTTGATTTCAACTCTATCCTTAGCTCATGTACTGTAAACATCCAGGTTGTCAAAATTTGCAGGCATGAATTACTGTTCAAGGATTTTAATTAATAATCTATAATACCAGTAAAATAGCAGGATTCAAATAGTTCTGTTCAAACAAGAAAAGGTTAAAAAAAGCCAGATCACAAGCATTCCACAGCACTGAATGACAAACTCATCGAACTGTCCTGGTTAAGCAAAATCAGTCAAAGTGGACACTCACCCAATGAAGTGAAGTCATAGAAGTTGCCTCGATCAAAATAAAGCTCTGTAATAGCATTGTCACAAATGTGTAAATGTCAGAATAAGCTGAGTAGCAATTCCCAAAGTACTGAATAACATATTAGTCAACTGTCAGTTAGCAGAGCTATATAACAGAGGTCATCATATAGACATCTCTGCAGTTTCTCCACTAGAAAGTTAGAAAGTTTCTAACTTCCTATAGGTCATTATGCCGAAAGAGATTAAAGAAGCTGGGAGCATTGCAACGAATTGCAAATATCCAGTGATAAATAAATTTTCTAGACTACATGTTTATATAGACAGATAGACTAGTACAATCAAGTTATCAACAAGCCTGGTGAAGTTAGGGGGCGAAATGTAAACAGTAAAGCACCACTGAATATAATATATTGAAGCAATAACACTACGCATGTAGAAGTAGAAGCACCAGTGGCTCATGTTGAGAAATGGCCGGAACAAGAAGCACTTAAGAATTAAGAGAGTAGCATAGCATACCTATCTGACCCAGCAACTCGATCTTGACACCCATATGCTCGATCCTTTTACCTGGAACCGGCGCTATCGACACCTGAATTGAATACACACAGTAGCATTTCAGCAGAGCTCCACAACTCCAGGATGCAGCCAAAAAGGATGAGACAAATACCACCAGAGAAAGAGGCACAATACCTCCCCGGCAATCGTCTCCAGGCTCTGGAAGACCGGGACCATCGCCGTCTTGCCATTGTCCTCCTTGACCGAAACCTGCAAAATCAGGATGGACCAAAACGAATCAAACAACCGCATCCCGTAGGCAGAAGCTCGAGGCAACACAACAGCCAGCAAGGACAACCTGCTTCCTGGTCCTGGCGTCGGCGAAGGTGATGGAGATGTCGCAGGGCGGCTTGAACGCTCCGATGATGTAATTCTGGGCACAGCACACAGACTTGGCTCAATCTAACCGAAAGCGGCACGATCAAAGCACAGGAAGACGGGGCGGGATAGGACGGGCAACCTGCTAGAGATCCCGGCGACCTGCTACACCTACGATTCGTACGGACGGGAGCGAGAGGGGGTTACCATGGTGGCGGCAGGCGATGAGGTGCGATGCGACGGAGGCGTAAGCGCTAGGCGGGGGAGGCGCCGAATCCGGGGGTGAACGAGGTGCGGATCGCCGACTGGGTTGTGTGTGACTGGAGGACAAATTTGGGGACCGCGGGGACGCACGCCAGAATCCCCTGCGTACTCAGCGCTCCCGCTGGTAACGAGAAAAATAAAAGAGTAATAAATTTCAGAAAAGAGCATATACGGTGATACCATATCATTCATATAAAAAAAAAGAGCTCATTGAAATTTAGACATCTCTCATACATCAGTCATATTAGTAACACAAAACCACAGATTTTGCAAAAAAAAAATCATAGGTTTTATGGCACTTGGTTACATTAAACCCAATTTCATCTTATCCCCTCGTATCTCACCAATTTGATATATTGGGCACACAAAGAAATTGACGTCGATCGTTGCCCGACTATGGTCGCCCAGCCTAGCCTTGGTTGCGTCGTAAAAACACGCTTGTGCACGCAAATTGTGCTAGGGATGCCAACGCTTCGCACATTAAGGCCGCGCTCGTGTCTCCTCACCATGTCGTCGGGTGCAATCATGACACCAGACAAACTTGCAACCTCCACATCCCTTCTCTTCGACTGCTAGCTTAAGATTTCTTTGTAGATCCAACATGTCAGACAAGTGGGAGATGAGAGGATATGAATGAAATTGGGTTAAATATAACTATGTGTCTCAAAGTCTGTGTTTTTGTGAATTTTTTTGCAAAACAATATGATTTTATATTATCAATGTCTCAATACATGGGGTTTTATGAAACTTACTCAAAATAAAAAGGAAGTGTCTAGGGAGAGTTTAGTGTTTATTCTGTTGATAAGTACTTTGCATTTGAGAATCTTATATCTCTATTTAATGGATATCCTTCATTTTCTTATCTTTTATATAATTCTATCCTTTTTGGATTTCGACCTAAACTTTAGCTGCCACCTGACCTTAACTTCCACCCTATCGCACCATCCTCTGGTGTCATATCATCATCACTTTTCCTTGCCTTTAGTGCATCTCCTTAATATAGCGAAAAAGAGGCATTCGACGCAAAAGGGGACATTCGGCGTTGGATGCAATCGGTAGAGGTTAGCTGCCTTCACTGTGCGCGGCGCAAGGCACTCGCGAATTGGCTTCACCGAAGCGCGAATCACGAGGAAATTTTGGTAGATCAAAATTTGAGTACTCCAAATATGAGAAAAATACTTAGTATTCCTTAGCAAATCCCAAATAAATTTAGACACTGTTTAGAACACAACTATTTTTGCTATAAATAAATTGCTTTATGTTAAAACTCCCACAATATTATTGTAAAATTTCAGCATTCCAAAACAAGCTCTTATTATGTCCTCAACGATTCTTGCAGTCGAACTTTCACCATAATTCGAAAGTGCTTAAGTTTTGTCCTATAAATATTAAAACCATGTAAGTTGGCAAATGAACCGACACCCCACGCGCTCATTCTTATCAACTTAGGCTCCATCCAGTGTTGTGGTAGATTATGGTAATCTCGTTTGGTTTAGCTACTTTAGATATATTTGGGTGTTTAGCTAGCTGCTTTTTTCATAATCAAGTCACAACAAATATATTATTGCGTTCTAGAACGTATAAGATGAAAAGTGTAAGGACAACCATTGAATAACATAATGAGAAATTTTGCCCAGTAACATTGAAAGATGTATAAATTGTAAAATAACAGTTAATATAAGGATAATAAGCGGTTTCTGAGGCCACATGTCAGCGACGAATTGATGTTGTTTTATAACTTGTATGATCTGTGTCGTGTTATTGAGCAATTTGCCCCATGGGAATTGGGTTGATATCTTAAACAATGGAGGTTTAGGGTGTAACTAAGGAAAAAAGGAAATCACAACCATTGGCCCAAAAGCAGAACGGTCCAGATCTTACGACCGGAGCGACGGGATAAAACATTACGCTCCTCACTCTTGTGCTTGTTGTCCTTCCCTCACCGGTTATCAAATCTAGTCCTAGATTGCATCACATCATATGGCCCATCTTGATCTTTGTCACCTTATTTGTATATATTAAACAAGCAATCTCCACTAACCACAATCAATGACATTTCTCATTTTTTCATAGTCACATCACTCGTATTGTTTTTACAATAGGAGTGATAAAAATAATGTCATAGATGTTCACTCATTTGTACTATCGCCTAACTCTTAAAAATTAGACTCTATTACATTTCATTTTGATCTGTTCAAACATTGCAAACAACAAATGGATTTTCTGACATTGTTCCGATGTGAACAATATATGGCTCTGTTCAATAGTGTTGTGATTTTTGGTTAATTGCGAAAGAAAAGAATTCAAAGGAGAGAAAAGAAGGGGAAAGAAAGAAGAAGAGAGGAGAGGAGAGGAAAGGGAAGGGAAGGGAAGGGAAGGGGAGGGGGAGAGAGAGAGAGGAAGAAGGCATGAAACAAATTCTATGCGTCGTGTTATTTCTAATTTTATTATAAAGTCTATTTTATATCGTAAAAGCACATCTCCTTGTCTTTTCGCATTTAATTCTTCGTGTAGCAAGGCATTCAACAATATAAAAAAACAAGTTCTCCTTTTATGTCTCCATGTATGAATTTCGGAGTGCAACACAATATCACTTACCATCGTTCTTACCAATTGTTGGTATCTCAATTGTCCTCAAAATTTTTTTCACAAAAATCCTTGCACTACAATAACATAAGACGATCGCAAAATGTTATTGCGAATCTAACATATTCGCTAACATTCATAATTTACTAAAATCACAAATGGATCAACCGACATTCTCTCCTTTATTTCCCCCCAAAAAATATAACTCATATATAAAATTTGATAAATGTTACTTACCTATAACAATTATCATTTATCCCAATGGGTAGTCGGGGGGCTAGTTGCATAAAAATAAGTTGAAATTGTAGTCGCCAAATAGTCGGGTGACTGGACCTTCAGTCGCCTAACGGTTTGGCGACGCGAAGTAGAGAAGTTTTTTGGGGCTTAGCCTTTGGATCAAAATTTTCTGTGTTCTAAGTCATCAGTTTAGGTTGTCTTTTGTTGTTAGAAATCCCCTTTTCTGAACTTTGATAGTTCTTTCTGCTATCTGTTCGTTAGGAAGCTTCTTGTTTTTTTATTAGAGGATTGTTCGTTAGGAAGCTTCATGGATCAAGACTTTTTTTTCTTTAAAAGGCCTAAAGAATTTGCTAATATGGTCATCTGAGTGCTCAGGACACTCGGGTTACGGCTTCAAATCTTGGAAATGACGGTCAAAATTCCACACAAATAACTCACACAGCTTGTTGGTAGGAATAACCTGAGAGACAGGACAAGCTGCCACAGCGCTATGCTATTATGCAGTAGTCGGATATCCTACTTACCATTTGGACAAGAAATCGTTTTGAATTTAAATTAGGATTCAAACCTCAAGCTCAAAGGCACAAGGGAAAAAAAAGATAGATGGACACAGAGATGAGCGTTACCTAGGGGTGAAAATAGAGCCGGATTCAGTCGGATTATTCGACTACTAAATCCGAATACTTAATATCCAAATTGGAATAGAAACCAGATCCAAATGCGGATATTAAATTGGCACAATTGCAGATGTCGGATGCGAATCCGGTATGGTGTGAAGTGGATTCAGAGTTGGATATCTAGATAATGTTTGAATTCGGCAGATATAATAGCAACAGCTAGTTAATATATATCTTTTGCATTTGACTTCTAAATGAAGTATATTATATATGCATTTCGATCATCTTGACGAATCTGTCACTATGGTGGAATCTAATTTGGTATTCATGTTTTTCATTTTGACTCATTTCCTAATAAAGCTTTTTTGCATGATCTTTTTAATCAAAGTTGATATGTTTATAACTGATTTATTTGCAATATGTCTTGAATTAGTTAGAATTAGTGACAAAATAGCACCACTGATCAATGATTATATGATAAACTAGAAACAAATGGGCATAAATATTACTATAAAATTGGTGTCAATTTGCTAAATTTCATTATGCCATAGGATATGAAACTGTCGTCAGAAGCTGCATTATACAAATATGTAAGATAAATTATTCATTTGTTACTGTTAACATTTAGTGCGTAGTTACATGTTAGAGTTAGCTATTTATCAATTTAAAATGTTAAAATAATTCGGTGCCATGTTTGAATAAGAAAGGCCGCGAATAATTATTGGAATATAAAAATAGTCGAACCCATTCAATTTTAAGTATAATCTAATTTAAATTCATATTCGATATTTGTCTGATCTATATTTATATCTAAGATTTATCTGATTTACATTCGAATCTAAGATAAAATTATAGATACAGGTATAATTTGAGGACTATCCCAACTCCGTCCGTTTTCGCACCTAGCCGTTACCAAACCGGAGAAGGCAGAGGACAGCGCACGACGGATCGTGACGCGAACCATTAAAACCACTGCCCCGCGGGGCCCACCGACCAGCATAACACCAGACCACCGCACGCGCGAGCGCGACCCGTCCCTTCCCCACCAGCGCCACGACGCCAGCCAGCCTCTAGCCCACTAGTCCTTTCACCTCACCTCACCTCACCCCCCGACCCCGACTCGACTCACCAAACCGAACCCTAACTCCAGCACGCACCGCACCGCGCCGGCTTCTCCTCGAAACCCTAGCGCGAGCGCGGGTGGCGGGAGAGGGAATGAGGATGGACGGGCCGAAGCGGTCGCAGCTGCGGGTGCGGCTCCGCGTGACGGCCCGGCGGCGGGGTGGCGACGGCGCGGACGGGGCCGGGGTGGGCGGGGGCGCGGGGGGAGGGCGGAAGCGGCGGCTGGAGGCCCCGCTTGTCAACTCCGCGGCCAAGCTGCAGCGCCGCGAGATCGGGGGCCGCCAGCTCGCCGCGCGCGGCGGGGGCGCCGCGGCCGCCGTGCCCGAGCGGTTCCGGAACATGCAGCTCCAGGTAAAGCATCTGCGGCCCGTCTTGCGGGTCTAGTCCAGTGGGTGGGGTGGGGAGCGGGTAGGGTTTGGTCTCGGTGGGTGCCGTCCGTTCTTGTCACGTGTGATTGAGAGGGCGGTGAAGCTAGGGTTTTTGGGCGTTGGGGGTGGCTCGCGAGGGGAAATTTGTTGGAATTAATGGGGAATTTTGCTTGGGGTTGTCTTTCTCGCGGCATTTGGTTGTGCTATTGCGAAAAGTTTTGGTTTTGGAGGGGTCTGTGAGTGCTGAATTCTTGCGAAAAGGTTGGATTTTGAGGCAAATGAGATGGCTCTTAGGGTTCTTTATTACGTAGCTAGGCTCGAAATTGTTGGTTTTGGCATGTAGGATGGTGTATAGGCCTCTATTTCTTGGATTAGGGCGTGCCATTTGGCATAGTTAAATTGTTAGCTATTAGAATTGAGAGGCAATTGCTATTTTTTAAGGATTGGCCCTTTGGGATTATGCTACGAGTTATTCAATCAGTGACCTTTGGGGTTCTGTGTTTGTGTGCCTTGGTGTAAAATGATAATCCGTGAAATGTTTTGGAATGAATCTTTCAACTATGCACAATAACTCAGCCTGGACACTTTTGAATAGTTTGAGACAGTTTTAAGTCGCTTGAGATGGCTCACTTTGCTGCCTGCTTTGAATAGGTTGAAGTTTTGCTTTTGGGTATTGAAAAGTTTTTTTTTTTGGGGGGGGGGGGGGTGATAATTTGGAGCCGTAATGTGTTTGAGCTAGATCCAACTGTTTGGTAATCGCAATAGGTTGGGTTTGAACTATGAATTATTTGAGATGATTCATGTGGTTCTTTTGATGCAAAGTTAAGTTTACACCGGCATTTCCAATGCGTGATAATTATGATAACACAGTGCTGGGTACTGATTTCTTGTTTGTTGGGTTAGTGGTTGTATTTTTCCTCAACAGTGGTTCTTGCTGTAGAAGAGTGAAAATGGGCATATTGTTGCGGATGTAGCTATTGGAATTTCAACTAGGTTTTGTTGGCGTAGAATGAGGGTCTATACGATGATTTGGTGCGAACTACAAGCTATTCCAGTATGTACGATACCTTGTATTATTGTACGGTGTTCTGAGTTATATAAAAAAGCTGGATTAGTTGTTCCTTTTGGTATGAACCATTTTAGTATGTTTAGTGTTGACATTGTATTTCTTGTTTGATGCAGGAAGAGTTTGATACATATGATCACAATGCTCACCTATTTGTGAAGCTACAGTTTCTTAAAAAGAGATCCAAAATTATCGAGATTGTTGCTGCAAAAGATATCATATTCGCTCTTGCTCACTCTGGGCTTTGCGCTGCTTTTAGTCGAGGTAGGTATTCCACATTCTGCAAGATGTGATCTGCATTTGATGAGAAGTGATGAAAACCATGGATGTCCTCGGACCTCTGGCATTGTGTTTTTGTGTCTGCAGTAACAAACAACCGCATATCCTTCTTGAATTTAAGCCCAGATGAAGTGATTCGGAGCTTGTTCTACAACAAGAACAATGATTCACTTATTACTGTGTCGGTTTATGCATCAGACCATTTTAGCACATTGAAGTGCCGAACAACCCCAATCGAGTAAGAACATCTGCCACTAGAATTTTCCCTAAATTCTGCATATGCTTTGTGTGCGACTTGTCAATAAGCGCTCCTATTACTGCTTAGCCTTTTCTATATATAATCAACTGTTATCTGTGATTAGTCCTATGTACGAGTTATGCAAGTGCATTTTTAATTGGTTTTGAGGCTAGCTTTGCTGTTTTCATTGAATACTGCAACTTACTAAGGTTCCTGGTCTCAACTAATATAGTTGTCATATTAACATGTTCTTTCAGGTATATAAGGAGGAATCAGTTAGATGCTGGGTTTCCTCTTTTTGAAACAGAATCTCTGAAATGGCCTGGCTTTGTGGAGTTTGATGATGTAAACGGGAAAGTACTTACTTACTCGGCACAGGATGGGTATACCTTCTTAAACAGTTCATCGCACTCCATGTTGTTCTTCACAACATTATTCATCTAACGATCATACTTCTATTTGCAGTATCTATAAGGTCTTTGACTTGAAGAACTACTCCTTTCTATATTCAATACCGGATACTAATGTGCAGGAGATAAAGATTAGGTTTGCAATTGTTTCCCTAAATTGTGCTTTTCTTTCTCATATTTCAGCCATGACAAATTATGAATTCTTATTTCTGTTTTCAGCCCAGGAATCATGCTGTTGATTTATGATAGAACACCGAGTTATGTCCCTTTGAAGATATTATCTATTGAAGATGGAAAGCCACTAAAATCCTTCAAGCACTTGTTGCACCGCAACAAGAAAATTGATTTTATCGAGCAGTTCAATGAGAAGCTCCTTGTCAAGCAAGAAGATGAGAACCTTCAAATACTTGATGTATGACACAGTTCATGAGCTACAATATTTTCTTCCATAATCTTTGCTGCTTGCAAGCCTAATAGTTTCCTTTGTGAAGGTACGGAGTTCTGAACTGATTGAAGTCAGTGTTACCAAGTTCATGACCCCATCAGCTTTTATTTTTTTGTACGAGAACAATCTCTTCTTGACATTCCGAAATAGAACAGTTGCTGTATGGAATTTCCGAGGCGAGCTTGTGACCTCATTTGAAGACCATTTGCTTTGGCATCAAGATTGTAGCACCAACAATATTTACATTACTAGCGACCAGGATCTGATTATATCGTACTGCAAATCTGAGGCAGCGGCTGATGATGGTACAGGTGCAGTACTCAAACCCTGATTGCTTCTTTAATAATTAATGCCTATGATTTATAAAGTGTGGATTTGCTTCCATCCTTCGAAACTAGAATTGCCCATACTGGCCGGAAGGTTGTCTAGTACGCTACCTGCTGTCCATTGCTCATACCCATATATTGGATGGTTCGAAAAGTTAAATATTGCATAGGCTGGTTTTGTCAATGTTGACCACCTTTACCAGAAGTGATAAATGGGATAGAATTTCTCTTTTGGTTTCATATAACTAGTGGAAAATTATCTTGAAATAACTGTCATGTGCAGCTTCACCAATTGGATCCATCAACATGAGCGACATTATGACTGGCAAATGCATCGCCAAGATTGCCGCCAACGATGCCACTGTCAACATTGCCCCTCGCAAGAATGGTTGCCCCGAGAGGTCCTCAGTCTGGAGCACCATTCCAGAAGCTCTGGAGGACGTCACTGCGCTGTTCTATGACGAGGACAGGAACGAGATCTATACTGGCAACAGGCACGGGCTGGTGCATGTGTGGTCTAGTTAGGTAGTAAGTAATACGTATATATGATGTCACCCTTTTGATTTAACCAGAAGATTGGATTAGCTTTACTGCATCGTGTATCATTCCCTGCTTGGGGCTACCTAGCCTTGTATTTTGGCAATAGAATGTAATTCCCTGGGCAGGTATGAGAAAACGTAGTTTCCCTGTAAATATGTCGTGTAATGTCCTGTCATCTACAATGTTCTATTAGTAATATAGTGTTTAGCCTCCCAGTCCCAGCCTGTGTTCTCAAATATGCAGTGAAATGATGCGTGTTCTTTTAATGGCATGAGAACCTGGCATGGTCAGGATGAATTTCTGGTGGTGATGGTTCCCTGCCTGTGACGAAGTCCGAATTAACCTGTCTTGATTATAGTGTTCCTTTTCTTTTCCAAATTATGAAATTGCCTCAAAATTTTATTTCCATCAAACTTCAAACACAATGTTTGAAAACTTGCTCGAATAAACGCCTAAAATAATCAGTGTTGACCTGTTCAAAAGGTTCGCTACACGTCATATGTGAAGCTCTGAACATCATGCAGTACGCAGATAGCTGCAGTATGACGATGATGCTTCATCAAAGCACGTAGTATTGGAAGATGGTAAATGATGATATAGTTGGAAAAACAGCGCAAGTGCGGTACGACGTTATCTCCTCAAACAAAACAGAGTAAAACTAACTTGAACGAACCCGGCACCACAGATGCCTGCCAGTTCCAGAGCAAAATTACATGAAACGCAGGACCAAACAAAGCCCTAGGTATTTACATCAGACTAGAGAACACTCTACCCAGCAAAGGAAACGTCGAGGAGCACACTACGGTACGCGAACACGGGATCAGTAGTTCTCGTTGGGCACAAAGAAATCGAAGGTGGCATCGACGCCACCTGATGATTCTCCAGTGTCCTTGGAAGTCAACACCAACAATTTTTCCTCTCTACTGCTCTTCAGATTCCTGGTACTCAGGCTTCACACGGCGCACCGGAACTGTCACAGAATACACGGTGCCAAGGCCAGCGTCAGTCGAGATATCCACCTGGACATTATCCCGTGATTCTATCTCAACAAATTCTGGCAGTGCCTCGACAATGTTTTCGAAGATCTTTTTCTTTGCTTCATAACTGACTTCATATAACAAGGAATCATATGATAGTCATTATACGATAAAAGAAATGCACATGGAGTTTTAAACCAACATATATAACAAGGTGGTGCACGCAAGGCATCCATTACAAATGCAATAGTTGCATTTAAATGCAATAGAGCCACAAACTAAACCCAACCACAAATTTAACAATTTTGGTAGACTCAATCCGCAGATGTCTGAAACGAATATAGCAGGAACAAGCACACCACGCATGGATGAGCAAGAGGGGAACAAACGAATATATTCAGTCTCAGATCCCTGCGATCATGTTTGACATATTAATAACTGTACATTAGTAATAATCCTAGTACATTCAGTGTCAAGACTCAAGATCCTAGGGCGATCCCTGTAGCACACACGTTGCCAGGCCTGGCAAGATCCACAGCCAAAACTAATTCTGGTATACCGAAATTTTCAAGAAATTGATGCAATAACAAGATCATCAGGGTATATATGATACCAGCACATCATGGCTAGTATCTGTGACACAGGCACACGGCAGTACACTAGTTTAAATATACACACAGGCAAGCAAGCACATGTCTGGCCCTCTGCGACAAAGGTAAATTAAAAAAAATGCATCTGAAAAAGGCAAAGACCCAATTGAGCAGAGCAACAGCAATATAATTCTAGCATGGAAACAATCCATAATTGAGTGAACCAATCATATTTGGACATAAAAAAAAAACTTGGCATTTTTCTCTTGACTTCTACAGGCAAGAACAACCTACTCTCATATGCCATATCTCATTTCAGGAAAGATAACAAAGGCTACTTGAGGTTGAAAACTTGAGATCTATAAGGGGGGAAAAAGCTAATACACCAAAGTCATAAATCATGAAGTTCCTCATTTGTAACCTCCCTCCAATCAGACTAGGCTCACACTCTTTCAGATTATCTACCAAGTACTGATGTACATCTAAGCATATTTCAGTATACTAGCATACCAGTGAGGTTCAGGAAGTACTGTACTAATGCTTATACAAGATGAAATATGCACAACACTATAATAAAAAGTACAAAAATGAAAAAGGGAAAAAATGCAAACAAGAAAAGTCGGGACGCGAGAATAGGGCCAACTTAGGTCCAGGAAATATGGACAATCAGATTTTGTAAACCATGGTTGATACTGCTAGCACTACAAACATATCCAGCAACACACTTGCATCATCAATCCACACACGAATACAGATGTCAAACCACTAGGTTTCGCTGTCGCAGCTACAGCTGAACTTTCATGGTGTGAAGTCCAAATTCCAATAGCTTCTCAAGGGCAATGAAAGCAACTAATAAGAAAGTAGACATAATGACTAGATTTCATTTTGTGGTATATAGCAGTAACAAATGAAACGCCACAGTATTACATCTAAGAAAGCACACGTCCAATATAAAACAATAATATTACGAGAGAGAAGATTCAACGAGATGTTGCTGCAATGGCGGCGGTGGTAGAAGGCATCAATGATGGGGTGTGGGTCTGGCAAGAAGAAAGAGGTGGAGGGAGTCATCAACGGTGGGGAGTAGGTCTGGCAAATAGGAAAGAGGTGGAGGGAGCGGCGTTGCTCGCTGCCAAGGACACCGGTGACTGAGGAGCACAGATGCGAAGATGACATAAAACTACAAGCCAGAACATGAATCTAAACAACATGCATCTAGGAAACTGCAGCCCTAAAATATTAGCTAACCCCAAGGGATCTTAAAACAGGGGAGTTTCTGTGATCCTTCCGCTCGCCACTGCCACTCGGATTCTTATGTGGATAAGACAAACATGTCCTATTTATTGTTGGGTAAAGCAAGGATAGTTTATAATTTACACTTCTAGCCATGCATGAGATTTAGCGTTCACGTGCTTTATGATGCTGAAATAAATTTAGTTATTTCTATCCCTCTTTCTTATGCTTCCACAGCGATTATAACATTATTATAACGATGCTTTCTCGATATAAGTTGTTTTTATATGCCAATATATTCAAGTATACATATGAGATTGCATTTGATGGTACGTATCACTTTCTTTTAGTACTTTGTTGTAATGCACGAAGCTTGTTACTAGTAAAGGAAAAAAAAAAAGCAAAGTGACGAAGCAACCATGGTGTAACCGTGCAATCCGTTATGAAAATTACATGGGAGAAAGCCATAACTGCACAGTTAGAGAGGTTATTTCTGAATGATCAATGAGTTGAATAGGTTATTTTGAGATCCACGTTATTGTACATGTGACGATATAGGGGGTGCCTTTTTTTTTTATTTATGCTTAGGTTTTGGCTTCTATTGTTATAGTAATTTGCTGTTAAACAATGTATTTTTTAAAACAGGGTCTATAGGTATATTATAGTACATCAGTTGTACCGGCTAAAATCATATACAATTATGTCTTTCTGTGTACTGTCTCTCATAAATATACTGAAATTTAAAAACTACAGCCATAAGTCTCAATCTAAAAGAATCCATCCAGTACAGAGGACCCCTCCCATATAATGTGCTTAGGGGGTTAAGTGAACCGATTAGGATGTTTAGGGGGTTCAAATAACCGGTCTTAAAAGTTGAGAGCCATAGATGGATTTGCGAGGAAAGTTCAGAGGCGGCTATATGGACGTTTTCTTGTCCTTGTTTATTTTGGTTTAAAGTTAACTTTTGTTTCTGGATTTTACTTTTTTTTTCACTATTCAGTAATTTCATCTTTTTCTTGTTTTTTTAGATTTTTTAAGGTTTTTTTGACTTTTTTTCTCGTATTCTTTTGCATTGTCCATGATAGACTAACATTTTTTCTATTTTTAAAATTTTTAAAATTTAATTATGTAAAATAAGTCAACTTAGCTATAGTAAAAAATAAATTAGTTACAGTAAAAAAATCATAAATCATCGCTATTTCGAATGCGCGTAAATTAGGGAGAAGTTGCATGAAATGGTCATTAGTCTTCGATTCGATTGGAACTTGGAAGAAGACCTCATTGACTTGGAAAGGTGATGAGGCTTCAAAGCGAAGGGCACTTACAGTACAACTGCGGTGTATTCTACGAAGCAAAATATTCGTTCATTTTCCAAAGCAGAGCAAGTAGCCATGGAGGAGTACTACCCCTTGCTTGTTGCCGCCCTCCTCCTCGCACCGCTCTCGGCAGTTGGTTCCACGCCGGTGTCGGCGGCCACCGTGGCCGCCGCGACAAGCGCCGGCACGGACCGCCGCGCGCTCATGCAGTTCCGGTCTCTCATAACGGACGACCCGTACGGGGCCCTTGCGTCTTGGGGCGGCGTCGGCAGCGGCGGCAACTGGTCCGCCGTCCCGGCGCCGGCGCTGTGCCGGTGGCGCGGCGTGACGTGCGGGGCGCGCGGGCGCCGCCGCGGCCGCGTCACAGCGCTGGACCTCCGCGGGCTCGGCCTGCTCGGTGCAGTGGCCCCGTCCCTCTGCAACCTCACGTACCTCCGGCGGCTCGACCTCAGCGCGAACCGCCTCCACGGCGCCCTGCCGCCACCGGACGCCCTCCGCCGCCTCGCGGGACTGGAGTACCTCAACCTCAGGCACAATACGCTGCAGGGACCGGTGCCCCGGGAGTTGGGATCGCTGCGCCGCCTCCAGCTGCTCAACCTTGGCTACAACAACCTCACCGGAAGCATCCCTGGGAGGCTGGGAAACCTCACCTCCCTTACCGTGCTCACCCTCACAAGCAACAACCTCGTAGGCTCCATTCCTGACACTCTTGGAAACCTCAATGCCCTCACTGGCCTCTACCTCAACGGCAACATGCTTGAGGGATCCATACCTTCCTCGGTGTCCAACCTTTCTTCTCTGCAGAATCTTGTTGTGCAGGTCAACAATCTCAGCGGGTCTCTTCCCCACGACATCGGCGACAAATTGCCAAGCCTCAGGTTGCTTAGCGTCGACGGCAACCAGTTCCGCGGGGTCATCCCGGTGTCCCTGTGCAATGCTTCCAAGCTTGAGGTGATCCAGATGCTAGAGAACTCGTTCTCTGGAGTCGTACCGGAGTGCCTCGGAGTTAACCTGAAGAACTTGTGGGCATTGCTCCTTGACGTCAACCAGCTGGAAGCAAAGGTTGATGCTGATTGGAGATTCATGGATCATTTGACAAATTGCAGCAATATGAGGTACATCGGTCTGTCTGGAAACAAGCTGGGCGGAGTGCTGCCAAGCTCAATTGCGAACCTTTCGACAAATATGGAGTTCTTAAGCCTAAGTATCAACATGATAGCTGGGCAAATACCTCAGGGAATTGGCAACCTTGTCAAGTTGAACACACTTTACATGCATCTTAATAACCTTAGTGGCACTATCCCTGCTTCTCTTGGAAAACTTCAGAGACTGGGTAACCTTTACTTGTATGGCAACAAGTTATATGGGCCAATCCCACCAACAATTGGCAATCTCACAGTGCTAAACAGATTATTCCTTGAAACAAACATGCTTACCGGTCCCATACCTTCCAGTCTTGGTAGCTGCCCTTTGGAAACACTGAACCTGCAATACAATCGCCTTACTGGTCCGATACCAAAAGAAGTTTTCCTCATATCTACGCTCTCCACCTATGCGAATTTCCAAGGAAATATGTTAACCGGATCATTGCCATCAGAAGTTGGTAACCTGAAAAATCTCGAGATTCTTGATGTATCTGGAAATAGGTTAACTGGGGAGATCCCTGCCTCTCTTGGTGATTGCCAAATCTTACAATATTGCATTATGAAAGGGAACATCCTTCAAGGAAAAATTCCGGCCTCAATTGTCCAATTGAGGGGCCTCTTGGCTCTTGATCTTTCACAAAACAACTTATCTGGTCACATTCCGGGCTTCCTTGGAAGCATGCAAGGTCTTGAAAGTTTAGATCTCTCCTTCAATAACTTTGAGGGTGAAGTTCCCAAAAGTGGAATATTTCTTAACGCTAGTGCCTTTTCGGTTGAGGGGAACACTGCCTTGTGTGGGGGTATCCCTCATCTGAACTTGCCACCTTGCTCAAACAATAGTAGTACTACCAATAAGCGACCGCACAAGCTTGTCATGACCATCTCCATATCCATTGCCATTCTCGGCGTCGTATTACTGCTTGCAGTATTTGTATTCTGGCGTCAAAGAAGCAAGACGAGAAAGGCGGAACAAACCTTATCACTCATCAATGATCATCATGTGAGGGTTTCATATGTTAACTTGGTGAGTGCAACAAATGGTTTTGCCTCTGAGAACCTCATAGGCATTGGAAACTTTGGCTCTGTCTACAAGGGGACAATGATGAGCCATGACCAAGAAGTGGTCGTCGCCGTGAAGGTGCTCAACCTTCAGCAACGAGGAGCATCCCAAAGTTTTGTTGCAGAATGTGAGACTTTGAGATGCACTCGACACCGGAACCTCGTGAAAATCTTGACGGTGTGCTCAAGTATTGATTCCAGTGGTCTTGATTTCAAAGCTATTGTATTTTATTTCATACCAAATGGAAATCTAGACCAGTGGCTGCACCAACATCACAGGGAACATGGCAACCAAAGGGGGCTTGATCTTATCCAACGGATAGACATTGCCATTGATGTAGCATCTGGACTCGAATATCTTCACCACTATAAACCAATCCCAATAGTTCATTGTGATCTCAAGCCAAGCAATATTCTCCTTGACAATGACATGGTTGCCCATGTTGGTGATTTTGGACTTGCAAGATTTGTGCATCAAGATCAAAACAGCCCCTCGGATATATCAAGTGGTTGGGCTACAAGAAGGGGAACCATTGGATATGCCGCTCCAGGTCAGATTCTAACTAGTACTGTGTATGTTTTCCCTACAAATTTCTTCTACTGTAACCAATTTTCAGTCACTTTTTGTAATTTTTCCAATGGAAAAATGCACAAGCATGCAAGCAACAATTGGGAGGTTGATTTGCACGCATTAGCAACTATTGGCTCATTAGGTTGATGTGAATTTAGAACGGTACAGATGCAATGTTCTTTTTTTGTAATCATTTATAATAGCAATAAGTAACATAAATCTGCAGCGGCATATTAGTTTTCACCAAAAGATGAAAATAACATAAAATTCTAAACTTGTTTTGATTGAAGGAAATAGTGCTTCATTAAGTTGATAAATATTTGTCTGTTCCAATCCAGAGTATGGACTAGGCAATGAAGTCTCGATCTATGGTGACATATACAGCTTTGGAATATTGCTGTTGGAAATTTTCACCGGAAAAAGACCGACCAATGGCGACTTTGTGCAAGACCTCAGCCTTCATAGGTATGTGCAAATAGCGCTGCAAGATCACCAAGTCACAAGTGTGGCAGACCAACAGTTACTATCAGCAGCAGATCAGGAATGCGAAGGAAGAACATCCAGCTCCGGTAGTGCCAGAGAAATGATAGTTGCCTGCATCACTTCAATTCTGCAGATCGGAATTCTGTGTTCGAAGGAGCTTCCAACAGATCGCTTGCTGATTGGTGATGCCTTGA
Source organism: Melocanna baccifera (assembly GCA_036346265.1). Lineage (NCBI taxonomy): Eukaryota > Viridiplantae > Streptophyta > Magnoliopsida > Poales > Poaceae > Melocanna > Melocanna baccifera. The sequence goes on along the minus strand of CM070684.1, from coordinate 18,412,573 downwards.
GAGAGCTTCAGGGGGTAAAAGACAAGTACCACATGCATATACTAAGTGAAGGAACGTGAAATCATCTAAAGACCCGTTTGGATAACAGGATTCCCACAACCCAAAACATCTGTATGAATTCTGTGTTCAGAACAGATGTCAAGTCCTTTGAGGTCTTTTCTACCCTGAGACTCCTTGAACAGTCAATCAAGTTTTCTTTTGAAACTAAGAACTCAATCAAGTCTGATAGAATGTTATATTTGCAAGCATTGATGCCAGCTATTCGTTTGCTGATAGGGATAATTTTCCAGCATATAATGAAGTGTTGTGATAGTTTTCTATGTACATTTTAGTATACCGCTGTTTCTCATTGTGTGTGTTGTACTTGGATCTTTCTAATAAAAGATAGGGGAAATTAACTACCCATAACAAAAATGTATAAATTGCAAAACACAATACAATTCACTCAAACGTTCTCTTGACAGAAAGAATTATAGAATATATAACACCAGTTACATATATTCAAAACCTACTGTGATATTATTCAAAATGTTAAAATGCACACAGGTACGAGACAAATGCAGTTATGCACATAGATTGGTTAGTGAGCTTTGAGAAAATCCTGTCAGAATTGTACAAGAAAAGGGAGAAAAGTGCTAAAAAATACGATAACCTAATGTTAGGTAAGTGAATTTATGGGAAAAGCAATCCACATGTATATGGACGTCCATATACTATCGTCGCCCTTCAAAGTGCCTTAAGATTCGTGCAAAGGACAAGAAGATGGGATGGTGGTTTGAATTTTGAAAGTTTGCATCGATCTTGAGGCACATTTGATGGCGATGATAGCATATTGACGTCCATATACATGTGGAAAAGCCATGTTTGTAAATTTATATATGAAACGATCCATATTCACACACCAGTATCCATGACTGTAACCATTCTTCCGTTCACATGTTTTTTTTGTAAATTCTATTGAAAGTACGCATCCTGCTAGGCTAGCTATCTTGTCAAGACAGGATATTTCAAAAATAATTTAATGATTTTTAAAATTCAATGGTATATATTTGCAACATATAAACTTCTCTATGCACTGATAAATTTGGCATCTTTCTGCTAACATTGAACATTTGGAACTACTGCTCCTACATGTGTCCCTTCTGTAAAAGAAAATGTCATGATGCAACAGAGCACAGAGACTTTACTCTTGTGAGCAATACATGGTCAGCAACTCAGCACAGCTGCACTCTGTGCAGAGACGAAAGGGAAATATAACATATAGGCGCTAAGATTTTTTTTTTAAAAATCTCTGAATTACAAATTTATCCAGCGAGTTCTGTAAAGAACTAAAGAGTCATATATTTGATCTGTACATATTGTGCAATTATGTACTTGAACTAATTAACAAAAAAGGGTATGCCTGTCAAGCACAGCATCCATAGTAAAGCAAGATAGTATTGAGTTACAATTCATCAATTTTTAGGGGGCAATTCCTCATCTGTTGAGAGTCACCGAGAAAGCAACAGAAAGTATGAACCATGCCAAGAAGAAGTAGCCAACAAGCTTCGTTGGAAATTCATCTTCTGGTTCCTGTTACATCAACCAAGCACACCTCTGAATAGTTATACATAACTAAAGGCGAAAGTCACATGAATTTAACTTACGTTAGTAGTTGAAACAAACAAATTTCTTGCAAGAACTCTAATGAAGAGGTTTCCCATTTTTCAATTTGAAAACAGCCACTTTCTTGTATTATTCTAAGTTATAGGGTTTGAAATTCTTCATACGTACTCAGTTTTGAATTCATGAGCTCGACTAAATCCACTACATATACTCCTTTGCTATTTCTTTTGTAAAATTTTAGAAGTAACACTTCGTAACGACCAGCTTGGAGCATGTTGATGAGCTTATTCATCAATAAGTGTTGTCAAATTGTTAAGAATAACCATTCATCCATATGGAAACCCTCTGTTCTGCTACGAGCTGGTGCAAACCTTTGGAGGATCTGGTGCCAACTCCATGGGATCAACCTGGAAAGGCCAGACATATCGCTCGGGCTGCCCACTTCTTGCCAAGCTCCAATCGTATAATCTTCTCTCTTCCTCGGTTGATAGTATGGTAAAAGATTCCTGCAATGGCGCAGATATGATTAAGAAGTGCTGGAAATTGAAATGGGTGAAAATAGGCATTCTGACTCCTAAGTTTGGCTGAAAACCTTTAGGAGGTCATGCTCCTTGCTGATTTCTTCTTCTTCCAGTCCTCTGCTATTTAGTTCTTCACACTTCCTCTCATAGGCGGCTTTAACCTGGTTTCAAGGTTAAAGTCGGTGACATTAGGTTGATAATACTTCAGGGACACTTGAAAGCTTACTACCAGGTAGTCAGCAAATAAGGAGGCCAATAAAATAGCCAATACTGAATTTCAAAGCAAAGCACACTGTAAAAGTAAACTTCAGAGATTACTGACGGTAACCAAAGATATGAGACTAGCTGCAAATCTAAGCTCCTGATTTAAGATTCATTTTGTGGTCTCTCTGATGGAGCTTATATAGATGACATTTCAAGAACTCGATGTGAAACGGTCATACAAAGTTTACTTTATGCCAATAAGATATAAGGCTGTTCAACAGGCTATAAATTAAGTTCCCATTTTGGGCACTTACGGAACATGTACACTTCTTATAACTGTTGCAGTATGTCTGCTTCATGGCACTCAATATCAATGTGGACATTTTAAATCATTGTCAATTCAATGGGTCCAAAATTATTAATAACTGTTACAGAACTAAAATATTCTTTAGCACCAATCTCCATTATTAATACTAGTCTGCTCCACTACCTGTCTGTTTTGTAAGACAAAATCCTGAAGTTTCTTGCATTAAGTAATACCATATTTTGAGAATATAACACAACATGGACTAGTGCGACTGATGATAACAGGGTGGCTAGGATAATATCCAACTTTAGCATGGTTGAAGGATGCAATTACACTGGCTGGCCATAATGAAGCCAGCCAGGGTTTCGTCTTGTTCAGTACCATGTAAATATTGTGGATTGGAAAGGTTGCCGTAAACTTGCATCTACCAGGTACATTTCTTTTATCATTGAAATGAGTTGCATATTCTATTTTGAAATTTCAATGTACCTCGTCGGTTGAAACTAATCTGGTGATTTCAAGCCTCCCATAGTGATCAGCATCTGTAATTGCTGCAAGTATGGAAAGATACCATTAAATAAAAACAGCTTTCCAACAGACAGACTATACCGTACTATGCTCAATTATTCCTGCCTAAAAACAGTAATTTGGAATGCAGAAATTTTGCATAAAACAGTTCATTTCCTACAGGAATTGAGAAAAAAATTCTCGCATCGCAAATAGGGCCTTTGATGGAGTTCCTTAATTATTGTGACGTTTCTTACATATTGGAATTTGGAAAGTTTAACAACATTATGCTGTTTGGTTTATTATCAGGGCAAGTTGCTCTCAATTATATGAGGGAAAAACAAAGCTATACATCTAAAAGCTATCACCAACATGGGTAAACCTAGAACATCCCAAAAAGTAGCAACACTAGTACTCTGATATGCTAAATCAACAGAAATTGTAGCTAACATCGTATTATTTGCGACTGTTTCACTAATTTGTTTTGTGGCATCACATTGCACCTACACCAAAATCTCAGAGATTAATGCATGAAAAATCCCAATTTAACAGATTGCTAAGCTGCTCTACTTCACGCGATTCACAAAACTCAAGAGATTAGCAGGAAACAATGGCGTCAGCGAGACGTGGTAAAGAAACCAAGAAACGCGCACCGAGCCCGCGCATCGCCTTCTGCACGTTGGCCTCAGAGATGAGCGAGTAGGGCGGCCGAGTGGAGGTGGCAGCGCCGCCTGCGACGTCGGTGGCGGCGTCGGGATCCCCCTCCGCCGCCACCGCCACGTCCTCCGCGGCCGTGGCCCCGCCGTCGGCCGCGGCGCACCGCGCGCGGAACGACGCTGCGGCAAGGAAGCAGCCGGGGAGGAAGCGGACGCAGCAACGGGAGGAGGAGAATATGGCGGCGGCCACGGTGGCCGGCGCCGGCGGGGAGGTGACGCCAACGGCAGCCATGGGGAGTGGAGCGCGGGAGATAAGGGAAGTGGGGATGGAAATAAAAGCTTTTGAGCCTTTTGTTTTAATATTGTTTCCCTTCTTTTATATTTTTTGTTTCAGAATTCATTTTATATTTCCGTGAAACTAAACTATTTCGTTTGAAATCCGTGTGTTCCAAGCTTGACCGCAGTCCACGTCTGGACATGCTGATAGCCTTCTGCTAAATTTTGTTCGGCGTGGAGCCTCTCGCTAAATGAAGCTTTATATTATGTTTACATGTTATCGCAACATCAAACCAACATATAAAAACAGTTATCGCGAGTAAAATTGTTATGCTTGGTTAGAACATAAAGAGAAAAAAGAAGGAAAGTGACGAAGCAACCATGGGTTAACCCTGCAATACGCTATGAAAAATTTGGGCTCTAAATCAATATAAAAAATTTTGAAAACAAAATTGTACGTGTATTTCAGCGTTGAGCCATGTCCATGGTTTGGTTGGTTGAACCCGATGGACCAGTCCAGCCTAGAGGCCCACCCCGTCGGTATTTCTCCATCGTCTGACCCATGTTGCCGCTACCTCCTGTGCCCTAGTCTAGGCTCTCTCCCTACTCTCCTGCCTCCTCTTCCGTCCCCACAACACCTCTGCCTTGTCCCACTGCCCTGCCACTCCTTCCCCTCCAACTTCGCCGTCGCCGCCGTCTCGTCCCTAGCCTTGTGGGACGGTGTCCACTTCACCCGTGCCGCTGCTACGAGTACGAGTAGTTCTTTGCCGTTCTGCCCTGCCTCCCTCGCCCTCCTCTTTCGATCTTGTTAGTCACCCTTCCACCTCGCCTCGCCTTGTCATTGTTTAGGTGTGTTTGCTTGATCTGATCTGGTGATGGGGTATAGGGCCGTGCTCGTCATCTCTGGGTACGTTCTCAACAACGCTGCCTTCGTCGCCGCCGTGACCTACTTCTACAGGTGATTGCCGTTCTCGAGCAATGCTTTAGTGTAATTGTTTGGGTTCTGTGCTTCATTTTATGCGTTTGCTGAATTTTAGTATAGATAGGGTGTTGAAATTGATTTATTGTTTAGTAATGGTACTAGTCATACATCCGATACAAATGTTTTGTATTGTATGCAACCAAGCTGTTACTCACTCACGCTCCATTCCAACCAAGTTGTCACCCACTCACGCTCTTTATTCCTAATGCTCCGCCTCCCCTATTGCTCCCCACAACCCATGCCTCCATTCCCAAATGTTACCAGCAACTTCATCTCCCTCCCCTTCATGCTCCCCTCTCTAGGCTCTAGTAGCTCGTCAGTCACCGGCGCTTGAAACTCACCACCGGAGCTTGTTGCCCAGAGACTTGCTCCTCCCTTCCCCTCAACTCTTTCTTCTCCCAAATACCCGCTCAGCTCACATTCTTTATCCTTCCAAGTTCTAATCGAGCTTCCTTGCCACTGCCGGTTTACCGTTTCTCGCACTCGAGGAGGCCATCCACCGCTGCGGAAACTCATTAGATCTATTGCCTTCACAACCAAGTATCACTGGATTTTTTTGGAAGGAATCTCATCAGATTGGGTAGATGTTGAGCAGAGGAACCATGGCAGCAAACGTTAAGCTGAGGAGTGTGGCTAGGGAACAGCAGCCAGAGGGCGAGAGACATGGCGATGGTGTGGGTCGATGATGAGGCACTGGGATGGTTGTCTCGCTAGATCTGGGCCTAATAGCCATGAGCAAGACGGTTACTCCTCCGACGATCATATCTTGCCTGCCTTCTTCTTTAGGTGCTCTTTTATTGCACTTGTTTACCTGATTTGTTGCAAATGTTTCTTCAAAATACTGTAGTTGTTTACTTGACTTGTTGCAGAGTTTATCCAATTTATTGCATGTGTTTGCTCGATTTGTTGCAAGAGTTTGTTCAAATTATTGCAGAAAGTATTTTCATTTGTTGCAATGTGTATTAAATATTTTGACCATTTTAATTGTCATATTGAGATTGTTGCACAAGGAATAGAATTTAGGGTGCCATGCTCACTCGTCATCGCCGGCAACGATGATCCCTTGTAGACGACAAACTTAGTAATGGCATGGTCAGGGTCGATGGCAATGAGGATGTGGTGTTAGGGTCACTAGATCCAATCAGCGACATGGTGGTGTGTGGGCTATCCTCCTCCGAGCCCATCTAAAAAGTTTGCACCAGTAAGTCAAGTTATTGCAATGGTTATTTCCGAATGTTGCAGTACTCTCTTCAAAATGTTGGTGCTGATTTAGTAGTTTTCATTTTGTTGCAACAATGTTTTAATTTTGCTGCAACAGATTCTTGTATTTGTTGCCACCACAGTTCATATTAGTTACACAATTTTTAGTTTGTATTTGTATTTATTGCATTGAATGGGAATTTTGTTGCAGCCATGTGAATTAATTGTTGCGGTTTACGATTTTTTGCTGCACAAAACCGGGGATACTACCATCTTATTCCTCTTTTTCTTCCTCCTTGTCAAAGTTAGAGCTCCGATGAGCCAGTGATGGTTGGAGATCGTAGGGGCGGATCCACCAGGGGGTTAGGTGGGGTTGGCCCCCCCTTATCGTCGGCTGCCCTCTACCGGTGGCGCAAATGCTGGACATGTTAGATGGTACCTATGTATTCATCTTGTCATGTAGTATGATGCTATTAGCTATGAATAATGTATGAAAACTCTAATCCTATAAAAGAGCCAGGGCTTCTGAAACTATCTCAATATCTATTCGTACAGTTTGTTCAGAGTCTGGAAGTGCACTTTCGCTTGTCATTTTGTTGCCTATTACTTGAATCTGTGTATACATTTTATCAACCACCTATGTTGATTACTTCATATTCTTTCCTAGTCCACATTTTTCTATGTTCTTTATTTGATGTGGAGACATATATTCAGTTGTTTCCCTTAACCACTTGATGGCTTGATTGGTATTTAATTTTGGTGAGATATACATTTGCTTTCTTATCATTTAAGGATCCTGCTCCCTGATTTGTGATCAACTAGTTTCCTATATCAGCATCGATTGATGATTTTCGCTCGTGCTACGAAATAGAAGCAGGTGAAAACACAGGCAATAACAAATCATTCCTTATATTCAACGAGGTGGCTAATTTGCACCATTCACTTTGTACAATGTACACTATTTGCATGAACCTAAGCTATAATTGTATCAGTATTCAGGAACGGAGCATGCTCATCATCCCTTCTAACCAAAATGACGCAGGGCAGCATTCGTTAGAAACCAGACAGAGGCAATTCGTTCCCATATCTTGTGGTCCATTTGCATCCGTAAACCAGTGATGCAAGGGTGGTCTTGCCAATCCCTCCCATTCCTATTGTAGGCCGACAACTTAGCATTCAACAAACCAGTGAGCAAGTCTTATTAGCCTCACCCCCTAAATTTTGATTTGCATCCGCCACTAGGAGATCACAACCAAAGACAAGCTTCTCTCCTACCCTGCGCCTCTAAGACTTTGGAAATAGGTTGCGATCACGGTGTCCTGAGGTCCAACTTCAGTCGCTGATCCGAGGTTGATGCCACTTGTGCTTGAGGATGGCCGTCCAACGTCGCATCCTCTTCTTCCGGCAAGCTAGCAGCGGCCAGGGTTGCCACCTGAGACAATTTTCACCAATTTTGTTTTGACTAATTTACTAAGTCGCTTCGCACATTTTAGTTTCTCCTAGCCGCTCTTCTAAAAGACGGGGCTACTTGATGTGCGTTTATTTCGTTGCTTACATTCTTCTAGGTAGTTTACTCTTCTCCAACTTCCACCCATTCACATCAGAGCAGTTGACTGAACAGACATGTCAATTGCATCATCCAACAGTCTTAACTCTTAAGGGAGCAACACCGCAGATAGCCTGCCAGGTCCATCTTTGAGCGGATGGAGAATATGCTTGAGCTGTTGTCCTCTTAGAATGAAATCATGTCACCGAATATAGCCTGCCAGGTCCATCTTTTATTTAATCTGAGAAGATTACTCTGTCATTAACCTTTTATGAATGAAATGTGATTGTACACCCAATCATCCATCCTTTCAGGAGTCTTATCGCATCCATTCTAATAAATAGCTTTTGGTTTTGCCAGATTCTTCCTCCTCTTTTTCAGCTCACCACCAGATTCTTTTTTTAGAGAGAGATGTACCAGATTCTTAGTAGCTATGGTTACATCAACATCCGGTTCATGACAAGAACAGCGATGCACTTAATGCAAAAGATTGGCAAATCGACGAATAAAGAAAAATTCAACCAATTTCAAGATCTGAGAAACAGTAGCAAATTTAGCGTATGGATAATACCAACACCTCACTGACCGCTTCACGGCATTCGTCCCAAACGAATTACGCGTTTGTTTTACGCTTTTTTTACACTTGTATTTTGTGCTTTCGTGGAGCACAGCGACTTAGTTGATTTTCTATTTATTTAAATCAGAAACCATTTGAAGAGCACCGATTTTTAATTTCGGCTTATTTTGGTTTTTTTAGTTTTTTTCTCTTTTTTTGTGTTATTTCATTACATTGTCCGTGAAGATGTAACGATTTTTCTTTATTTTTCTTCTATTTTTTCTTATTTTTCCTAAAAAAGCTAACAAATTTATAATTAAAAGCTTAAGCCATGAGTGCGTTGGAGCAGAGTATGAGGAGCGGGGTATACATCTCACGACGCCCGAAGGCATCGTGCGTCGGAAAGAAGCTATTAACTATGCGCACAGAAGTGATAGCTGGTTATTCATCTACTGTGAGCTTCAAGTCATATCAACGGAGAGATCTCCAACAGGGCAGACTGAAGGCAGAGCATAGCTACCTGTGTAGAAGCAACGAGATTTCATGTTCTTCAAAGGGAGAAAAAAACCAGGAAGATTGGATGCATCGTTGAATGGCCTGGTTTTCGACCTACAGCGGTAACTGGAACTTCTCGAAAACAACGATAGCAACATTTGGTTCTGCAAAATCTCCAAGGGTACAGCCTGCAAGCCATAGGAAAATACACTGTCAACTTAGTTTGAGTTGAACCAATGCTAACATGCTGGATCTGAAAGTACTTCACGGTTTTGTGCTAAATTCCTTCAAAAGCAAGACAGGAAGTGATAACTCACTAAGCCACTGCCCATGTACTGGATGCACGAGGGCACCAAGGCCTGCTCCAATTGAGGCAAAAACCAAAGAGAAACCACATTTGATGGTTATGCCATAGATCCTTCTCCCAAACAATCTGGATTTCTCCATATCGTCAAACAATTCCTTATCATTATGAGGCTTACGGATGAAACATTTGTAAACCTCAATTATAGATTGCACAGCCCAAGCGGCAGCTACTCCCAATGCATGTGCTGTTTGAAGAAGGGGGGAAAAAGAGAGAGCAATAACCTAGAAAAAGAAAAAATGAAATCACAGGCAAATCCTACCTCGGCATGTTGTTCTGGCAACACAGTATGTGTACTCTGGATTGACATCCCCCTTGCAGCTTTCCTCTTTAATGATTTGCTTCACTGAATTGTGGAAGGGAGTAACCAGATCAACATGCTTCTTCTCTGGAGCATCTTGAAGCAGATCCTCGTCGTCGTCGTCATCATCAGAGTGCGGACGAGGTTCCAAAAGCAGCAAATAGTATAATCAAAAGGACCTCAGGGTTGTCGAACCAAAATTCTTATACCCAAAGGCAGAAAAAAGCGGCTTCAGCTCCAAAGGGTATTACTTTATTGGGTATTGGACGGGGTCATGTATCTTGTTGTTAGATTTTTCCTATGTCTTGCTCTCGGATCACGGTCGACTGCACTGAATCGACGATGCTTGATTTAGGGAAGAACGCCTCCCACTGGTACTCCTTCACAACACGCCACGTGATGCGCCTTCTTGTTCCTTCCCGCACAGCCAAACCGGTTAACATTAAATAAATAGTTCTCATAGTCTGGTTAGCTACTGCCAAGTGCTAATTATCATTTCGGAAGTGCTATACTATTGTCGACTATTTTATGAAGAAAGAACGCTTGAATTTCTGATATTTCGATTTTTGTAGAGATTCGTGCATCGTATTCGCTGCTAGTGTCTTCCTCCTCTCCGGCAACACAGTTGTCTTTGCGCGCCGCCATCCCGTGGGATTATGACTCGGGTTCTTCGTTAGGGTTCACCCAAGCCCCCCGAGCTTAGAGGGAGGCCGGGGCAACGACGGATCGGTGGTGGGAGACGGAAGTGGTGGGGCGGGGAGGCAGCGGTGGCGCCGCCTCGGCCATGGGTTGGAGGAGGGCGGGGTAGGAGGCGAGGGTGACACGTCGTGGAGTTCATTAGGTGGCAAAGGGGGCGCTGATGGATCCGACGGCGTTAGCCACCGAAGATGGGGCGGGAGCTTCGATACCAGGGGAGGTGGTGGCACGGTGGCCTCGCCGGCTCCAGGGGCAATGTTGGTGAGGATGTGGGGACGGCATGGGGTGGCGGGGGGATGTGGGGTTAGGATTAGGAGAGAGAAGAACATAAAGGTGCTGAGGATAGATCTGAGCAGTTGGATTTTTATCTAACGATTCAAAAGGTGACTATTTTTAATCTAAAAACAGTCAAATGATACATAGACAATTCCTTATTATTTAATAAATCAACCAACAGGTGCTTGCTACTTGCTAGTCTGGAAGGAGGACACGACGCTACAAAAGTTTGCCCTCATGTCACTATGCAAAACCACCACGAACAAATACAAAACCATCAGACGCTAATGAGTTCACCCAAGAAAAAGAAAACTGCAAGGGATGATGGACACAAACCGAGATGCGATACTTAGATCGACGTCGGCTACAGGACCCGACAGCAGGGCGCGCGGCAACAGCTCTCCGGCGCGCGTCAGAACGGCAGCGAGCTCGGGTTGGGCGGTGCGACGGCGACCAGCAAGGCAGCGCAGCAGCTGGGTCCTTGGGTTTCGGCGGCTAGGAAAACTAGGGCACGAAGAGGGGGCTCAGATGCTCTTACTGACTTACTCCTTTCTATATATTTCCCTTTAGGTCCTTAGAGTAGCAAAAACAGCGTATTACAGATGTGCCAACGCGGTGCTGTTTATCCAAATGGTTTATTCAGTGAAAATATACCCAAGCAAATTTTCATTAATAAAATAATCATTTTGTACGTTTATGCATATCAGCTAAAATGTTTATGCATTTAGAAACACTACTAATGCTGGATTGGTGTACTTCTGAAAGTACATACTTGCGCAGCACATAAATGAGTACTCCAAAAGATATTTTTGTAACTTCCATACCAATTGGAGCTTGCAATTTCTTCTGTTGGTTGTTCTTGTCAGCTCTGAAAAAGGGTAATGAAACATCTGAGTTTTTAAACTGAACATATACTTATTAAGATTGTGTTATCTGCTCTGCCCGTAGCTATATGAAAAGTAGGCAACAAGGTTTCTCATTCTTAAACGAAAAAGAGACTGCATTTTGAAATCTGAAGTTCACTTGTACAGTGCTAAATTAATACTCCCAATCTGCAAATGCAAGTGGAATGAAAAGTGGAGGACACTACAAAGTTGGTTTACGAAGGAACGGACGCTACAAATAATGCCTCATAAACAATGCCCAATTGGTGGTGCTAAGGCCGACGCCCATTCTTTTGAACTTACAGTACAGCAGTACTCCAGCATCAAATTCGACAAATTCTGATGTTCTTGGGGGGCCCTAAGCTTGAGGAAAATGATATATTGCTGAAAGAAATAAGTGCTTCTTGAAAGGAAAGGGGAAAGGAAGTACAGCTGCGCTTGAATTATTCACTCTTGCAGCTACCATAATGCATAGCTTCCAAAGAAAAAGCAAATGAAATGAAAAAAATTGATGATTATAACTTGTGCAATTCCTTTTTCAAAAAATATAACTTATGCAATTCTGCTTTTAGGAAAGCAAGAATGCACGAACTTGCCTGGTATTGTTTTTGAATTTGCACTTTAATACGTTTTCTGCATCAAAATGACAACAACTCATTTTCACGAGCTAGCCCCATCATCCTGCTGAGATAAAGAATAAATTGTTTCTCTCATGTGGTTGTTAGAACTGAAGCAGGGGCGAAGCCAGACGACAGGAGTATTGGGTTCACCTTCATTGCATGATAATGTCTTCTCCACTGATGAACAATAATAAACAGTAATTTCCTATAAGATTTGCTAAATTTCATTGGAGTCACTGGACCCCAATGCACCTACACTGGCTTCGCCCCTGAACTGAAGTGCTTGTGATTTCTATTGTCATATAATCCCCATCAGACTTGGAAGAAACGATAAACAATGTAATTTGAGCACCGAAAAGACAATACCTAAGATAGTAGGATGAATCAAATCTATACAACATGATTTTAGCTCTAAACGATAGTACTTACAATAGAAGGATGAATCAAGACAAGACAACATAATTTGAGCACCAAAGGACAAACTACCAGCAAGATGGAAGGATGAATCAAGTCAAGACAACATAATTTGAGCACCAAAGGACAGACTACCAGCAAGATACAAGGATGAATCAAGTCTAGACAACATTAAGATGTCCACTTCAAGAATGTGCTTGAAAAGCCTATTAATTTTAGGACCCACGTTGTTTCAAACAAAAAAAATAGGGTCCACAGATGGAAAGAAAAACGGAAGAAGATATGATCAGCTAGACAGTGGGATTAGGCCTTCTGTTCTTATGGACTGCAAGAATGATTGGATTATTTGCCGAGATTTGTGGCTTGGCACCTTTCGCTCGAGTTCATGGACTGTGAATGATTGATGCCTATATGAAATGTCCCTTTCGGTTTGTACAGAAGGTCTAGCATTAGTGAGAGAAACACGTCTTTTCGTTTTCCGCAGAAAGTTCAGTAATAATGAGAGCTTGTGTGACATTACTCTCATGGTTGCTGGCTTTTGATGCATCATTCTCCCAGCTACCCATTCAGCTGAAAAGAAAAGTTCATTCAGTTGAGTACTACTACTGTATTAGGTTTTAATAGATCATTTAAGCATGGCCTTGACTAGTGAAAGAATATTTTAGGCATGTTATGAGATGATAAAGACAGTATTATTAGTTCCATAAACAATTGACTGCAATTTGAACATCCACGAATGAATATAAATATTAGGCAACTGACGACAAATCCACGTGTATATATCAAAGATTCAAAAGAGGGGTGCACACTGAAGCTCAAATATAAAAAAAATGTCAAGATTATGATTAGCTAAACAATTAACTGATGGGCAGATATAGTTTAGACATTACTTCCAAGAGTCCACTATTCCGTATTTTGTGGCTCCTCGATCATTATTTATAAGCAAGAACTGCTGGAAGACAGACAGACAGCCAGACTTGATAGACACACTATATATTTGCAATCTGGTGATCTGAAATATTTTAATTTCACTAAGGATCCTCCGTTACTTCAAAATTTTATCTGGTAAAGTATTTTCAAATTAAAATTTTCATATATAGTCTTTTGCACCTCTGCATTCCTGTTTAACAGAAAAGAAGCATGTTTCTGAAAACAGTAGCAAAACTGTCCATGGGTAAACCACCAGTACAATGTTAAGGCTGTACTCTATCAGTATACCTTGTTATGTGTACATAATCACATATAATAGTTGATATATTAGCATATACTATTGTTCCTAGTTTGTAATACCCGTAGTAAAGAAAAGCGGGAAATGAAACAACCCAAAGGAGAATAAAAGAAAGAAATAAATAAGAAGTTTTACCGTCAGACCTATCGGCTTTAAAAAATACTGAAGCGGTGGCGCTTATAGAGGTTCCTAGACTGTCCCTAGCTGGTCGGCACCATCTCATATTCTGGGTTTTTATCATCCAGTGAGAGATTCCATTATTACCTTTTATCGACTTACCTGCCATGGTGGAAAAGCTCCAAATAGTGTAGAGCCACCTTTGGACCAAAAAGTCCATGAGGCACATAACCAGCCAAGGCTAAAATGGGAAGGGCAAAGTTGAAAATGCACAGGGCAGTAGAGGGAGAAGCCAACCCAAGCTTCTTTTTGAGCCAAAGTCTACCAGTATGTACAGTGCACATGCACAGCCCCATTTCATTTCCCAACCGAGAGCAAACATGCAACCACACATACATAAAGATATGGCCATTTGACTCAACATGTAGCCACCTCTGCCCATAGAAGCCACATTCCCTGCATTCTCCTTTCCTTCTCTCACACCCAAGGCAAGAGCAAAGCCAAGAGAGCACAAGGTTGCACCACTACTATAGCCCAAAGTCCCAAAGACCAGAGCCACCACAGAGAGAAGCAGTGAAGAAGACAAAGCCCGGAGGAGAAGAGCTAGGGAGGGAGGAGAAGATGACAGAGAGGAGCAAGGGAAAAGCGACGACCCTAGAGGCGCAAGACTTCCGGCAATCGTCGAAACCACACCAAGTCATTATCCACCTTAGCCCCTTTTTCAGCCGACATTAAGTAAGCCTCCATTCTTCCCCAACGCATCAGTGGCGAGCCCGTAGCACCGCCGTGCGCCCTTGAATGGCAGTGCATGCTCCCTGGCGCATGCACTCAGTCCCATTACGGCGATCACCTTGAGCCTTCCCAGCAGTGCGTTCTTAAAAAATAGAGCAAGGCAAAAGTAGTAGCTAAATCAAAAATACAAAAGTAAAGAGGGGGACGAGTGAACCAGCGACACCCTTAGGGCTCATGGTGGCGGTGGCTAGAGGCCGAGCCAGGGCGTCAGCAGTCGAGCAGGAGTAGGATGATGGCGGCCTAGTGGCTGAGTCGTAGCCACAGGGGAAAGCCGATGTCCTGGGGGCACCATGGCGACGGCATGTGGGGGCCGAAGGCCAGGCAAGGCACCGAGCCCTCCGCCAATGGCAAGGTCGAGAAGATGTCGATGGTGTATATATCAGGTGAGCTGAGTTGGGACCAAGCTAAAGGAGAGACCATGGCCAACGTCACTGAAGCCGGGGCCAAGGGGTTGGCCAAGGCGGTGCTTGGACCCACGGTAGCGAGCGACGGGGTAACCGCCAAGCAGGGAAGGCGTGTGGCACAGAGTAGGCGGCGGCGAACCATGGGCTGACTGCCGGTGGCTGGAGGCGCATGTGTAGGCCACGCCTTGGGGCCAGATCAGAGGGGCGTCATCGGGCCAAGCCCGTGCCAAGCCACCAAACCGAGTTAGGGGAGGCGCTAGGAAGCGACGTCCGGTGGTGCACGGGGGTGGTGGCGTCGATGAGAACAAGTTGGTAGCGACAGCAACCCGACCGATGGAAGACAAGATGAGGAAAGGGGAGAGGGAGTTGTGGTAGGGAGGAGGGAGTTCCAGGGAGGGAGCGATTGACGGCCAATGGATGGCAGCCCAGGTGGCGGCACACCTGATAGGGGATTTGGGGAAGCTCAAATTGGAGAGAGGGGGAGTAATAGAGAGATGAGGGTGGGGAAAGCCAGCCGACCGAATAGAAAAAAAAGAAAAGAAAAGGGTTCGACCAAGTAAGAAATAAGGAGAGAGAGAGAGAGAGCGGAAGCAGGAGAAAAGAAAAGAAAAGAAAAAATAGGGGGATTTTAGCAACATACGCGTCGAGCTCTTAACACTGAGCGTCCAGTTTTGCCGATGTTGGGCTTTACGCGTAGAATCGATGCCACTCATTCAAGTGCTTATACCGCTATGCTATTTTGAGTCGGGTTGACACTTTTACAGGTGGAGGTCCTAATCCGAAGCCGTCCACACATCGTCCCCGAAGCTGACCAGGCAAGTACATGATAGAGTGATAGACGGTAATTGTTGTTAAGTATATGATGTTTACAGTAATTGTTTGCTATCTGATTTGTGGTATTAATTGCGATGCATGGTGAGACGATAAGGTAAGCATTACGAGCCAAGGCGGTGAGAAAGTCATTAGCTATGAGCAAAGCTATTGACTAGTCTGGCACACTCTTAAGCAAGTCTTACTTCAGTATAATTGCTGTTATTTGGTTGGTGATACTAGTTGCGATACCTGATAAATTGTTGGAACATAGCATTCATGGCATGACATATGCATTAAGCCAATATGGTGAAAATATCAATAGCTATGAGTAAAGCTATTGACTAATCCGATCGTGCTCTTGAGAAGGTTCTACTTTGGTAGAGACCTCCACGGGAGGGAGTAAAAGTCCTACTTCGATAGGCACCTCTACGGGATAGAGGTTAAGGGTGCTATCAACGGGTATACCTTTCACTTTATCGGTAAAAGCTATAGAGGAGAAAGAGATTGATCATAGCATTGTATTGCATTAATTATGAATCGAGGTGATATATTGTGGTCTGTGGAGACTGTTTATGTTACAGCATATCTGCATTTCGAAACAGGTGAGAGTGACAAGATAAAATTGTTGTCTGTGCTTAGGTGGTGTTTATCGGTCTATTGTGTACTTGTTGAGTCTCCAGACTCACCCTTACTTTGTTTATTTTTTAGGTGATTGTTGATGATGACACACATAGGTGGGAGCAGCACATGAATAATTTCACATACCATCATCACTTCATGTGTCAGCTTCTGTTAGTATATTTTAGACTCTACTGGTATGCTAGAGTTAAGAGTAAAAATTAGTATGATATTTATCTAGTCACTGCAATATAAATAAAGTGATGTTTGTTTTAAATCTGTTAGCAGTTATTAAATAATAATAATATTATGCAATAATGGTAGCACTCTAGGCTCAAAGGATGGGTAGCATGTTACATAGTCCTACATACATCCTGGTAACATATAGGCCTTTGGAGTAGCCTGGGGAGCTACTGGATGCAGGATGTTAATTGTTCAAAAGTTATGTTGTCGGTGAGAAATGTGCCTTTTTTATCTTACATAGTGTCTGATCTGCTACTTTGCAACCCAGCTCTGACACTGTAGATATAATACTACTAGGGCTTCATAAAATATTAGACTGAGATAATTAATTAAGGAGGAGCATTCCAAAGTAGATCTATGGACTCAGGTGCATTGATGTGTTGTCTAATCTTGTTTCTTTACCTTATCTACAGGCATAGTTACCATTGCTTGATGCAGCTCAAGAAGAAACGGATTTTTCGTTTGACGACATTATAGGATTCCAAATTTAGATTTGATTCTATGCACGAGGTGATTAGTCAAAAGACTTGAACTATTAGAGAATAGAAGTATACTTGAACTACTAGAGAATGGAAGTATATTACACTCTTACATGTTCTTGTCTACACTTGACCATACTGCGATATCAGAGAACATCTAGTTCTATTGGCCAATTTTGTGTAGCAATCAGTCACAAAAATATTGAGGTGTTAGAAATTGTCAAGTTAATGTATTAATGATATCTTTAGAGATTATTTTCTAAATGAAAAAGGAGGAATGGAGTGTTACGTGTTGAAAATATTGTTTACGCGCACTATTTATGCGTGTGAATAGTAACCCACGGTGCTAGCTACGTATGATAAGATTAGATTAGTTAAGATAGAGATAAGAATATTTAGTTTCCTTGTTAGATAGGTTTACTACCTCTTATATATATATATATATATATATATATATATATATATATATATATATATATATATATATATTCTATCTATTAGAGATATGTTTTCTTAAAAATAGAAATTATTTTTTAGAGGTCAAGTCGAGTTATTCCTCTAAAAGGAATAGCATATATCTATTATCAGGAAATAATAAATAATGAAGAAGTATTCCTAAGTGCCTGATTCCTAGCCGTAGATTTAGAGTATCCGGTCTAGGGGAGAGGCCAGAGCTAGGAATCAAGGATTTAGGAATACTTCTTTATTATTCATTGCTTTCTAATAATGGATACATGCTATCTCTTTAATAAGGATAACTCGAATGGAGCTCTAAGAAATAATCTATATTTAAAAAAAACCCATCTCTAATTGATAGAATATATTTATAAGTTAGTAAATCCATCTAACAAGAAAACTAACTATTATTATCTCTATCTTAACTAATCTAATATTATCATGCGTAGCTAGCACTGCGGGTTACTGATCACATGAATGAACAGTGCGTGTAAATAATATTTTCAGCACGTAATGTGGAGCAAATCATCAGATTTGGGCACCTTTAACTGCAGAGGGAAAGAGGGCTTGAAAAGGTGAGAAATTTCATTACAGTTTCACCTTTCATGAACAAAGTAAATATGCTGCTTTTGATAAGTGAAGAGAGAGTGAAAGAGATGGATGAATAGCATGGTGAGGCCCATGTGTTAAACTTTGATTTGCTCCATGCACATGGCATCCTCTTATTTCTAAGCTCATTGGAGCCCAAAACCCTGCCTTATTCCCATTACATGTTGTCACCCTATAGGCAGTGTCATGGACCACACCGTATATATTGCTGCCATGCAACACTTCACAACTCTGACCACGGTGCAAAGACAACAGTTACCTTAACCTAGTGCTACAAAGGACTGTGTGTGCACTGGTAACAGTTCACCAAAAAAAGTTTCAGTTTTCTAAGCATTGACTATCACAATTACCTTTACATCCATCAGTTTCAGATAAAATATTTATGCAGATGCATTCGGCGTGGTGAGCCCTCCTCCTCCTCTCCTTTTCCTCTTTGTGTGAATTCACAAACCCATTTGATAGAGAAGCACGCAACCTTTGCTTTCCCTGTGCAGGTTGTTGTAAAAGGAAGTGAGGGAGCAGCAGCAATTCCCTCTTTCATGCTTGTCTCATCATGGCTTCTTTCTTCTTTAGCATCACTATTCACTGCATCATTTGGGCCACTAAAGCTCTTGCCCTTGTCAGCATGTCTTGATGCTTCCCAGCTCCCAAATGGCCATACAACTCACACTCCTACTCATTTCATGTAGCCTTTACGGTATGTATTCTTCTTCTTCTTCTTCTTCTTCTTCTTCTTCTTCTTCTTCTTCTTCTTCTTCTTCTTCTTCTTCTTCTTCTTCTTCTTCTTCTTCTTCTTCTTCTTCTTCTTCTTCTTCTTCTTCTTCTTCTTCTTTCTCCACATCGTCCTCTCTTGCGTTGCTGGTGCTGGTTGTCTCGACCTGCCTCTCCTTGCTCTTCTCCAACCTTAGGCAATTGATCAAAGCCTGCAGCCACAAAGCTATGCCTCTCCCTTCCATGGAGGAGGCTGTTCATCAAGAGAAGAACACTGTGCCACAAGATGAGGTGGCCGATGATGCGCCGGAGGATTTGACAGGAAGCCTGTCTGAGTCTTCAGATTACCCGGGGAGCGAAGAGTGCAACGAGGAGGGCTCGACGTCTGACGACGACGACGACGACGAGAGCCTCATTGAGATCTCCCTTGTTGATGGGCACTATGTGGGGCATGGGGAGAAATGTGCATGGAAGGAGCAGGACCTCCTCACCGAGTTCTTGCCTGATTTGGTGCTTGACAAGAGGGACTTCATGGACATCATGTCGGAGATCAGCGAGGAGGACAACCTGATTGAGATTGACATTGCAAGGGGCTCCATCAAGTCCTCAAACTTTGGCATCAAGGCATGAATTTTCCAAAGGTTTGGTGACGTTAAAAATCTTTCTCTGGATTGCTTCAAAGCTTTGATCAGGAAAAGTTGAGGCTTACATGTGGTTTAAGACCTTTTTTTTTACAAGAGCTCAATTGTCTTTTGTGATTCTTCGGTGGAAGCCTTGTTGCATCTTTTCTTGTGCTTTATTTCTGAAAATTTTGATCAAAGGAAAAACGTACGTGTGCATGGCCCTTCTTTTCACACACACACACACACACCCAGCGCCCTAGCCACCATCACCTCCGCCCTCCGGCCAGCCCGCTCACCGTCGCCCCTTGCTCTATCTGGCCAATGCGCCGTCACTGTTGCCAGCTAGCCGAGGGAAGCGAGGAAGAGGGGACAGCCGTGGGGGAGGAGTCCGGCTGGGAGATAATCATAGTAATAGATGTAAATAGTACATGTTAAGATAGTAGTAGCATTCTGAATTCAGAGATCGAGAGGGGTGTTACATGTTCAGACTTCAGACAAGTGTGTGCAGGTTCGCCATTAAACCGAAGAAAAAGGTGTGCACAGATATAACCTACATGTCCAATGGTGAAAACTAAGCACAAATCAATCAAATCATAGCTTTGTTAGACGTCGTGTATGCCTCAAAAGCGAAACAAAAGCAATGGGTATCTATGGACTGAAGTGATCTAGCCACTTTCAGTCTGAAACTTATTTTATTAAAAAAGCCACGACACGAGCGCCGTAGTATACACGGACATGTTTCTACGGTTTCATTTAGACAAATCAGATAACAGATAAACAATTATACACTAAGATGATTCAAACAGATACATTACATACACATCAGAAATTCACATTTTTTTTGTTGAGGTTAATTAGAGCATTCTTATGCGCATCACAAATGGCTAATATGTACCCAAGGACAAGCTAAGCTAGCACACGATGGGCTTGTTGGGGTGCATGCTGAAGATCCCTCCTCTGTACCCGCCGCCGCCGTACCTCACCACCGGCCCGTCGCACCCGGCGCCGTCAGCCTCCTCCTCCCCGTCCGGCCCTCTCCGCCTGCGCCGCCCGCAGGCCGCGTAGTACCCGCAGCAGCAGACGACCAGCAACGCCACCACGGCCGCGGCCGGGAGCGCGACGGCGAAGGCGGCGCTCGCCAACCGCGCCAGCGCGGCCGCCCACTCCCGAAGCCCGGCGACGAGCGCCGGGAGCGCGGAGGCGAGGAAGCGGAGCAGCTCGGCGATCTTGGCCTTGATGACGTCCCACGGGAGGAGGTCGTCGCCTTCTTGGAGGGCGACGAAGGCAACAGCTTCCGGCGTCATGATGAGCTTTCTAATTCTTGGTGCCGCCATGGCTCTGCAGCTTGCTGCTCCTCTTGGCTACGCCCGCTTTTTGATTTCATGGGAGGAAGGAAGGAGAAGAAGATTTGTGCGGTCTCGCTTAAGGCTAACCGTTTAATTACGTGCTGGAATGATGATTAACGAGGATTGGCGCGCGACGACTCTAGTATTAAAGGATGTGGTGTCTGAGCGGACCTGGTCTACCATGTCACCGAATAGAACGTGCTGAGCGGGATGCTGTCAGGGATGGTTGGTCATGTTGTGAAAAAATATAGATTGATGAATGGCAACATAATATCTAATATAATCTTTGATGGTAATCCAATAGCACACAGAGAACATCAGGGAATAGAGTACCAAATTGTATACTTTATTCATCTTGTCTGCTCTTATTACATGGCACAAAGCCCGCATATTTATAGTAGGGAACCCCAGGGTTAATTTAGGTATTTGTCCATATCGCAAACCTATTAGGTTTCTTAACAGGTTGCATCTTGGAGACCACTTTGCTAGTGCAGGAAACTAGGGTGCATATAAGGTGAAAATCATCTAAATGTTGCAAACTATGAAAATCATGTCTATAAAGTTTTCAGAAATTCCAAAAAAGTGAGGAGTGATGTCATTTAACCACGAAAAATTTTAAGATAAAATCCAACCTCATTTGCTAGAAATGGAAAAGCTTTTATCAAGAAGATTTGCATAGTTAAAAAACATATCCTCCCCTATGTATGGTATTTTTTTTGGATTTTCTGAAAATTTTGAAGACATGATTTTCACCGATTTACAACATTTAGGTGGTTTTCACGGTATAAAAATAGGGATCGGATCATTCATAAAAAATCATAGTATGATCCCATGATAGAGGATGAGTTGGTCCCTCGAACCGTTTGCCCTGCAAGAGGGACGTGGGAGGACGAAAGAAACTAGGAAAGGGGATCCAAGTTTGACGATGCTCATAGTAGGCTTAGGATACTTGTTCAATGATTCTAGGGCCAATCCATTCCTACGTTGTTGTTGGCAAAATCTGATTAAAACAAAATGCATAGCGCTAACCTTAAAACATGTAATCCTTTTCTTTTGTTTAAGAAATGCAATGAACTAATCTATCACAATGTCATTCCTTGCAACCATATTACCATTAAAAAACGGAGCTCAAAGGCCCTTTGATGGTCGTGCTAATCTAAACCCTGTCTGGATTGGAGGAATGAAAGGAATTTTTAGATTTGTACTACAAAATTCATGTAAAATTCCTCTCAAATTCATGCGTTTGACTTGATCGACTGGCACTAGGCGCTTCTTCTTCTTCTTCTTCTTTTGAGGGAAAGCTCTAGTCTCCTTTTCAAGGTTTGGTTTTCCAGACTTTTTTTTAAAATATTAGTCCCATCTCATGCCATCAATTATCATGCATTCAACCAATATTTCTTCAGTCTTGTTGATTGTGGTTTCCTTAACATTGTAATACTAACACTAATTCTAAATTCAATTAAGATACTGCTCAAATTATCCAAAACTGGCCAGTTTTATAAATTTGGTCACCGCCATTTTCGAACCCTGCTCTTCATAGTTCCCAACCAGAGCTTTCATTGCTATTATGCCAGACATGATGAAATCATGGCGTTAGCATGCTCATAAGAGCCGCATATCTATATATGATGATGTGGAAGAATGGGTTCACAAGCTAATTTGTCCACGTCGGCGTGTGAAAAATTCTAGTCAACTACATGCCACGTCAGCTATGTCCATCTGGTACAATCAATTTTATGCAGTTGCTTTGCCCATAGCAATCGCAAACCAATTTGCTTGGATGGATGGTTGTGCTAATCTAACAGGAATCTCAGCCCGCTGTTTGAAGGATTTAGTTTTCAATCGTCAAACTAGTGGTAGTCTAACAGGTAGGCTCCCCAGTTCCAATCATGAACACCGATGTTAAAATATGGAGAATTCAGTAAACTCTTATCAAACTCTTATCAAATGTAAACTCTTAGCCAGAAACTAAGGCCCCATTTGAAACGCGGGAAGTTTTTTCAAATCCTGCGTAAATCAAACTGTTTCATGTGAAAATCATTCTTGCGAAATTCCTACGTTCCAAACGGGCTCTAAGAATTCAAATTAAATTCCTCCATTCGGAACAGGCGGTGTTGCCCCGAGGGATCAGCAGCATACCTAGAGCAGTTTACTGAGGCAAACCTTGGTGCAAGTGAGAAACCTATTGCTGAACAGATTGAATGCAGGGAGAACATTTTGCTAGAACAACACCGACGATAAAATTCACACACTGTTTGCCGTGCCACATCTGAATAAAAGCAGACTCACCGAAATACTGCATAAACATGAAGAATACTTAAAATGTGTGAACTTCCCTTCCAATGGGCACTGAATCACATCCCTAATAATAATATCAATGATAACATCATGTCTATTTTATCTTATAGCTACCCAGAGCACACTAGTCTGTTGATCTGTTCAACAATAGGACAGCAATGAGAATAGCATATTATTCTCTTATTATAGCCAAGATCATACTAGTATGTAAAAAAAAAATCAGAATAGCGATCAGAACAGCAAGTTATTCTCTTGTTACAACCCAGATTAACACACTAATCTCTTCAAAAACAAGAATAGCAATGAGAACATGTTCTCTTATTACACAACCCAGAATACACTGGCCTGTTTAAAAAAAAACAAGAATAGCAATGAAAGCATGTCTCGCCTGTTACAACCCAGAGAACACTACTATGTTCAACAATAAGAATAGCGATATGTCTTCTCTTATTACAACCCAGGACACAACTACAGAATGAAAACGAAGTTATTTCTTGTAGAAAATCATCATACGCTTCTTTTCGTTAAAAGTAAAATCAAATGGCAGCATTATCGCTGGGAGGATTAAGCTAGTCCAATGACACCAATGCAACCAAGCAGTGTTACACGCATTGAAATTTAAATGTCTGGCCGTCTCCTTTTAGCCCAATCGTGAAGCCTCCTGTCATCTTTTCTGCATACAAATACTTGAGGGACCTAAGGTATTTAAGACCTTCAGGCACAGCTTTCAAATTTTTCAGTTCACGGAGGTCTAGATAGGCCAAGTTCATCAAGGTGCCATCACATATCTCAATTGAGTCCAGATTTTCCAGCCTTCTCAGGTAGAGCTGCTTGAGCTTTGGGAACCATCCAGGACAGAATACCAATGCTTTCCCATCATATGCCTCACAAAGCTCAAGGTAAACAAGGCTTGGCATCTGAGACAAGGAATTGAGAGGACCTTTGGGTGCTTCATGAGCAGACGACGTGGTAGTAATAGTAGGGATGTCCTCATCCTGTAGCCCAGACCAGCGCATTGACAACAGCTTGAGGTTCTGAAAAGGGCCAGATATGGGGGAGATGGCGCCTCCCACCAATTTGCCATACAAGTACAACTGCTGCAGGTATCTAGGGGCTCTGAAATTTTCCAAACTGAGGACTTCTTTCTCACCATGAGCTGCAACCGCCAATCTAGTAAGTTTGGTCATCTTTCTGATAGCACTCCAAAGATCTTTGCAATGTCTCTTAGACACATTAGTAATACTTAATGATGTAAGCTGTGTCAGGTGGCCCAGATTTTTGACAAGATCATTTCTGGCTTTTACCTCTCGGAGAGTCTGCAAAGACTTGAGACCACGGACATTGCCTGGAATTGATGTGCCATGCAGGCCTTTACTCACAAACAGGTGCCGGAGGCTTGTGAGCAGGGTTATTTCACGTGGCATCTTCTCTACAGACGTATCCCTGAGATGAAATGTCTGCAGGTTCTTAAGCCTTGATACTGACTTCGGTATCTTCTCTACTTTTGTACGTGATAAATCAAGATAGTACAAATTGAATAAACCAGCGATGGCATTTGGGAAATCCTTGAGAGGGGAGTATCTGAGGCACAGGACCCTTAATAACCTGAAACTTGATACGGCAGTGCAAATCCATGGAGCTGACACACATCCATCAAATAATAAGAATGATCGCAGCTGCTGCCACGCTGCACCTGGCTGAAAGTCTTGGCCTCCGGTGTGCACAGACACGCGGCGTGTTGCATCAGCAAGACTTGTTACATCTGGATGCTCACATATAAGAGCAAAAAATTGTTTTCTCGCTGTCGTCCGGATAATTTGTTTCACCATATTATGCACTTCAAACCTTCTTGCCCTTCCAAATTCATTCCATTCGACAACTTCAATCAGTGAGCGCTGAGTAAGTTCCTTGAGGTACTCCTCTGCCACTTCCTCTGGTGTTGTGTCTGTTCCTCGATCTTCAACAAAACCTTCAGCTATCCACATTCTAATTATCCACTTGCGCCTAATCTGGCGATCTTCTGGGAATAATGCACAGTAAAGGAAGCAAGTCCTCAAATGTGTCGGGAGATCGTTTAAGCTTAGATGCACAACATCCGACACCCAGCTGAGCTCTGGATTATTTGTTACTTGCCAATTAAGTTGATCATAGAACGATGCCCACTCTTGTTCCTCCATACCTCTACAGGATAGAAGGCTCCCAATAGATACGATAGCAAGAGGCAGATTTTGGCACTTGGCCAAAATTTTATTTGCCTGAACAGTGAGACTTGGAGGGCATGATGCATCACTGAGCTTTGAGAATGCCTTTTTGCAGAAGAGCTTCCATGAGTCATTGGGCAAAAGAAAGTCAATTTTAATAGGGGCCTCAGCTAACGATGCAATGGCTTCAATTCGAGTAGTAATGATGACCCTACTTCCATGCTTATTATTTGGTAATGCATGATCAAATAATAACCAAGAATCTTTATCCCATATGTCATCTAAAACAATAAGGTATTTTTTGTCCATGAGATGACTGCGGATCGTCTCCACCATATCTCTATATTCATTGCTACTGTGCTCAAGTCCAAGTTTCTTTATAATCTTACTCAAAAGATTTTCAATTTGGTAATTTTGTGACACAGAAATCGTTGCATGACACGCAAATTTATCTATGACATCTTTATTCCTGCATATGCTACTGACAAGTGTTGTTTTACCTGATCCTCCCATTCCCCAGATGGAGACAATAGCACGGTCCGCAGCTTTATCATTCAGGCGTTCGGTCAACTTCTTTGCATAATCTTCTTGCCCAACGATTGCATCATCATCATTCATTAAGTAGGCCGACTGAGCCAAGTAGAATTTGTTATTAATAATATGACTTGCAGTGCTTTGTCTATCATCAGATATTTTTATGCCATATCTCTCTTTCATTACGGTCATGTGCTGAAGGCGAATCTTCACTTGTTGAAGCTGAGAAGCAACATTATGCCATGTTGTGATGTTCTTTGAGTGATGGAATGTTTTCCTTAAGAAACCTTCTGTGCCATCCATCTTCCCGAGCAGAAATGCATATTCATCAATGATATCCTCAACTTCAAAGGCAATCTTTCTTACAAGCTTTAGCCAGGATTCAAAGATTTGGTTATTTCTACTCTGTAGATGTACTTGGCTTATAAATGCTTGCATTATTTCAAATTCACCCTCAATTTCTTTCATGCTGTTTTCTACTTGAAACAAAAGGGCAACTTCTTCCCCCAACTGCGACTTGATTCCATTGAGTGCAGCTTTTCCTAGGGTAGTTGCAATTTTAGAAAGCAAAACTATAATAAGAGCTTCTGCCATAGTTCCTTGGAGCTAGCGGAAGGTTTCCTACTGGGTCCAGCAAACAGCCAAATCAACCTTCATGCAAATCTGCAAAAAAATTCGAACATTTTAACTTTTAGGTAACTGCTAGAATTAATCTTGTTTTTAGTAGGTTTGTTAGATATAGTAAGAGTCTGAGTTGTATACGAGAAGTAGTTGCCGAGTTATTTCCTTAGTTGGTAGTATGAGTCCATGTCTTGTTTGGTAAGTATGAGTATATAAGTAAGGGTAATGTATAAGTTAGTAGACAAAGCATGAGGAGCGGGGGGCGATCGGTGTGATCGAGAAGAAGAGAAAGAAACAAAAGAAGAAATGGTGGAGCGGTTGGTGCTCCGGGAAAACAATTGTGTTGCGTTACGGCAAGTCAGAGTGCTACGGCGAAATGTGATCCGAGAGCAAGGATTGGAAGAAATTGTAACAAATGGTATCAGAACTTGTTGATCTTGGTGGTGTCTGAAGAATATAAGCGAGAAGGAGAAGGCTCATGACAGGCTAATCTCTCTTCAATACCCTCTCCTGACGACCGACAATTACCCAGTGTGGATAATGAAGATGAAGGCGAACATGCGCGCCCAGGGAGTCTGGGGTGCAGTCGGTCCGAATGGGAAAGACAAAGAGATGGACAACAAGGTGGATCAAACAGCTTTGTCTATCACCTACCAAGTGGTACCAGACTCAATGATGCTTCAGCTCATCGGGAAGGAGATGACATGAGAAACGTGGGAGACACTTCAAAAGGTGCACAAGGGAGTTAATCGTGTGAAAGAGGTGCGGCTCCAGAATTTGCGAAACAAGTTCGAGAATCTCCAGATGGGAGAGACCCAGATGGTGGACGAGTTCGCTGGCAAGTTGACTTCGCTATATAATCAGATGATCTCTCTTAGAGACAAGATGGAGGAATCTGTGGTAATGAAGAAGTACCTGTGTGTGCTACCAAAAAAGTACGTGCCGTCGTCACCACATTCATGTACTCCTCGGACTTAGTGAAAAAAAAAGATCGAGAAGATCACCGGCTATGCAGATCTCGATCTCTGCAGAGTGAAATTTATTCGAAAAGCTATGCCCAGAGTAAAGGGTGGACATGGAAACTTAGTCGAATTATTGTCTATTTTACAAGAGAATTTTTTGTTGGTAGGATGAAAAATACAAAGGGTTGATAGAACTTTGAGTTTGATTTCCCCTGAGTGGATAGAATCTAGCGAGTATAATAAATGGATAGGACCCAAGTATCAAAAATAGTATATGGTGGATAGAACTTGCACTATAATCATTATCGTATACTCTTACACTATTTAAAACATGATTTAGTTAAAATACTAAGTCTCGGACTTTCTACTTATTGTATTTCAATTGTGACTTTCTACAAATAAAATAATCTCAAACCTCTCTTTGTCAACCTTGCACTTATTATAATTGTATTTTGTGTGGTGACCTGCTGAGTACCTTCACACCTACTATTGCTCAATTACTACTATTCAGTAAATAAGAATGAGAAAGAAAAAACTGTGGTCTAAAGACGTTGATAGAACTGAAAGATAAAGAGGCTAAGAACTAGATCGCGAGCCAAGTCGAATACCTATGGGCATACATGTGTAAAGTTTCCATGTCCGCTACTACTTTTTAATGGTTTTGGCCTGATCAACCCGTGTATAAGTCATATCTATTTATGTATTGTCTACTACTATTGTATTAGTTTTATCTTTGCGAGATGTGTGTTCGATGTTCAACAATATATCTGTGTACACTATATACTGATTCAAGAAATAGTATGATGAATTATATAGTATTCCGAATTGTAAATTTAGGGTCCGAAAAGGGCACAGGGGAGATGCCGGCCGGCGATGAAGTGCACAACAGATGCGATGTCCCCGCAGCGAAGAGTAGGGTGGAGGAGTTCGGAGGCTAGAACAGACGGAAGCGGGGTGGCACCGTGCGTCGAAGCCTCGAAGGGAAGGGAGTGGCGCGAGAGGCAGAGGCGGCATCGCTCGATACGTCGTGCCCTCGTGGGGAAACGTTCCCGTGATGGACGCGAGTATTTTCCCCGTGGATTCGGTTGAATTGGGCCGGGATTTTCCCAATCCCAGCCTAATCCAAATGGGCGTACGGGCCTGCCCTCGAAGTTTTCCCCCGCTGGGATTTTTCACGACGATTGGGCCGCTATTCCGGCCCGTCCGGCCACGATCCACTCCGTGCGCACGCCCGGTGCCGTCGCCGCCGCGTGTGCGCACCAGACCGCGCTGCTGTTCTTGCTGCACGCGCTCGCCTCCACCTACGTCGCACGCGCCCGCTGCCAGCCTCGCCGCCGTGCTCGTCGCGTGCGCCGCAGTGCTTGCCAAGATGCCATGCCAATCGTGCCCTGCTGCGCCGCCGAAGCGCACAGCAGCCGCCATGCGGCTGACCACTGCGTGTACTGTGCTCCGCACCACGCCGCCACCGCGCGCGCTTTACTAGCCTCGCCTGCGCGCTCCGCTGGCCCCGCACCGCGTGCAGCCGCGCCGATCGTGGATCTGGCGTCACCGTACGAGGTGCGTCGGATTTCTGGCCTGTGGTCACGGCCACTCGCAGGTGAAGCTCGGCGTAGCTGTACGAGCACGGGCACGCCAAGTCGCCAACAGCCGATTTGAACACCTTCGAGTAGGCCGTCGGCCGACACGTCGTCGGGTCCGCGTACGCGCCGCTACAGCAGTACTCGGGCCGCCCGAACGCATCACACATGCTCTGGCACGCGGCGTCGCCGTTCGACCGGAGCTCGGCCGAGCACATCGCTATCAGGTCTGCCGCGCACGTCGCCGGCACACTCGGCAATCTATCCGACGGTTCTTGATGTGCATTAGGTAATTTACCTCATTTTTATCGAAAAAAATGTGTAGTTTTTGCTACCATGTGCCAAAGCAACACACAGATGGACCAAAATATGAGGCTTCAAGTATGGCTTTAAGGATCGTTGTCAACAAATAGGTAGGAAAAAACTTGCAAAATCTTCTTTTAGAGAGGGGAGGCCATCCCGACCCACAGTTTCCACTTAAAGATTATAAAGGAAATTTGAGCACAAAATGCCAACCTACACTGGGGAACTAAGAACAAAAGAGTGTTATCTAATTAAAGAGCAACCAAATAAACAATCATCAGATACCAATTTGTTGTTGAACAACGCGAGCAAGGGAGATGAAGTGGGAACGGAAGAACGGCACTCGGTCTATGATGCATCGCTACCAGAGTTATCTAATCCCATACCGGGGAGAAAGCCAAGCTAGCTAAAAGAACTTGTAAGACACAATTGCTTCTCTCATGGTTGCTTACTAGTTACTATAGATGCTCAAGCAGGAGGAAGGATACATGGTAAATTGGTACCTCAGCAAGCTTCTTCATCTTTCGGCATCCATGGAGAGCGCTGAAGGAAAATGCCATGCATGTACCTCCGTCTGCTGTGGTGGTTGGCAATTGGGCAAGCCTTCTAGACAACCAGTAGTGGCAGGTGGGTGCAGGAGCTCGATTTCAGATGGAACGCAACCCACCTATCATCGTACGAGAGAGAGAGAAAAGTTGAGTGCTTTGTGCCCGGAAAAAATATCGATCTGTTCTATCTCCAACGTATTCATGCTATTGTATTCTCTGCAGCCCAGCAAACGCACATCACGTCAACACAAGAGCAAAGCAAGTGCAGTGGTAGCTTCACGTGGTGTCAACAGATATCAGAACCAGACGAAGCAACAGAATTTGGCGGCGCTCGTTTTAACGATAACTTTTAATTTTTAATTAAAATTTTACTATAACTGATTTATTTTACTATAACTAATTTAACTTTTTTGATATAATTAATTTTAAAAAATATAAAAATAGAAAAAATATGTTAACCTATTAGAGACAATACAAAGAAACATAAGAAAAAAGAATATATATAAAAAATCTAAAATATCTAAAAATTCAGAAAAAACAAAATACTAAATAATGAAAAAAACAGAAACTGAAAATAAAAACCGGAAAAAAACTTAAACGAGCGAGGCATCGCAGAAGGCATGCTGGGTCCACGTGCATGCAGACGGCATTGAAGGCAGCGGCTCGGTCGCTGTAGAAGGCGGGCCCCACGTGAGCTGGAAAAGACATAGCTTTGATGCAAAAACCAAAGCAGATCAGTGGGCAAGAAACTAATGCCAAGGCGAAGCAAACCGATTAGATTGGTGGAAAAAACGACTCCTTTGATGACCGGACTGGTCAGGAGTAGAGGGCACGGCCTGGATTTATTATATGTTGGATCTGTGCCGGTTCAATTCATTGTAACGTTGCCATGTCGGTTGGTCTTGTCTTCGGTTAGATATAAAACCTATCGTATCAGTATTCGTACGATACCAATTTAAGTTCAAACTAAAGTAATTATACATGATAAAGACAACGATGATAGTGGTGGTGGTCAGCATCACCTTCCTTTCTCTCATATCTATCTCATTAAAAATTAGTTAAAATTGAATTAGTTGTATAAAAATATGAGCACATAATGATGTAAATATTTTAGGGAAAATAGAATTTATTTGATATTTTAAAAATACAATGTTACTAGCTCGTTAAAAACCTTATGCCCTAGAGTAGAGTTCTCCGAGTAAAGAAAAAAGTACAGTTGATGATATTGCCACTCTTTAGCTAATTCCCAGTCTTTGGAGCATGTAATTGCCTCCACCATCCTAGGCGTGAGGGATGATATCCTTTCTTCGATTATTCTCTCTACCGTGCTGGACGTCGCTTCTGAAGAGACGATAAACACTAACACTAGAACTACTCGCCTCCCTCCTCCCCAGACCCCAGCGACCCCTCCTCCCTCGACCCCCCGGCCACCTCCCTCGGCCGCACTGGTGACCCCTCGCCTCCCTTGATACAGGGTCGCCCGATTACAGACAAGCAAACCACGACGATTGCAGTGCCGCTGCCGCGGCGAGGAAGAGGAGGCAGGCAAGAAGCGGTGGCCTCATGACACCACCGTTGGCTTAGGGCCTGCTTCGGGGCTGCCTGGAGTCATACGACAACATAGCATATAGATATTGTTTATTTGAGGTTGCCCGTATGTTTGCTTAGGGCCTGCATATAGGCCTGCTTCGGGGCTGCCCGTATGTTTGCTTACTGGAGCGGGACGTTACCCCCCCACACCAACGCCAGCTTCCGGGATTACTTGTTCTGGTACCATAGTGCCACCCGCTACAGGCTGAGGCAGCAGTGGACCGATGTCGACTACGCGAGGGAGGGCAGAGTGGTCGAGGCCGCTCCGATTATCAATCGAGTGGTACGGAAAGCATGATATTTGCAATACTTCGGTTCAATACGTTTGTCTCACATTTACTTATGTTTCCTTATTTCTTTAGGGGACTTCTTTTCGAACCATTGTGCATGAGATCGATCAGGTTCTGAGCTATCCAGTTGGTAGCGCGGACGACGCCACCCGGCTGAGGGCGTTCTTGAAAGTACAAACATGATTGGTTAAGTTAGAGTCATTCAGCATGTATACTATTCTGACATATCATTACTTGCAGAGACTTAGAAGTCGCATCAGTAAGACGGCAGGTCGTTTAGGTTGCCACGCACGCTCATCGGCGGATGTGATCGTACCGGCGGCCTCCCAGCGCTCGGGTGCCTCAACCGCTACAGCCTCATCATCACACCGTAGCAGGCGCCAGTCCACGAGGAGCTCGTCACGCACTCCGACTTTCAGTTAGGACGACGACGACGACACAGAGCACGATGAGGACGAGGAGGAGCACGAGGACGAGGAAGCATCTACCCGCGATGAGATTGGGATGTCGTAGATGCCCGACGCACCATCTACTCAGGCTTCGCAGCTGTCTCGTCGTTCGGCCCGTCCTCCAAGCACGTATACTCCAGGGACTGATGCTCTGGGCAAGGGTAAGAGAAAGGCCAAGAGGCAACGAGACTGACTCTATTTTGTACGTTGAGACCTGTATAATGTTTTGATACTTATTGAGAGTTATGTGATATTCTACGTTCTACGTTCATGTTATTGAGTGTTTCGAGACATATGTGATGTTATTGAGGTATTCAACTGTTTTATATGTGTATATGTGAATATATGTGTATGTGCATGTGTTTCAGAAAAGACAACACTTAGTTGTTTTTTGCAGGCTTAGGCAGCACAGAGTCAAAAGCTCTAGCGCCGTACATACATAGCATGGCGCCAAACGATCGGGCGCCGTGCTATGTGACACCGGCACCAGGGTCTTTGGCGCCGTGCTACCTGAATATGCGAAAAAAATAGCTAAGTCCAAAAGCACGGCGCCAGGACCCTTAGCACCGTTGTCACATAGCACAGCACCATGTGCGTTGGCGCCGTGCTATACCACCGTGGCTCCTACGTGGCCACTCACGGCGCCAAAGTATATGGCGTCGTGCTATGTACCTTGGACGCCATATGCTTTAGTGTCGTGGTAAGGGTCTATTTTTGCAAATCTTTCCTCTAGATCTCTATATGTAAAAATTTTTCAAAATTTGGACCAAAAAGCAAAATTTCTACGTGGTCAGACGGCAAGCCCCCTACCGCATGGCAACTGGGCTCCTCCGGCCGCCTGTCACCTTCATAGTATTGTTGCCCGATGATCAGGCGATAAAACAGATATTTTGCTAATTTCGTGCACATACTGATATTTTTATAAATAGAGCTTTAAAATGCGTTATATATGCCGAAAACTCCATGTATCAGATGTGTCGCCAGATGTGCTTCATGTATTACATATTTCACGTCGAAATGCAAGCGGTGGCGGTTTTCTTCGTGTGCGTGCATCGAACAACCAAAATCATGCTAATGCCCGCTCTAACCGAACAGAAGCTTCAGCTTATCGCCTTGTTTGAAGAAGCTTCAGGTTTCGGTTTCTAGAGGCGGATGTAAGCTGAAACTGCAACTCTCAAGTCTAAACGGAGCACGAGTAACTGGTACCTCCTTTTTCTGCTCCTGGCGAGACAAAAGCTAGTGATGCTCTCCAGGCCAAATTCCCATGACACCCAAGAAACGGTTGTCAAGCCTGGATTGACGGGTGCCAACGGGCGCTTTCACATTATGGAGACGCCAGAACAACTTTTCGGTGCCAACACGTCGGCCCGGGGTTTTTTTTTTGGTTTTGCCTTTTGAGCTTTTTATTTCTTCGGAAATAAAAAAAATCAAATGTCGAAACAAAGCGGATTCTTGAGCTCAATACCGTATGCACCGTCCATATTATCATCTTTACCGTCCACTGCTATCTCGAAAAATGCAACTAAAAGCCATCAACCATAGTCCAAAAAACCACCCCCATTGATTGGGTGCTCAAGCCCTGGCTAGTCCATCTCATCTCACCCCATGACACCCATAATTTCCTCCCCAAATCGCCATGGAGTCAAAAACGGAAGATAGCTTGTGCCATTCAGGCCATAATGACATTAACGTCTCGAACTAATATTCCACGCGAAAATTGAGGATTCACCATTCTTAAGATGTGTGTTCCAGAATTTAATGTTTTTACGATTGAACTTGATGATTTGCCACTTCTAAGTGTGAAGTAGTTGTGTTTTGCCACTCACTAGGGGTGTTCATTCGGTTTTTTCAGTTTTGCCACTCACAACTACATTAGAACTTATTTGAATGCAAGTCTCACTAGTAATTTCATGATGGAAACTTGGTGGACAAACAACTGGTAGAGCGATTCTTTTTTAAGGGAAACGCACCATACGGGCCTGACTCTCCAATTGCGTTTAAGAGCACATACAACGTAGGATGTCAGTCATCCATAAGCTTTGCTACCGATGATTTTTGCTGATATAAGCGAGAAGGAGTTGTCTTTCAATGAAGAGACTGTACAGCGCTCTTGATAATACATGATTAACGTCCTTTCATAATACTCCCTACCTAGAGAAAGTCGAATCCCCACTGCTTCCTTGAAGAGAGATGTCTTGAGATACAAGCCCATGAAATAAGAACATATAGACAACATAAAACACCTATTATAAAACACATGGTCTTAATAAGAGTGCGGGTCTCTTTTTTTCAGATTCTAAAAGCTGATTTTTGATTTTTCTACAGTAATTAGCTTTCAAACAAAGTGACTTTTCAAGACAGAGTCTACAAGTTAATTCAAGACAAATACTAAGAACTTGCTATTAAGTTGTTTAGATGGATGGTATCTAGTCTCTACAAGGTTCTTCCATCATCCATGCATCCTTAGAAACCAGCAAGATCAAGGATAGAGGAAATACAAATAAGAAAACCAAAAAAATTAAAAGCATAAAGAGAAATCCATGACAAAACTCATTTGAACAAAATTTGAATTTTTATTTGACTTGGATGTTTAAAACCACTCCACTCTTGAAGGACAGATCTCCCTCTCTACAAAATTTGAAGGACAGATATACACAAAGTTTCCCTCTTAAAAAGCCTAACCCTAACTCTTGAAGGCTTAACCAAGACTTCCAAATCTTAACCACTAAGTCACACCTATCCCTCCTTATATATGGAGGCTCATAAGAAACCCTAACCAATACCTCTAATTGATTTCCATCCACTTACATAGGCTAACCCGTTAACGTAACACCATATCGGGTTTTACACACACGCTTTTCAAAGTAGCTCATCCAAAGGGCTCCGATAGCCTGAAATGTCAATCTAATCTAACAAAACATCTTCACATGCTTTGACATACAATCTATAGTGCGTAATGACTAGCCATTAGGTCTCATGCATTCGAACTCCTCCAAACCGTCTCTACGTTCATTGGCCTTATCACTTGACGCACCATATGCACCAACTTAGCCTATCGCAATCCTCGTCTCTTCTGTGCTTCACACTTGAGACACATAGCCTCATCCGAATTTACCTGATCGTACGAACCTCAGCTCCTCTACCTAAGTCCCAGTCCACAGCCGTTGATAGCCGCTACTCTCCAAGCAACCTTGCACATCTAATGATCAAGTAATCTAATTTTGAGCATAAGTTTCATGTACTTAACTCACGTTAACTAAATTATGCATCATGCAACATAACACAACTATCCAATGACAGATATGTCGTGTACACACTCAAACAACTCAATTCAACTCAAAACACACTCTGAGACTATAGAGCTTGTCTGATCGTCAACCACAAGCCGGTCAAACCGCTCAACTCCTCTCACCCTTACCTCGGTAATAGGGGACCGGTCTGACTGCTGGCCCAATGCCGGTTAGACCGTCGACCACAAGTTGGTCTGACCGCTTAAGGCTACTAGAAAACACTCTCTTTAGAATTTGGTTAAAATAGTTTCAGTTCAAAACTCTAAATCGAGTGATACATAGTGCAAACACATTATCAAATATGGCTACATAAGTGTTTGGTATCTATTTTCCAAAAAGCATATGGATGGTCAGACTGCTCGACACCTGCTGGTCAGACCACCATTGCCATCTTGGTCAGACTGCCGTTGCTAGGTTGATCAATCTGGTTAAATTATGACAACAACTCTAAAAATTAAAAGCTTCAAAACCAAACTCAAAATTCGATAAAAACTTGCACATTAAAGTTAAATACTCATCACAACATGCATATTCTTACTTTATTTGGGTGTATGCTTTGGTACAACTCTTTTAGAAAGAGTTCACAAATATTAAAGAAAGTAGTTAATATTAGATTGGGACAAATATGCATAATCTAAACAAATATATCAAATCGGTGATTTGCCCCTACCTAATATTCAAGATTATATCTATATCTAATCTTTAATTTGATTTATTTTTTATAGGTTCGTACATATTTACCATCATCTAATATTAATTATTTTGCTTTAAGATTCGTAAGTTTTTGTAAAAGAGGTACTGAAGCAAACTCCGATTCGATATTCATGTAAGGAAACCTACGATTAAAATCTTGGCAGGTTAGCCCCTGTCACCGAAATTCTCAGAGATCCTTGGTTACCCAACGAACTGGTCAAATTTGAATTTGTTGCATTTTCTTCAAATTTTATTTGAATTTGGTATGTTCTCTACAAATTTCGTTGGAATTTAGTGTGTTCCTACAAATTTCATTTGAATTTGGTATGTTTCAAGATTTCCGGTTACGGTCCCGTGGGTTATTCCGAGATTTCAATCTTGGAGCAAAGAGACAGTGAGTATCAATTTTAGTTTGACCCAGGAAAGACTGTTATTAACTACAACTAGTCTTTCTTTTATTCAACTTAGAAGTTTTAAACTACAACTAGTCTTATTTTTAATAAACTTAAAATAAGATGGATCGAGGGCTGGGGCTCCGCTCGTTTCGACTTTTTTTCAGCTTCAACTTTTAGCTTTAGCTTTTTTCACTATTCAGTAATTCGTCTTTTTCTGAATCTTTTTAGATTTTTGAGTTTTTTTGCATTTTTCTTTTTTTTATGTTCCTTTGCATTGTCCGTGATGGACTAATATATTTTTTATTTTTATATTTTTTTTAAAATTTAATTATATCTAAAAACTAAATCAACTACAGTAAAAAAATTAACTATAATAAATTTTAATCAAAAACTAAAAATCAGCGTTAAAACGAACGCCCCTAAGGAGCAAAGCATCTAGGACGGATGAAAGCTCAGAGTATGGTCAAGTACAACGTAACCCAATATAATGAATCTACCTTAAGAAGCAAGCATCAGCACTGAGGTCTCTCTCTCTCTCCCCTCCCTCAGTAAAGTTGATGGCGATTATTAGGCGTGGAGAGGAGCTTCAACGCCGGCTGCCCTTGTCCCTAGCCGCCTGCCTGATCCTGTCTACGGTGGTCCTTTCGGTTTCCGCGGCCAGGCCTTACGGAACCAATCAACAATATTATTACCCAGAAGGCTCAGATCCCCGAAGGAACACGCTCCCGTTGATTGCTGGAGTCCTGTGGTTGACCGCCGTTGTCGCAGCAGCATCTTTCTTCAGGAAGATGCTCTCGCTCTCAAGGACGGACGGGGATGACCAGTTTACAGTCGCCGGAGGTAGAAAAATTAGTCAGAGAGCCCAAAGAAACAGAAGATCAACGCTGGTATCAAGTCCAGCCAGCAGCGAAAGCGTGGCCACGGTGGTCAGCCTGCCTCATCAGCTGGGCTCTGGAAATCCGGCATCAAATAATGAAACCCGCCTGCCGATTAATCAAGTAGGCAGGGCATATTTGAGGGAGTTCGAGTACGATGTGCTGGCGAAGGCGACGAGTAGCTTCCACAAGACGAAGAAGCTGGGGCAGGGCACCACCGGAGCGGTGTTCCGCGGGAGCGTGCTGGGGTACGACGGCTTGCAGACCCGTGTGGCCATCAAGAGGTTCCACAACGACATCGGCAAGAAGATGATCAACCAAGTCCAAAAGGACCTCAGAGACCAACCTCTGCGACACAGGAACCTCGTCTACCTGCTTGGTACGTACCTACCTTCCTCTTCTTCTCGACTGTCACTAGTTGGTTATATTGCTCTCAATAAGATGCACTTATAACTACAAGATATTTTGGACAGAGAATTGAAAGGCAGAAACGCAGCGATTTTTTTTTTTTTGACAAAGACACTAGAAAACTATGAACTTAGACAAGATTACTGAGTTTGCTTCTAGCATATCACGCCTAAGCCTGTCTATTCTCGTATGCCCTTATAATACCATCTCATTTGTGAGTATAATGCCCCTTTTTATAGATGGCATATCTTACTAACCAAGCTAAAAATGTTATATGTAATAAAATTAAGAAATAACTCAATAGACAAGATTCTGTCTCTAGCTTGATTCGTACTACCGTATTTATTATCTAGATACCTTCTGTTTGAAGAGATGTGTTGCTTAATTGGTATCGCAAGCCACACACAACACATACCATGTTAGTCATATTCAAGGTTTTCAAAACCGGTATTAAAATTTTACCGGGGGTCCGAAATTAGCAATATTTCCGATTTTCAGAAAATGTCGGCCAAATTCGGCAGAAATTTTCAAATCAAAATTTGATTTTTTTAAAGTTCAAATGAAAAAATGAAAAAAAATGCAGTGTCCAAGGTTCAAACACTGGACCTGCTGCTACAGAGGATAGAGACCTTACCACTAGGGTATACACACGCATGTGATTACAAATGGTTACGAATTTCTTTTGTATTTGACAAAAACTATGCAAAACCGAAGTCTTTCGACCAATACGAAGTTCTACCAGGGTCCGATATTCCTAGATAATCTCGATTTTCGGTTGATTATCGGCCGGTTTGGAAAACCCAGTCTCATGTTTAGCTACAACGCACATGTACTAAGATAGAAAAAAACTAGAGTGAACTGATGTCTGAGGCCCCTATTTGGAACATAAGAATTTCACATGAACAAATATAATTCCTCCATTCTAAACGGACCTCAAACTATTAGCATATTAAAACCTAGGATTTTTGCAACTCCGTTAAAAATTCAACGAGGTAAGTATATTGTACGTTTCTCTCTTTATGCTACTTCCATTTTAGTTTAGAGCAATGGGTTTTCTTGGCGTTGATTATCAGTACTTGGCAGGTTACTGCTTGAGAAAAGGGCAGCTCTACCTGGTGTACGACTTAATGGAAAACGGTAACCTGGAGCAGCACCTCTTCCCCGGAGCAGGAGCGTCGGGGGGATTGAGCTGGGCTGACCGCGTTAACATCGTCACAGGCGTTGCCCTGGGCCTGCAGCACCTCCACGGTAACAACTGCGTTCATGGATCCATCAAGGCCAACAACGTCTTCCTCGAGCAGGACTTCACGCCGCGCCTCGGCGACTTCGGCTACTCCAGAGTTGAGCCCTCCAAACGATCTAGCGGCGAGAATAAGGCCGTCGTCTACACGCCGCCGGAGTGCCTCCCCAACAGCACCAGTCCCAACCCCACGTACGAGGTCGACGTCTTCTACCTAGGCGCTCTGGTCCTTGAGGTCGTCTGTGGCAGGAAGTTCTGCGGCGGCGACTTCCCAAACAGCTTCGGGTTCCTGGTGGATTGGGTCTGGAATCTCCATGCCGGAGGCCGCATCCTTGACGCCGTCGATGCCGCGCTGCTCGGGGGCGATCACTCGAAGCAGGACGAGGGGAGGAAGCTCCTGCTCGTCGCCCTCGCGTGCAGCCACCCGGACCCCAAGCATCGGCCAAAAATGGACGACGTCGTCAAGATGCTGTCGGGCACCATGCCGCAGCCGGAGGTGCCGCCGTCGAAGCCGACTTAGCTACATGCACGCAACGCACCGATCGGTGGGCCCTCGCCTGCTGTCACCGCACCGCTGAATGTGTAAGCTTGAGCCCAAGAACACCTACAAGGCCCAACCAAACCGACTTAACGCAAGGGCCATTGCATCCTTCTCCGCTCCCTTCGCTCGTGCTGCTTCACCGACGCTGACGTAGTGACTGTCAGTGTTAATCTTGTTATCTTGTAGTTGTCTGTAGTTGGGGACGTGTTATTGTTTGGGTTTAGTTTTTCGGACTGAAGTACAGTACCTGCTGAATGTTCAGAACTTTGGTTCTGAAGTTTCAGAGCATGGTTCAGTGTTTTCTGTCCGTGCGTGGTGTAGTCAGTTTGTTCCGTCGTGGCGTTGTGTTTTGTGTTCTGGTCCATGATCCTACTAGTCTGGGATATGGCCGAGTCTTTAGGAAGTAAGTGGCATAGGAACCGGGCTAGTTAGCTAGTCTGGAGGGTGTGTTCTGCAGTGGTCGAACAAGCTTCTGAGTACTGTAGCCGGTCTGGCAACATTCAGTAAGCAATAGAAACCAAGAAAAGGTGCAGAGTTTTTGGCACCGCAAAACAGTCTCTCCCCGCTCCAACCTCCAGTGCGACTGTTCGATAGTGTGTAGTGTGTGTTTTTGAAATCTCTGGCCAACAATTGGTATCAAAGCGGTTCGTCAACCCTGCGGAGATGTCTGATGACGGATCAAAGTCCCCTCCTCGACCACGGATTCCAGGTGAAGGAATTAGCCGTGACGGCGATGAAGCCCACAAGAAAAGCTCCGGCAGCTGGTGGTGTAGCAGGTCAAGGAGGCAGGGGTGGCAGTGTGCTATCCCATGCTCACATGCACTAACTACACTGCTTAGGCCCTCCTGATGAGGGTTAACATGCAAGCACAAGGGGTCTGGGAGGCTATCCAACCTGGAGACGCTGAGTACCGCATCGATAGGATGGCACTAGCTGCCATTCTTCAAGCAGTGCCATCGGAGATGTTGGCGACCCTGGTGGTGAAGGATACGGCGAAGCAAGCGTGGGAAACAGTAAAGATGATGCGCGTCGGCGTTGAGCGCGTCAGAGAAGCAAAGATGTAGGCCCTGTGCAAGGAATTTGAAGGGATTCGCATGAGTGAATATAAAACAGTGGAGGACTTTGCAGTGCATCTGATAGGCCTGATCAACAACATTCGAATGTTGTCACTAGAGTCACTTGGGTTTGTTCGGTCGTATGGGCTGCGGCAGGTGCCGCGAGCTAGGAATTACAAGCTGATATGTCACTAGAGTCACTTGGGT
The DNA here is from genome assembly GCA_036346265.1 of Melocanna baccifera. Classification (NCBI taxonomy): domain Eukaryota; kingdom Viridiplantae; phylum Streptophyta; class Magnoliopsida; order Poales; family Poaceae; genus Melocanna; species Melocanna baccifera. The sequence goes on along the minus strand of CM070684.1, from coordinate 18,371,647 downwards.
TTGTTCGGAGTCCTTTGGAACATGCAGTGTACAAGAGAGCAAAAGGCAAGTCAATCTTGTTTGTGGGAGTCTATGTCGGTGATTTGATTATCACTGGATGAAGCACTGAAGACATCACTGAGTTTAAGAATCAGATGAAGAGCATGTTCAAGATGAGTGACCTCAATCTGCTGAGTTACTATTTGGGGATTGAGGTGAAAAAAGTGGCTGGCTCAATCACATTGTGTCAAAGTGGGTATGCAAAGAAAATTCTTGAACTATTTGGAATGAGTGGTTATAATCCTTGCCTTACTCCCATGGAGAATCGTTTGAAACTGACCAAGAAGGATGATGGAGAGGCTGTAGAGTGGTTATAATCCTTGCCTTACTCCCATGGAGAATCGTTTGAAACTGACCAAGAAGGATGATGGAGAGGCGGTGGATACAGCTAAGTATCGAAGCATAGTTGGGAGTCTCCGTTACCTTGTGAACTCAAGACCAGATATTGCATTTTCAGTGGGAATTGTGAGTAGGTACATGGAAGCTCCTACTACTCAATCATCTAATTGCAGTCAAACGCATACATGGAAGTAGAGTACATCGCAGTGATGACAGCCACTTGCCAAGGAATCTGGCTGAGCTGCTTGCTGGCATATTTGAAGGAAGAAGAAAATAAGAAGATCAAGTTGAAGGTAGACAACAAATCAGCTATTGCACTTTGCAAGAATCCTATCTACCATGAAAGGAGCAAACATATTGACACGTGATATCATTTTATCCGAGTGTGTTCGATAGTATCTAGTGTGTGTTTTTGAAATATCTGGCCAACAGTGACAGCTGGTCCGTTGCCGATCTGCACAAAAGTACGACTGATTTGGTTAATTACTCCCAATATATTGATTATAAATAATGGGTTAGTCAGTACACAACCATTACAATTCAGTGTTTTAGGGATTAAAGTTCAATTATTTCTTCCTAGCTAGGTGCTTAGTTCCTTCGGTTATGGGAGGGAGCGCTGAATGTGTTGAGTTAATCTTGTTGCATATACCGAATTACTCTAGATATTCTATATGCAGGTTGGTAATGTGGACATTAGCATGAAGGCTCTGGCCATGAGGTATCAGAGCTGTAAAAGCCAGTCGATACAAGGAAGCAAATTTCAAGTTTACTAGATACAGGAGTAAAGAACTAGCTAGACGCAGCATAGAGCAAGAACTGTTACACTGTGGCAGCTGGAAACCAGTACTGCTAACTCGGTCCACTAGCACATGTGGACATTCAGCCGTATGAGCCAAAGACACACAAGACTGGATGATTCAAGAGCATGTCAGCATGAATTGCTAGCTTAAGTCGGTTTAGAAGGATAACCATCAGGTGCATGCACATAGAGTCTTACTAGCACATGCTCATGCATTAAATCTCTGGATGCACAGGGCAGCTGGGTATGTGATGTCAAAGTAGTACTAGCTGGGTATGGGTGTGCTATGCTTTTGGGAGTAATATAAGCAAGTAGCTTCTTGAGTTTTCTTCATTGCCTCAATCAGCACCACCTTCTAGTTATTGCCGCTCAACTCTCCACTGCATTCTTGCTTGCCATTAGTGAGTACCGAGTGCCAACAATATTTGCGAGTGTTCCAACAGAATGCGGGTAGCCCCAAGAAAATTATTGGAGTACTTCAATAGGAATGGAAAGCGTGAACATTTGATTAGTAAAAGCAAAGCATACAAATTAAAGAAATACATGCGTATGATCTGAATGCTAGAAAAGTGGTATCCTATTGCTTCCGGGTCTTTGCTGCATCGTTGCATCTTGCACTCTGCTGATCCTCTGATCAAACGAAATCATTTGCCTGTGGCTGTGCTTCAATGCCTCCTTTTCCCACACTTGCTTTGCGCCGTCACGGACAGAGGACTCGAGCACCACCTCAGATCCTTGAGGTGCGCGATGTCCAAGAGGTCGAACCCATCGACATCGTGGCAGAGCAGCTGAAGGGTGGCGAGAGGCCGCATGGCTCCCTTGGCGATGCGCGCTTGCGGAAGCTTGGGCGCATCTACGAACAGCCGCTTGAGGCTCTGGAAGGACCCGCAGCAGCTTGCATCTCCGCAGGTCCACAAGCTTACAGTTCACTATCGTCAGCGACCTGATCTGGGACAGCGCCTGGCCAATGGCGTCCATCTCACTCCTGCAGACGCATTCCATGCTACCATGGACGGCGAGCCGACGCACGCCACCGCAGCTGCCGGCCGCCTCGGCGTCACGAACGAGCTTGTCGTCCTCCTGGTGAGCAAGTTCCTCCTGAGCCACTTGTGGACGAGGAACTCGAGCATCACGCCATGAACCTGGCACCTCTTCACGTCCGTCTCCAGATTGTTCCTGCTCTGCACCGGCGCCATGAGGCTCTGGTCGATCAGCTGCTTGAAGCGCCTCCGGAAGACGTCCTGCTAGTCAAACTGTCCCTCGCTCACCAGGAGCCCTTCGGCCAGCCATCACCTGAATAGGTTCTTCCTGTTGATCCGGTGGCCCTTGGGGAACATACTCATCGACAGCAAGCAGGTCTTGAGGCCGTCGTAGCACTCCACCAAGGCTCTCTTCAGGTCTCCAAATGCGGCATCTTCGTCTGTCAGCTTGCCTAGCCCGCGGTCGACAACCCAGCATTCGCTTCCTTCATGGCCTTGCTCTCTGTTGGACTTCAAGTACTTGGCCACGCAGACGACCGCAAGCGGCAGGCCGTCGCATTTGTTGAAGATGCCTTTTGAGTCTCTGTCATGGCTCTTTTCAGCTTTTCAATCAACTTTTGGATTCGGCTTCTATCAGCTGACCGTTACTATTTTTATATCTACTAATCACAGCTAAAAACTATCAATCATAACACAGAAGAACGGACGTCTTTGCGATGCCAGATAAGGCTTTATTTCGGCTTCTCTGCAAAGTAGATTGCTGTTGTGCTGTGCTCGGTTCAAGACCTTGCAGTTTGCCTGTACACATAGCTGGCGCCGGAGCTGCAGGCCGTGGCAACGGATTGGATACTTGTGGTCACGACCCGGGAAAAAATTTCGTTTTGCAAAAAAATTCAGAGGGTAACAAAGGGACAAAAGGAACAAAATTTCGTCCTTTCGGTAAAAAATTTGATCAAAATGTTCAAACACCATTTGAATTTTTGAAAAAAATTAACTAAAATTTGGATAAATTTCAAATAAAGACAAATTCGGTCAGAATTTGATCTCGTTTTTCTTTCGGAGGGTAACGAAAGGAACAAAATAAACAAAATTTTGCAGAAATTTTGCCGCAATTGTGAACCCTAGTCACGACTATTCGATTGCCTGAAGGCAGGTTTTATATCTGGACTTTTTGGCATATATGGCATGTTTTGAACCGGTATTTACAAGAATAGCCGTAGTTGCACGGAATTAACCAAATATGGCACTTCTACCATCCGATGGTCGTATAGTAGTCCTAGGGGAGCGACACGTGGCCTCAGCTGAGGCCACATGGACACCATGTGGCAGTGCAAGGCACACACACAGCCACCATGCGGCAAAAGGCTACCGCACGGCCACCGTGCACGGCCAGGTGATTAGATAGGGTAATTAATCATAATTATTAATTTTGTTTAGGTACATTATTTGTTTTATTTTTTACATATAGCAAATGAACTTCAAAAATGACGAAATTTTGTGTGAAGCCTCCCGACGTAGCTTACTTGGTTGTGTAATTTTTTGCAATTTTACCTATAATGAATTTTACTCCAAACTTCGTTAAATTATGATGTTTGTAGAAATTGTTAGATATAGCAAACGAGTTCTAAAAATTATGATTTTTTATGGAGCCCTTCGACACAGTCAACCTAAATGTGTATTTTTGTGGAAACTTTGTGTGCTCCAAATTATCATGTTAATTTAATCATAATTAGTGACATACGGTACAATCAATTTTATGCAGTTGCTTTGCCCATAGCAATCGCAAACCAATTTGCTTGGATGGATAGTTGTGCTAATCTAACAGGAATCTCAGCCCACTGTTTGAAGGATTTAGTTTTCAATCGTCAAACTAGTGGTAGTCTAACAGGTAGGCTCCCCAGTTCCAATCATGAACACCGATGTTAAAATATGAAGAATTCAGTAAACTCTTTATCAATTGTGTTTTAGGGATTGTTTCAGCAAGCACCGACCATGGGATTGGCCAGCGGTGTGACGGAAGAGGCTGGCGGCGAGGAGCCGACAAAAAATAGCCAGAAACCAAGGCCCCATTTGAAACGCGGGAAGTTTTTTCGAATCCTGCGTAAATCAAACTGTTTTATGTGAAAATCCTACGTAAATTCTTGCGAAATTCCTACGTTCCAAACAAGCTCTTAAGAATTCAAATTAAATTCCTCCATTCGAAACAGACGTGTTGCCGCGAGGGATCAGCAGCATACCTAGAGCAGTTTACCGAGGCAAACCTTTGCGCAAGTGAGAAACCTATTGCTGAACAGATTGAATGCAGGGAGAACATTTTGCTACAAAAACACCGAAGATAAAATTCACATTCTGTTTGCCGTGCCACATCTGAATAAAAGCAGACTCACCGAAATACTGCATAAACATGAAGAATACTTAAAATGTGTGAACTTCCCTTCCAATGGGCACTGAATCACATCCCTAATAATAATATCAATGATAACGTCATGTCTATTTTATCTTACAGCTACCCAGAGAACACTAGTCTGTTTATCTGTTCAACAATAGGACAGCAATGAGAATAGCATATTATTCTCTTATTATAGCCAAGAGAATACTAGTATGTAAAAAAAATCATAATAGCGACTTGAACTTCAATGTTCTCAAGAAATGTCTGGCCGTCTCCTGTTAGCCCATTCGTGAAGCCTCCTGTCATCTTTTCTGCATACAAATGCTTGAGGGACCTAAGGTATTCAAGACCTTCTGGCACAGCTTTCAAAATTTTCAGTTCACGGAGGTCTAGATAGGCCAAGTTCATCATGGTGCCATCACTTATCTCAATTGAGTTCAGATTTTCTAGCTTTCTCAGGTAGAGCTGCTCGAGCTTTGGGAACCATCCAGGACAGAATACCAATGCTTCCACCAATTTGCCATACAAGTACAACTGCTGCAGATATCTAGGGGCTCTGAAATTTTCCAAGCTGAGGACTTCTTTCTCGCCATGAGCTGCAACCGCAGTTTGGTCATCTTTCTGACAGCACTCTTCGACACATTAGTAATACTTAATGATGTAAGCCGTGTCAGGTGGCCCAGATTTCTGACAAGATCCTTTCTGGCTTTTACCTCTCGGAGAGTCTTCAGAGGAGGCTTGAGACCACGGACATTGCCCGGAATTGATGTGCCATACAGGCCTTTGCTCACGAACAGGTGCCGGAGGCTTGTGAGCAGGGCCATTTCACGTGGCATCTTCTCCACAGACGTATCCCTGAGATGAAGTGTCTGCAGGTTCTTAAGCCTTGATACTGACTTGGGTATCTTCTCTACTTTTGTACGTGACAAATCAAGATAGTACAAATTGAATAAACCAGCAATGACATATCCATCAAATAGTAAGAATGATGGCAGTGCTCTGCGACGTGATGAGAAGCCGCGTTGAGCTATCAAAAGTACTGTAGCTCGCGATGAAAACACTATAGTACTTTTGACTTTATTTATTTTTTTGTTTTTTAATATTTTTATGTTTTATTTTTTTTCTGTATCCCTTTGCATCGTCCGCTCTAGATTAGTATGCCGTTTTTATTTTTATATTTTTTTAAATTTAATTATGCCCAAAAAGTCAACTCAGCTATAGTAAAAAATCAACCAGCTACAAAAAAATTTCAGTAAAAACTAAAAATCATCGCTATTTTGAACATCCCTAAAAGTCTTGCCTCCGGTGTGCACAGACACGCGGCGTGTTGCATCGCTAAGACCTGTCACATCTGGACGCTCACATGTAAGAGCAAAAAAAAATATTGTTTTCTCGCTGTCGTCCGGATAATTTCTTTCACCATATTATGCACTCCAAACCTTCTTGCCCTTCCAAATTCATTCCTTTCGACAACTTCAATCGGTAAGTAAGTTCCTTGAGGTGCTGTGTCTGTTCCTCGATCTTCAACCAGACCTTCAGGTAAACAAATCAAGCATGCTGATCTCAGTTCTGTCAACTGAGTGAGCGCACTTTCAAAAAAAAAATGTAGACGTTTGCTAACTTTTTATTTTTGAAAGCCACATTTCCCAAAAATGAACATAAATTTGCAATTGGGACAAAATTAAAGATACTAGCCAAACAAAATAAGCATACTAAATTAAGAAAACAAACTAGGGATGGCAACAGAACTGGAGTCGCGGGGGAAACCTCCGCGGCCCCGCCCCACCTCCCACAAGCCGGCCCCCCGCCCTGCCCGTTAAGCCTCGCGGGGGAGATCCCCCCGTCCCCGGTCCCGTGGGGACCTGACCCCCACGGGGGATAAAAAAGGATTAATTTTATTTTAAAAAAATAATTTAAGTTTATTTATTAATTTATAATTACTTAAGCATATTTTTTTAAAAAAAATATAGCTTTAAAATATATATTCTAACATATAAATTCAAGTTTTAGTCTAAATATACAAGAAAAAATACAATCTCTTATATTAAAAAACTATAATCTATTATTAAATATATTTATTTTTATTTTTATCAGGTTTCCATAGAGCCCCCGCAGGGCGAGGATGTATCCTGTCCCCGCCCGCTAGCATGCGGGCCCCGTCCCGTTCCCCCGCAGGGGATATTATCCTTCGTCCCCGCCCCCATGGGGATATTCCCCGCGAGGCCCCGTCTTCGCGGGGGGAATTACCATCCCTAAAACAAACATAGTTGTGGAGCAAATAAAAAAAGTATATCATTTCTCATTCTATCTCCTCTCAAGATGACATTTGCAAAAAGAATTTTTTTAAAAAAATCAATGTGGCCCCGATTAATAGTATTGATACCAACGGCTGAGATGGTTCCATACTTTTTCTTCCTCAGCCGTCTCTCTCCTCTCCTGGACCTCCTCTCCCTCCCATGGAGCCCGACGCCGCCCAAAACCCAAACCCTAACCGCGACCCGCCCATCTCCGCCTACTACCAGACGCGCGCCGAGCACCACGCCGTCGTCTCCAGCGACTGGCTCACCCACGCCGCCGCCGCCGCCTCCCTCCCCTCCCCCACCACCGATGCCGCCGCCGACGCCGACGCCCCTCTCCCCTCCCCCGGGAGCAACGGCGGCGGTGTGATCGAGGAGTTCAACTTCTGGCGCCGCAAGCCCGAGGCCGCGGAGGCGGTGGCCGCCATCATGGCGCTCGCCGCCGTCATCCGCTCCAGCAGGGCCACCACCATGATGGAGCTCGAGATCGAGCTCAAGAAGGCCTCCGACAAGCTCAAGGTCCCGGACCCTGTGCTTCCCCTGTTCCTCTCTGCTCTCCTGTTCTTGTTCCAATTGTTATACTCCTAGTTTATATATTGCAATCGATGTGAATTCCTGAGCTGTTCTTGCCTTCTTGGTGCTATTAGCTTAGTATTGCTTTGAACGCACTAGGAGGTAGCAATGCTTCAACAACGTTATAATGAAGGATACAGAGGTTCTTGGATTAGTTCCTGTGCTGTAGCTTTGCTCACCTCTCACCTTGAGGAACTTAGTTCAGACCTTCAGCTGTCTTGGTCCTAGTAGGCTAGTTGTTTTAGTGGCATAATCTCACGTTTTCTGGAAGGAATGAATTTCTAGATGGGTTGGAACTGTTACGCTGAAAACAAAAGGTTAAAGATCTGTCACTTTGCACTTTGTGCAAAATAGAGTTCAAAATTTTGCTGGGGAGCTTTTGGAAATTTGATTTCTAACATTTCGTAATGTAGCTACCGTGCTCTAAATGATTCCACTGGCATTGTTGCGTACAGCTGAATATTTGGTCTAAAAAGCTAATTATTTTATTTCCAATCATTTACAAATATGAAAAGGTGGTCATGTTGTGTCTACTTTGTCTTGTGTAATATCTTCTATGTACCCATGGTTACCTGAACCTCAGAGTGGGTAGATGTAATTTCGTCGAATCACCAACCTTACTGATTTGAAGTTTGAGTTGCATGCATATACATGCCTTCACCATGGTGTTACCTCCTATTTTTCACCCTTTTTTGTTAGTTCCTTCCTTCTAGCAACACATTTTCTCAAGTCAGATTGGCTTTGAGTTTTGATTGATCCTGTGTGGACGCAGTATCATGATTAATTGGTTATGCTGCTTCTGTTTGTTATACAATTTTTTATGGCAGACCTCATGTGGTTTTTGACTAAGGGGATTCACACTCAACAACATGTCCATGTTTCAGTCTTGGGATGCTACTTCCATTTCTCTGTCTGCTGCCTGTGATTTGTTCATGCGGTTTGTAACGAGAACCTCACATTTGGAGCATGAGAAGTTTGATGCAGCAAAATCACGTCTGATTGAGCGAGGAGAAAAATTTGGAGAGATATCCTTGAAGGTTATCCAGAACTCACTGTCTATTTTTTCTTAAAAAAATGAGAATTTGCGCCTTTAACTAATTTAGTGGAACAATGTTTATGTAGGCTCGTAAGACAATTGCAATGCTCAGCCAGGATTTTATCTCAGATGGATGTACTATGCTGGTACATGGTTATTCCAGAGTGGTATTGGAAGTTCTAAAGCTAGCTGCATCTAATCGGAAACTCTTCCGGGTACTATGCACAGGTAAAGTGATCTAGTTGCACTTGTAGTACATCAGTATTTTCAATTATGATCAAAGATGTAATAACCTTTTCCTACACAAAAAGTTTGGCGATGGTGAACAGTATATTCATTGCATGAAAGTGCATTGTAATGTGTTCAAACTCAATATTCTGTTGCATCCCAATTCCCAGTAATCTTTTTAGTCATGGCAATTGTGGACAGTATATTCATTGCATGAAAGTGCATTGTAATGTGTTCAAACTCAAGATTCTTTTGTATTCCGGTAGTCTTATTGTGATTGTTGGGTGTTATGTAGTTCTTTGTTGCATGAAATATGCACATCATGATGGAGATATGCTAGATAGCACTTTGCAATTCTACTGCAAATTGCAATAGTCCTGGTTTTGCTGTTTGCATCCTTCATGTCCAGTTATCACAATCATGCTAGGAGGATGCCCGCGTGTTGCTGCGGGACTTTCTATGTGTCCCATTCTACGTGAATAAGGAGTGGAAAGCTATTATGCCACACTGAATTCATACGGGGGAGAGAGGAAGAATCCTTTATAGTTGCAACTATTAAGCAAAACTTGTGTCTTATGATTCATTCATAACCAGGTTAAATTGCTATGATTGTTTCGATGATGTGTCCTTATGGCATGTCCATCTATTACTCTACTAGTACTTGCAAAGCACACATTATTAACTCTTGTAATTTGTAATTTATTGTTTTATTCAATTGCAGAGGGCAGACCAGACAGAACTGGTTTACGAATGTCAAATGAACTTGCAGCATTAGGCATCCCTGTTAAGGTGCTAATTGATTCAGCTGTTGCTTATTCCATGGATGAAGTTGACATGGTATTTGTTGGTGCTGATGGGGTTGTTGAAAGTGGAGGAATAATCAATATGATGGGCACTTATCAGATAGCTCTTGTGGCTCATAGTATGAACAAACCTGTTTACGTGGCAGCCGAAAGTTACAAGGTACTGTGTGCTATGATACTGTACTTCAACAATATTGGTTTGCTCATGTTGTTGATCTGCAAGCTCTTCTTTGGTTACTTTTTGAAATAGAAATAAATAAATTTGTACTTAGACAGTCTCTGAGAAATCAAATCTGTTAAATAGTATTTAAGATCGGAAATATCTTGAAAGCATGTTTTATGGTGTGTACTACTTGATATTTGTCATGAATTCTTAAATTGGCCAGTCATGCTCCCAGGAGGAATAAATTAAGAGAAATAACTTTGAATATGAATGACATGTCAAACAGAATGTTGTTCACCCATCCACCATACCTTGCGACCAACTAGCTGCACTAGTCATTCATCACAGTTCTCACATTATAGGATTGATTGGTCAATATATCATAGCGGGGGGTATTTTATAGCAGCAGATACGAATTCTGGTTGTTAGCCTGTTGCATATTGTGTTGATATTGAAACATTCTAATTGATGACTACATTAATGATTAGTTCGTGTTGTACGACCAAGTTTATACACACACACATCATGGTGTATTTTGATTAGCATCCTAACATGAATTTAGGCCATGATGTCCGCTTCTTTATATGCATATTTTTGGCCTGCTTACTTTTTGCGTGCAATCAGTCTTTGATGGCGATGCATATGGCTGTTTTACTTTTGCAGTTTGCTCGTCTATATCCGTTGGACCAGAAGGACATGACACCAGCACACCGACCAATAGATTTTGGAGTCCCGATAACGGCTGGTGTGGAAGTCGAGACATCGGCAAGAGACTACACTCCTCCTCAGTACCTCACGCTTCTTCTGACCGATCTTGGAGTTCTGACACCATCAGTTGTGAGCGATGAGCTCATCCAATTGTACCTATGATCACTGCCAAATTGTACCTATGATCACTGCCATGGAGTATGTTGTTCGGGTGAGATGTAACGTACTGCAGCTGAATCAAGGGTTTTGCCTGTCATTTTTTACTATGTTGTATTTCCTTTTTAGGCTACTGATGCAATGTTTGGATGGATCTCAAAAAGGTGGTGCGAGAGAAGATAATCTAGTTTGTCTGAGCGTCTTTCTGAAGTATAGCAAATTAGCAATCATTTTGGTGTTGATTACGAAGGTAGTCTGAGTGACATATTGCTACATTTTTTCCCCTCTACTGTCATGGATTTTAGTTAGTTTAAACTGACCTTGTGTGTTTCGGATTTCTCAAGTGGCTTTTACATTGTAGTACTGTACATCTGCTTATACGCAGTATTGTACCTCTGCTATCACTTCATTGTAATACCGGTGAGCTGGGCTGGCTGGCTTAGGACCAGCCCAACTCATGCCTACCCTCCCCACACAAGAGGGCAGCCAGGGGGAAAAGGTCGTGCTTATCCTCTCCCCTGAGTCGAGCTCTTCTCAGCGCCTTTCCTTCCCCTTGCGCTGTTGCCGCTCGCCATAGTTGCGTCGTCGTCACCCCTGCTGCCGCACCTCCGCGGGCCATCAGCGCTGCCACCCTCCACCTTTCAGTCGTGTCTCCCTCGCGGTTGTTGAGCGTCGCTCCTCTGCCTATGCCTAGTTTTCCCCATCACCTGGTTGCCGGCGTTGCTCCGCGCCTCCGTGCGCAGCCCCACCATTGCCCCTCACCCAGCCGAGTACCGCTTCCGCCCTCCAATCCCTTGCGCTGCGCCCCCTGTGGCCCCGGCCGACTGCGCCGGCCCTCCTCCCGACGACCAAGTGGAGAGGAAGGAAGGGGAGTGGAGATGGCCATGAGAGGAGGAGACGGCTAGCCGAGGGAGGAGACGGGAAGTCGGGGAGGGAGAAGCTGAGCTGGCCAGCCACGGAAAGGTAGGAAGAGGAGGCCGATTTAGGAAGAAAAGGAAGGTCGGCTGTGAAGAGAAAAGAAAGAAAAAGGAGGGAGCCAGTCGACCGAGGGAAAGGAAGAGAAGAAGAGAAGGAAGAAGGAAAAAAAGGAGGAAGTCCAATCCGGTGCCTGATCTGGTCAAGAAACATCAGGTAGTGTCCCAGCTGTTCAGGGTCAAGATAATGCCTCGAAAAACCCTTTTCCTTGCTTATTCATCGATTTTGATAGAAGTTAGTATGTCAACAATTAGGATTCATTTGTGTAGCCATTAAAATATCGTTTATTAAGATAGATCGTTTATTAAGGGGGTGATCGGAATAGCGACGGCTTTTGGCTTTTGGCTGAAAAAACACTGTAGCTAGCTGAAAAAACACTGTAGCTGAGTTAGTGGATAGTGTAGTGAATAGTGAAAAAAAAAGTTGAAACTAGAAGTTGAAGCCGAAAAAAGCCGAAACGATCAGGGCCTAAGATAGATGCTTAGAAGGTGCAATTGGTGCTACCGCTGTTGTTCTTGTTAACTCGTGGATGAAGAGTAGCAGTAGTTGCTATTAGTAGAAATCAGGTTGTCGGTGCACAGTCGAATAGATTAATTATTGGGTGATAAAGTAATGTAAGATTGATTAGTATAATTAATTAAAGAGGGAATGAGAGAGATTACCAAAGAGAGGATAAGCGTATAGGTCCGATCCGCGAATAAAGATGACAAAATCTTTATACTATGGTCAGTTGAACACCAGGACAATGGAAAGGTGTCCGATAAGAAAGACATTGGCTATGTTGGGTTTGTGCGTGAGAGTGTTGTCGTTTGCTCGCCTGTGTATGTATTGTGTTGGCGATGACTTAAAATGGATAATTTTTGTTCAGGTGGCGGTTCGAGTTTGGTGCCGTCTACGCATTATTCGTCACATTAACATACAAGTGCATGATAGAATAGTGAATCATGCTAAATGCTTGGTACTCGTGTGTTTATGCCATGATTTACAGTATTTATGAGATGTTATACATGATTATGTGTTAATTATTTCTCGATGAGTGCTGCTTATGATTAAATGCCATTGAAAGAATGTTGTATTATGCATTACACTCATACACAGAACCTACCGCTGGTATGCATCCCACAGGAGTGGGAAGATAAAAACCTACTCTGATAAACACTCTACAGGAGTGGAGGTTGAGGCCTCGTATGAAAGAGGATGGAGTAAATGAGTAGTCCATCGACGGGTGAACACTCCGCTATACCGATATAAACTACAGTTACAAGAACATCGCATCGTATTGCATTGCATGAAAAGTGACAGAGAAAATGATTCAACTACAAATATTATGATTTACCATTCACAGTCATAGAATTGATCTACAATTCGCAATTATAGAATCGATTGAATTGCTAAATTGATGTTACTATTTTATCGTGTACTTACTGAGTCTCTGAGCTCACGCTTGTTTTGTTGTTTTATTTAGGTGATCCGAACTGACAACATGCACAGAATAGGAGTAGGACCCCTTTTGCACTACACTTATGAACTAACTAGTTTAGCTAGTCACTTAGTGTTCATATCAATTTCCTGTAAATTGTTTTAGATAAACCTTAGTTCGAGATGGTTTTGGAAAGTTTGCAAGTGTGTAGAGACATGGACTATTCTCTTTGCTTAAAGTAGAGTGTGGCTCTCCCTCAGCGCCAAGTCCATATGTGGTTCGCCATTATGTTAATTACACTCTCGAGCTCGTGGTTGTAAGTCTTCTTAGATATGGAGCCCTAAGCCTTGGTTGTGATGTATTTATAAGCGATTTGCCAACTGTGATCATGTTTGTGTGATATGGAATCCGTATCATATTACTATTATTCCATATGTTTCCTGAAATTATTATATATATTTGTTGTTTGCTTCCTGTTGGAAGTCCTATAAACAGGGGAGGTATCGCCGAAATTTTTTTATCAGCAGCGTCCAAAAGAGATGGTAAGTGTGAGGGTGTTGCATTCCGGGGTCTGAGGAGAGCCGGGGTCAATCCAAGCATCTGGTACTGGAGATAGATATTGGAGCATTGGCCTTTGTGGGCAACACATGCTGTATCCTGCAACAAGCGAAGAGCGCTTTCAATCCTTAACGTCTGTGACGCCTTCAGATGATATCTGAAACCTTGCTTCAGCTTCAGCCAGGCAGGGAGAGCTTACTACTTCACAGATTCGCTCCTCCCCTCTTCCCTTGCGAAAGAAAAGCCTGATATGCAGCATCCACACATCAAAGAAAATGAGGAAATGAACAGAAGCAGCGATACATAGATGTCAGGTTTCTCGATAATGCACCTCGTTGTGGAAGCATGAGCCATGATGTTTCCACCAATGGGTTTGATCTGCGGCCCAGCAAACATTGCAGCGCCATCCACTTGGGCCACCACTTGATTACTGATTACCACTGCCACTCCAAACTAGAGCGTGAAGACAAAATGAAATGAGTCATTGAGTTTACCAAATGTGCATGAGACAATGTCTTGCATTCTTGCTGCTACATTAGTCAGGTAGTCGGGTAGCATGTAGCAAAATAAATTAGCAGCAACACTAGTTTCACCTGTAACTTGGTTTTAATTGTATGATTAATGTAAGAAATACTAAGGAATAAAGATTTCATGATTCATCAGCAGTCAAAGGAAAAAAACTAATGTACCTCATCCGCTAACTTCTGAAGGCTCCTAAGAAACTTGGCCAGATGCATTTGCCTTGCTGATAGCTCCCCTCTACCAGAGAAATCAGTTCTGTATAGGGCCGTAGCACTATCTACAACCATAAGAGCAAACCTGCAGAAATAGAGCTCCAGTTCAGCAACACTGGGGATGGGGAACATTATAGCCCAATATTACGAGCATGTATTAAAGGCAAAAGACAAATGGAATTTCAGTGTTAAAAATTGAGAAATAATCACAAGGTGTAAGAAAATCAGGATCTAAGTGTCTTTATAAACAGGATGTAGCAGAAGCACAATAAATTTCAGCTTGTAACTATGGTACCTGATACATCTAGGCCTTGTTTGGTGATGCAATAGCATTATCATACAAAATACTTTCTCCTTGGACTACACTAGCATCTTCTCCTATCTAAAGCAATTGTAATATATTTACTCTGCAATAGCATTATAATATAGGTTTAGTCCAATGCAAGACCAATGTGCCTAAGTTGTATAATATTGCGTGGTGATGAAGGTTAGAAGGCTTTAGTAAGGAAAATAACATTTGGTACCCTACTAAAATTAGCAGCAAAGCACAGGCAACAAGTCAAGCCAATACATGTGAAGATAACATGAACTCTAATATCCCAAGTCCTGAAAACAAGATGGTTCACAAATCACGATTAATATCCCTTTCTTGTGCCCCACAGGAACCATCACTGAAATTTCTTTACTTTCCTACTTAGTGTTGATAGCTGCTTACTTATTGGTAGTAAACTAAGCAACCAGTAACCATTTTAAACATCATTCCCACCTTGTTCTTACCACACCTCCCAACCTCCAAGCAAATCAATTGGAGGCAAGTGGGATAAGATACTTCACTAAAATCCAGGTAGAATGCTTTTAGCAACTCTCAATTTCTCACAGTTAACTCAAAATATGGATGAACTCACCTTGTCTCCACCATCATGGAAGCTGCTTCCAGCAAAAGTCTTGATTGATGATCAGTATTATACGCTCTGGCATAAGCTACATTCTCCAGTACATCAGCACCATTCAAGCCAAACCTAAAGTTCAGAATTATCTTGTTTAACAGACCAATCGCAAGCCATATAGTTGCACAACAAATAATAATTTTAACTTCCATATCACCTGTCTGCTATCTGGAGGAGTCTTTGCGGCCTGAATGTGCCCTCTGCGTCAATATACAGAGCTTTTCCTTCACCACCACCTTGGTCCAATGGGAGCTGCATAAATCACTACCATATTTGTGAAGCTTGAAAAGAATGAGATACGAAATGAGAGAAGAAGGCAATGAAGATATTTTTCATACAGCCAACACCCAACAGCACATAAATTGGTGGTTAAGACAAAGAATGTAGGCATTCTTTCAATATAGAAACAATGAGATTATTTGAACGTATCGTTCTAGAAATTATGCTAGCATTAAGGTAGTGGTATCTCAACTTAAAATTGACCCTTCAACTGTATACCTGACATGTGACGCAGAGAGTGTGGCACAACTGAGTCTTCCCGGAGCGAAATTCACCATAAACCTCTGTGATTGACCCTGTTTCTATTCCTCCTGTTAAAAATTGGAAACATAATCACACTGTTTGTTATTATTTATATGATATCACAACTATAACTTTGAGGCAGATAGAAAAGAATGAAAGGCAGCAAAACCTTACCATCCAAGATTTTATCAAGCTCTCTTGATCCAGTTGTAACTTGGATAATCCCGAGCCTCTGTGCATGAAGTTGGTTGGCACTAGTAAATCCCAGTGGAACCAATTTTGAAGCTGCCAGATGTTTGTAAATATTTAGGAAATTTTACATATAGAATTTTGTTTTTTTATACAAGATGCAATGCATACTATGTTCCCTAATCCCTATAATGGAAGCACCGAAGCACACAATTACTTGCCTGCTTCAATTATCTTATCGACTTTTGCTTCACTAATCCCTTTAATTTGCAAAAGATCTTTCCTTGGAGAGTAAGCTACAGACTCCACTGTGCAGAGACCAGCATCTTTGAGCTTTTTCACATCAAGTACGGCTATTCCAGATGCCTTCACGGAAAATTTCACAATAATTTTAGTTGTAATTCAGATCAACATCTGGGGACTATTTTCTGAGAAGAAGGTTCCTCTATTCCCGTTAAGAAAACAGACTACATCCAATTCAACAGCCTACGCAGCATGTGCAGCAAAGGAAGGTAATTAGGTAACTGTACACCCCATGGTCGTAAGTGAAACCTTTTCCTTCATGAACTAGCAGTCTAGCACTATGAATTTTCGACACCTAGTACAGAAAAAGAAGTATTAGATAGATAGGAACTAACAAGGTTCAAAAGAAATTGAGATACAATTTCTTAACAGCCCTGGCTGCTGCACATAGGTGACTTAGGAACTAGAAGAATGCTTTCGACGATTTGTACTGATTTTCTGCATTACTTGACGAAATTACAACAACAAACAATTGAATCACATGTGCATTTTTTCAGAAAGACTGTCTGTGCATCTATAGTGCATACATTTTAGTTGTCAAGAATCATAAAAGTTGAACAAAAGAATAAAATACAAGTTCCTCAATTTGCATAGAAGTAATACAAGAATGCGGTACATCTGCAATATTTCAGACTTGAAAGAACCGGTGGTGCACGAGATTACATAAAGCGCCCAACAAATAATCCAATTGCGGTGGCAAAGCGTGTCGACCTGTCTCATAATCCTCGACAAAGAAACAAAGAAGAAACACCAGGATAACTACACCTCGTCTCAAGAACTCATCCGGGGGTGTAAATCGCAAACCAAGTTACTGAAATGGTGAAGCAAACTCGATTATGAAGCGTGCCTTCTGGTGATAGCCAAGAAATTAGGGTTCGATGACCAAGAACCCGACGGAGACACCAAAATTGCAGGGGGGAAATCTCCATTCAGTTAATATTTGTGAAATTCCCGAGCAGAAAATAATGGGGAACTTGGGGGGTTTGAGGCCAAGAACTCTACACACCAGAAAGGGAACTCCAAACTGGGTTAAACCAACCTCAATGCACCCACAAATGGACCGAAACGTGGAATAAATCCTCGAATTCACGCGGAGAGAACCTAGGGTTATACGGCCAAGAACCCATCAAATCAAACACATAAGAAAGAGAAAAAGAACAATTGCAACGCCAAATTGGCACGAGGCAGTCCTATCCCACCTCGAGAAAAGATGGAATCATCCAAGAAAATGCCCGTTCTTGACGCCATCGGGGGAGGAGGAGCGGATCGAGACAGAGAGACAGAGATGGGGATGGAGCGAACCGCACCTGGAGCTGCTCGATGGGGAAGGGCCCGTGCTCCCCGGCCTCCTCCTCCGCCGTCTTCTCGTGCGCCGCCGACGACATGGGGCCCACTAGCAGAGACAGACGCAGAGAATGAAGGAGGTGGGTTGCGGGTTCAAAGTGAACCGGAAGGCGCCAAACCTTCGCCGTGTATCATTGGGCTTCGTTTCCTTCTCGCGGAAGACATCACTGGAGCAAAACTTACAAAAAAATCTACAAACACCCCCGTAAGGCCCGTTCCTGGTTGGCACCGCCAGGTGGGACCCACCGTCCTGTGAAACTGCCATGTGGACCCCACATCTCCTCTCCCACTCGCTCCTTTCTACTTCTTCCTCGAGTAGTAGAACCTCCCGAAATTTTTCTATTTTAGCCCTTTTTTCGAAAAATATTCACATTTAGACCCCTGACAGTTTTAATTCCGTTTTTGGACCCAAAGATCGGCGCCGTGGGACACGGCGCCGAGATAAACGCCTCTCGGCGCCGTGGTCCACTGCCGCCGAGCTCGCGCACCGCTCAACGTCTCACGCTGCGTGGCGCGTGGTGGCACCACCTCGGCGCAGTGTCGTGGCGCCGACCTCGGCGCAGTGTCGTAGCGCCGACCTCGGCGCCGAGTGTCGTGGCGCCGAGGTCGCGCCGTGGGTGTTGGCGCCGAGTTGTTTGAACCTAAAGGGCAAAAATCCCCTTGGGATCTTTGGATGGTTCTGACGCACGTGAACTAATTTTTATACACATTCAAGATTTTGGTTTCTTGCTACGTGTCTCAATGATCTAATGCATTGAGATTTTAAACTTATAAAACACATATTTGATTGACATCCCGGTGAAGACGTTTAGCTTCGCAAGATTCGAAGGCCTTGCGGATGAAAAGGTTTACGCAGTGAATCGATACTTCATTAGCGCCATTCTGTTGAGCATCTTTGTTTTGCCATGGAACTCAGATCGTAATGTTCGAATTCCACCACTAGTCCTAACATGCATGCCTTAGGAAAATAACTTGCTGGGTCTATTACATTTTGTCTCACTGGGTGTAGCGTGGTTGTTTCCCTTTTGTCGCTACTCAAGATAGCTCCGCTACATCCTTCTTCCCGTCACTCTTGGTCTTGAGAGCGCCTCACGAGCTTGAAGCTCTTCCTCCGACGCTTGATGGTCGCTTCACGTGACTTAATCGCTCCCGCCTCCTTTGCAACTCATCCTCCTTGCCCTTCGACGGATTTGGTCCACCTCACGCGGCGCTCTTGCTCAAGCCGCATCCGCCGCTCCACCTCGCGAGCTCGAGTCATCTTGACAAAGTATTGTCCTTTGTTTTCCACCGCATCGCCGGTTACTGCCATGCCGGCGACACCGATCCACCCATTCGATGAACGTGCAAGCCTACGTGTGGCGTGGTAGATGGCATGGATAAAGTTGAAAACGATAACCGAAACAAATGATTTAGTTGTCGCCGTTACCACGAAGTCGTCATCCGTGTCCGACACTTGAAGAACCTACGGCGTGATTTGGCTCGTTGTACTCGATCCGTCCGACGCACAATATCGTCCAAAGCCGCAATGGCACTTCGGACGCTCATGCCACTCCGGCACTCCAAATGGGTCGGACCTCCAGAAGACATTGATGTGTAGTAGTATTGAGATGTCTTGAGGAGGAGATGTGGTATGGAAGACATAGGATGCCTTAATATAGACAAAGTTATCCGTGCAAGGGGCATAGTCCATGGAGGCATGAAGGCATAGTCCATGAACGACGGTAGGGGCCCCGTTACTATCCGGAGGTCGTGAACACGTGATACCGCGCCATGAAGGCATCCAATAAGCAATAAATGGCTCTATGTAGGCTTTTCAGAGACTAGTCTCGTAATAAAACGGCCCCATCTCGCCTTGTCTCTCGTAAAGCGTGCCACTCGTCACCCTCGCCGCACAAAGTCGCCGAGTCTTGTCCGACATCGCATAATGACATGATGACACCTCCTCGGGCCTTTTCCATCCGCGCACGTAGGGGCCCCGTTACTATCCGGAGGTCGTGAACACGTGTCACCGCGCCATGAAGGCATCCAATAAGCAATAAATGGTTCTATGTAGGCTTTTCGAGACTATAGTCTCGTAATAAAAGCGCCCCGCCTCGCCTTGTCTCGCGTAAAGCGTGCCACTCGTCACCCTCGCCGCACAAAGCCGCCGAGTCTTGTCGACATCGCATAATGACATGATGACACCTCCTCGTGCCTTTTCCATCCGCGTGCGCACGTAGGGGCCCCGCATTATCCGGAGGTCGTGAACACGTGTTAGTCGCGTCATTTTCTTGGTCCCCGCCCCTACGTGAGAACTCTTTAAATCAAACGAAGCTGACCCCTTCTCCGTCGTGCGTAAACATACCATGTCGGAAGTCGAGGGTCCATCGAGTTGGGTCCCCGAAGGAAGACCTCCCATTGGAAAGGAGGAGAACTTGATTCACAAGATCGCTGATACCAAGCCGGCGTGCTCAACCTGCATGGCGAAAATGCATACACAATACGGACGCGGTTGTGCGTGTCTTGATGGCCCGATCGATGGCGCGCGACGCTTCTTCCGATGCCCACACTCGGGGTAGAAATTGCTAATAGTTCAATTTTCGTTACTACTTATGGATCCTCCTTGTTAACCGTTCTTTCTCACGATGGCGAAATGCGACTTCTCACGCTGGATCGACCCGCCTCACGAACGGCATGTTGTCATGTACGTGACTACATTATGGGAGCGAATATTTGAGTTGGAGGAGCGAATCGAGACTCTCAACGAGGAGAACAACGACCTCGCCAGCAGATGCAACGCGAGAGGGCAACGAGGAGGTCGTGAACATAGGAAGCTCGTGCGATCTCGGATGTTGCCGCGCGAACCCTAGCTGCATATGTGCGTGCCACTACAACGACGCCACCACGTCCGAGGCGCCCACCTCAAGAATACTCCATGTGGGTGCCACGAGGCTCGTTTGGTTTGTAGGCAACGAGGTGTATGGTTGATCTCGCCTATGTTGCTAATGTTTTATGCTATGTTGTACCATGTGTTTGTTGTTATCGTGTCGCTCATCGCCGGAGAGTTCATGTATGTGCATGTAATGCAATGAAAGTACTTGTCATATTAAAATGATGCCTTTATTGTAGTTAAAATAATTTCACAAGCGCATGACAAGATTTAACACAACAATTGCATAAATGATTGCGCGAAACCATGCGACATTACAACATCTCAATTACAAAAAGCATTCGAATATATTATATCGTGTTAGTCGAAATTTAGGAGCCATCAGTAAACACAAATAACACATGAATATAACATATACTCGTATGTACAACAAGTAGCTCGTTACAAAACCCGTCATCGCCTCCTAGCCTTACCCTTACCAAGTGCATCGCTGCACGGAGTGTAACGGCTAGGCTCGCGGCGGCGTCTGCGTGCATAACATCGAGTCGGCGCGCCAACGAGCCGAGACGGGCCTATCTCATCGTAAGTACGCTCCACCTCGTCCTCGTCGCCGTGGTGACCGCCTGGCTGGGAAAGTGTCACTCGTCGTGGGGGACGAGCTCTGAACTGTGGACCCCTGCCGCGTCGGGTCTGCAAGTCTGGTCGGAGGCACGAGTACTTCATACATAAAATATGTTGAAATAACATCAGTAACAAAACCATACTATGAAACAGTTGTCCACCATTGAGAAGTTATGGTTGGCAATAGCAAGTTACCTAATTTATCCAAAACCATCACAAGAAGTATGCTTTACAGACGCAAAGACACCGAACTCAAGTTGTAAACAATACTTTCAGTAAATATAATCCTTATTGGAAACAACACAGGTTCAGATGATGAGACTTTCTACACAAGTTCAGATTTTACACTAAGTACACAAGAACATCAAGAATCTGACAGTTATCCAAAGTTTCAGTCTTTCAAACATGAACAGAATCACATGCTTTTGATAAACTATTGTAAGAACATACAAATGACACGGCTATTCAGTCTTTCTAGAGCACCTAGAATAATAAAAAATTAAGGCATACAACCGCGCAGGATCCCAAATCCTCACATCTAGCCTCAAAAAGCAAATTGCAGAATCGCAATCTTTGTTCTCTCATATTTCTATGCTAACAAATTTTAGCTCCAAATTGCAAAATTCAGCATGCTATCAAAAGCAAATTGCGCTCTCTAGCCCTTATATCCAAAACCCTCAAACCTTAGCTACTCGGTCCAATATTGCAACAATCAAACACTAGTGTTTAGTGTAAGATAACAAACAAGAAATAAATCCAAATCAACAAGTTTAGGTTTAGTTAGCACACTTTACCAAGGAAACATAGGCTTATCTGTTTACGGATTTCACTATCATTTGAGCTAATTTAAGAACATACAATGACAAGGACAATGAAACCATTATAATGATAAATGATCATTTGCAACTTAATTCATGAGTACATCAATTCAACACTAATACATGATGAAAATTGAAAATCAAGTCCCATTTGTTCATCTCAGCAAAGGCTTAGCATCAAACATTGATATAGCAAAGAGTCACAATTTGTTCATCCATCCTTCCTCCAATTTTTTTCCAAATATCAAACAGAGGCAAATGATGGTTACAATAATGAGAATTGAGAAACCGAGAATCAATGATTACTGCGTGGGAGGGGAGGGGGTCGGGAGGGGAGGTGGAGGGGAGGAGGCGCGGGGGAGGCCGGGAGAGGAGGGAGGCGGGGGGGACAGGAGGGGGAGGGGTGGGGAGGCCGGGTGGGGAGGGAGGGTGGGCGGAGGGGCGGCGGGGAGGCCGGGTGGGGAGGAGGGTGGGCGGAGGGGCGGCGGGGAGGCCGGGTGGGGAGGGAGGGTGGGCGGAGGGGCGGCGGGGAGGCCGAGTGGGGAAGGGAGGTGGCGGGGGGAGGCCGAGTGGGGGAGGGAGGCGGCGGGGGGAGGCCGGGAGGGGGGCGGCGGGAGGGGGGCGGCGGGGGGGAGGGGGAGGAGGGGAGTCCGGGAGGGGGCGGGGGCGGCGGGGGGAGGCCGGGAGGTGGCGGGGGCGGCGGGGGGAGGCCGGGAGGGGGAGGGAGGCGGCGGGGGAGGCCGGGAGGAAGTGTGGGCGGGTCGGTCGGGCAGGGGGCGGCGGGGTCTGGGGTCGGGAGGGTTTTTGCTCTGTTTAGGTCTAGGGATCTCGGCGCCAAGATCCACGGCGCCGAGCTCGGCGCCACGACACACGGCGCCGAGGTCGGCGCCACAAAACAGGGCGCCGAGGTCGGCGCCACGACCCACGGCGCCGAGGTGGTGCCACCACGGCGCCACGCAGGCCGGCACGCTGGAGCGGGTACGCGACCTCGGCGCCGTGGACCACGGCGCCGAGACGTTTTATCTCGGCGCCGTGTCCCACGGCGCCGATCTTTGGGTCCAAAAACGGAATTAATATTCAAATTGGTGTCTGCATACTGCACAGCCTCATACGGGTGATGCCTTTGCAGTTGGGCTCTACCGCGATTGGGTTGAGGACGAAGGATGGGGTTATTCTCGCTGTGGAGAAACGTGTAACCTCGCCATTGCTGGTAATTGCTGTTAAGTTGTCCAACCGTCTGATTGCAAATGTATTTTTGATCATGAATTGGAGCGACTTCATACCGAACTTGTCTGCTATCGATCTTCAGGGTACTTGACATTAATCTTAGGTGCATTTGCTAGTATGTGAGCTCGCACTGTTGTTCTAGATTGCTTCTGTACATGTTATATGGTTTTGCACTATGTGCAATTGAATCGTGTCAAAATTAGATTTCCTAATTTTGCTTTTCATACAGGAACCTAGCAGTGTGGAGAATATTATGGAAATTGATGAGTCTTTATTGCTGATGCAATAACATTGGTTGAGCACTCACGTGTGGAGACCCAAGTAATTTTCTTGTGTGATGTGCTTCCTTTACTTTGTTAATTACTTTATCTACTTAGCTTAAAGTGTGTTATAATCGTCAATTCGTCATAATCAGAATTACAGATTCTCGTATGGGTAACCAATGGCAGTTGAGTCCACCACACAAGCTATCTGTGGTCTAGCTCTTCGTTTTGGAGAAGGTGATGAAGAGTCAATGGTGAGCATCGTTTACTCTGCTATCATAACATATTACTACCTTTGGCCCAAATCACTTGTTTTAGCTCTTAGAACAGAAATCAAGGCAACCATCAATGCACTAGTATACTGCCTGATTATCTTCTTAATTAAATAGCCATCTCTCCAATGAGGTTGCTATGAGTGTTAGGATACGGGTAGGCTATACTAACGTAAATTAAAATTTTCTACTGCGTAAACCAGGAAACCATACGAGTAAAAGATTATAGATCGTTACCACTAAACGCACGGTGCAGTGGAAGTAGAGTTGAAGCAGCCGATTCAACGAAGAGCCTGTCGATGTAGTGGAAGTAACCAATCGTCCTCCGGCCAACTGTCTCCTCATGATCGTCTCAATCAGCGCCGCAGTCGTAGCAACGCCTCTACCTAGATCCACACGTCCAAGTATGGAACATCGTGCGTCGACATGCTTGCACCAGCGTGCACGGCAGAGATTATGAGAGGTGACGGCTAGGGTTTCGATAAGTGTGTTTCAGGATACTTCCATCAGCCCCTGCAACTCTTCTTACATAGCCTTTAATCAGATTCTTATCCGATACGAGTAGAGATTGTATCCCACTCAGAGACTATCATCTGAACCCTTATCATTCCAACTCATTAAACGTGTAACCCTGTAGGTTCATGTATATTTGGTCATAGGCCGAAAATTTCTTTTCAATCCATAAGTCGGTAGCGGTCCCTAATAGGACGTAACGATTCCTAAACATACATAAAGATTATATTGGATGAACCTATATCCCTAGTAGATCGAACTCAAGGCGAGAACCATGCTATCCTATGATAGCTCGATTCTTCACTCGAATCTGTAGCAGATTACTCAGCTGTGATTGACTTCTCAACCACATTCCATCTTCCTTAATCCAACCACATCGAGAGGTCCAAAAATATCTCTCCTGTTATATAGGAGAGTTAAATTCTATCTTAATCATTCATATTCCTTCATATGTTTTATAGTAAATCTAAAAGCTACTTTATGATTATTCAGTCGCGGAGTAGTATTTGATAACCCATAAGTAAACTATTACACATGTAAAAAATAATGACAATTTTAGGTCTAAAAATCCTACATACACTATGTATGAGACCAACTGATGACACTTAAGAATACAACAATTCCCGCAGTGTCTTATGGTGAGTCAATCCAATATCATGTTCTCTAACATATATCTATATTATTGATTTGATATCCTATATTAATGTGGTTTTCCGTCTGAAATAGATATGGAGAAATGCATGCATATTAATGGTAAATTTCTCTCCAATGAAACGTTTAGGTATCAAGCTCATCTTCAGAAGAACCTCTTGTATCTGGCTGCAATTGCGGATGCCCAACCACAGACCTCTGGGCCTGTTTGCTTTTGGCTTTTAAAAACCGTTTTTGGCTTCTGCTACAGTACCTGACTTTCAATCGGAGTATTTTTTTAAGACAGGGTCTACAAGTTAATTGTAGTACACATTAAAAGATTAATATCTGTACCATCCAAAATCGTAAGTGATAATCTCTCTTTTCGTAATCTCTGTCGCAAACAGCCAAAAAACTATCAGCCGCAGTCAAAAACCATCAACCGCAGCCAAAAAGAACAGGCCCTCTAAGCCGCCTTCAGGCCTGCCATGTTCTAGACCTCTATCCATATATCCTTTCTTCTGCATGGGCTGATGTTATTTCTGCAAACAGACGGCGCCACCTGGCCATGCATCGCCTGGGGTAGGGCATTACATGTCACAGGCGCCAGTGTTCGCTCCAAGGACCCCTCTAACGCCGCAGCAGATGCAGGAGCAGCAACTGCAACAGCAGCAAGCTGATCAGTTGCTCTCTTTCGCTGGACAAATGCTTGCGAGACCTGGGGTTGTCAACGGCATGCCCCAGCCTCTGCAAGTTGAAGCGCCCTGTGCAGCCGATCCCCAGCCAGCAGCAGCAGCAGCAGTAAGCAAGCAAGATGCAGGTGGAGCCACCTCGGAGCCTTCAGGCACTGACAGCCACGAGAGCACCGGCGCTGATAATGACGGTGGAAGCGACTAGGCTGATAAATCCTAAGAAAGTTATGAATTAACCTATTAGGTTGGGAAATGCCTGTATACTACCAGTGAACAAAGAGAGGATCATTCCTGTGCCCTTCAACGATAAGTGCCAAACATGAGAAACTAGATTCGGTAGTATGGTAGTTCGCTACATGGACCTTCTTTTTTATTTTTTGAAATTTTCTCAATGTATTTATTATTTTGTGAGTTTTACCGACCGAATAGAATGGAGTAAAAAACCATTTGTAGAAGTAAATGTGTTAAAAGTCCCTCAAGGAGAGAAAAAAACAAGTACATGTGTAGTTGATCAAATGGAGTATTAAAATGGCAGGACAAGAAAATACTTCTCCCTAGTGTTGGTTTCTCAATGCAGTACAATCTTTTAGCAAAAATACTTAAAGGGTACCTATGAATGACTTGAAATCCTTACTCCTCACTAGTGTTTTGGAGGACCCTAGGTTGGAGGACAGGTACCTCTTTAAGTTTCTTGGTACAACTTCTCGAGCAGCTGAATCTAAAGAATACATTGCGCGCCTAAATAAAGAAGGAAGCTCAAAAGGGTGGTTCAAGGCGTAAGAGAAATTGGCTTGATAAGCAGCACCCCCAATAAAAAGAAGAAGGTGTTAACTAAAGCTGTACCCGAAAAACAATTTTTTTTTGCATGTTACTTACGAACTATTCAATTAGACCATGTATTTACTAATTCAAACATAGACTAATATTTCGTTTTGCTCAGAAAGAAGAGAGGGAAAGGCTAGTAGCACAAGACCAAATACCTGTGGAGCAGACTACTGGAACCAATGAGAAGGGGTCTGAAGAATATGGGTGGATCAATAGTTACACCCAACTACTGACGGTATTGTACTTCACATGTTTAAATCACATTGTCGAGCAATATCAATTTCCCTTTTATAATTAGCTCTTTCTCCTTTTAATTTGTAGGGCTGTAGCATGGGGCAGAACACATTTGATAATACTTGGAGCTTTGGGCACAGTTCAGATTTTGCCGGGATATAACATAATAACAAGCCTGATATCAATCTGAAATGAGTCACGTGATTGAGCATTGCCTTATTGAAACATCGATTTCTTCTTTAAATACTGTCATTGCCAATTTATGCTATGTATCCTAGTCTCAGCATTCAGTACTGGGCTCTTTGCACATGTAGTTATTTTAAACAAATTTCAGTGGAGTTATAAATGCATTTATCTTGGAGATACAATTTTTGAGTGGTGCACTCGTTGTATGTATATATAGCTTAGGTCAAATCAAAATCTCACCACAAAGTGTACTCACGTCTAAATGACTAGGTATTCATCCCTGCAGTGACAAAGCTTCAGAGTTTCTTCATATATACACTTCATTTCAGTATCTGTAGAACAAACAAATCACTTTTACTTGCCATCAGTTTCCATAAGTATGAAACAACTGTGTGAATTTTGCAGTAGTTTCAGTCCAATTACATAATTGTGCTTTCTTCTCCCCAAGTTTTTGAGAAGTTCTTCCCTCAACTGTAGTTGTGCACAACACAATCAACACATGGATAATGATTCGCATGGAATCAGAGCCTTACACAATCAATACCAGATCAATTTTTTTAACATCTGGCAAAGATAACGCATTGATATTTAACTGAAAACAAGAGTTTCGTAAACTAAGAAAAGCCTTACAAAGAGTTAGTGTTAATTTTAATTGGCAGGTCATATAATAAGGTTAAAATCATGATCTCCTACTACACATTTACTCTTGTGCTGCAAAATTGTTTCACGACAAACTGAAACTGTAATATCCTGCAGATTGCAAATTCTTTGTTTGCCTTCTTGTTTTGACATCCTTTGCAACTGCAATTGCAATGGGAAGTAAACACTAACAGTAAGTTACAGGCAGCAGCAGCAGCTATCTTGTGGCGCATGCATCAATATCTATACATTCCAGACACGAGATACTTTGTGCTGATGACTTGTTCATTGGAACTTATTCCATCCAAGGTGGTTTATGACAACACGAGTGCACCAAATACAGGTGCAGTTAAAAGTACATAACCAAATAATACTATTTTATACAAATCTACATGGTGTGATCACCTTTATCCCTTTCTGAATCTGATAAATAGCACAAGACAACAGTCTTTCTTGTTACATGCTGAAAAAGTGTCATCACTTCTTCAGCAAAGCTCGAGAGTAGATCCTCTTGCAGTATGGACTGGTTCTGAGTAGTTCCACATGAGGTCGGATTGCGTTTGTCAATGCAGAGTGGAGAGAACCCTGAAAATTTCATCACAATCACAAAAATTGGAAAATCAGTTACTGTCAAAATACTGTGGTTGCTGCTCTTTTGATTCAGGCATTTACCTTGGAATTCTGAAGAGCTGAGTAGATCACATAGTTTGCGTAGGGGTGCTGAAGCAACTGCTCGAAGTGCGGCACAGCAAGGAGCTCCAGGATGATATTCGCCCTGTCAGCTTCCTTGAAGACTTTCAGGCACTTCTCAACCACATTGCTGCTGAACTTCTGCATGGAGAGGTGGATGTACTTGCCTTCAAACTGCTGTGCAAGACTTGCATTTGCAGCAGGGACCTTCAGTTCTATTACATACTGAACAACATAGTTTCTGTAACCATAGCAGATAATACTTATCAGTTCAACAAGTAAATGGTACACAAAATATAGCAAACAGGTTCTACATATACAAGTATGAAATATACTGAATGCGTACATTCCTCTCAATGTGTCTACTGGAACTTATAGTACAAAAGGTTTGTAGAAATGGTTTTCAATTTACGCTACGAAGCCTGAAAACCTATTTTGGATAAGCCAGATAAAATTATTGATTAAATTTACTCAGATTGATTTTACTGGCCTCTTCCATGGACAATTACAACTGGAGCTTAAGACAGAATTTTACCCATAGGCATCTTGTGCAAGTTCAAATCCATTGCAAGCGATTGCAGCAACCACCTTCTCCCTGTGCTCGCCAGTCGAACGCGCAATGCACCGCTGCATGACGCAGCAACCATGGCATTGCGTCCCAATATCAAGGCAATGAACTGCAGCAGCCTCGAAGATTAGCTGAAAGTGGTAAATTGTGAGTTTATGTCTCATCAGGAAACAAAGTTATCAGTTCAGCACAGTTTAACCAATTAGATGCAGTTCAGAGGTAAATAGTGAACAGCATTAGCTGCAAAATTCAGACATGTCGAAGTGGCCTAGGACAAACTTTTTCTCATCAGTGAGTATCCAAAGATTTCCAATTGCATATTCGCATTGTTCATTCCTTATCTGCCTTCTCTCATCACCCATCATTGTGACTAAATTTTGCAAGAAATAGAATAACTTCTCTGAACTCCATAGATTGAGCATTGCGTCTAATTTAGCTAGAAGAAGTTCAGATGTGTGCACATATACCTTGTTATCATTGGCATCGAACAATTGCAAGCACTTTTGCACGACATGATTGCCATTAGGGTCCTTGATGAGCTCCAAAAATCCGGGCCGCAGCGCCTCGATGACGAGCTGGATCTCCTCCCTTGTCCTAAGGCTCTCAATCAGCTTCTGCACTGCCCTTGTCCTGATATTAACAACACCATCATACATAAGTAACAAAATTTTAACAGCAATCGTAAACTAGCAATTAATCAATCAATGATATGACATTCTTGTCTTACCCATGAACATTCAGGGAGATCCTGACGAGCACGAGCGGCTCCTTGGTGAGGGTGAGCACGACGTCCATCCTCTGCTCGTCGTCGCAGACGGCCAGCAGCTTCTGCATGAGGTAGTTCCCGAACGGATTGACCATCAGCTCGACGGCGTGGCGCGCGACACCGGCGAAGATGAAGTCGACCTCGCGCTTGCCGTCGTCGAGCCGCTGCTGCAGGAACCGGCATCCGTGCTGATCTCTGGCGATGTGGTAGATGAACCCGCGCAGCCCCGCCAGGCTCTCGTACTTGTCCGCGGATTTCTTGGGCCTCGTGGCGACAGTGCTCGGCTTCCTCCTTGCACTCTTGCACCGGGCCCTCGCCGCCGGCGAGCACCGGAGGTCCCAGCCGTTCACGGCGGCGTCGAGGAAGGTGCTGGAGAAGGGGAAGGGATCGAACAGAGACGACGGCGCGTTCGCGCACTGGTTGATGGGGAACGGGCGCGAGGTCGCGAAATTCTCGGCATTCAAGAAATGGAGGTTGGAGGCAGCGGACGAGCTGGCCTTCTTGGTGCAAAGAAAGCCGGAGAACCCGAGCTCGTCGGCGGCCACTGGTGACGGCAGCATCTCCTCATTGTCTTCGTCGACGACGCCCATCGCGGCGAGTTTTTGGATGAGGTACGACAGGTCATCGTCTGCATCGGCCTCGCGGCGGCCAAGGAGGTCGCTGTGGTGAAGGAGGGGGATCTCGTTGAGGAGCATCTCCATCTCCCTGTCAAGCTTCATCTCCTCCGATTCCTTAGTTCTTGCCTCTTCTTGGGAGAATTGGTTGAACTCTGATCGGATCTTGAATGGAAAAAGGAGCAGGAAGAGATCGAGAATTCAGTGGGGATTGGATCGGGTTGGTTCTTGGAGAGGATTGGATGGCGATGGGGGTTGGGGTTGTGGATTGGTGTGAGGTGGTTTCTTGGAGATGGGTCGTTCAGGCATGCAGGAGTGGAAGGGAGGGGGGAGGTTTTATATATGAATAGCGCGAAAGTGGTAAGGAGAGTAGCCGATGAGGGGTTCTTACCAAGTCGGATCTCCTTTTTTTTCTCATTGTTTACCTGGAATGAAGATCTCCAGTCAAATGCTACGTATCTGAGGGCGTTCGGAATAGCAATAGTTTCTATCTTTTAACTGAAATTTTACTGTAACTGATTAATTTTTTTACTATAGCTGAGTTGCCTTATTGGACATATATAATTAAATTTTAAAAAATATAAAATTAAAAGTAATATGTTAACATATTACGAACAATTCAAATGAATACGGGAATAAAACAAAACACAAAAAAAAAACAGAAAATAACAAAAAGTGCACAGTAAAAAAAAGCTATCGCCCGTCGTCCGTCGTTGGCTTCAGCCACAGCTGAGTGGGGCCCTGTCACACCAACACCAATATGGGGCATTTGATTGGTGTGGTGTTAGACGGTATTGTCATTCTTCTTCAATAAAATTAAATACAAATAATTTATATTTAGGGAGTATTCAGAATAACGTTAGCTTATGATTTTTTTATTATAACTAGCTTATTTTTTAAAAAATAAAAACACTAGATATCTCTGTAAAAATCTTGAGGTGTACCGGTTTAAGCATATCTATTTTGAGGCTAACGGTTGCACAACGACTAGGCCCACTCATCTCCAGACTCCAGTGACCTTTCCCATGCTATGGTCCAGGGGTGCCCAAATGTGCTTTGTTGGGACTCGAAAGGAAAAAGACATGAACTGGACGCATCTGGTGCACTTTAGGCCCCACTATCAGTGGCCCAGGCCGCACCTTTCCTCACAAAAAATATCTATCTCCTGTAGGATATTTCTTGCTTGGGTTTGGGTCCCCGTAGAACGGAGATATTTGTGCCTGGGGGTGCAGGTAGGGTCCCAAGGGATGGGCAAGCGTTGCATTCGCGTACATACAATCAAGAAGTGGATGTATGGATTGGGGGTTATCCATTGCGTGTAAGCTCTGAGCCATACGGTTGGTTGTACATGGACCAAGGCTCGTGCACCTTTTTCTCTACACAAGCTGTGTACCCTAGGCATCACATCAAGGTTTATCAAGTGAGGCAGATCTTTAGCTCCTGAAGTTCAGAAAGGTCAAAAACGGTATCAGAGATGGAGAATGGAGATACATATCACTTTGCTAGGTCTGAGTTTCATGAGTTGGCACTTGGTACACAGAGGTTTGACATGGAGCAAGAACTGTCAAAACAATCAGTCTTACACGTGGAGGAAGACACACTGCTCTTGTCAAACAATCACACGAGAGCCTCCAAAATTCCAAGTCCCAAACTCATTTTCACTGATAAAACTAATCAAAATAGGAACATACTAAAAAAGCATCACCAACTTTTTATTGCAGATACATATGTAGGAGCGAACTCTCGCTAAGTTCCACCCATCACGCCGCTCATAGCAACGTCCTAACCAAATCATGCAGGTGCCATCACCCATCATCCCCTTTGCAATCATATAATCGTCCCCTTATCTCTGACCCGGAGAACACACGAGAGAACTAGGGGAAAAACGATCTGCAGTTCACTAGAGTATGCGCCTCGACACACGTCAGGTCAACAACAATTCAAGGCACAATGTGTAGCTCTGTCGCAGAATCAAAACAAAGCACACATACTATCACTAGCATCTGGGCAAGCAGGACACCAATGGAATATTCATGATCCCAAGTGAAAAAGCCTCTTATAGCTACATGTACAGAGTTTCTCGAGTGCCTAGAAAGCTTGTGGTCCAGTGCAACAGATATAAACACCTTCCTATAAACAACGCGCAACACAACAGATATAAACACCTTCCTATAAACAACGCGCAACACATAATAGTTAACTAGAAACCTGCACCAGTTTGCTCTAGATGCCAACCGGGCCCAGCTAAACAGAAAGCTCCTCTTTCGTCTCGAGAGGTCCCAAACGCAACCTGGAAACAAATTATGAATTGGTTTTAGGCAAATAGCTTCTAGCTGAGTAATTTCCATTTTCCCAGAGATGCAAATGTACTCGTTGATAAGGTAAATATTTGAGCAGTTGCAACAGCGAAAATTATTCCATGTTGATGCAGTTAAAATAAACTGTTCTTCCGAACCAGGTAGAATATGACTTATCAACAAAAGTTCCTGAGGGAATCTATTTTCAATAGTTAACCAGGTGAACCCCCAAAATTAGTTTGCAGCTCTTCACAACAAAAGTTCCTGAGGAAATCTATTTTCAATAGTTCAATCGAAGGTGACCCCCCCCCCCCCCCCCCAAAAAAAATACTTTGCAGTCCAAGGAGACATACCTTTACCTTACTAAAAGCTGCACAGTTAAATCTTGGTGTTGAAGTAGTCAGGATCGAAATGATGCAGCCTGACATAACCATCTTCCCCACCACTCGAAAAGCTACAAACACATACAGAAACAGTAGTTAACAGAACTAGAATGTAATTCGCAGTTGGTTTTTTAAAAAAGAATGTAATCTGCCGTGCAAGAACAAAATTGCAACATAAAAGGCAGTAGCTGGGGTAAAAGAAAATTATGCAAAAACAAATGAAAATGGCTTGGGTAACATCAAAATTGAACAATGAAAGTATCATGTGATTGAAGTTAAAAATGCAAGTCAATTAATAGCATGTTTACATGATAAAGGCCATCTTCACATGAAATGCCATGTAGAACTGTATAACAACATAGTTAGCTATAGACAAAACTGATGTAGAATATGCAGAAACTGCAGGAAAGTGAATTCTACCTCCGCCCATCAGGATTGAATGCCAATGCATTTATTGGTCCAAAGTGTCCTTTCACACCACCGATTTCCTCTTGTAGAATCTACAAAGGACAAGACAAGGATCACCATTTCTGAACAGTGAAATATAAATCTTATATCAATTATCATATAGGAAACTTACCTTGTGAAAGAACTTGGCCTCAAACTTGCCTGCACGGCGGTCAGTCATGGTCACATTCATTGCCTCCTGACCACCACCAATGACCACCTAGCAATATGGAAAGAATTATCATGCTAATCATGGCGTATAGTTGAACAGGATCAGAAGATGCAAACTTTAGAAAGGTCCAGCAATATTCACTTGCCAACCAAAAGTATTGCACACCATTTCATATGCATACAGAGAAGCAATCCAGATTCAAAAATAGAGCAGGAGGTGAATATGCATGTGGGCCACTACATTATTACTACAACCCCAGAAGCAGTCATATGTAACAGAAACATGAAGTAAATACTTGAACATCTGTTCAGATATAGCACACAGGAACTAGATACTAGATGAAGGACAGAGATATCATTGTAGGCAAGGATATAGGAACATACATATGAAGGATAGAGATAGAAGTGTAGACAGGACTATAGGAACATACATGATCAAGGAGGGGAGAGATGTCAACAGCGTTAACAGGTCGCTCGGTGACGTATGTCTTGATCAGAGTCAGTGTTCTTGTATCCCACAACTAGCCAAATAAGACGGCATTATGTCAGAAAAGTCAAGATTATGGTACACATTATTATAATGGTGACCTGAAATAAACTACAACCTTAGCAGTTTTATCCAAGGAACCAGTGAGAAAATGAGACCAATCAGCAGATTTTGCTAGTGAAGTAATTGTTTTCTGATGTCCAACATCCTTATCTGACTCCTTCAGGAGTTTTCCAGTCTGCAGATCAACATAAAAAGCGGAAGATGTAAAAGCACTCAAATACCAAGCTAAAGTTAAGCAGTTGAATTGAATGAAGCTAGTCTCTTAGTCTGTGCGTAGTTGAATAATTCATAGAACAACACATTCTAGTGGCGGTAACTAAAAGTAAAAAATGGCAGCAAAGATCCAAGAAACCTCTGGAGCATTTTGTTATCTGTTAACAGGCAAAAATGTCCTCACAAGTGCAATGAGCTACAGCCACTAAACTGATGCAGATATCTAAGTAAATTGGAGGGTAAAATATTTCTAGTTCAATTATCTCACTGACAACTACATTCTAGTCATGCTACATGCGAGTTTAAAACTGCAAACGGGCCAGTGGAGAATGCTCAAACCTCCGAGTCCCATATGCGTACAGTGGCATCTTCACCAGCAGTGATTATAGTTTTGTTCAAAGGTCCCCAGACAGCCCTGTTGATTCTACCCTGAGGGCCAGTGATCACAAGCACCGACTCTTGAGTCTCTGCATGAAGCACAGTAAAAGGCAAGAAGTGAAGTTTAGGTTTAAACCCAGAATAATAAAATTGCTACATGACTTACACACAGGTAAACAAATTGCACTATAATCAGTGGTGGAGCTATGTTAATTGCCGTTATACGTCCTGAAATTTACATATAAATCCATATGAACTTGTAAAAATGAACCCACTAAAATACGAAACAGTGACAATTGACCCCCTTAGGGTAATGTTTCTGGATCCGCCACTTGACTATAATGACTAACGTGAGCATGTCTTAACATGAAAAGTTTCATGTAAGAGCCAAAGCTGCCGATCGCACTCATATATAAGCCCGTTTTCATTATTTTTTTTCTGTGCTTCGCACTATAAATTGCAACAAGATCACAACACACTTACAAACTTTAGAAAACCGATTCCTACATTTTCAAATTTCTATTTTATCCAAAAACACTCTTGAGCTCTACATTACTTCTCCGATTGTTTTTGCACAACATCACTTTACTGTTAATTTTGAGCAGCAGTGGCCCAAAGAAATTATTAGAACGACAGTAACATCCTCAAGAAAAATAGAACTTACTAAGATTGCTAGGCTATCGTTGAGCTTAATACTAATGCAGTTTCATTTCTTAATTGTCACATTTTTGTACCAAGAAATCCACCGAAGAAAGCAAAGAATGCAGCACAATAGCAGAAGCGTCAGAGCGGAGGGGAGCTGACGCGTACGGTCCTCGATGTCCCTCGCGATGCGCTTGACCTGGACGCTGGAGGAGTGGCTCATGAAGGGGTCGGCGCTGGCAACGGCGAGCCTGTCCCCGACGGCGAACTCGACGGCGCGCGCGGGGGAGCTGAAGGCGAATGTGAAGAGCTCCCGACCAGTCTGCACGTCCCAGAGCCTGACGGTCTGGTCGGCGCTGCCGGTGATGAGGCGGGCGGAGTCGCGGGAGACGTCGCAGGACCAGACGGCGCCGTTGTGGCCGCGGTAGGTGCCGAGGCGCTCGCCGTTGTCGGCGAGCCAGACGGTGGGGGTGTGGTCTTTGGCGCAGGAGAAGAGCAGGTCGCCGTCGCGGTTGTAGCGGAGGAATGTCAGGGGCCGCTCGTGCCCCTTCATCAGGATCGGCCGCATCGTGCCGCCGCCGCCGCAGCCGCTTCTTGCGCTTCCTCTGCTTGCTCCGGCCGCCGGAGAAACCCTAGCTGCTCTGACTAGAGTGGTTCGCGGTGGCGCGAGAGAAATCGGTGAGCTTCCACGGCGTTCGCGAGGGAGAGTTCTGGAAAGGCCTCTTTGGAATTTAGAAACGAATTCAATCACGGGCACCACGTGGCATCGGCCGTTTAGGAATGACCCATTTAACCCGTTGGTCTAAACAGGTTGTGCTATATATCATCTATGGGCTGATGAGGTAGCCTAGACACAGCGTAGTAGGAAGTCGTGCTGTCAGCACGACTAGCCCATTTCTACTCAATTTTTTTAAATTATATAAAAACCTAGAAAATATATAAAAATACACTATATAAGATGAAAAATATTTATACTTATAAAATTAACTATATAAAATTTAGTAAATTTAAAATAAAATTATAAAAATATTAAAAATAAACGGGTCTAACAGGCTGTCTCAAGTTAGATTATGCCTAGGTTGGACCTGCCACTATTCGTGTCGAGCCAAGGAGACAGCCCAAGTACAGCCCGATGCTCTGTGCCATACCGACCTAGCACGATGGCTAAATGGGTTGTGTCATGTCTAGGCCGTGTCTACAATGACGTGTCGTGGACTAACCCGACGTGTACGACTCATTTAGTGTTGCATCAATCATTGAGGCATTTCTAAGTAGCTCAAAGAAAAGAAGTAGTCAGGGAATACTATATCATTGTGAGAGCTTTAGTCAGTATAGCCTCTCCTTCCCCACCGCTCTCACTCCCCTCTTTCTTTTCTTCGTCCCCTCCCTCCCTCTTCTCAAACATTGGTGTAGCTCCACACCCCTCCTCGCCACCTCACCGTGTCGTCTCTGTCTAACCTAATATTTAGTGCGCCGCCGCTCACTACCTCTCGGGCCTCTTTCTACATTTAGAGGGCACGGTGAACCTATCAGTGCAAGAGAGAGAGCATGACACAACAGCAATTGAGAGAGAGAGGAGATACTATACCACTTAAATGGTACAAGTTTTCTAGTTTTTCTCTTGCAAAAAAATGTGGGTGATCTCTCGCTAGGGTCGTGTTGCGTTTGAAGCTCGTAATGCCCAAATTTGACAGTGTTAACCGGATTTGATATTCTAGAATTTTATGTTTGAAACCTGGGAACTTTCATAATCCTATAGAAAATGAGCTGATTTCTGTAAAATTTCAAATGAAATCCGTACGTTCCAAATAAAATTTACTCTAAACGTGGAGTTATTCCTTCCTCTAAATCGCATGTTGACCTAGTTTTCCCTTCTTTTTTGTTCAATCCGTGGACGACTGATTTCGTGACTAATTTTTGGAAAGACATTGGCAGGCATATTGGTAGAAACATATCTGGCTCTGTTTATTTGGACTTAGGTTTTTGGTTTATTTTTACTATTTATAATTTTTATCTTTTTTTAGTATTTTTTAAGCTTGTTACTTGTTCTTTTTTACCGTATTCTTTTTTCCCGTATCCCGTATTCGTAGCAAAAGCCAAAAACTATTTTGAAAAGCTGAAAAGAACAAACCCTCTGCCTCGAGAAATTTGTGCAAAACTTCTCATGCCATTTAAATGACGCTTAGGAGTGCTTTTCGAAATTTCCATATAACGACGAAACTACTTTAGAGCCAAGAATACTTGCATCATCACACCACAAATACATATTCCGAACTGCATCGATGAATGAATGTTGGATTGTTGTATTGCATAGTTTTAAAAGAGCAATATATAGAGTACAAGAGTTCAAACCCTAGAATTTAGGAAAAGACACTAATACATATAATATTCCTCTCAAATACAAGACATATACAATAATACTGTATTTAGAAAAGTTGACACTAAAAAGAGGGAACCAAATTCTAAGTCTTGAAGATGTTGTCATAGCGTGTGACTCTTAAAAAAATATATCAAATACCAACCATCTAGAATTGTACAATAATCCAGAAAGTACAAAGTGCAAATGCTGGGAAAATAGAGGTAAGTGAGAGCAAAGTCGACAAAAGGACGGCATTAAAGTTCAAGGTTTGGAGAATTTTATTGCGGTTTGATTGCAGAGAACAATTATCTAGCCAGGGATCATTAGTACAAAGGATTACGAGTGTGCTGCCCAGCCACAAGAGGACGGCAAGACAAATGGAGAGCCCACTGGCTACTTTGTTTTACAATACTACGAAGTACGAAATAAGTCCAAATAGCAATTGTAGGCAGCTAGGCTTTTGTTTCTTTGATTTTAAGAAGGTTTTATTTCTAACCTACCTCAACTCATTTAGGATAAAAGATTTTGTTGTTGTTGTTGTTGTATAATTTCTTGGTAGATGAAACATGCTGAGTTGCTGAAAATTCAAAAAACAAAAAAAACAAAACGGCAGTGACACAACACCACACCACACCACAATTATGAGGCCTCTCACTCGTGCCCATTTCATAACAGCATCCAACCGCAGTTCCCTCGCTAACAAAAGCAAGTATCACAATACAATAGCGCAAATCAATGGAACACGCACACATTCGGCCGTTAGCGCGAGCAACCAAGTTTCGGGGCTTCATTTACCTTCTTGATGGAGGGGTCGAGCCACTCAGACCAGCGGGCCTTGCACTGCTTGGCGGACTTGCGGACGAGCAGCGAGGAGATGCGCGCCAACTGGTTCTTGCCGTACTTCATCACCGCCACCTTGAGGACCTCGTCCTTCCTGTTCTTCCACACGCCGCCCTTAATCATGATCCTCATCTTGCACTCTCCTTTTCTTTGCTCGACCTCCTCCTAGCTCTTCTCCTCCGTAGAGGGCCTCTGGGTTGAACCGCACCCCCCCCCCGGGCGGCTTCGGCGAGGCGCATCCCTCCTGGTCCTTGCTACGGTTCCGCCTAGAGGCGGGTCACACGGATCCTGCCTAGGGTTTGAGGGGGAAGGGTCCTGGGGTTTAGGGCTGGGTGAGGCGCGATGTTCTTAATTTCGTTTTTTTTTTCTAATTTTTAACTTTTTTAGATTTTTTACTTTTTTGTATTCTTTTACATTTTTTTTGATGAGATTATATGTTATTTTTATTTTTAATTTAATTATGTCAAATAAACTATCATCTCTATAGTACAAAATAAACCTTAAACAGTGAAAAATCATAAGCCACCAAAAAAACCCAAATTAACAGGACCGACAGTCAAGTAGCTTATAACTTAAATAAGTCAAAAATAAAAAAAGTTAAAAGCTAAAATTATTTAAAACGAAGCTTTAGTGTGATCTAATTCACTTCCTAATCTAATCGAGTAGCATGGGTTTACTTTAGGAGCGGTGCCACGGCTCAAATTTGACTCTAATGCTGCGCGGTGTTTACCTCGGCTGTGGCGTCAATGTGATTCATCAGAGCACCAACAGTAAGCAATATCGCAACTACGGCAGGTTGTGATACTAGAAAACGACACAGCTAGCTGACACAGGATCTCAGGTTAAAGGTCCAAGCCACATAAAACTGCATATCACGATTAAATAGCTCCAAGTATAGGCTAACAACACAAGACAAAACGATAAACATCCTGCCTGGAGGAAAACCCATGACAGGAGCCGACTAGAGGCTTCGTCTCGAGCCTCTCAGCTAAAAGCACTCATGACACCAACATCCTTATGATGATTATATTGCAGATATATTAGGTGATGATGGCTACTAGTTCCTTCTCACTCCTCATCCTCGTCACCACCACCGTCGCCAGCGCCGCTTGCCTTCTTCAGGTTCTTTCTCTTCACTCTGCCTGGGGGGCCTCCACCGAATGGACTTGTCAGTGAAAAATCAATGTGCTTCTCAGATTCGACCCTCACCATGAACGATGGGACGTTGACAATTTGCTTGCCAACCCTGCAACGTAGTTTGCGAAAATCATCCACCAGTCATTCACAATGTCAATAACAGCTTAACAGAAACACTAATAAAAGCTACGACAACAACTGCACAGAACTATGTTCTCATTGCTGTATCAGATCAGAATTCAGACTAACTAAACAATAACAAGACCACCATGTAATGTAATCTAAGTTAAGGAGAAACAACATTTTGCCGGACTCTTCGGTTATAGAAATATCATGGAAAATATTTAAATAAAAAACAATCAATGGATAACAAGAAGTGTGGTTATCTATTCAATGTTAAGCTGGCACACAAATCATAGAAACACCTCCTGAAAAATTAATTAAAAATTGGAAGTACAATATGTGAAACTTGCAGTGTACTCAAATATTTAAAGAAAAACAAGTGTGCAACCAATAAAAATCATCTCGAGACAATTGAGACATGCATGTAATCATTGTCTGGCCCATTAAGGTTAATATAACTCAGCACACACATTTAATGCTTCAACTAATCACCAAACCACAGAAATGCTATCCATTGGTTGTTACCCATTTGGCACCAAAAAAAGGACAGCCACAAAACCACTGTTCTAAAAAGTGCTCTGGGCGGCCGCCTAGGCGAGTGCTGGGTGCCGCCACCCCCCCTTCCCCCCACGCGCGCGCCCCTTGGGGTCCAGCCAGGGCTCCAGGTGGTGTGGCGCCTAAGCGGCGAGGCAGTCTCAGCGGCAGGCAGTGGAGCAACCGACTAGGCATTGCGGTGGCCGCCTGGGCGGCAAATTGGGCACAAGGTGGGAGTATATGAGGCGGCAAAAGGGTAAGTCGGCTCTCACTCGGTCCTTTTGCAATTTTGCTGGCGGCTTCGAGCGTGACTAGGGTTTCCACCGCATACTCCGCCCCAAGCCACCGCCTTGCACCCTCGACGCCGATGGCTTCCACCGTTCCGCATGGCGGTTGCATCCCTCGCCATTTCGTTGCCGGTCAGGTACACACCACCACCTACCCGTTTACCTTCCAGATCCGCACGGTGGCCACATCCCTCGCCGTTTCGTCAGTGGTCACGTACACACCGCCACCTACCTAGCTTAGAGGGGAAGGGAACGGGGATGGAGGTGGAGGGCGGGGCAGAGGAGGAGAGGGAGAGAAACTGAGGGGAGAGGGAGGTGGAGAAGAGTGTGGCCGCCATGGGTGTTGCATCCCTCGCCATTTCGTTGCCGGTCAGGTACACACCACCACCTACCCGTTTACCTTCCAGATCCGCACGGTGGCCACATCCCTCGCCGTTTCGTCAGTGGTCACGTACACACCGCCACCTACCTAGCTTAGAGGGGAAGGGAACGGGGATGGAGGTGGAGGGCGGGGCAGAGGAGGAGAGGGAGAGAAACTGAGGGGAGAGGGAGGTGGAGAAGAGTGTGGCCGCCATGGGTGAGGGATAGGAAGGATTGGGATTGAGAGGGTTTTGGGGGTAAGGTAGGTGGTGGCCTCACCTCGCCTGGGTTGGGGTTGGAGGCGAATGAACTCGTGAAGCAGTGAGGAGTACAAAGGCAAGAAATAGATATTTTCGTCAGTGGGAGTTGTCAATATTTTAGACATCAATGTACTATTTAACTTACCTAGTCTTGCATGATGCAATCTAGCTGACCTTATGCTATATTGGTAAGATTGGAAGGATGTGGCAGTGATTGTGAATTGTTCATAATGTGCACTTATTAGTTAATATACAGTGAGGTTACTGGTTTACAAATTGTGGGTGTCTCTCATGAACAGTGAGAATCAAACTATCAGCTTGGAAGGTCATGTTTTTAGCCTTGCCAGGATCACATGAAATTTTCCTATTGTGTCACAATAGTAGCATGCAATTTATGTACCACTCTTTTTCCCCCTCTTATAATATTTTTTTCCTAATGATCCGCAACATCTGAGCCTTCTTTTGTTTTAT
This sequence comes from Melocanna baccifera, assembly GCA_036346265.1. NCBI lineage: Eukaryota > Viridiplantae > Streptophyta > Magnoliopsida > Poales > Poaceae > Melocanna > Melocanna baccifera. Next base: position 18,330,266 of record CM070684.1, on the reverse strand, counting down.
CTTACAGGTTTCTCAATTCCCAATTTTCCATGACAGAGAATTTCATGTGGCATCGCTTCCATATAAACCTGACTTCAAAGTTATGCCTGAGGACTGGGATGGGACGACATGAGATCCTGATGAGGTTCTGTATGAGATTTCAATGAAGGAAGACCAGATGTTGACATATTGTATTGAGGAATTTGTACAACATTTGGGGTTCAACATTTGGACTGTACATTTCCTTCGCAGCCTTTCATCATATTCGGCTATTTGCTAAAAGAAACTGGCTATTGTAGTGTTTGTTTTTGTTTAAATCAAGTAGACTCTCCTGCGGTCTGCTTGTAGTGACACATAAAGCCCCATGATAATTGTTTGCTATGTTTGCATTAAAATTTAAAATACTTTTAGTTTTGGAAATAAAGGAAAAATAGTTTCTGCATAGCAAACTCCGCTCCTATCAAGTTCTATGAATAGGGGAAATGGAAAAAAAATATCATTTTGATATCTAGATCCTACTTGTTCCAATTTTGCCCTACTTATTTCTAGATGTTTCAAATGCTAGGTTACTCAAGATGTGCTCCATCATCTTTTCATGCGCTAGGTGCTGGAGCCATCGAGGAGTTGCGTATGAAATGCACAATAGTTATTCTATACCAAGAGACTCAACTCATACATTGCTTAATGTGCAGGTTTTACCACTTTACATTAAGTATTTACATCAATGCATGGAGAGCTATCATTGTTGCTCAATGTAACAATTTTCTTCATCTAAACATCAAATATATATGGATTTTTAATTCGGCCACCTAGACCCCTCTTGAACATTGCACAAAACCATGCAAACATGGAACTAATTGCATCAAAAGCACTTTCTCTTCCAATTTCTAGACAAGGAAAATTAAGGGCTTCCAAGAATATTATCACATCAAAGAGTTCCCAGCATACCATTGTGAGATGATTTATATATTCTCATCATCAGGGCCGATCAGTTCACCAATATGACCAGCCAAAACATTGTATCAAGGTATTCAGATCAACATGTGAATTTAGGGCTATTTATAATGACCTTGGAAAGCATAAGCACCAAACCAATTTGTTGCAAGAAAGGAACCACAGAAGCATACCTTATGTGACGCTGCCTGATCAAGACACGAGCATGGTGGATGGACTTCGCCATGCCAGCCTTGAAGACAAGAGTCTGAAGACGCCTTGCAAGGAAGTTCTCGGCAGTAAGAGCTAGCACGTAATCAAGCTTGTTCTGACCCTCGGCGAGGAGCCCATAGCGGTTCATGCGGCGGAGCAGAGCCTCACCCTCAAAGATACGGCGGGGGTTCTTCTCATCCAGTGTGAGCAAGTGCCTTGCAGCATTACGGATCCTACTCAATGCATACTGAACCCTCCACAGCTCACGCTTGCACCTCAGTCCATACTCACCCACCAGCTTCAGTTCTGCGTCAAGACGCTCCTTCTCATAAGGACGACGTGGTTTCTTGAATGTCTTACCATCTGCAAGAAAAGACGTATTAGAGTAATACGAGGCATGATACATATTTAGGACTCCAGAGATCTCAGCACTAACATGCTAGACAAAGATGGGCAATTAACAAGTTCCATGGAGCAAGCGAAATGCTCAAATATGGCATACACATCTACCAGTAGCATCTTACCCCATCAAGAGGCACCATTATGCAGTATTTGAGCACAAATGTCATCATTTCCACAATTTTTCTACTACCATATTGTAAACCAAGCAAGCTCCGAAATGGAGGTTAAAAAAGCATACAAAAATTCTAGCAGATGACCTTCAAAGGCATTCCAGGGTTAACTAGATCTGCTGCTGTTGCACATATGGGTTACGAGAGAATCCTAGGCGAGCAACACTACTACTGGTAGTAATAAATCTGATGCAAATATCCATCTCTAACCAGGATTTGTTTCTAAAACCAATGGGACTCTAGCGACAGAGGCTATCTCAAGTGCTAGCAGCAACCACATGATCCATGTTGGAAACTATTAAACGAAATCATACACTCCAAACGGGTATCAAATAGCACTCTCCATGAATTAGAGCTAGAACACCATCACGACTGTAAACAAGCTCTGCGCACCTCAAACCCACAAACACTCGGGACAAACACCGCGCCGATCCAAATCTTTGCACTCGCTCATTGACACCTCACAACCACGCCACTGGCAAGCCGTCATAACAAGCAGCAGAGAACTAACCAAGAGTAACCTCGCGGCGCTAAGCCTATGCACGCACCCCACCCGATCCCAGCAGATCGTGGCGCGCGCGACCAAACCAAACCAAGAGCTGGATAAACTGGAACCCGGAGGACACGAGGAGAGGGGAGAGGGGAAGGATCGTAGGGCGGCCTTACAGTTGCGGTAGAAGCTGACGTGCACCATGGCTGGAGCTCTCCCTCTCCCTCGCGCCGCCGCCTCTGTGGTGCAGTCGCTGGAAGGGGTGTGAGAAGGAGAGGAGGCCTTTTATACGAGGTCGCAAAACCCTAGTGGGCGGGGGTTATTGGGTATGGGCCAATGATTTGGCCTGTTAGCGTAGCGACGGCTGCGGATACGGGCCGTAATGCTGCCCCTGTACTTCACAGGCATGTGCGTGATCCAGCCGTCAAAAGGATTTCAACGGTTTGGACTGCGAACGTGCCGCTGTTGCCGTTATTATTATGGGTGCGCTATTTTTGGCTGTGAGAAAAATGCTTATCTTATGAGAAAAGAAAACTGTGGAGGTTATATACATCCAATTAGTCCTTGTTTGTTTGATTAAACAAAAATCCTGACTCATTCATATAGATGGCAAATCTTGGATAGGCTAGGATTCTGATCAAACCAAACCACGTCTTAGCATGTGTCATCATCTTAAAAAAAATAGTGTGTGTCAATAATTCAATATACTTATATGCATATAAAAAATTGTGTTAATATACGTAACACGTATGAAAATTTTGTTGAAACTCACCTATTCGGTGAGAGAATGAAATGCTTATCGTGGACCGTCCAATCGTGCACAAATAAGGTCGTGTCCCGATCTTACAGTATGTTTGGGCTGGGTTTGAAACACACGGCTTATCTACTTAGCTTTTAAAAAAACGATACATTTTTTTTGATGTGAGATGTAAAGGTCAATTATAGTATATTGTACTGATTTTATATATATTGTTCAAAATCGTATGTGAGTATCTATCTCTCTATAATATTTCTTACGAACAGCTAAAAATCATGAACCATAAACCAAAAGGCCTAAACCATAGCCTAAAACCCATCAGTGCCTAGTTAGGAGTAATCTTCATCCATTGCTATAAAATTCATGAAGATTTGTTTAAAAGAAGAACCAATACAAAGCTAAGCATTTACTTAGAGAGAGAGAGAGAGAGCAAAGCATAATGAGAGACCCGGTTAGAATTATAAAAAGGAAGACATGGGAAGTGCTTCTATGCTTCATCCACCACCCCTTAGGGGGTGATCGGAATAGCGATGGCTTTTGGCTTTTAGCTGAAAAAACACATGAATGGTGAAAAAACATCAGTGGTGAGTTAGTGGATAGTGTAGTGAATAGTGAAAAAAAAGCTGAAGCTAGAAGCTGAAGCCGAAAAAAAGCCAAACCGATCACCCCCTTAGCCCGTCCACAGCGTGCAGGAAAAACTATGCTAGAAAGCTTCTAACACAGATGCTATGCTAGCCGGTAGGTGGTGATGCTATGAAAGAAAAATGCTGACATCTGTGCAGCTTGTTGCTCCAGTTTGAAAGTTAATAAAAAAAATTGTTGACCTATTTTGTAGGTAAAATTAAGAAGGGAGAGAGCGAGTGAGACGATGGAAAAAGACATGGTATTTAATTTAGTTGTGAGTCGTGTCTTAGAAAGTGGGGCGAGATGTGTAGGTTAGTGCAGAAGAGGTTTGGGAGAAATAGTTATCAAACCTATAGAAGACAGTTGAGAGCGCTTAGGCAAACTGGGTCGTCGTCAGAATATGTAGGTCAGTTTGAGCAGCTGAGACACAATTTATTCCTGTATAATCCAAACTTGGATGAAATTTTTTTCGTTGATGAATTTTTAGAAGGGCTAAAAGATGAAACTAGACCTGCAATTTGGTTACACCGGCCACCCGACCTCGATGATACCGCTAGTGCTCTTGCCCTTTCGCAGGAAGAGGAACTCGAGCCAACTCCAGTTGGCAAGAGAAGCTATGGCAAGACAAAACACAAGGAATTCAGTAAAGGCAATTCCAAGTTCAGTGGCTCTAGTGAGAAACAAAGACACTATCACAAACCTGATGAGCACAAGAAGGAAGATACTAAGAAAACGGGCAAACCCAAATTGAGCGACGAGGTGCTGAAGGCATATCGGAAGGCTAAAATGGCCGCGCTTCATGTGTGGAAAGAAGTGGAGCAAAGACCAGGAGTGTCCAGCAACCGTTCCACTCCATGTAATCGAAGAGCTGCTCGAGGTGTTGCAAGTGGAAGATAATATTGCCATGTGAGGAGCTGATGATGGTCACCAAACCGGTTGGCGCAACAATTCGAAAGACACGCAAAAGAACATTGCGTCTGCAAGGACGGATCAGGAAACGCGAAGTTCTTATCCTGGTAGCGCCTGCTCCTTCGTTAGCAATGATCTGGTTTGTCTGCTACAATGTCCTACAGCAACTATTCCGAGAGCCACCTTTGTAGTTGCAGATGGAGGTTCTGTTCAATGCAACCGCGTGGTTCCCCAACTCGAGTGGCTGGTACAGGGACACACATTTCAGCAAGATGTACGCATCCTTGGACTGGGCTGTTATGATCTTATCTTGGCCGCCGACTGGCTAGAAGATCACAGTCCAATGCAGGCGCACTGGAAGCGCAAAGTCATGCGATTTACTCACCAAGGAAGGCGCATTACATTGCAAGGAGCGCGCAACATGACGCAGATCTGTCGAAGAGTTGGCGCGCAAGATGACCCAGTGGATTGCTTGGTACCAGAAAGGGTGTTGAAAACAGCCTTTGTTCAGCAAGGAGGTGCAGCGGTCTCACGCGTCCTCGTTCAGTGGGCAGGATCGCCTTCAACTCTAGCATCCGCGGAGCTCCGTGGAGCTTCCGAGCTGTTCCAGCTTGTGGTGTTCTTTTAGGCTATTGCTTAAGGCTTTTAGCTATATTTTTCGAGATGATGGCGGACGGTAGAGGTTGTTGGGCACTTTGGTAATTTCCATAAATTTTCGGTTAAAAGAAAAGAAAAAGGAAAAACTCGGTGTGGCCCACCTGTAAGAGAAGAGAGGGGAAGGGATAAAGCTTTGGGGCCTTGACCGCATCTCACGAGAGAGGATTGGATCCTCTTTTGCTTTCTTCTCTCGCCGGCCTCTCGGTAGATGCGATGGTCGCACCGTCTTCTTCAGATCTCCTCGCCTTCTAGGCGCGTAGGGCGCACGGGCTATTGGGCAACGCTGTTTCTTCCTCCCAATCCCCTGCTGCTTTTCCCTGTTAAATCCAGACCAGCAAGCCTGGGAATGAGAGACAAAAATTGAGAGTGAGTCCCGGTGGATCCAAAGTCCGTGAGTAGCGGCTTGATTTGTTACTGATGTGGGGCTTTGGGGTTGAGCAGTGCACTCGCCGAGGACTTGTTGCTCTTGATTTCTGCTGTTCTTGTGGGCTTTCCATGTTCTTGTGTGCAGCTTGTGACTGGTTTCTGGTTTTCCAAGGGGTTGGCATCTCCTTGTGAAATTTGTGTGCACGACAAGTTCATTCTTCCCTATTGGTTTGTGCGGCATTACCAGCACTATAGCTTTGGAGACTTGGTGTATTTTGAGTCTTCAGAGTTAGGCATTGTATCTCCGAAACCTGTCGGTACCGTGGCATACAATAGCGATTGGTTTTCTACAACAACGTCTCTGCGACGGGCCTTGCCTTGATAACTGGCTTGGTGGCTTTTATTACCATCACTACAGTGAGTATTCTCGGTACTTTCTCATTTCTATTGTGTCTAAAGTATGTTGTGCTAGTGATATGTATACTTGTTCATCTCTGAATTTTTAAGATCACTAGTGCTGGGTAACTTTGGCATGATTATGTGGGCTGTGAGATTGCTCTGTGAAGAGATTGTTCATTCTAATCTTTGTGTGACAATTTAGGATATAAGGCAGTGAGCTGGTTGTTGTCCATTCGAATTAAATTGTTTAGGAAAAATTAGGTACATACCATTATAAAGTGGTCACATTAAAAATATGCCATTATAAAGTTTTACCTTAGAATTATGAGTGTCTATATTTTGAAATATGCCGTTTATGGTAACTTTCATGTATTTTCTATCAAATACATAGCCCATATTTAGTCCGTATTTTCATAATTCCTAGAATGCCCCTGCTCCTCCGATTAGATCTGTTGAAAATCCTGCTTCGCAAGCTCCTCCATCTCCTCCCACAGCTCCGCCTTCTCCGCTGCCGTGGCGGCGGCGACGAGCTCGTCCACCTCGATATCAATCTCCGCCTGCTCCTCCCCGAGAAGCTCGTACCATATCATGTCTGTGGTGGCTACACCCACGCTTTGGGTCGTCGTCGCCGTCGGGGCGACTGGCTCAACGCCCGCCGCCAGAGCCAGCTCCTCGAAGGTGAGACTGTCCGCAGCCGGCAGCGTGGCAGGGTCGAGCAGGCGCCGCTTCTTGCCCTCCCCGGGAGCCGCTGCGAGGCCGTCGCGGTGCGTCAGGCTGTCCAAGAAGGCCGGGTTCCGGACGACACGCGCGAGGAAGACCGTGCACTGCTCCTGCCGCCGCTCGGTGCCCCGCAGGCGGCGTTCCAGGTCGAGTAGCCGCGCGCGCCTCCTGCTGCTGCCGCCGTAGCTGTGCCAGCGCCTCCCGGTCCCGCCGCAGCCTGTCCAGCTCCCCCTCGCCGCCGCTGCCAGATCTTGCGCGTCGCCTCGGGTGGCACCTGCGCGTTGTCTCCGAAGTTGGCGCCGTCGTCGCTGAAGTCGAGGCCCGGCAGGACGACCACCCACCACTTGCTGCCAGCCTTCATGGACCGCAGCACGTACTCGACGCCCTCGCACATCCCCCTGGTGTATGGCCTGGAGCCCATCACCAGCGCCAGCGGCCGCTTCCTGTCGCCGAACGTGTCCACGAACATCTCGCCGCCGCCGGCCACCTGCCCCTGCAGATCAATCACCACCAGGTCCCCGGGCCGCCGCGGGACGTCGCCACCACCGACTCGCATCTTGTAGTAACGAATTCCATTGGGCAGAACGACCTCCTGTTATTGCTCCACATCCCTGAAAGCAAAGGAGACGTGCAGCGTAGACAAGAACGAGGGCATTCTAGGAATTATGAAAATACGGACTAAATACAAGCTATGTATTTGATAGAAAATATATGAAAGTGACCATAATGGCATATTTCAAAATATAGGCACTTTGGAGTGGCATGATTCTAAGTTAAAACTTTATAATGGTATATTTCTAATGTGATCACTTTATAATAGCATGTACCTAATTTTTTCAATTGTTTACCTTGTGTTTGTTTTTGTACATCTCTGTAGAATAGTTTACTTGAAGGTAATATTAGATTGTCAGTAATTTACTTGATCAAGCAATCTGTTCGTTACTGTCAGATTTTGTTAAGTGATTGTAGAGCTCAAAGCATCACTTATCTCTTAAGAAATTGTCATATAAATTCTGATTGAAGGCTTGATCCCTTTAGTGGTGAGGAGGTCGTGCTCACTACACGTGCAGCCCGACACCTGAGAGCAGACATTAAACATAAATCTGTGCATTATGCATGATCTAGAGGCTCACATGATCTCCATGTCAAGTTTATTACTTTGTTCATATGACTGGAGTAGTGCTTCTATGTTAATGTATTGTCTGTTGTTCCTCTTGTCATATGGAAAATGCTGGAATATTACTTTATTACTCATGCTTAAATCTAGGATTAAACTAAAACTCTTGCTGAAATTGCTTAATTTACAATAGAGACACCGATAGTGCGTGTGCCGACTGGCTCGGAAAACCATTTGAAGAAGTGGCTTCGAGAAATCGCTTAGAGAAGCCGTTCCATTTATTTTGATTTCCGAAGAAACCGAAGCCAAAAGCCCGGCCTATGTAACTCAGGAGAAAACTGTGTAACAGTTGATTAGGCCCATGGACTCGGGTGGGTGCTGCAGTTGATTAGGCCCATGGACTCGGGTGGGTGCTGGTGTGTATATAAACCACCGTTGTGTGACGTGTAAGACTACAATTATCTTTACTATTATAAAAGAAGCAATTGATGGTTGGTCCGTCGTCACTCCTCTCCTCTCAGCCCTCTGATCTGATTACGAGATAAAATCCTAACCAGTAAAATTGCTCGCTCCGCTCTCTCGCGCCCGCTTTACGCCGTCCGATCGTCCCGGGTAGATCCGGCCGTTCGCTCGCGCGCTCCAAACCCTATCCTCTCCGGTCCCTCGCAATCCATCCGCTCGCCGCCGCCTCGCCTCACCCTCCGCCTCTCCGCTCTCCTTCGCTGGTTTCTTCCTCCGCGCCGCGCCTCGCCTCCTCCCCTCCGCCTCCCACCGGCCTCCTCCTACTCCCCAACCCCGCGCGCCTTTCTCCATCGCTCCTCCGCGCGCGCGCCTCGCCTCGCCTCCTCCTCCGCTCACCCACCGGCCTCCTCCCTACTCCCCAACCCCTGCGCGCCGCCTCCTCTCCGTCCCCGCACCGCGCCTCCTACTCCCCACCCTCTCCCTCCTCCGCGCGCATCCTCCCCTCCGTCCGCGCCGCCACCTCCCCCTTCTCCTCTCGCGCCGCCGCCTCCCCCCCTTCCCCTCTCGCGCGCGCCTCCCCTTCCCTCTCGCGCCGAACACAATCATAACCACCATTTAATACTGGACACATAAGTTTATCAAACTTATAAGAAAGAGCACAAGGTATGCCTATATTGGTGATTCTTTTTTTCCTTGTCTTCTTTCTTTCCCTTTAGATCGAATTGCAGATCCTAACTTTCTTGGGTGGCCGTGTTGTGAGTTGATAAAGGTCCTTTTCATGCAAACTTCTTATCGAGCAAGCGGTATGTTTTGGCAATGAGTTTTGCAATGCTGGAACACCTGATGGAAGCTCTTCTTTTCCCGGAACTAAAGGAGTATTGGTTTGTCAGTAATATTGGCCTTCTAATGGTGTTTATTGGTGAAATTATTCTTAAATTCGTTGTTGTGACAGCTGGGTGTGCCTTTACGCATGTTATAAGAATTCACTATGAAGACCAACATCAGTTGATTACTCATGGGGTCTATAGGTAACAGACTATTAACTTATACCGCATTACTGTTCATTGTTCTTGAGCTATGCTATAACAATACTTTTTATGTTCTTAATTTGCACTATAACATGCTGGTAATTCTGCAAGACTATTCAATAATTCAATTGCTAAATATTGTGTTTGACTGTACAGTTTTATGCGGCATCCCGGGTATTCAGGCTTTCTTATATGGGCAGTAGGGACCCAGGTTATGCTGTGCAATCTAGTATCCACAGTTGCATTTGCATTTGTATTGTGGCGATTCTTTTCAAAACGGATACCGTATCCTTCTAAAAGAACAGTGTTTTTCTCCTTTATGTTTAAGTCTTCCCATTTTGAGGATAAATCCTTTCAAAGCCTCTTTAAGTATGTTTCATCACTGCTGAATACAAACATCTTCGTAAAAGTGTTCGATATATTTGGTTTTGTGCTTCTCTGTGTTTGTTCTTGTCATTCCTTCACTCAAGAGCAGGTATGAAGAATATTTCTTGAGGCGATTTTTGGCTCGAATACGAGGAATATGCACGAAAAGTGAACTCTGGATTACCATTTATAAAGTGAATGTTTCGAACATTCAAAGTATGCTCTTGAGTCCTTGCCTTTTAAGGTTTCATTTGATTGCATGTGCTTTAGATTAGCAGGTTTAACAGACTACCTTGTCACATTTTTTTGAAAATTCTTGAATCATGAGGTTTTGTCACTCAACACTGGTAGATACCTGCTTTCTCTTTAAAGTAAGAAAAAAGTTGAATGTTTTAATTTCATAATTTTGTTTTAAAGAATATGATTAAATTTTATTAGTTTGAATGCTTGATTTAGTCATATCCAGAATCTACCATTTGTATTGTAGAAATCTGCCTTACCTGAGATACGTCACCTTTTGTACACGATAACTTCTCAATTCTCACAGCTATGTTTTCACATTTAAAGCACTTTTTCGCACTAATTTTGAAAGGCGTGTTTGGTTCATGACCAAACCTAGCCTTGTAGCATGGCACACCCCTTACACATGGCTTTTGTAATGATGTGGTTTATATTTTTAGCCACATTTGTGGCTACATTGTGAAGAAAAATGCACTCCTGTTTCTGAATGGTTGTCATTTCAGATATCAACACAATCTCCAATACACTTATGCACACATTTGACCATTAGTTCTTTTGTTCTAATTATATGTTAGTAAAAATTATATAAAGTGTAATCACAGGAAAGTACTTTTGATGATAAATCTACTAATATAATTTCCACGTGAAAAATCTAAATATTGTTGTGTGTATTAGTGGTCAAAGTTTAAATGTTTGACTATACACATTCTAAAACGATGGTTTTCTGAAACGGAGGGAATAACATATAGAATTGACCAATATGGTCATCGATCTAGGTGAACCATGTCTTTTGGAACCATGTCACCTTGTATCTAAACATTTTCTTTCAGCTACAAGATGCTACTGAACCGATGGGAAAAAGGAAGCGGGAGGAGAATACAAGTGAGGGTGTGTCACTAACTTAGGAACACAAAGTAAGTATCTTCCTAGCTTAATTTACCTTCTCAAAAATTGGTGATGATGATAGAAATTTTCGAATATATAGGTAGTTGCAAGTTGCAACCATATGATAGTCAAGTGACTTGTGTTCTATAATCTACATTTTTTACATGCTATGATCTGCACTTGAATTAAATGCCAATTTTGTAAAAAAAAAAAAGTTCGTTAACTGTGCCATTCCCACCCATTTCAGTTGGATGACAATGCGGAAAATCATGAAGAAAGTAGAGGTGTCAAGGAGGAAAAGAATGTAAGTAATTATGTATTGGATAGCTAGAGCAGATTGGCAATGATTGCTCTTGTTTCTATTTTGGATTTCAGAATCACAAACACTGATCTTTGAATACTTTCCTGAACAATTGAGAATGTTGAATTTCTGAAATTTAGCATGGCATCTGCTATTTGTTCTCCAAATGTAGCATGATCCCTGTTATCTTGGATGCCTAAATGTCATTGATAACATAAGATTTGATTGTCCTTATATCAATTTAGGCTAATGGTTACGATATGAAAAATTCTGAATGTTCAAATATGTCCTGCACTTCTATCATGCTTCACTAATACGATGCTTGATTTATTTACGAGTATGAACATGTATGTTTTGTTTGATACATGATGACGTAAGAAAAAGTTGATATTTATTATTCAGTTTGAGATCATATTTGATAGTATGCATCATTTTTATTTGATTTTCCGTTGCAACGCACGGGCATCTTACTAGTGTTGAAATAAGTTTCTATCGCTCCTCCTGATGAGAGCTTCCTCCTCTCTACATCTTCTTCCTTGCTTTTCCTCTCCAATTTGAGTCTATCTACCTCGATCCCTACCCAAATTTCCCATGTACCAAGTAGGATCGCCACATAGTCGGTGGCACGAACCCCAGGATCTGCCGAGCTTAGACAGATTCTTTAATTTACACAAACATATATAGCCACTTTTCGGCAGTATGAAAAACCAAACACTTTTCGGCAGGGATATATACTGTACTTGTACATAAGGGATACATCATCAGATTTTACATATATATAAAAAAGGAAAAGTTACATCAAAATTCAGAAAGCTGAATCGGCAGCATAAGCATTGAGCTAGAAAGCAGCCCCATCCTATGTATCACAAAAGAAAATAAAAATAAAAAGTTGAGAAACCAAATAATCAAGACGGTATCATCAACACGTACAATTAACACGAAGGGGCAAAAGTTGAGAACAAAATAATGTACCTTGTTGGCAGACATAGACAAGCGATGCATGTACGTATGTATGTATGTGTGGTCGATCGTCGATCACTGGAAGTTGTTGGATCCCTGGTAGCAGAGTCCAGTGGCCCATCCTGCGGGGATGGCGTCGTTGACGATGATGGTCTGCTGCGGCGAGCTGTAGCTGGTCATCTGGACGGCCAGGCCCTGCTCGTTGCCCATCGCGGCGAACACCTGGTACGTGATCCCCCAGTTGTGTGCCGCGAGGATCCAGTCGCCGCCGCCAGCCTTCTTGACGGCGAGGCTGTAGACGTCGCCGCTGCCGGCGACGTTCATGACGTAGACGAGCAGCCAGTAGGGGTTCCCCTGCAGGCAGAACCTGACACCCCCGGTCCTCTGGCACGGGACCCTGCGGAACTGGACGGGGATGATGCCGGCTACACTGGCGGCCAGCTTGACGAAGGACGGGGTGGCCATGTCGAAGTGCTGGCGCGGCGGGTTGCACCAGCCGCCGTTGTCGGAGGGGAGGAACCAGTTGGGCGGGCAGAGGTTGGTGCCGGTGACGACGACGGTGGGCGAGCCCGGGTTGCACCAGGGCGACTTGACGCAGCGGAGCTCGTAGCACTGGCCGCAGCCGTTGCCGTCGGCGAAGAACGGCGTGCTCAGCGCCGCCGTGTTGGTGGAGTAGAGCGACAGGATGTCGTTGGCGCTGTAGCCGCACGCGCCTCCTGCGTGTGCATATGCATGAGTTGTATATACTCATCACGTATACGTACGTACGTACACGATGCATGTATAGCAACGTACCGAAGTCTGCGCCGAGGCCGGAGGGGTCGCCGTAGAAGGTGGCGCTGCCGTCGTGCCAGTCGGAGGTCTTGAAGGCGCCGCGGGGTGCAGCCCCAGCAGGCTGCTGTGTTTGGTAGTAGTAGTAGTTGTACTCCGCGCTCACCACCTGAGCCACCACCGTTATCATCACCGCCGCCGGGACGATGGCCGGGATCCTCGCCATGATCGACATATCGTTGCGCAAGCTAAGCTAGCAATTAAGCCGCAACTAATCGATCTTTCGATCGAGCTCGCCGGCCGGCGTCAATGCCCTCGATGGATCGCGCGCTGCGCCGTTGCACCGTCGTCGCAACGCAACGAATGGATCGACGTTTGTAGCTAAATGGAGTTGCCATGAGTTGCTACCACGTCTCTGTTTGTTTGGACGAGCGTTGACAGCTTGCCACGAACTCTGTATTCTGCGTGTACGAGTTGGGCGCACGATTGCTGCCTATTTTTCTTCTTCTTCTTCTTCTCTCTCTCTCTCCAAAAATGGAGAATTGCATGCCCTCCAGTCCCAGGTACATGCTACCCACGCACGTACAAAACACCTTTCCAATCTCTTGCCGGCCGGCCTTTCTTTTTCTTCTTATTTTTAAAGATAATATAAGGAAGACATGGTGGGCTACGGGCTTCCGCGCGGTTGCCATGGGCCGAAGCCCAAACGTAGCCCAGTCTGCAAGCTCCAAAATTTGGTCCGACCATTTTTGCAAGTTTTGACCAAAAGCCCAGGCTAGCTAGTCAGGACCTTATTGGGTCACGTCCAATTAATCCACGAAATAAATCTTTATCTATACTAATATAAAAAGCATCAGTTCGATTAAACATTTTACCACCCAACTCCGTTAATACCCTCCTATCCTAATGATTAAATCAATAAAATCCAATGACTACCCTTACAAGTTGGTTCTGCTATCTGGATATCTACACAATTCGACTCATCCAATATCTACCATTTCAAGTTGGTTATGCCCATCCCCTTAATCATGTCTTGCTCTAGCCTCACTCTCCCGTTAATCCCATCCCACTACAACGCAAGCGCAGTCAACCCAATTCCCCACGCCACATCCATGCTGGCCCCAATCCCTCACGTCGCCCCTATGCTCCACCATTGTGACCACCTTCGTTCCTACATCGCCCCCCCGCCGCAACGAACCTTTGTGCCACCACTTCGCCCTCACGTCGACCCCCTACCCTACCACTCCGCCCACCTGCGCCCGCAGTAGACACCCTACTCTAGCCCGATGACGCCCATGATATAGTCATCACTATAAAACAAGCTATACTAGATGTCTCATTACAGACGGATCATGGAAAACTGTCTGTATTATAATTATTACAACCGATTTTACAAGCGTGATCGTGTACCGTATGTGATACACAATTATCACTGACAGTTCTTAGTTCACAAACGGATATTAATATGAATCGTCTGTGATAATTGCAAATGTCACACACAGTTTTTAATTAGAATCATATGTGATAGTTCACAGACATTTATTAATACAAACCGTTTCTGATAGCTACGTATCATAGATGGTTTGTGGTTGGAACCATTTGTGATATGTATTTGTACGCATAAATGGTGCCTCTTCTCCTCGATGCGTGTCTCTTCGATCGTTTCAGCTCCCCTATGCGTCTCTTCATCTCATACGCTGAATATATTCCTTGTTGTATAAAAATGATCATCTACCATAGGAGATTAATTTCCACATCCCTGATCCTATATGAGCACCTTATCGACCAACTACCTTCCTTGTCTTCGTTGTCTCTCAACCACAAATAAATGGCTCTCTACTCTTCCTTATCATCGGCATTAATGGCCAACCTGGCCATCATGGATAAGCACCTCGTTGGCAGTACACTAGCGGATGCTACGGAAGCAGTTGAATTTGTATCTTTTGTTAGGTTTCTACTTTTTGTTATCTTTTGTAAGAAACGACTGGCCACGTTGTTTAGTTATATGTAAAATCAAGCATTTGAATTTGTATTTACTATCTTCTATATATAAACAGTCTCAGTATAACTAACGACATTACTGTGAGACATTATGTTTTGAAAAAGTTATATCTATAATTATTTCTAAGTGATACCCTAAACCCTATCTATGAGAACTCACGCCTCACACGTTTAATGAATGCACATGTGCCAATACACATCCGACACAGGCCTTTCAATTGACACACGCAAGAAAAATAACTAAGGGAGTAAGGCCATCCATAAATGCAGAGAAAAATTAGAGCTAAAACAGGAGAGAGGGTGGGTCGAAGCACCGACGCACACACACCAGAAAGGATGGGTGCTAGAGGAAAATTTTCTGGAAGCGATGCATGTAGGTGCATCGATGCCAGCTCGATAAAAAATCAGTATGGACCCACCTGTCAATGTGTTGCTCTCCGGCCACTATTGTCATTGCCATTCGAGTATTTGTCGGCTACGTCATGCCGCACGATGGAGGAAGACGGAGGGAGATGATGTCGTCGTCACCTCTTTCCTTCCATCGTCATCTCTACTCGCCTCGCCACGACGCCGCAACCACCTCGACCTAGTCACTGTAGAGTTGGATCGAGGCAGCTGAGCCTTGGAGCATGGTCGTGGTTGCCGTATCCAGGGTGCTGATAATCCATCGATAATCAGAAATATCGCCCCCTGGTAAAATTACAAACTGGTTCTGAAGAACTTGTTTTACATAAATTTTATCAAATATAGAGGAATTATTTGCAAAATTTGTTTTGAAAAATCTTGGCTGATATTTTCAACCATTTTTTTTGGCTAAAATTAGATTCAAATTCACATTTTGTTTGAAAATTTTGGCACAAAATTCGCTGATAAATTTTTATTATCACTAATTTTACTTGTGTCAGCCCTCTTGGGTAAAAAGGTTAAATTAGTATTGAAAACCCTGATCGTATCATGGTCGGTGCCATGGGATCAAGCCTTAGGTCATGGTTGATGTCATTGGATCGAGCCATGCATCGAGGTTTCCGTGCTAGATCGAGGCTACGGGAGCTTTGCATCTTGGTCACCGTCGGCAATAGGAAAGGAAGTAGATGCAGTGGATGGGGGAGAGAGATGAGAAGGGGTGGCAAGGAGTGAGTGGGGCCACAAGGAACATGTAGGCATGTCCAACGGTGAGGGCGGCTATCGGAGATGGTGGAATTTGTGGCGACGGCGGCGTTTGGTGTGAGAAGAGAGTGTTTGGTAGAGTGGAGATGGATGGTGTGGTTGAGACAGGGTGGTGATTTTTGTATTTCAGTTTAATGTGTGACAGGTCCCACATGGGGAGAGAGAGGGGAGGGTGCTAAAATATTAGAGAAAAAACGGTTTATAGTACCTGTGTGATGTGGCCCCGCTTCAAACGGTTTTAACTTCTGTTTTTTTTACTTTCGACTTATTTAAACCAGAAATCACTTAAAACATATCGGCTTCTAATTTCAGTTTAGTTTAGTTTAGTTTAGATTTTCCCCCCTTATTCCTTTACATTATCTGTGATAATATAATAGTTTTTCAATTTTTCTTATTATTTATTAAAAAAAGCTAACAGTCACTATAATATATTTTCAGCTAAAAGTTAAAAATTATAACAATAAACTTAAATCAAAAGATAATTGAAGCACCACCGAAGGTGAATAATCTGACACCACTCGACACCGTGGATGGGCTATGAGATCTGAACTCGCAACCTTCCTTTGACAGAGTGGGTGCGTGCTCTCGATGCTGGGTTTGCTGCATGTCAAGGCATGTAGGTCTGGGCACGTTTGCTCAAATCTTGTCTGTCGGTGCAGGATGAAGCACAAGGGAGTCCACGGAGCGTGCGTCGGGGTGCACATCGGGTCACGTCCTCATTTTATCGAGTTTTTTAAAAATTAATATAATATAATTTGATTGATAGTTTATAAATATTTTTATAACCAAGCTACCAAGCCAAGTCAAAATAAAATTTAGTTCATCCAAATTCAACTATTTAATATTTTGTTAATAATAAATATAATTAAAATAATTTTGAAGTAGTGATCGTTTTAGCTTTTAAAAACTTCAGCTTTTAATTTTAGCTTTTTTTCATTATTCACTACACTATCCACTAACTCAGTTCCAGTAAAAAAAAATTACATACAATAAAATTTTAATCAAAAATTAAAAATCATGCTAAAAGATCACCTTCTAAGCGTGTGTAGAGCGGCCTATGGAGTCCCTGCGATGGATGGGCAAAAAGAGGTACAAGCCGTGCAGGTAAACCTTCACATCACGCCCCGACCCTTGCTTCCTGCGGGGCCACACACCATATCAAGCCAGTAAGATCGATCTCTCCGGCCGGCCTGCCACAGAAGATCCCTGGTACTTGTCCTTGCAACAACCGTACGTACGCACATAAACCTGGTGAGGATTAGCCCCCGGCCTGGGATCAAACGTGGGGCGGCCCTCCACGCATCCGCACTCAACCCCGCGACAACGACGCAATTAATCCTCATGTTAATTCTCTCTCTCTCTCTTTCTCTCTCAAAAAAAAAAAACCCTTCATATTGCATGCATTGCATCGGCCGGTTCAATGCTTAGCTTTTGCATGCCTAGATAAAGAGCTAGCTAGAGGATCAATGGGATCGATCCTTCCTCGACAGACTGATACGATTATCACTCTTCAGCTCGGTCGACCTTGAATGCTAGCTGATCCTGAGTTATATTTGTTCGACGATTGACTGATTGGGCTTGATGACTATATATTACTCGATCGGAGCTTATCCGGAATTGATGTGTTGTGGTTGATTAATTAGTTCCAAAGAATCTTTATCAATTCTAGTGATTAAAAGTGTTTCTGTTGTTGCTCTAAAAGAGATTATATTGAAGTTTATATAGAACCTAAGTTTTATAGTATGTAGCAATAGTAAAGGAAAAGCGCTTTTGAAAAACCACTGCCATGTCAAAATGACACAAACTCTCTAGCAGTACTCAGGATTAGACACTCAAGAAACATGTGGCCCTTTATCCTCCTTAAAAAAACATAAACATCAAGCCTTTATGCCCTGGTGCTTGCCTTTTTCTGTCATATATGCACATATTGGACATATAGGAGTAGGAGTAGTACTCATGCGTCAAATAACGATGACTGTTGTTTTTGTTTTGGTTTATATCTTTTGACTGCAGTATATAACTTTTAAACTATTTGTGAGAGAATACGTAATAATAAAAATTCGCTCGTAGTTTTAGCCGATATAAGTAAAATCACTATAATATATATTACAATTAACTTAAAGATCTCACTATAAAAAGACACAGCTGCCCTAGATGGATTACCTGGGACCTAGCTGTCTAGGAATAAGTGGCCAACAAATTAATATTCATGTGATCATGCAAAGGTACAGAACAAAGTTACAAGGTTTCAATTAAGTTTTGCTGTGGAATCCATACAATCAAGGTCCAGATCGTGGATGGTTGCACCTAGCTGCAGCTACAGTGTGTATTAACCAGCACATGTCCTGACCATGACGGTACGTCACAGTATGTGCCGGTGCGCCTGGTACCGTGCAACGTGACGCTCGGAGCAGGTGCGTGTGGATGCCAAGCCCCATTGGCAGGCAGGTCTTTTCACCTGTACCGATCACAGTACAGCCATGGGCCCATCGATATGCATCGCTCCAACCAACTTGTGGTCGTCCCCGAACGAGGAGAAAACCTAGGCTGGTTGTGGTTATCCTTTTCCAAGTGCGCGCGTGAAACTCACGTTGGTTGAGCCTAGTTACTGTATGAATGTATATGTAATCGCATCTGCCAACAAATAGGAAAAATTAACCGGAGCTTAAATAGATCGAAACTTCACTCCATTAAATTTGATAGCCATTTGACCAGTAAATTATTTGTTAGAATTAATGGTGTGCAGTGAAATGCCAACTGGTTTCACTATTCCTTTTGGGCACGAGTGCTGATGTTGACATGCCCGAAACTTTGCCGCACATTTTCCATTGCTCTAGCGCTACACGGAAAATTGATGGGGCCAGTGCGAGGCTGTTTGGTGAAATTAATGGCCAATTTCTTCTTCTCAGCTAATTCAATTAAAGAGAGAGTGTTAATGTGTGCTTTATGAAATGGGGGAATAGGCTGTATTATTTTCAATGATTCAATTTTTTGTCCATGCATGTGTGTTGTTTTACTTCCTCCAATATGACCAAAGTAACGCATACATACATACATACATACATACATACATACATACATACATACATACATACATACATAATAGTAGTGTATATACTGTGGAAATCAATCAGCTAGTCTGGTCAGGACTTACCACAATATATATAGAAACTAACTTACTAGCTTGGTGTTAATTAAATTATTTAAGTGCATCAAGATTTAAGCAGCGTGACATCAATTTGCACTTAGCATTAGTTATATGTAGGGCTGTAAACGAGCTGAGCTCAAGCGAACCTGGCTCAAGCTCGGGCTCGAGCGAATTGGAGTTGATAGTTGAAGTTTTAAACTGAGCTCGAGCTTGGCTTGCTAAGCCTTGGTAACACAAGATAGGCGGCAATCGGTGGAGAGTGGAAGCAAACGTGGCAGGTGGCCGGGCAAGTGGGGTGGGAAGAGATGTGGCCTCTACTGCCATCATGGGCATTGCTAGCATCGCCGGTGTCACCATCGTAGTCACCACCACCTACCCATCGCCATCGCTGTCGCTAAGGTTCGATCCTTATTTAGACAAAAGAGGCCTAGATCTAGACGCCAATGACGAAGGAGGTCCAGATCCCAGGGAGCGGGAGTGTGGGTTACAGCTAGTGGGGAGCTGGAGTGCGGGTCATGGCCTCATAGGAGGAGTGGCTGGACGGAGTGGAGACTTGGTCTATGTAGAGTCTAGGCTAGATGGGAAGATTTTGGGTTGGGCCGCACTTGGGCCAAGCCCTATTGAGCTATTCGAGCTTGACTCGGTAAAAGATCGTGAGCCTGAGATCGGGCTCAAGCTTGACTTGTTTGGAGCTTAAGCCAAGTTCGAATCAAGCCTGGAATGAGTCGAACTCGAGTGAGCCTCGAGGTTTTCTTACGGCTCTAGTTACATGATCTTTTCATATGTATGCACACACACATATACACACATATACATATATACATATAATATGTATGTATGTATGTATATGTATATGTATATGCACAAGGAGTAAATCTAGAGTGGTTATCCTTTCCAAGTGTGCGCGTGAAATTCACGTTGAACCTAATTACTGTACGAATAGCTACGCAATTAATTAAACAGTCGGACTTAAAACTGAAAGACCGGAAAAACACACACTCGTAATATGTGAAAAATGTGTGTCTTGATTCAGCCTTGTCAATCAATCACTCCCTCACACACGCGCGTATCTTTTGTACACATGCATATATATAATCCCATCTGCCAACAAATAGGAAAAATTAACCGGGGCATAAATAGATCAAAACTTAATTCCATTAAATTTGATAGCTATTTGACCAGTAAATTATTTGTTAGAATTAATGGCGTACAATGAAATGCCAACTGGTTTCACTATTCCTTTTGGGCACAAGTGCTGATGTTGACATGCTCGAAATTCTGCCACACATTTTCCATTCCTCAGCGCTACACAGAGAGTTGAAGGTGAAATTAATGGCCAATTTCTTCTTCTCAGCTAATTCAAGTAATGACAGAGTATTCATGTATGCTTAGGAATGGGGAATAGGCTGTATTATTTTCAATGATTCTTTTTTTTTTGTCCATGCATGTGTGTTGTTTTACTTCTTCCAATATGAACAAAGGAAATCATACATGAAACATGCACACACACACTACTGTACGTACGGTAGAAATCAATCAGCTAGTCTGGTCAGGACTTACCACAATATATATGGAGACTAACCTACTAGCTTGGTGTTAATTAAATTAGCAGAATAATTCGTGCAATTGTGCAGCTAGATATTACGACACAGATATCTTTGATGTACAACTCTATTGCATATAATTAAAATACAATTGTATTTATTATACAACTTTAATATCTATATATGATTAATCTATACCGTTATAATTTGGCCCCACAAAAATAAGTGGTGTAGATCCTTCTCTTTTCTCTTAATTAATGTGATAATTTCTAGGATTTTAATTTCTTTTTTATGATTATTGTGGGATTTTTTTGCCCTCAAAACGAATGAGGTGGCTTGAATATCACCACTTGTTTTTGTTTATATAGATTATTTAAGTGCATCAACATTTAAGCAATGCGACATCAATTTACACTTATCATTAATTACATGTAAGGTTGTAAATGAGTTGAGCTCAAGCGAGCCTAGCTTGAGCTTAGTACAGTCTCGAGTCGAGCTTGAGCGAACCAGAGTTGACGGTCGAGCTTTACCCATGCGGCCGTGGGAGACCACCGATTAGCAGTAATTAATCGATCACCGTTACCCGTGTCATGCAGTTTTCCCGTCACCGCACCTTCGCTGTCTCCTATGTTGATGCCATGCAGTTTTGCCCTATCATATACTGTTTTGCCTGATAGAGCGTCGACCATGCTGAGCCCCTCTGTGCAGACGGCTACACCAGTGGTAAACGTGGTCCCGCTATCAGTTAGTCCTCCCACCGTCTGGGATCCACAGCTGCACACCTCGGTTCTAACACGAACGCCAATTGTTTCCTAGACAGAGATGAGGAGGCAGTGAAATAGGATATCACTTTTACATTCAGATACAACACTAGTTTACATTAGTTGAAATTGCTTTTAATGTACTCACAATTTACTGAGGGTGTCATCACGGTTTACTATCAAACCTACCCCGTCATTCAAAGAATGTATGTCATGTTCACAACCATATGCATAACAATTGATTGTCTGATGAAGTTGCTTTTTACTGTACTGATAAAATTACTGGACACGTCGTTTTACTTTACTGCCACACCTTGACTAAATAATGGATACCACTTTCCCTTGAACCGCTGTGCGATAACGGCAGTAGAACGGATACCATATTTACGTCCAAATACAGTCTAATTTACTACCAACTAAAAAATCTTTTATAGTATGCACACATTTACTAAACACATTATTAGAGTTTCCTGTCGCACTTAGCCATAGCGCAATTGGCCATGTGATGTCATCGTTCATAGGCAGGGTCATGGGTTTGTGTCCCGTATATGTTAGGATTGACCCGGTCAGATGATGGAATGGTGTGAGAGTGGGGATGGGCATGTCGCGCGCTCAGTGTACTTGGTTGTAGAACGAGCTTGGTCGAGCCGGGAGTGAAGTGGTTGGAGCGTATAACGGATACCATATTTACATATAAATACATTCTAATTTATTGCTAGTTGAAAAGTTGTTACTATACATGTGTATTTACTAGACGTGTTATTAGAGTTTATTGCCATACTTTGCCGTAACACAAACGGGTGAAGTGACATCATCGTTGGGAGGGGGGGCGTGGGTTGATGTCCCGATTAGGTAGGGATTGATCAAGTAGGGGATGGTATGGCGTGAGAGAGTGGGAATAGGCTGGCCGAGCGCACTTGGTCGGGGAACGGACTCGGTTGGGTCGGGAGTGAAGTGGTTATAGTGTAGATAACTGTACAATAGTGTGTGCGTGTGTTTGTGTATCAGCATTTACAGGACAAATTTCCTGTCACGAGCTTACAGAAAATGTTGACATTATTTCATTAGTGTTGAAAGTTCTTCCTTGTGTAGGCCATACATATATATCCTTTGGAACGACAACCAATCAAGAGAGAAAAATGGTGTCGCACTCCAAGCTTGGACCACAAGAGCAAGTAGTTGATAGAGAACAGGTCCACTCCACTGTGAGATCGATGTAGAAAGCGAATAAATTTAGTGGAAAATATATATATATATATATATATATATATATATATATATATATATATATATATAGTATAATTAACTAGGACACCATGGTCCTGACATCATGATCTAAAATAGTTATTTCACCTATCTACCATGTGCGAAAAATTTTAAATTTTCTAAATATCGAGTTTAACTAGTTTAAACAAATTTGAACTAAAATTCAAACTGCACATGCTTTTTTATGACAGTTTGACTATAGATATGTGCTGATTTTATTTAAAAATCTTTGAAAATTTGTTCAAAATATTTGAATTCGAGTATATTTTTTAAAGGTATGTATTTTATTTGAATTATTATAGATAGGTCTATACCTTAAAATTGAAATTTTTAAAAAATATACCTGAATTTAGGTTGAATTTGTGTATCTAAAATCACGGTGCCGTGACATATAAATACTGCTGGGAGTGCTTCCATGATCTCACAAAAAAGCTGAAAGTACCTTGAATACACTTCCAACATGCAATTAATGGTAAGCTAGGCTTCCTTTCAAGTCTTTGTTTTTCGGAGGTAATGTAAGGGTTCATCTTTGCAGTTGCTGTGACTTTTTGACTAACCAACTTTTTATTCTAAATTTAGCTTAGGATGTTGGAAATGTATCATATGCCATAACTGAGTGCTTCTTACCTGTTTGTATGCTAATATGCAAGCATATGTGTGTAAGTAGCATGTGTATCTCGTATATATGCATATGGGTATCATACACACACACACACACGCAAGCAGATATATGTGTGTGCCTATGTATATATGAGTGTTGGTATCTATAAATTAGATATGGAGGTGTTTATTTAGCATGCATCACGGATGTATATATACATGCTGCTGTCTGCCTTGCTGTGAACAATAGCGTGGCTGGTCATTAGTTGGAGGCTTGGAACAACTAATCTCTTCCTGCTGCCTTCACTCTCCTCTTAATTACTCCACGTTATGATGGAGATTTGTTCTAGAGAGAGAGAGAGAGGGACCACCATGCCCTCTACCTCTCCATTTCTTGCCGTCAGCCCATACTTTTCGGAGTATTTACTCTCTCTCTCTCTAGCTCTCTCTCTCTCTCTCACTCTCTCTGCCTCCCTAGCCATTCTCAAAAGGAGCAGCAGTGACGACACCTAAACCTGCCACGGGATCGAAGTAATAGGGATTTCTTGGCAAAGCTAGCAACAAGGAGTAGAAGGTAGCTCATTTCTGTCGTTGGGAAGAGAGAGCTAGCAGTGCACACAGGCACGGATGGATGCATGAAGACGATGTTGATGCATATCCATACTCAATCCCAGGAGACCACATAAGTACTGCAGCAGCATAAGAGCGAAGGCCAACTCCAAAATGGGGGCAGCAGATAGCTAGCAATAGGGTGTGGATTCCTACCGATATTGTAAGCCCCCACATATCCAATTAGCTGGTCAGCCTCCCCTCTCTCAAAACCCTACCTTGAAATTCTTCTCGCTGCTTTTCTTCTTGTTGCTGTTGTCTTGCACGCACACACACCATGCAAGCATCTCGATCCTTTGAGCACTTCACTTGCCACACAAAAAGCTATGATATGATATAGATGCCTGTGCCTCCATCTTGCACCACGCAAACAGAGTAGCATCTTTGTGAGTAGCTAGCTAGCTACTTCATTGGGAGGAGGTCGATCTACAAAAGCAAGGGAAAGCATCTCTCTCTCTCTCTCTCTCTCTCGCCACTTTCACCAGTCTATATATGTACCATGATATGACACGATGCACCTCTAGAGGGGACACGCCCATCAAATTGGTGAGAGCTAGCCCGTCGATGATGGCCCATCAGCCCCACCTCCTCGACTTCTCGTCGCCTCCGAACCCTGCGATGGCGATGGAGGCGGCCACGCCCTTCGACCACTGCCTCCTCGCCCTCCACGACGCCGGCACCGACATGCGAGGAGGAGGAGGAGGCGTCCCCCACCGTGTCCTTGCCGACACCACGTCATCGTGGCCGCAGGTCTCCCTCTCCCTGTACAACGCGGCCGGCGGATCATTGGTAGGCCATCAGCAGCAACCGTTCACGGCGCCTCCGTCGGTGGCGCATAACCTGCCGTCGACGACCATGCAGCCCTTCCAGCTAAGTAGCTCCAAGTTCCTGGGCCCTGTGAAGGAGCTGCTCGGTGAGTTTTGCAGCCTTGAAGGGGACTTGCACGCCATGAACAGCACCAAGAGAGCTCCGAAAGTCGGCAAGTGGGACGACGTGGAGGCTTCGTCTTCGTGTAGCCCATGGGCCAATCCATCTCTGAGCCCCACGGATCTCGTGGAGCTTGAGAGGAGGAAGGCCAGGCTCTTGTCCATGGTTGAAGAGGTAGGTACACATGTGTTGTTTTCTCCTACTTTTCACTTGTTCTTCCGATCTCTTGGCTAAGTAATTGTTACTCTATTACTAGTTGACCATAATTAGTTACTGTCTACTCGATCTTAGTTTGCAACCTCTCCTTTTCATGAAACCTTTTCTCTTGCAACTTTTGAGTTAGTCCTTCGTGAATTATCACACTTTGAGTTTCTGGTGAGAACTCGTGTGACGTTTCAAGGAAGGAATCCATACACGTCGACATTGGGAATAGTGGACATCTAGTGACACCACCATTATGTGCTTTCGGAAGCTTCTATTCTAGCTCACTCCTATTCACCTTTTCACCTTAGCTTGGCATCTTGCCATCCAGAGTTAGAAGCGGGCCTGTTTGAAACCGCTTTTAGAAGCTGTTTTTAGTTTTTACTACAGTATCTAACTTTTAAACGAAGTATTTTTTTTCAAAATATGGTCTACAAGTTAATTGTATTACATGTTAAAAACTCAACATCTGTACCATCCAAAATCGCAAGCGAGTATCTCTCTCCATAATCTCTATCGCAAACAGCTAAAATTCAAAAATTCAGTCAAAACCCATAAGCCACAGTCACTTTAAATAGACAATTTATTTGCCTAATCTTAATTCCCTGGATATATTTCTGATTCCCCTAGCTTTTTTACTGTATTACACACTAACCTACGCAAATTTTGCTGTGTTTATCTTTGTCTCTTGTGCCAAACATAGTGCACCCTTTTCTATGCAAGTCCAACGATTATATACTCATGTAATACATGCAAGAAAGATGCCATTTTCCCCTGGTTAGTATGGTAAGAAAACACTTATGCATGTATTCACCGCACGTTCCAAATTGATGTACGCAAGGTAAACCGTACCTAGAACTGAAGTATTATATGCACTAATTAATGTGCGCTTGTGTATACGCTTAAATCAAAGGGAGAATTGTGTATACGTATAACCGCACCGCTCAAAACAAGAGAAAAATACTACAACTTATCATTAGAACTTAGTATTCTTCTTCTTGTTGCCTAGCATGACGCGCTTCAATTTAATCTGTGCTGTGTATGAATGAAGGTGGATGGGCGCTACCGGCGATACCGCGAGCAAATGAGGGCGGTGGAGCTGTCGTTCGAGGCGGTGGCCGGCGCCGGCGCGGCGCAGGTGTACACGAAGCTGGCGCTGCGGGCCATGTCGCGGCACTTCCGGTGCCTCAGGGACGCGTTGGTTGGGCAGATACGTGCGCTGAGGAAGGCGATGGGGGAGATGGACGGCGGCGGCGGCGTGGCGGCCGCGCCGGGCGCGACCAAGGGGGACACGCCGAAGCTGAGGGTGCTGGACCAGTGCCTGAGGCAGCAAAGGGCGTTCCAGCAGTCCGGCGCCATCGAGAGCTACCCGTGGCGGCCGCAGCGAGGCCTGCCGGAGCGCGCCGTCGCCATCCTCCGCGCCTGGCTCTTCGAGCACTTCCTCCACCCGTATGAACAGCATCACTGATAAAAATTAATTATACATATGCATGTTCCGATCCCATATTTCCATGTTCTAGCGCTAATTACACTGAACAAATTAAGTAGTAGTACTGCTTACGAGAAATTAAATAGTTGTTATATATTACGACCGGCCGGGGCAAACAAATTTACACAAAATTGATGAAATTGACAGGTATCCAAATGATGTAGACAAGCACATTTTGGCGCGCCAAACCGGTTTATCAAGAAGCCAGGTGCGTGCTTTCAAATCCATGCATGTGTGCGAGAAGCCATAGTACTTCTTTTCTCGATCAGTTCGTTCGATCCAACACTGATCTTTATATGCAACAGTGCATAAGTACAAACGTGAGCCAAATATATGCTACCTTGTTCTCCTTTAATGAAAATCAAATTTCTCCCAATATCCATGTGCACGCATGCATATATACAAAGAACCTCTCCAATTAAAAAAATACAAGTAAGTTCATACAAGATTTCCTTTTCCAGGTCTCCAATTGGTTTATCAATGCAAGGGTGAGGCTGTGGAAGCCAATGATAGAGGACATGTACACGGAAGAAACGAAGCAATCAGATGGCAACCAAAACCCTAGCGGCGGCGGAGTCAGACCTGATCAAAAGAACTTAACAGCGTCGACAGCAACCCTAGGAGAAAGCCACCTTCGCACCGGAAACCCTAGTTCCCTGATTCCATCCATTGTGACCAACGGCGACGGCCATTTCCATAGTTATCCAAGCTTACATGGCGGTGGCGGCGCAGTGTCGCTTACTCTAGGTCTCCAGCAGCAACCGTTTGCATCGTCGATGATGCAGCAGCAATCGCTCATGCTGGAAGAGGAGGAGGAAGAGGCAGTGCTGCCTTACCGGAACCTAATGGGATCTCCGTTGCTGCATGATTTGGCCGAGTAGGAGAGTGTATGTGTGTACGTAATTAAGGAGAGGTTAACATTATTTCATGACTAGAAGGTATGTAGATGAATAAAGACGTACGTACTAGTTGATTTGCTTATATTGTAAAACCATTAATTAATTTGAATTGGTTTCAGAACCGTATCCCTAGTGTTGTTCATTTAAATGCCTATGTTAAGTTACTTTCACTCGATCCTTGATGCAATTGAAGGTGTTGACAATATATATACGCTCTAATTTATCATGCATCTCACTGTGTTGTTATCACTCAAAATTGAGTTGATTTTTGAACGAGAAAGTACTGAAGGGGTGAAATTGTACTGCAAACATGCGCAAGCCACTTTTCAAATTAAGAATACACTTATCTATCTGGACGTAAACTATATTTCTTGCATAGAATCTTAATTGTTTTTTGGCTATGTCTTGTGATATGCATTGATTCATATTCTTTTAGTTATATTTTGTTATGTTTAGCTAATTGTACGTGTTTGGGTACATAACTTACCTAAGATTTGTAGTACTCATTTGGTAAGTCTTGAATGTATGGTGAACATGACACGATTTGCATATATAATTGGTGGGGGAATTAAATATTTAACTGATAAAAACATGAGTCATTATTTGCTTTTTGGTAAGTTTCTTTTGGGAGACTCATTTAATCATGATACAAAGTAGCAGTCCATGCTTTTTTTAAAAAAAAATCAAGACATCATGCAAAACATTTTGCAGCTGATCGAGTTTGGTGATGATCATCTATATTTAAGATTCTTTATTTAGCTGCAGCGTTCAACAATTTTGTGTAAATTAAATATTTTTTAGTACAAGATTTGTTTGAATATATATTGTATTGCCCCTATTTTGCATCATGCATGTAAGGAGCATGAAGGAAGATCTCTGCACGAAGGAGAGGAACATGGAGGAAAGCATGCATACATGCAAGATTGTATGACCGATGGCGGAGATCAGAGGGGACAAATGATCTTTGCCTCTCTTTTGGCTTCAATAAAATCAACCCTCTTTGACTTTTTCACTCAGTTAGCTATGAGAGTTAATAATATCATATGCACAATCAAAATAGGGACAACATAGAAACCAATGAGCCAAAAGAAAATAAGAAGCAGTGAGCCGGCCAAAATCTCACTAGGCCGGTCTGACCGCCGGTTTAAGACTAGGCTAACTGAACTGGGAGGTCTGACCGCTGGTCTAACACTGGTTTGACCACAAGTCTAGCACTTATCTAACCGATCCCCTGTTCCTAAACCAAAAAGAATTTTGCTAGCCCACTATTCTCCTGATCGCTACCGATAATTGTCATAAAGCTACCAACATTCTTGCTAGTCCACTGAAAGAATTTTGCCTATCTTAAGATGGTATTCGTTGTGCTGCTGTCAGCTAAGCACACTTCCTCCATCGGACGCCACGCGCGTTCTAATATAAAATACTTTATTAATATGTAGTAGGGCACAATCAACATATAAACAAAATACTTCCAATATTGAAGCATATCATGCTTTTATTAACTGAATAAATGAATGAATTAATCATCCAACCATCACGAAGGCAAAGTGAGTTTCATAATGCCCTTTGTTGTCCTTTTTTTTGGCTTGGAAAGCATCGACGATGTGTTGCGGTTCTTTATAGATCCATGACCAGTATTCCCACTTGCCACACTTGTAGCAGGTTTGGTCTTATTGACCATAGGGTTTGTCGTTCCGTTTTGGTTTGCTAGGCTTATTTTTCTGTGGAGCATGTGGCTTGTCTTTCTGTGTTACGGCCTTACCCTTCTTTTTCCTTTTCTTCATTATAGGCTTTCGCACCTTGAAGCTCCCAGCGTCCTAGTTATAAAAACCGGACCGGACCGGCGGTTCGATCGGAAAAAACCGAAACCGGTTTGGTTTTCTTATAAGACCGGCCATGCAAGTGAACCGCTTTAAACCAGAAAATTTCCGATTAAACCGGCCGGTTTTGATAAAAACCGAATAAAAACCGGTGCCGGTTGAACCGGACAGACCAACACGCGCGCGCACTCTGAGAAAAATAGGGTGCTACACTTGCCCCACTAGCCAAATGAGCAAGGAACATCTTGTGACATAAAGAAGTTAAGTAGAGTATTAACCTATCTTGAACCGCCGATTTAACCGGTTAATTACCGGTTGGACCATTGAATCGTGAACCAGAAGCTCAAACGGTTCGATAACCGGTCCGGTTTCAATAACTATGCCCAGCGTTGGCCTCATAGCCAGCAGAGCTCTCCGGTGGTTGTGCAACGAAGTTCTTGTGGAGAACTTCATTTTGAGCCTCTGTAACCTGCATAATATCAATCAATTCAGCATACTCCTTGTAGCTGTCTTAACGATAGTTGCGCGCAGGCTGCATTGTACTTGGGTTAAAGGTGAAGAGGGTCTTCTCAATCTTTTGCCTATCCATGATATGCCTGCCATAGAGTTGAAGATTAGTACAAATTCTGTGCAGAGTAGAATTGTACTCTCTTACCATCTTGAAATTAGTAAATCTCAGTCGGATCCATTCCTGCCCTACATGAGGATGAATGGTGTACTTTAGCTTCTCGAACTGCTTCTTCAATGCGATCCACAAGACTAGCGTATTCTTTTCTGCCATGCACTCATTCTTGAGTGTGAGGCAGAGGTGGTGCCTAAAGAAGTGAAGTGTCTGATCATTTTTCCTCAAGGGTGGGTTTGGTATCCTGCGGTACACCAATCCCAATGGCAGTGCAATGCTTATTGGCCTCAAGTACGATCTCGATGTCGAAAATCCAAATCAAGTAATTTTGGTTATACTGAGCTAGCTCCACGATCTTCCGATTCATGATGCCTATCATCTACAAGTGCATAAAAAGAAATTCACAAATTTACTGCAAGTAAATATGCATAAAATAAGTTGGATAATAGTACAAAAGCTCTCGTAGTTGTTTCATAATTTCTTATGAATTTTTCATGAATTTACTGCAAATTGCTTTGATTAAAGGTAATTTTAGATAATTATGATCAATCAAAATAGTAAATAAATACAGTAAAACATAGAAAATAATAAGAATAGTGCTAATTATGCTTCAAATGCTAACAACAATTCAAAATTTGGATTCCTGAGGCCCCTTTATACTGAACTACGAATCTTCAATTTTTTAGGACTAATTCGCTCAATTTCAGAGCTGAGAAAATTTTTGCGCAATTTTCTAATAAAACCACGACCTATCCATAAAATTCAAAGGCCCTTCCTGTAATTTGCAGAGATCAAGTGGGCCTATTTGCAAAATCAGCCCCTCCCCCTTCTTACTTATGGCTCGATCCGACCTAAAGGAGGCATTGGGGTTGGTGAACCCTACCCTAGGCGGCAACAGTGGCGGCTTCGCCCGAAGGTTAGATGGCGACGGTGGCGCTTGTGTGGGAGGTGGCGGTGTCGGCTTCACCCAGGGCCAGGTGGCGTCGGCTTTACCCAAAGGCTGAAGTGGTGGCGATCAGCCGTGCGACGCGGTGGTAGCCCGTGCGAAGCCTATGATGGCGCTCGTGGTGACTTGGCCGTGCGGGGTCGTCGGCGGTTAATCGCGGCGACTGGACCGTGCGGGGTCGGTGACGGCGGCTTGGCCCGGTCGCATACGGGTGGCGTGGCGCGGTGGCTTGTCTCGGTGGCGCGACAACACATATGGGTGCGCGTGGGCGGAACGTCGGCCATGGCTATGTGCGGGCAACGCAGCGTCAGGGCCACGTACGAGCGGTGAGACGGCCATGGCCGTGTGTGGGCTATACAGCACAGATGGCTCTGTGGCGCAGCCCCGCGACACGACGGCATGTACAAGCGGCGCGGCGTGACTATCGACTGCGTTTGGGCGGTGGGGGCGGCAACGAGGTTCTGATTTTTTTGTTCATGTAAGAATTATGCAATCATTATCTATTCTTTTCATGTAATCAACCGATAGGCATTGTGCTGGTGACTTCAAGTTTGCTCGCGGTGGATTATAGTGGATTTGCATTGTAGAAAATAATCTAGAAAGCGAAATTTAAAGTGATTTAGATTACGTAATTTTATCTACGAGTGTCGTGCTTCGATGATTACTTTTTAATCCACCGAAATGATTCGTGCTAATAACATGTTGAGGAACCATCGCTGACAAGTCTAGTCTGAGCAATTACCTCTTAGGTAGAAGATGGATCAAATACAGAATAATGCAAAAACAAAAAAAGTATATTGAATACAGAGAGATAGGAAAACTTTTTTTTATTATTTTTCTTTTCTAAAAGATATAAGATATAATTATTAGAATCTCTTATTTATAGATTAAAGGGTGGGATGTCTATTATGGGCAAGAGTTCAGGTTTGCTAACAATGAAGTCGTAGTTGAGCTCGCCTGGTTGTTGGGCCAAATCATCATGTATCGCTAGGCCCATTAAGATACATGAGTCAGACATTCGGGCCCCTTAGCTATGAGGCTCAGTGAAGAAGATAAGGAAAATCCATGGCTACGACGCGTGTGAGTGGCGACGCACGCACCGAAGCACTGGTCGCGGGGGCGCGGCTCCTCGCGGATGCCGGCGTAGGCCTCGAAGGCACGCCCCAGCCTACCAGCGGATCTAGATACCAATAAATCGGTAAATTATTTAAAAAACTGTTCTGATAAATTATTTATTTTAAAAAATTATAAGTTACAAACCGAAAAGAATTGAACCTATATATGCCCCTGTAGTCGCATAATTTAGATACGTTAAAATTTTTCGTGCTTATAATCTCTTCTAATGTAGTAAATTTCATCTTTTTGTGTCCGTGTTTTATCCGTAAGAATTTTCTATGTTAAATTTATATTTCTTGTTATTTTGATATTATATTTTTGCCGTGTGTTTTTCTAAACACCCGGTGCTGTCGCCGCTGCAACTGTGCCGGACAGTGGCAGGCTGAAACGGAGTGAGTATTAGTATTACATGTAAGCTAGCTGGGAGGGCCCAACTCAGTTAGTAAGTGGCCCGGGCTGAAAAGGCCCCATCAGGCCGGTTCATTGTCTACAAGCTAACGACGAAGACTCGGGAGAAACACAGAGGCAAGGTGCGGCTGTCGGTCGGCCGAAAATTTGCTTCGAATTCTATTAAACCGGACGGATAATCGATCAAAAAATATCTACTTCATTTACACCCCTATGCATATAGCAAGCAAGCTGAAGCACGGCAGGTGACAGCACTGCAGAGAGGTGGCACGTATCAAGTATTCACTTTCACGCATTGCACGCAACCACTAGGTTAATTAGCTGAGATGGAGCTTAAATGGAGTACTAATTGTAGCTTGCCTAATCAAATGGATCGGTCTTTGAGTGCAAATTGAGCTGCAGCTGTTACTATGTGTGTTCCTAACTATGTGAAATGCGTGAAGAAGGAGGGCCCGCTGGTAATGAAGTCGTAGTTGAGCTCGCCCGGTTTAGCCGTCTTCTGCCTGCACGCGTACGTACTCTGTATCAGCATGCATGCAGGATCAGGAGAGTCGATTCAGACAGCAGCTGATCAATCATATATAGACGCTGAGGTAACGTACCACATCTGGTCCTGGATCATCTCGTCGGTGAGGCCGAACTCGCGGAGCTCGTCGACGGTGTGGTGCACGAGGAGGCTGTACCTCCCGCCTTGGCCGGTCTGCATGACCAGGGCGCCGCCGTTGTCGAGGTTGGCGAGGCCCTCGAACTGGCGGACGGTCCACTTGTACCAGCGCATGAGGAAGACGCGCAGGGTGAGGCCGTGCGACACCAGCACCAGGTTCATGTCCGGGCTCCGCTCCCCCGGCGGCTGGAACCGCCCGATGTCGATGTCGGCCCGCAGCGTCTCGCGGAACCCCGTGATCCGGTCGTACACGTCCGCCGCCGACTCGCCGTTCGGGAACCGGTAGAAGAACCGCCCGTACCGCCGCCGGATCTCCTTCTCCACGCGCATCTTCTCCCGGTCCTGGAAGTTCCCTGCATTTTCATTCGTTCGTCCCCAAAACAAAAAAATAATAATTTAGCGAGGGTATGCGAGTCAGACATGCGGGCCCACTAACTATGAGGCGCAGTGAAGAAGAAGATAAGGTAATCCATGGCTGAGACGCGTGTGAGAGCGACGACGCGCGCACCGAAGTCCTGCTCGCGGAGGCGCGGCTCCTCGCGGACGCCGGCGATGCGGTGGGCCTCGAAGGCGCGCCCCAGCCCACGCAGCGTCTCCAGCGTGCGCCGGTACGGGGACACGTAGAAGTACACCTTCCAGTCCTCGCCGCCGCCCTGGTCGTCCGACGACACCAGCCGGCGCACGCGGCGCCCGCACTCCTCGGCGTCGCGCCACCCCTTGGCCGTCAGCCCGATCCGCGGATCCGGCACGCGCGTGTACGCGCCCTCGTCCACGTTCCCCTCACTCTGCCCGTGGCGCACCAGCACGATGCGCCTCGGCCGGGGAGGCGGCGCCGGAGGCTGGTAGTGGTAGTACGGCCGGAGCTCCGGGAAGTGCTGCGACTGCGCGCCATCAGGCGGCAGAGGCAGGCGGCGGCGCGGGACGCCGAGCGTGTCCTCGCAGCAGCGGCACCTCAGGCGGGAGAGCGGCCGCGGAGGTGCAGGCGCCGGGCAATTGGTCGCCGCCATCAATTTTGGCTTTGTTCTCCTCCTACTCCTGGTCACTTTTGTCTACCCTAATTAGCTCGCGTTCTAATTTTTGCGATGAGTCTTTCTTCTAGACATGCTCCACC
Source organism: Melocanna baccifera (assembly GCA_036346265.1). NCBI lineage: Eukaryota > Viridiplantae > Streptophyta > Magnoliopsida > Poales > Poaceae > Melocanna > Melocanna baccifera. Next base: position 18,296,218 of record CM070684.1, on the reverse strand, counting down.
GCTCATATGCGCATGCGTGGCTTGCGACGTGTACGAGCGAAAACTGATACGAGATTTTTTTTGTCAAGTACTTATGTATTGTGCGTCTATTCTTGTCGGGTTAAGTTTTTAAGTAAACTAGTTAATATATAAAACTCAGTACGATATTAGATATTAGAGTAAAAAAAAAAAACTTAAACTCAAAACTCAGATAGCGTAATAAAAAAACTTACATCTTACTTCTATTTCATATATTAGTTCTATGAGAGTTTATATAAGAAAAGTATTAAAGTATAGATGAACTGCCATATTTTTTTCATAAACTTCTATTGATGTCAAACTATATTTTCTAAACTCGTTTGTCCGGTACGATGCTCCACTCAATTGCCTGCTTAGTCGCGGCAATGTGAATATTCTATTCTCCCTGGAATATCACCCCCCCCCCCCCGCGACCCCAGGAAGGTATTGACATTTCCGTGGTTGGAGTATTCATCGTCTGGTTTGGAATGTAGCAACCAGTACAAATTCTTTCGAATTTCATTCCAAGAGTGAAATAAACAGCAAGGGAAAAAGGGAGTAAAATTTAGCAACAAAAAGGAAAAGAAAATGAGCAGAGCAACATCTTTTCTGAAATTGCTCTACATATATTCGTTCCTCTATTTACTTCCCCTATTCTAAACCTGTCTTATCATCGTCATCATCTTCTCTCTCTTTTTTTTTTGTCAATTTTCTTTTGGAGAGCAGAGCGGAGCAGAACAGAACAGACTCCTTTGAGCCAAATCTAAAAACAATCTCAAACTCTTCAGTCCACCCCCGGACTTCCCTCAAAATCACACCATGAATGCATACCAGCCATGAAGCCATGAGAGATCAGATATCCCCTGCAATATGGAGCGTTTCTTAATAACGCCTCGGAGCAAGGGGGGTAATCAGAACCCTCTTCGCCTCGGTCTCCTTCCGAAATCCAGGCACTCGCCGCTTGAGGTTTTATTTCCCGAAACCCCCAACAGGAAGCAACAAATTCGAAGAAACCCTCTCCTTAGGATTTTGTAAAAGGAAGCATCGCCGAATTATGCAAACAACACCCGGACCTTTGGCCTTATCGCCGCTGCAAGCATCCTTACGGCTTTGTAGGAGTAATACGCAAACAACACCCCGAGCTTGCTCGAAATAGATCGCCTGCTACGACGCCGGGAGCGGCAGGGGCAGGGGCAGGAGCAGGGGCGACGCAGCCGCCGGCGGAGGTGGGAAGAGCGGCGTCCGGCAGAGCGGGCACGTGCGCTGTCCGTGATCGGCCCAGCGGTCGAGGCAGGAGCGGTGGAAGACGTGGCGGCACGCCCGCGGGCGGCGCACCTCGGCGGAGCCGTGGAAGTCGCCGAGGCAGACCGCGCAGCCCTCCGGCAGCGGGTCCCCAGTGCCGCCGTCGGAGAGCGCGTCGAAGCGCACCGCGGGGGAGTGCTCCTCCAGGCCGCGGTCAGAGCCGCAGGGGTCGTGGTAGTCGTACTGGTGGTGGTCGGCGTCGGCCCAGACGTCGGCGACGGAGTCGATGTCGGCGCCGGTGAGGCGGAGCAGCCACGACGCAACGCGGCGCAGGTGGCCGAGGAGGAAGAGGAGGTGCAGCACGAGCTTGGGCATCTCCGAGTAGCCGACGGGGAAGCCCATTATAGGTAGAGCGCGCAGGAAGCTAGCTAGAGAAAGAATTGGAGTATACTAACAATAATAATACCAGAAAAGTAGTAATTCTTTTCTTTTTGGTGATGTGGTGCTCTCTTATATCTTCACTCTCCTGTGACAAGAAGAGAGGAGAAAGAAAGCAAGCAAGCTAGAGAGAAAGGAGGGGTGTTCTCACATGACTCTGCTGCAGCTCTGGCCTTTAAAAGGAAAGCAGAGGCAGCAGCAAAACAGCTCATTAAGTGATGGGGGTTGCAGGATGGTGACAGAGATCAACCTACATTTATTTGTAATAGCAGCATCATTATATCTTAATAGTAATACACTGTATATATGTACATGTACAAAGCGTACATATGCGTGGACGTAGATGTACCGCGGTCTGACGATTATTGATTTCTTGATCGGACGGTTCTCGGTTTTTGCGCGCGACAAGGAGAGGACAGTACTACTCTCTGTAGCACGTACATGTACGTGGAGTACGTACTCGTATTTTACTATTTAGCTCGTATTTTGAATTATGTGCGTGCATTAGTAGTATTTGAGTGTGCTATTGGGGTGCAGGCAGCGCAGTGCATGATTGGGCCGGGCGGGTGGAGGAGTTGCTGTCAGAGTGTCAGTGTGTGTCTCCATGTGGGGCAGGCAGGTCAGGTGCGTTTGTCTGCCTCCACGCGCCAATCCATGGATGTGTGGTCCATCACTCGATGGAATCAGCTCAGCTGCTACCCGCCTCTCCCCTCCGTTATCGAAGATACTCTCAATATTACGGCAATTACTCTCAATATTACGGCAATTACTCCAATCCATGTCATATTGAAGTATTTTCGAATTAATATTTAAATATACCAAAAGAGATAAAGATATATAATATATTTATTTAAATGGCACATTAAAAAAGATAGTATGTATTTTTAATAGTATAGAAAAGGCTATATATATGAGTTTTTTTATCGTCCTTGAAAGGTACCATAGCTGTCCAAAGCACTCCGATCTAACAGCTAGAATCGTGTGGTATCTGATGGTACGGCTCCCTTCGTCCGCAACTAGGAGGTGGAGGCACCAGCGCTTTTAGGATAAGAGGGTAATTTTGCTACATAACCCAACCCCGAATTGAACCTAGCGAGTCAACGGCACATTCGCCGCCATTCTTGCACCCTAGGTGGAAGGTGGGCGCAGGCGGCGCGTCCATGGGGCGAGGACGGCAAAGGGCGTGCGGCGGATTTGCACCATGAGTTCGAGTGTGATGCGGCATCCTTTGCTACCTACCTGCTTCATCTTCGAACTGTGCTATCAAGAATTGGGGCTTAGATGCTCGTAACCATAGAGTATGCAACTACTTGTCCGGTTGTTACTGCCTTTTTTCTTTTGAAATTTGATGCATGTGGATGGAATTGAGTTGAACGATCTAGTTAAATACGTGAAATTATTCCCTTAATTAGCACAAAACAATTGGTACAGTCATGTGGGCTTTGGAGTTTTCATATTTTACATAAGATGACTTTAGGAATGTGCTTTAGAGTTCACCGATTCCATTCACTAATTTCTAGAAAATATTCATGTGTATTGAAGCTGTTACCTGTTTTCTCTCACATTACTGAACTGCATGTCTGCAGGTAACTTCAGTTCTAAAGCAATTTTAAGGTTATCTTCCCATTGCCTTATAACATGCATGAAAATTACTATTTATTTATGATCATTGTGCAGATTGAGAGACTTGGATGAACAATTGACGAAGTTGATAAGCTCTATACTCTCTCTTCGAAGGGGAAAAAAGCTCGGCATTGATTGCTCCATGACCAAAAGGATTCAACGCAAAAAGTATATACTCATCTTCTTGGCGACAAGGTGGAAACTGAGCAGCAACATTTTAACATTTTGACTTGATTTTGTGCTTGTCTTCTCAACACTGTGTTTGAGGGAAACATGCTGTGTTAGTTAATGATTGACAAAATCTGGTTGTGAGACTTTTGTTCAACCAGTGAAGTACGATTTTCCACTTTTGTTCTCATCACTGTATATGGTTGTATTACCTTGCCAGTATTTTGTTCATGACTATGCATGGTTCTTTCCAAGTTAAATATATGCAAAAAAAAAAAAGAATTGAAATTTTAGAGGCATTCATCTGAGCTCCTATAGTATACACATTTTTCTTGAGCGAGACAAACTCATCATAGTTGAGAATGGTATATTCTAATTTATATGACTTGAAGTCTGAATGTCGTCGCTGCACGATGAATTGCATCCAGAATGCAAATGATGATGCCGCTGATGCTTGCTACACTATCATAACCCAGAAGAACATTGACCATGACTGCCATACCAAAGAACTAGCTGTCAAATGGAACGTCGATTGCAGTGTGTTGGCTCCTGGTACCTCTCAGGAATGTAAAAAAAAAGCTCTATGAAAAGAATCTCGAGCCTCTTTAACAGCACGCACTAGGTAGAACAGGCACGCACAAAGCAAGCAACACATAACGTGACGATGCATCACAGGAGGCGGCCGGCCGGCCGCGTGCGTGGCGTGGCGTGGCTATTGTACGAAAATATTCCCCCTCACGGCCTCACCTAGCTGTTTCTGGTTGTACAACGCCACCGCCACCACCCCTAGCATGCACGCAGCAGCTGCCATCAGATCACATGCCTCTGCCTATCTTCCCCTCTCCCTTTTCCCCCTTAATCTACTGCTTCCTCATCGATCCTCTCTCTCTCTCTCTCTCTCTCTCTCTCTCTCTCTGCACACACATGAGGACACGACACAAGCTGCACTCTGCTGGCTTGTTGCTGCGGCATGCACGCACGCACAACGGTAGTGCAGTGCTCCAAGGCGGAGGCTAACCACCAGAGCTTGGGTACTGGAAAACCGTGGCTGGTGGCGCCCGAGGTGGGCTGGTCTGGTGCGCAAGACAGGTAGTACAGGGGGGGCACGCATTCACTTGCCGTGCCATGGGATTTCGGGGACACAACATGTGGATCATCTAATCAGCGACCCCTAAATCATGTTTATGTCTCGTGTAATAGAGGTGAATAGCGCCTCATAAATTTTCCCAAACTTATCCTCAAACTCTTCGCTATAGTATATGCAGAGTTATGAAGATCATAATTGAAATCCAAAATCAGCTAGCAATCTCAAAACCAAATAGTCCAGCTCTTGCATTTGGACAGTCTGGTCGGCCACAGAACTGCGGTCTAACCGGCTTTAAGAAGAAAAGAACTGAGAAAAATGATTTAAGAGACATCATCTACTTTGTGTGCGGAAAAGATGATCATATGGCAAAGGACTGTAGCTTCCACAAAATCAGATATGGTGAACAACCAAAGAAGAAGGCTGTCAACGTGATCATAGGCGAGACCTCGACTTCAAGAGAGTATAGTAATTCATTTGTTGTCTTTTTAGCATGTCAATTCATTAATTGGTGGGTTGATACTGGTACTAATGTTCACGTATGTTCTGATATTTTCTTATTTTCTTCTTATCAGGTAGAAGGGGCTTCCTCCGTCCTAATGGAAAATGGCTCATATGCTTCTGTTCTTGGTATTGGCACAATGTATTTGAAGCTTACTTCAGATAAGATTGTCCACTTGAAGAACGTGTATCATACTCCTACAATAAACAAGAACCTTATTAGTGGTTCTCTCCTATGTACGGATGGTTATAAGCTAATTTTTGAGTTAAATAAAGCTGTAATGTCTAAATTTGAAAACTTTGTTGGTAAAAGCTATGAGAGCAGAAGCCCTAAGCCGCACTTGCATTCCTAAAATTTTTTGTCGTCATCATTGCCACAAACTCTTCCCATTGCGATTCTACGAATGGATTCTTGTGGAAGTACATCAAATCCTTCTCTATGTATTGCTTGACAAGCAGGCTCTTAAAGTTCTTCCATATTTTGCACGCAGCTAGCAATGCATGTCGTTGCACGGAGTCCTTGTGTTCTTCTAGGATCTCGAACGATGCAAAACTTCCGTCAGCAGCTCACTTTCTTGAGCTTAAGTCACGGTCTTCCACGAATAGAACATGATCTCAATCCATTCTCGTGCAACTATTCCGACCATTCTCCAGAATGCGGATACTGCTCAGCAGGATTGAGAGGGGCCCAGACGTATCGACATCCGTGATGGTAAATCAACCCTTGGGCTTTTTCAATAATCCTCTTCCAAGGTGCTTGGATTTTGCAGAGAACAACTCATCACACACATCTGACGATGATGACGAAGAATGAGTAGACGATATGTTGGCCTTCTCATATTAATTCTAAATTTGAGCGGTTTTAGCAATGTTTTCATTTTAATTCCAATTATAATTAGGAACATTAACATATTGCAATATATTCAATAAAAAAAGCATGTGAGCATATAAATCTAATATAATGTACAAATTAATGAAACTTGGCAGACTACACAAATATAATGTTAAATGTATTGCTCTCAGGGAGGAGTTGCACAAGTTAAAAGAAATTTGGCCTTCTTTGACTTTTGTCAAGTATTCAATTATAACAGTGAAACAATCTTTAAAGATACTGCTAGTTTAAGCAATTCAACATTATCTCAGTGTAGCATAAATGTCAATAGCAAGCATAAACAACAGATCTCAGTTGAAATCAGACAATAGAGATCGCAACAAGCTACTATAGGGATTAAGTTATATTCAACAATTATAGAATAAATACATGAATATGATTTCAGCAAGATCTAACCACAACAGTAGGCAATACTAAGCAGAAACGATAGCAAATGCAATTGACAGGACCACAAACTACACTCAACAAAGATATTCAATTAACATGTAATAGATTAAACTAGCATAATCAATCTAGAGTATCATTATGATTTTAATTTGATATATAACCTCATCGATCAATTCACAAGCCCACAATCTATCATGCAAAGCCTCCTAGTGCTAGCAACAATCACAAGTTTCAGAGATAATGAATCAGAAACACTAACACGGCTGACCAGAGCACAATAGATATGAAAGAGTAGAGATCAAGCTCGTAGTACTCTAAGATACCATGATGGCAAAAGAGGCTAGGGGAAGGTGGCGTGAGGTCGAGGTACTAGGGCTAGAGGAAGACGACAAAATTGGTACTCACAAGGCTTAGGGAAGGCGGCGTGCTCGGGGGAGAAGGAGGGCCTTGGGCGCGGGGCACGAGGGCAACCAGAGTCAGGGGAGGCGGCGATGGGCTCGGGGGACGAGGGCAGCTAGAGTCAGGCCGGGGAGGTGGCGATGGGCTCGGGGAACGAGGGCAGCCGAAATCAGGCCGGGAAGGTGGCAACGAGCTTGGGGGAGGTGGCGTCGGGCTCTGGGGAGGCAGCGTCGGGTGCGGGGAAGGGCCGTCGAAGTTGGGGAATCGAGGCAGCGATGAGCTGAAGGGACATCAATGTTAAGTGGGGGTTTGGGTGTAGCGTTAGTACAACGCAAACCCTAGCGCAATATATATAGGGGAATAATCGCATATGGTTCTATTTATGAACTGTCTGTGATATTTATTATCACAGACGGTTCTATTTACAAATCGTCTATATTATTTATTATCACAGACGGTTCTAAAATAAAACCGTCTGTGATGCTCAATTATTATAGATGGTTATATTTTTGGACCGTCTGTAATAATGAATCACATACAATTTTACTTTATAACCGTCTGTGATAATGCTTCTCATGGAACTATATATATCACACATTCTCATATACATCAATGCGAATTCACACACACACACACACACACACACACACACACACACACACACATATATATATATATATATATATATATATATATATATATATATATATGACTCATTATCATATACATAAAAACAAATTTACATATACATCACACATTCTTATATACATATAAATGCAAATCCACACACATATATAGCACACATTCTCATATATATATATATATATATATATATATATATATATATATATATATATATATATATATATATATATATATATATATATATAGTGCAAAAACTTAACATATTACACATAAATTTTTCATTCATCCTTCCACTTGGTTATTTCCATTAAAAATAAGACCTTGATGATGATCGACACGTATATAGCTAGTTTCATCATATTGTTCTTCCTCGACCCTTATGCCATTTTTGAAAAAAGGTAACTCGTCAAATTGATTGTATTCTTCCTCGTCCACCACATTATCTACTTCGATAATTTTTTTTCATGAAGAACTATATGGTGCTTCTTATTTGCCTGGTCAGTTACATAGAAAACTTGAATAACTTAGTTAGCGAGTACGAATGGTTCGTCTTTGTATCCTATATGTTTAAGGTTCATGGTAATGACACTATACTTGTCGACCTTCACCTATGAGAGATGGACTCAATGACACCGAAATAAGGAGATCTTGAAAAGTACATAGTCGAGCTCCCAAATCTCCTCTATGAACCCATAGTACGAGTTCCTCAACCCGTCGGTACTGAACATATCTATGCGGACACCGCTGTTCTGGTTAGTACTGTTTTACATCCTGAGACTGTGAATAGAATGTGTACCCATTTATGTCATATCCTTACCATGTCACAACTGTAAATGTTAGCTCTTTTACCAACCATGTCAGCATCTCAAGTTGTGAGCTCCTAGCGACTCACTCCTTTAACCATTAGTTGAAGCGAGTGTTGTGTTGTCTTGTGATCCAAACATACAGTCGTTTTGGATTCTGTTGCTGAAGCATGTTCTTGTGCTGATCGATATACGGGGATACTTCGGTCATGTATTGCAAGGTCATGAAATAGGTTTGAGCATACGCACCTGTTGTGGTTACAGACCAAACAGAGAGAGTGTGTGTAGTGGAGAGTTAGGTGAGCAATACCCTCTCTTCCTCCATGGCTTGTATCGCATATATATAAATCCTCATGGGGCGTGTTTTTATAATTATACCTTTACATCCAAATATCCTTTTAAGGGCAATCACGTCATTACACATGTCCCACTTGGGGCTTACAACTTTCTAACAAACCGACTGGGTTTAGGTGGGGGTCACCCCTACAACAGCGCCCATATCTGGAATAATTACTTTCCTTTTGATGGTCCCGATACCCTTAAGCCTCCCCTCATTGCGAGATTAAAGCACATCTATCGGTTCAACCTGAGCCATGCAATGAATATAAAACTCAATGACTTCTTCAATTGCATAACATTCGACGATGCTGCCCTCCGACCGAGATCGATTTCGTACATAGGACTTGGGAATTCTCATGAATATCTCAAACGAGTACATGCTACGTAGAAATACAGGATAGCATTTTTTATCTCTCACATACTCTCTCTCATCTTAGTTCCCTTCTGCATCGTGAAGCATCTGATCTAGATGCTCATCGTGCAGCCTATCTAAATAGAACCACAATCAACTTTATCCGGCGGTATATCATTTACTTCATCGGCAATGTCATTATTATTATCTTTATGTGTAATATGCTCTTCACCATGACTGGTCCAACGCACATACCTATTTTTGAAATCTCTTCGAATCAAGTGTGCTTCAATCTGCACTTGGTTCTTAAACATCTTTAAATTCTCGCAGTCAACACATGGATAGTAGATATATTCCACCCCCTTATTCAACATATCATCCTCAGCAGCTCTTGTAATAGAAGACAAACCATTAATGTATTCTTCACTCATACGGTTCCTACCGTACATCCAGATTCGGTCCTACGTTACGCATATATAATAATTTAGTATTAAATATTAAATTAATTAATTAGTATACTAGATATATACCACATGCATAGAGGCTTTACTTAACACAAAACCATTTTCTCTATAACCAATTATAACTAACTATTTTGACCAATTTGACCCACATGATCGACGGGCACTGACATTCATGACCAGGTAGAAATAGACTATAACTTGACTAAATTCTAAACCCTAAATCATACTAGATAAAAATAATATTTTCTCCACATCAAGCTAGCTAGATCTAAAATATTTTCAATTCTTCTGTCATCAAAAGTTAGATCTAAATTATAATGCAACTAGAAATAAATTACTAACCATAGGTAATCAAGATTTGATGGATCTTCAATCATTCTTGCGAAATAGTCTCATTTCACCAAATGGCCTCAAAACCTCGCCACCAGCTCAAAGAAGCAGCCTTCATCTGAAATTAAAGATAGAGGGTCGACGGGTCTGTGCGTAATTATTATAGTGGAATTATCACAGACGATTTTTAATACAAACCATCTGTGATGTGTCTTTGATATTTCACAGACGGTTTAAAGAAAAATCTATGATATTTGGTAATATCACAGACGATTCATGGTAAAAACCGTCAGTGATATGAATCGTCTGTGATATTACACCTTCACAGACGGTTTTTAGTATTGACAGCAACACAGATGGTCTCTAAACTAAAACCATCTGTGATAGTATTTAATACTAATAGTTTTAGAAAATCTTCTGTGATGTGACATCTAGTATTAGGCTTTTTGCAGTAGTGGACGTAGATATTAAAGAAGAAAAATGGCTACAGGTTTTGTTTCAAATTTCCCTATCCTTATGCTCAATGTATTATTTTAGAGCCATTCTGAGTGCTTGATTGTGTATTGTAGGCTCATTGGATGCTTTGGTTGACAAGATGTGGTTATGATATGTCGACAAGAGGACCTTTTGCTGAGTGGCCTTCCAATAGTACTAGACCTTTTGCAAACTATGAAGTCTATTTATGAATTAGAAGTTATAACTCTTAATTAGAGATTAAGTGTTAAACATGGACTGTTAAACATGAACCGTTAAATTATTTTGTTCATGTGGTTTCTAGTTTGGACTATTACATTGGCTTGGACTCTTGGATATTGCTGTCCTATCTGCAAAATCGAGCTATGGTGTTGTGTTGTGCTGTCTCACTAAGCCGCTCTTCACACCTAAGGTGATGCGTTTCGTGCTTGATTTAACAGCCAAGTGCACATGATAGCATATGTATTCCATCAACCTAAACGACATTAGTTATCCATCTACGTGTTCTTGTATGGCCTCAAATGTTAAGGGAGCGTTCAGAATAGCGATGACTTCTGGTTGAAATTTTATTATAGCTGATTTATTTTTTACTGTAGCTGAGTTGGCTTATTGGACATAATTAGATTTTAAAAAATATGAAAATAAAAGCGGTATGCTAACCTATCATAGACAATGCAAAAGAATACGGGAAAAAAAAATAAAACACAAAAATACCAAAAAAACAAAAAGATAAAAAAAATAAGTAGTACTCCAAAAACTGAACAGTGCCTATCACTGACGCTAAGAAGCGACGCTGAGCGGGACCTAAAACTCTGAATTATTGGGCCATGTAGTACATGTTCCACACTACGAGAGGTAAATCCATTTGTTATGTTGGCAATGTATGAGCATAGTCGATTAAACACTATGTGATCGAATATTCCAGTTTCTTTGGCCAAACGTGAAACACCAATCTTAGGAAAATCTTGTGGCTGGGTGAGACCGCAAGAAAATAACTTTGATTGCTGCTATGGCAAATCGGCTCATAAGTTATGCCTGTTCATCTGTAGATGGCCTGAAGAACTATACCAAGCCGGCTCATGAGTCCATGAACTGGCTCAAGCCTCCAAGCAAGCCAAGTCGAGTATGATTTCTGGCTCATTTACTAAACAAGTCGAGTCGTATACCTAGTCAAGCTTTGGTGAGCTTGGCTCGAATCGACTCGGCTCAGCTTGTTTCCACCCTTAGTCACGGGCGTATCATGCACAATATCTCTCACTTCTGTCTCGCGCATATATCTTTTCTTCATTTTTTTCATCACTCGTCTCACTCCTTCTAAAAACCACTTCTTTCGACTATCATTATTTATTTTCAAATAAAAATCATCGATCATAACCAAGTGAACACCCTTTATATAGTGTTAGGCTTAGATGGATCGACAACAAATCCGGCCTACACATTTTGTCCGCTATGTATAAGTGACGACGAGGTACATGAGGCGGATGTAAAGTTAGTTTTATGCATGCAATTAATCAATATATAGCTAGCTAGCTGATCATGAACAATGAACAAATGTGTTCGATCAATCGACGAGACAATACACCTGTGCATATATAGGTGCATGAGAGGTTAGATGCATTGGATCGCCACCTGGACACTGAACCGGCCGGCACACCATGTGGATTCGATTAGTTAATTAATCAGCTTAATTAGGCCTATTAAACAAAGCCACCATGCATGGATATCTTGGCCTTGCATGATCGTCAGCTGGCTCGAGGACTGACGAGTCCTGAATCTTGATCGATCTACGTAGTATTATTTCGATTATTTAACTATAGTTACTTGTTAAGTTAATAGGGCATGTGCCGAGGATATAAAAAAAGTGCAGTGCCGTACAAAGCCACGTACCAGTGGTGCCCTCTCCCTGCCTGTAAAGCTGAATTAATGTACACTGAAAATCAAATAATCAAAGAGATGTAGAGGATGCTCGATTGGGCTAAAATTTAGTGATTTGTAATTAAAATTATACTATAATTAACTGAAATTATACTGTAACTGACGATGACTTATTTAACATAATTAACTTTAAAAAAATCTAAAAATAGAAAAAAAACAGATTAGCCAATCTCGTATAATGCAAACGAAAACAAAAAAAAGAACCGATAAAAGATCAAAAAAATACCAAAAAATTAAAAAAATATTATAAATAGTAAAAAATAAACAAAAAACTAGAAATCTAAACCTAAATAAACGTCCCTAGTCATGCACACTTTAAGAAAACAGCGCGCAGACAATTACAAGTCATTGCATGCATGCATACTCTTGACAGTATGCACTCCTACTAGCTAGAGTTAATTACAGCATGCATGCCAAACTAACTAGTAGATTAATATAAAAATTAATTCTCCATAACATTGGTCTAACTTCTCTGAATTTTCTTGTGAGTGTTCTACTTTTGCTGTAGTACATGCATGCATGACAGCATGCATATGTACTTGACAATTCACTAGTCATTGCGTGCTCGATCTACTTCTGATCGAATGTTATATTCTCCGTAGCAAAGCAATACTACGTACGTGGCAGTTGAACTTCGTTAGTAAGTCAATCATACTAATCCCTTGCATTAGTTGCATGCATTTGATCCGTACGTGTACTTTACGGATCCAACGGCGGAGATTGTTCCACCGAGGCCACAGCTAGCGCCCGCTAGCCACCGGATTCACGAATTAATTTGAGAGACCATGTTAAGTCTAAATTTAGTTGTTATGAACCATTGTTATTTGTGGTTGAGTTGAATTTAAATTTTATAAAATTTTTAGAAAATTTAGATTTCAGAGTTGCTATCAGTCAAGGGCGGTCTGACCAATTAGGGTTGACGGTCTAACCGCAAGTCTGGTGTGACCAAACTCTGGATGGATGTCGGATCATCAGTGCGGTGTGATCGGATTCTAGTTGACGACTGCCTTTTTCAGATAACATGTTTTGGAATTGGACATGTGCAGTCCGACCGGCCGGTGTTGGCGGTTGGACCGGAATCAGGTTGAGTGGCGTGACCGGTTTTGAAGGTGAGGTCACATCAGTGGGCCGGTCAGACCATCTGTTGGCTGAAGGTCTAACCAGTACGGTCCAACCGCCATGGGAACTGAGGTCAAACAAATGTGTGTGGCCACAGAACATTGAAAATAGTTCTTGAATTGGATGAGCATGAGCATGGCATGGGTGTCGTTGGTTGATCGTGTTGTGTTGTATGATGCATGGTTTTAACTAACATAAATCGAGTGCATAAAACTTGTGATCAAGATGATTGCTTGGTTTTTAGATGTGCAGGTAACATAGAGAACATTAGAAGTCAATGGTAATGGACCGGGATTAGATGAGGGAGCTGAGATCTGAGCAGTCATGTAAATTCAAATAAGGCTACGTGGCGCGAGAAAGACAAGGATCATGAAGAGGCTAGTTGGTGTATGTGGTGCATCAAGTGATGAGAACGATTTACATAGAGTTGTTACGGGGAGACCGAATGAGTGCAGATGTGACGGCTAGTCATTGAACACTATGAACTATGCGTTAAAGCATATGGAGATGTTTTAAGGTAAAGGTGAACATGGAGTTAAGGAAAGGTGTCTGAAAGCTTTATCAAGGGTATTTTGGTAGTTGACCAAATACTAGTTTGGTGACTTGATTAAAACCATGGCCTGGGGAGGTGCAAAGGTGAAATGGTTTAGGTTAAGGAGAGCTAGAAACGACAAGTGGATCAATCATTAAAGGGTTAACAGTTAAGTCTTATAAACACTTTGAGAAGTATACATGAGTGTGTAAAATCCGTGTTAGTAGAGTAGATAGATTTCCCTGATAGGCTTAATGGGTTGGACCATTAAGGTTGTTGCTGATTATTAAAGGGGGAAGAGGAAGTAGTAGATCAGAGGATTTAGGGATTAAGTTTTTGTTCTACCACATTATCTCGTTCTGTGGTTGTGAGAGAGAAAAATTGAGAGAGCAAAAAGTAGTGCTTTAGTTACACATTGTAATCATCCATTTTCACACTATGGTTGCGAGAGAGAGAAAAATTGAGAGAGAAAGGAGTGGTATTTTGATTGCACCTTGTAATCATTCATGAGTATGTAAATTTCATCATCTACTGAAAATATATCAAAACTTTATCGTAATCATGCTCTTGTTTGCATTTTTACTTGGTTTTGCTTGTTTTTTAGCTAGATTTGCAATTTCATATTCGTAGGACTTCTAATCTAATCTCTCGCTTAAATTAGCTTGCTAGGACATGCGAGAATGGATCTAGTAGACCTTATACCTTATATTCTCACGAGGAAGAAGTAATTTGAGTTTTAAAGTTTTGGGTGTTCTTATGATCTAGATTCAATTCTCTTCAATTTAGTGATATCGAGCTCAAAAATCTTGTGATTCTTGATTGGTTTAGTTTCCTAATGCCTTGAACAAATCTCATGCAAAATTTGAAATTATTTGGATGAGATTTGAATAAGTTCTTAAAATTTAAGTTTTGTTCTGAAAGACTTTTAGGTCTAGAAATAGGTGACCGATCGGACTGAACCCGGACCTACAGTAATATCAGCCCCACAGGTCCGACTAACTTTATGCTTACGGTTTAATCGGTCTTAGGCTGAAGGGTATTAATTTTGTTGGTTTATATTTCTATCCTTGTTTTTGTAAAACATAATTGATAAAATCTTAATTTGGTGACTTTTGAAGTCACTCAAGTAAAAATTTTAAATATCAACAAGGAAAAATTTTAAACAATCATTCACCTCTTGCTACCTGCGTCAGTCCTAGGTAATTCCGCCGTGCATCTACGTCTACTTGTCTTGTCCTAGCTCAATTCCGATTAATTAATTCTTCCTCCTTCTTGCTTAGTCACTTAACCATCGGTGCCACGTGGCACGACGTCCATCCGTCATATATATATATAAATATCGCTCGTTGTTGCTTGCATGATGAGTAACGTGATGGTATCTTGCAGCGATCACAGGGCAGCGCTTCTGGCTGTTCCATGCAGATCGAGTCCCCCGATTTCCTTTTACGAAAGAACAAAAACAGATTTGCTATACGATACGTTTCTAAAAGATTTAGGGATTTCAGTCGAGTTTTCACATTTTTTTTAGACCCCGTACACCGCCGCTCTATCGCACACCGCCGTCAGACGGGCTTCACTCCGACGCCTCATTCTGTGCTAAGATTAAAAGGCTTTTATGGCTCCACAAAAGATGATTCCAATTAACTAATTTCGTACCTGACTCCACAAAAGATGATTCCAATTAACTAATTTCGTACATGAAAGTAGAGGAAAAAAGTTCTTTTAGAAAAGCCAGAGGTAGCATCCATCCTAGAAGTTCTTAGTCTCCTTTGTACTGGCTTCTGCTGATATTTTTTAGCTGTGACTGATGATTTTTAGCTGTAAATAAATAGTAGTGGTTGAAAGAAATGACTTTTAGAAGGAGAGGTCGAATGATGCAAAAAATGAGGGAGAGATACATGCGCGAGACAGGAGCGAAAGGAATATGGTACGTGATGCGTTTGTGATCCCTAATTTATCATTGAAGCTAGATGGAAGCGATATAAATAGAAAATCCGCTTTAAAAAGTTATGTATTTATATTATTTTTTAACTTCTCTGAAAAGAAGCCAAGCAAAAGCCAATAAACCTATAAAGGTTTTCAACGTGCTTCACAAATCACAAGTGGAGTGCCTGGCCCACTTGCCAAGACTACAGTCGTTAGCGAAGATGATGCACGCATCGAGCTCCTCAGGCTCAGCTAATTCAATTAATAGCTAGTGAACAGTTAACTAAAATTAGGTGGTGCTAGCCCTAATTAACTATGAGACATATATAATAATATAGATAACTATTGTCTATAATATCTTTCATATCATTTATAGATGACATTAAATATAGCTTCTACAATGTGTTGTTTTTTTATATATCTCTATAAACAACTCTTTTATGTACAACACGCCTTTTTTTGTTACAGTCAACTACTACAGAAGAAACGATTCAATTCTCTACGCTCCCTATTTTTCCTTTACATTATCTTATATTCTACATGACAAGACTTACGTACAGCTATCTTGTCAATACTACTGCTGTACCTAGCTAAACAGTATTAATTATTTGTTTGCGCAAGCTAGCTGTACATACATCGTTGTCGGTCAGTGTATACACACACGGTAGCGCTATTTAGTGCTTGCGCGCATGATACGCGCGGGTCGCTGACTGCACGCAAGAATTGATGATAACCAGCACGCCAAAAAGTTATTATCATTTCTTAATGAAGTTACCATCGGTTTTTAATGAAGTTATTACCAATCCTTCATAGTGCCAGAAAGTTACTGACGTTTATAAATGAAATTAACATCGGTAGCGAATGAAGTTACTACCGAACGCTGATAGTATATAGTCGATAATAACTTTCCTTACAACAGGCAATAACCTTCCTCACAACAGGTAGCAACAAGAGAGAGAAGATAATAAATGTTGTAATATTTGCGGTATAAGCAATAGTATAAATATAATTCCAATATAATTATAAGCACACAAGAATGACATCAATTCATAAATAAATAACATAGCAAGTATGAAACCATATGAATTGAACATATCATCCATGGCATAACACATATTCATCAAAAGAGATGATACACTTGTAAGTATGAATATGTATGACAATGTGTAAAGCATGTATCAATTAATACTAGCAAGAAGCTCAAGTTTTAATAAATACACTGGACTTATGGTTTTTTATCTTGTTTACAAGCTAAAAATACAATAACTCCTTCACTAAAAATTTAATCTGCTATTCGTTTTCACCATTGTGTTTGAAATTACGAGCTTAACAAAATAAGATATATGTTGAATATGTTTTAACGCTGCGAAAATCATGTTATATGAAGTTATTGTCTATTATAAGGAAAGTACCACCTACTGTGTACTATGATTGTTCGGCAGTAACTTCATTTGCTACCAATGGTAACTTCGTTCACAATAGATGATAACTTTTCTGTCGTTGTGTATTGTGAGTGTTTGACAGTAACTTCGTTCATAATGGATGATAACTTCATACGTAACTGAGAGTAACTTTCCAGAATATGGTGGGTTGGTAGGGCTTCATCACGAGGATAGTAATTTCATTACATATGGATAATAACTTCATGCGTAATCGAAAGTAATTGCAGACATTACAGATGATAAATTTATGTACATTTGATAGTAACTTTACCATAATTAACAAACGCTAGTAACTGAGCATAAAGTGGGATGGTGGATAGTATATCCGATTATCCCATCAAATGCATGCATCATGCATGATACATCGATCGATCGCATTTTGGTTATATAATTAATTTCGACAATGCCCGTCCGCGCGCGCATGCATTATCGAAAGCTGAATGGTAAACATCCATCGCGGGACCGGCCCGGACCTCCTACCATAGCAAAGATGATTGGACTTCAAAAATACCATCGTTATTTCACTGATATGTGTTCTCAGAACTTACCTATCGACCTCACATGTCATAGTGTTTTTTTTATGTATTTATCTTTGCGATGGGACAAAATTAATTTGCCAAGAAGAAGAAGAGAAAGAGGCTTGAGCAGCACTGAACGTGAGGATGAAGAAATAAATTAGGGTTTTTCATTATTGGTTTCTCGTGACCAATAAATAAATTGTCGATTTGTCGCGTACAGTGGCTGTTACTGGTCCTGCGTACCGACGTGGATAGATAAGTGAGGCTACCTGTCAGTGAGCGCGATCGAGATGGACAATGCACAGCACAGCGACGTGCATGCATGTGGCCGGCATGGAAAGCAAAAGAAAGAGATCTTATCCCGCACATACGCCCCTGTCTGCACTGCACAAAACTGATCGATAAATAAATATTTTCAGAGGAAATGATCGATCCGTAAAGTGCCATTCCTCTGAGCTGCGACCATAGTTTTTTTCTACTTTTTTTTTTAAAAAAATAATAGCGGACGATATATACAATTTTAAATTTAAAAACCGTTTATTTTAAAAAATTATTTTATTTATTTTGATTTTTTAAAGAAGCTGAAAAACAAAAAGACAAAGAAACCAAAATGGTGAAGAGAAGACTAAGGACATGGTGCGTGCAAGGTGAAGGTTCGAATGAAATGCTGGGCCCCACGGCCCGGCAGGCGGTGGATGGGCCTGTACCTGCTGACCGACAGGGCAGCAGACAGAATGGGACGGTCAGTGGGCCTAGCCCGCAGTGGAGCTATCGCCTGGGCCAGGCCACTGTCTCCCGGGCCCACCTGACGCCACCCATCTCCATCGCACGTCCCTCTCACGCGCGTGTAGCTTGTCCTGCAGTCACTTCTCTCTCACCACGACTTTGCGTTCTTGTTACCCATACGGCCATGTAAATCAATCTCTCGTGCTGATCTTCTTTCGCAGGCCCATACTGAAACTTCTTCCAAGCGCAGGCCCAGGATCTATCCACCGCAACAAGTGTTGTCAAATTGGGAACTGCCTCTGCAAGCCTCATTTGGGCCAGACTCTTTTGGCCCAGGTTGGTAGGGTTTTTTCAACTACGATTTATATTTTATGGCTATGACTGAAGGTTTTTATGCGAATGTACCAAATACCGATAAATTATTTTAAAAAAACTGTTCTGATAAGTTATTTCAAAAAACAGCGAGAGAAATCATGCTATTTATTTATTCAAAAAAATCATAAACTGAAAAGAAGGGCTTCATCATCTCCTTCCTTTCTCATATCAGCTTTACAGAGGAAGATTGGTTACTAGCTACTTTACTACTTTCCAGAGTCTAAAGTCTTCTCCAAAGGATACACTAAGCCGCAAAGATCCAATGTAGGTTACAGTTAGCATGTCGCACGAGACATGAATCTGACAGGCACCTACCTAGGCCTTTCGAAGGACCTTAACATGTGATTGGTTATAATGTGTACTGCGTTCGTTAATCATACCGCTTAAAGGTTACGTTTCTTTTGTAAGATGCTTTGATAAGAGCAGCAGCTCGGATATATACTAGCATTGTTTCTCTTTTCTCCTCTCCAAAAGCCACCGGTGACAATGCAAATGCAAAAGACAAAACTTTTGTGGCGAACTAAAGGGCATCTTTTATCAGTATGGAGAGTCAGCAGTTTGCTGACCATAGGCCACACCAAAAGCCAATGCTTTCCTTTTTTCCATCTTCTTCCTTTACTTCCATTACATGTGCTTTGCTTGCTCTTGTGATTGGAACAACACCTTACTGTTTCATTTAACTGTCACTGAGAGCGGCTAAACAAGATGGCTACAGAATGTGATGGGTGAGGCTGCAATCTGCAAAGCAGTGATCAATTTAGGTCACAGAGCTACAAAGTCCTTTGCTTTGTGCTTTCATTATCATCGTCCTAATTCCTGAGTAGTACTGGATAGTATGTGCCTTGACCTGTATATGCATGTTCCTTCAGTTCAACAAACGCATGCATAATTCAGCACGATGTCTGAATCATGCCCTGCCGTAGAAACAAGTGGTTACCTTGTTACTGCTGACGTTGACAACTCGGCCGGCGCTCACTACACAATGTGCTACCTGACTGCGTGGCCGAAATTTCAACGAATTTTCTGTCACCACACCGGTCTAGATCTACTAGCAGTTGTCGGAGACGAAGATTTTTACCTGTTGCATCCAGGAGCTGGCCGCCCACGAATGCAGTTGCAGCCAAGTGCAGTACCAACATGGCATGCCGCGTCGCGACAACCGCTTTCGCCATTAATTCCTCTTTGCAATTGGGAGTAGCTCGTCTCTCGGTTTCATCTTTATGCGTTACGCGATATCCGATCATACTGAAGCATGATCTGTGCCAATGCCATCCTCACTAGCACTAGCCAATGATACTGATACCGATGCACCACCAATGCAACTAGCGGAGAGGGAAAGGGGAGTATGTACAGGCGATCAAAGTGATCATCAAAGGTGGTGGATGAGGCAGAGCGCTTTCATACGAGGTGAGCACTCCTCACTACCTCCCCATCCCGCTTTCCTTTGGATTGGATAGTACCGCCTTTTTTGGCAACTGAATAGGACTGCATGCTAACCATGATATGAATGGAGTCAAGTTTGTCGGCCAAACTGTTGGTGATATGCCCTAGAGACGATCTTACAGATGATTGTATCGCTTTTATGTTTATGATATTTTGAATAATACGTTATTTTAGGACGCTCGTCCTCCCTGCTTTTTTTTTCTCGGTTTCTTGATCTTTCTTCTTTACCTTCCATCTCCACCGTCAGCTTGGCGACAAAGGAAACATTTGCACGGGTCAAAAATATCTTGGCAGTTATATATGGCATCTCAGTAACTTTTCATGGCACCGAAGAAAAAAAAATCATGTCAAGATGGATTGTTTCAGGATTCTTAATTACGTTCACACTTAGCCGCCAATTTGATTCTAATTGTCAAGCAATGTGCTTTTTTCAGTTGAATAAATGTGCTATCAGTAGCACCTTTTTTGGGGTAAAAGGGTAATTGCGTATATCCCTCTTTCAGAAGGATCACTGGTAAAAGGCCTATAAATAGTCCATGGCAAGAGCATTGTTACGATCGACAATGTAGGTGACATCTGAAACAGCACGATGTGGGGGATGGCGCGCATCGACGAGTGGAAGCCGGTGATCGCAATGCTGGTCTTTGACCTCATCTCTGCTGTGACAACGGCCTTGATCAAGAAGGCGCTGGAGGAGGGGCTCGACCGTCTGGTACTCATCACGCTGCGACAACTGGTGGCCACGGTCTTCCTTGCTCCGATTGCCTTTTTTAAAGAACGGTACATAAATTTAACTCTCAGCAAATGATTCGAGTTCAGAACTTAAGCTATAATGTGACACTACTGTTGGTTTTGCCGCTTTTTTTTCAGGGGCACAAGGCCTAAGCTCACACTGGAGATCCTTGTGTACCTCTTCTTCAGTGCAGCGTTTGGGTACAGTTGCAAACATGACATCACAATCACTTGCTCGTATTAGTATGACTTGGCCAATCTTTTGTTAAAACTGATTCTGGTTGATTCATTCGTTGCCTTTTGTTCTCTCCCTTTAGCGCTGCGCTCTCTCAATACACCTTCTTCTACGGGTTGCAGTACACGACTGCAACATTTGCCATAACTTTCACCAACATGTCTCCTGTGCTCACTTTCCTCATTGCTGTCCTGCTAAGGTGTTCCAGTTTTCAAACCTGGTACTTCTATGTACTTCGCTGCTTTGTTTTTCCTATGTCTGAAACCTTGGAATACTATTCCTGCAATCAGGGTGGAGTCACTGAACGTGAAGAGCAAGGCAGGAGTCGCCAAGATCATAGGAACACTCATGTCCTTCGCCGGTGTCATGCTCCTTACCCTCTACAAGGGTGTGACATTGACACACCAAGTTGTGCCTTCGGTGAGCTCAGATCACCATGTAGCAACAGCAGAATCTGGCAAGAAGAGCTGGACACTGGGCACTGTAGCATTACTGGCAAACTGCTTGTGCTTCTCCTTTTGGCTTCTGCTGCAGTCCAAGCTCACCAAGAAGTACCCAGCACTCTACTCCAGTACTGCATACATGTTCCTCATCAGTTCCCTGCAAGGCGGGGGCCTGACAGCGGCGATACAAAGGCGAGCATCAGTGTGGGTTTTGACAAGGACAACGGAGATTGTTACAGTACTATACACAGTAAGATGGCCTTATTTTCCATGTCACTTTCTCTTGCTATCTTTACATTGCTTTTGTTCCTGTTAATAAAAGTTATTTTCCCTATTTAGTGAAGCTCTGACAGGCAAGGCAATAACAGTACTTTGATAAATTGCAAAGTGGCTTTTCAGATAGAGACTAATTTTGTAAAGAACCAGTCCAAACTTGTTAAACATGGAAGTAAGCCCACCATTTTTGGCATAAGCAGGAAGAATCATACAGCCAATCTTTTGCTGTAACTGTAGCACTTCATCAACAAAAAACAGAAAGATAAGTCAGCACAGAATTGATTGAATCAAATATATGTTCCAGGGAATTATGGGGTCTGGAGTGGGCTACGTACTGATGACATGGTGCGTCGAGAAGAGAGGGCCAGTGTTCACTTCAGCCTTCATTCCTATCATCCAGATCATGGTTGCCACGATTGATTTCTTCTTTCTCCATGAGAACATCTACCTTGGAAGGTAATCTTTGCCTCAATTACTAAACCAAGATAAGCGTTTTCTCCTTCATTCCTCTTCCTGAAATAATGCATAGTCTTTCGGTAATAGCTGCTGATTGTCAGAATTTTCTTCATGTCATATAAAAAAGGGCATACATTAAGGGTCCAGTAGTACATATATACACCACAGCCAATTTATGAGTGAGTTTTTGGAGTGCTAGAATTGCAATGGCTGGTCCAAATGGCATCACTTTTGTATTTTGTTTTATCCTTGCAGTGTGTTGGGATCCATACTGATGATTCTGGGCCTCTATATTCTGCTGTGGGGAAAGAACAGGGATGCCTCACTAGCATCTGCCAAAGAAGAGGAAGAGGACAAGGAGAAGCAAGTCAAATCATGAGGACCAAACTACACAATGCTTGGGCTGTAAAACTTGGCATAGATTCCTCCCATTTCCTAGTACTACATGGAAAAACTAAGGGGGATATTATAGTACTACTAGTATTGGTGTTGTAGTATGTGTTTTTGTTCGTACAATATGATATATTGCCCTAATTTCCGCAGTTATGCCTAACCGTGCAACACTATCAATCTTTACTCTCCAGTATGTAGCCCAAAATCTGAAGTCGTTTGAGAACGGCGGCATAAGTTGCTCATATTTCAGCACGTAAGAACATCACTATCAGTCACACTGAACATGAAAAGAAAAGAAAAGAAATGTTCTTTGCACGATGTTCGTACCCCCACTCTCCTGTGAGGGCGGCGAATCAATGCTTTGGGATTTGATTTGGACTTAAAGCAATCTTTTGCTTATCAAAGCAGAGACAGTGGGGATTGGATCTTACGAATGGAAAGATGTTTATTGCATGCTCTTAATAGGCCCTAAAACGGACGCATGCCAGTGTTTCAGTGCTAAAACAGCATCCAATGCTCTACAGTAAAAGCGATCCCTGCAGGATTACAAGTTATATTTGCTTGCCAAAACTGAAGAGCTTTAAATTGTTCCACTGCACTACGTAAACAGAGAAATTCCGTTCAGTTGGTTGCGCAATTTGCTCAATGCAAATTGTAGGACCGAGAAGGGCTGAGGAGAAAGACTTGAACGAATTTTGGAATACTTGGAGATGAATGTTTACATCCATTCTCTAGGCACTTACGAAGTATAAGGTTGACATCAAGCTCACTCACAAGAGCAACAACTCATCTCTTCAGAAGTTCTTTCCAAGAAATCTAACTCTCCTCAAATGTTTCACAAGGCTTACCTACTAAGCCACCTTCTCTCCGCCCTTTCATAGTAGAGGCACCAAAGAAACCCTTTTCATCAGCCCTTTAGTTATGTTTCATCCACTTACACAGACTAACCCGTTAACCTAACACTATACTGGATTTTACATTCACACAAGCACGTTTGTCAAAGCACACACATCCATTAACCTGCTAATGGATCAACATTTGATCCACTTAGCATGTTTAGCATATCCATGATCTAAACCACTTAGGCTACCGATGCAGTTTCGCACACCACCACTATTTTTGGTACTGGACAATTTACCAAAATACCTATCTACCATCCTTCCACAAAGCTTCACGTTTTCTTTGTCTTGAAGCAACCCCGTGCTTTGTCTTCAACTCCATGTGGTTCCAATGACTTACCGCCAAGCCCCTCATATGCCAAGATCCCACTGAACCGTCCTCACTTGCAAACGGGTTCAAGTCAATTGGCACGCCACATGCCTTTCCTCGCACCATGACAGCACCCAGAATTATCTGACTGCGCGGACCTCAGCTCCCCCTGAGCTTAGTCCCAGTCTCTTGTTGTTGCCCATTATGTCCATCACCGGTAGCTTCCACTTCGGTCTCTTGTCGTCCCAACTTGTAACCACTTCGCTAGCCTCAGTCATCTTTCGGTGGCATCTTGATCATTTTGGACCTCAGTTTTCCTAGTTTAGTCCCGATTCCTTGACTGCTCTGGACCTAAGTTCTCCTAGCTTAGTCCCGGTCCCATCCATGTCACCATGACTTAGTTCTTAAGTCTTACAACCAACAACAACAATCAAACTGTCACGTAGTACCACACCATACATAAAAATCACCAATTGATACAACTGATGAGCCAAGACCACTTACCTTCAAAGTTTTTCTCTCGGAAGAATCACCAACCCACATAGCCATCTCATGGCTCACAAAGCATCATGGGCATCTCTTTACCTCAAGAGTCCTTACTCAAACTCTACCTACAATGGTTCATGTCCATCTTGTAGCTTGTTTGAGTCCAAACATCTCACCCAGCATTACCGTTCTGGACCTTAATTCTCTAACCAAGTCCTGGTCATTCTCATCGTTGACCATAGTTAATTCTAAGCCGTCTACATAACAATAGACCAAGAAACTATTTTCAGATATAAGTTCTTCACAACCTGACCCACATTAGTTTAAAATAATGCATCATGCAACACATACCTTGATCCTTGTTAGATGTGAATTATACATGTATATTTTTTCTATTGTATAAGGGGTTATCTACATATATGTTATACCTGTATATGTGTATATACTGGTCCATTGGTCTCATAATGAATACAAGCACTATTCATAACATAATATAAGGGCAAACCTAGGGTTTGTTTTCATGAGCCACCACTGGTTCATTCCATTCACCGCCTAGCTTTTCCATTGCGCCCATCAGTCTCCGATGCTGTCGCCGAGGCTCTCCACCTGCCGCCGTAGATCTTCCTCCAAAGAAGCCCGACGAGTGGCTGTTTTATGATGGGACATCCGCCGCTGGGTCTTCTCTTCCTCGATCAGTCATTTATTTTGCCAATAGATTTTTTGTCAAGCCTTCACCGCCAGGTCTTCTCTTCTATCGCCAAGTCTTCTCTTCTATCATGGGGTCTTCTAGCCTAACCAATGTAGATGAGCTCCATCTGGGCTGCCGCCACTCGAAGCCCGATGTCGCTTGTCTGGCCGCTCATCGTCCGCTAGCCTTCACAAGGTCGCAGAGCTTGTCCGGCCGCTCATTGATCGCCAGCCATCGCGAGCTGCTATCGCCAGAGCAGCCATCGCCTACCGAGAGACTTTTCGTCGGGGGCTGCTTTGGTCGTCTGGCTGCCTAAAATGTGGAGGGCAGGATGCATGGAGCAGTGGATGCCGACGGTGGCAATGGTCGCCACCAACGTCATGATCGCCATCATGACCGCCCTGATCAAACAGGCACTGAACCAGGGGATGAACCGGCTGGTCCTCATCACTTTCCGGCAAATGGTGGCCACTGTATTCCTTGGTCCCATTGCCTACTTCAAGGAAAGGTAGTGTCAAAAGCAAAGAAATTTTATAATAATAATAAAGCAACTACTAGTGGCTGGTATTTCACTATTGCTGATCACTATTTTTTCAGGAAAACAAGACCAAAGTTCACAACTGAAATCTTCGTGTACATGTTCCTGAGTGGAATTCTTGGGTAAACACATGGCGCATACTTACACCGAGTTCAGTTTGATTTCATCAGTAATCCTGCATTAATTTTTTTCTTTGGCTTGCATGCTGCAGGCCGGTGCTACTTCAGTACACTCTGTTTGTCAGATTGGAGTACACAACAGCAACATTTGCTATGAATTTCTCCAATATGCTTCCAGTGGTTACTTTCTTGGTATCACTTGCTTTCAGGTAACACCAATTTCTTTCAGAAGCTTGAAACTCTTTTTACTACAAAATCCATTGTTACGTGCTGAAAATACTGTTTACACGCACTGTTCATGTGGGTGAATAGTACCCATAAACAATAACACACGGTGCTAGCTGCGCATGGTAAGATTAGATTAGTTAGAATAGAGATAAGAATAGTTGGTTTTCTTATTAGATATGTTTACTATCTTATAGATATATTCCATTTATTAGAGATGAATTTCTTAAAAATAAATATTATTTCTTAAAGATCAAGTCGAGTTATTCCTATAGAAAAGACAACATGTATCCATTATCAGGAAGGAATGAATAATGAAAAAGTATTTTCAAGTCCCTGATTTCTAGCTCTGGTCTCTCCCCTAGACCGGCTACTCTAGATCTATTTCTCTCTCAATCGGTACCCTCCTTCACTTAGCATCGTTTTACTTTAAGTCATCACCGTCCAACCTTCCTTCGACGGATGACTATCTCCTTGTTATGCTAGTTCGCAATAATTGGTATTATAGCCACTCACCATGGCTTCCAGTGTCGTATTATCTCTCTTGTAAAAGTTAAAAGCTAATAGCAAAGAACATAAGGTTTTCAACCGTGGCCACCATTGCAGCTCGAGGACGAGCTGCCTCACCGTAAGGGGTGTAATATTATAGTCTAATATTCAGGAAAAGTATTGTAGCACGGGTATTGTAGCACGCAACACTATAGCACCAGGTACTGTAGCGCATGTACTGTTCATGTGAGGGTACTGATTGTCATGAGTCTTAGTCCATAACGGGATAAACATCCGTCAAAGTAAGGTCGGATGGCGACAACTTGAGGTAAAGCGGCGCTAGACGAAAGAGGACACCAATTGAGAGCGGAATAGATCTAGAGTAACCAGTGTAAGGGAGAGACCAGAGCTAAGAATCAGAAATATGGAAATACTTCTTCATTATTCATTCCTTCCTGATAATAGATATATGTTGTCCCTTTTATAGGGATAACTCGATTTAATCTCCAAAAAAATAATATCTATTTTTAAAAAACGTATCTCTAATAGATGGAATATATTTAAGATAGTAAACTATCTAATAAGAAAACTAATTATTCTTATCTCTATTCTAACTAATCTAATCTTACCATGCGCAGCTAGCACCGTGGATTATTATTTATGGGTACTATTTACATAAAATTTGTACGCGGAGATTTATATAGCAAGTAAGTTGTAACAATCCGCAACTAGCTAAGATAAAAATTCGGAGATCGCATAGGGACGCCTTAGCATAATTTATTCGCTTATTTAATTAAAATATGAATTCTTCATATCTGTGACCTAACTCGTCACGCGCATTTTAAATACGAGAAAAGCACCGAATTGTAAAAAGAATAATATATCTGAATAACCAGAATTCTTCATATCTGTCTCTCTTCATATCTGAAAAGCATGATAGACTGGAGGATTGCTAGAATCTGGTGAAGACTATATGAATGGATTTAAGTACTACTCAAGTGGAATTCTTTGGATTCGTATTATGAAGAATAGGAGACGAAGGCGACAACCAGAACTATTCCTTTGCTTTAGATAGACAATAACTAGAACATCTCTATTTCTTGAATATTGTAATATTCAAGCCTTTGCGGCTTTGTAAAGAACTTCAGTCCTGCGTGGCGATATTTTGTAATATCATATTTTGTCTCTAATTATTGTTCCGCTGCAACACCCTGATGGGCTTATTATTCGTTAACGCGATGTTCTATTGGCTAAAACGAATAATAATCTGTTGACTAGCATCATTACCCCATAGTAATTGTGCGAGTCGTTTCACATATTGTGTAAGATATCTTTGAGAGCTCAACCTTCTTTCATATGTCAATTCATATTAAGGAGAGATTGTATTTGTATATTATATCTCTTTTGTTTGGTATAGCTTTCTCTCCAATGGCTAGATTCTTATCTACAAAGGATCCTTTCAGGAAAAATGAAATGAAAAGAAAGAAAGGCAAGGAAGAATATGTTCATTGGACCAAAGTTTTTTTTTTAACAAAATAGGGGATAGATCCCACTTACACACCATGCAGCATGGACCAATTCATATTATGGACCAAAGCTTTTGGGATGACATATTGAGTACTCCATATATCATATGTATAAGAGCAAAATCTTCAGCTCTTGTTTGTTTCAGTATACAGACATCCTTCCATAGAGATTTTTACTCCCCCAAAAAGCACTAATCAGGCAAAATTAGAGAAGCTATTTTAGGATCAAAGATTAGCATGCCAGCCAGACTTCTCATAAAATTGCTAACTTTGGTACCTAAAATCTTGCAATGAGTGATTAGTCTGCAGTATGTTGACCCAAAGAATATGCCTTTTACTGGTACATGTTTATTATTATATATCATATAATGCTGTTATGTGTATGATTTAGTATTCTTTTTTCTGTCTAAAGAATGATTTAGAATTCCTTAGCCACTAATGGAAGATTTTGCAACATATCGAATAGCAGTGTAGCATCTATTCCATTTTCAGGGTGTAGTGGCATCTGGCATCGGGTACCTGATGCTCACACACTGTGTGGAGAAGAGAGGCCCTGTGTTCATCGCTGCCTTCAGCCCTGTGTCTCAAATGTTTGTCGCCTCCATTGATCTGTTCATCCTCCATGAGCCACTCTACCTTGGATGGTTACCTTTTTTTTACCTTTTTGAGCAGACACACTCCAACCATTCACTGAAAATTATATATGCCAGTCAAAATCTCTTCTTTTTTATGTTCTTTTTTGTCAGATTAATTATTGTCTATTTCAGGCAATGTTTAAGCTCACTGTTCTTTGGTATTTTATCTTGCAGCGTGCTAGGGTCAGTCCTGGTGATTCTAGGGCCCTACCTTGTTCTATGGGGCAAGAAAGAGGAAGCTGTCAGTAGTACTGCCATTGCTTCGGCAAAGCCAGTGCAAGCAGGAGAAGCTGAAGTAGAACAGCAGCAAGACAAAGTGTGATTCTTCTTCACCTGCAGTTACGTTGTACATCATCACTATGCATGACAGTATGACACATCAATTAGAAATCTGAAACAACCATGTATGTTCTTCCAAGCTCTAACATACTAACATGGAAGGAAAGATGCGCTGAAATATTAATTGTACCTGTCTGTGCTAAGCTGCTGAAAAGAAGTTTTTTTTTTCACACGAGAAACTCGGAATACATTACTAAGATAACAAAATTTACATAGTTCTGTTTTAGTGTTTTTTAGCTACTGCTATTGCGGGTTTACTGTCTTTCTTCCTCTGCCCTCTGTCAAAGTGCACCAAGCACAACCACAGCTAAGACCTAAGAAAGAGAACCATAGCCAAGGCAGCTACAGTTCGACAAAAAAGCAAAGAAGGATATTGATAACAAAACTAGATATAAAAGACTAGTTTTTCTTTTTTTTCCCCATAGATGCATGAATCTATTATCCTACACTTGAGAGTGTCTTTAGCTTCCTTTTCTCAAACGTCCTCTTCATTTTTGTATCTTGAGGGCTTCACTCTGCAGCATATTAGCGCTGGCCACTAAGACCTCTTTCTCCTCTTCCTTGTGGAGTCCTATCTAAAATTTTAGGAATGTGCATATATAACATATGATCTCACAGTTGAAGATTTAATCAATTTCTTTTTAAAACTTGCTTGTTCCTTAGTTTTCATATAGCTCACCTTACAGCCGATAAACCAACCATATGAAAATTTGCTGAAAAGAAGTTCTTTCAACTCTTTCTTTTATTCCGTAGTGTTGTTGTAATTGATATTGAAAAAGGGCCCTGATTAAGGCTACTCATACTAACATTCAAACTTACTCTAATCATACTCAGACTTACCCTGATTATATTGAATGCCAGCTAATCGTCAAATCTCCACACATTAATCTTGTTCTCTTTTTTCTTAGTGGTGAGTGGTGACATGCATTGTTTCAGAGAACACTATTCTGCTCCGGTTCCAAATTGACTAAAGATCCTTAAAGATAGGGCCCTAACTTTCGTCAGAGTCGACATGATCAGGTCAGCAACAACCTGCATCCATCCATTAATTAATTGATGTCTAAATTTAGCCATGAGCTCGTGAATCATTCAATAACAAGCCCTCTCATGGCAGGACACTTGTATCATCCCCCGATTACAAATCCTCACCTCAAAACTCATAAATACCATGCATCACACACGCTACGGCCTGCACAATTAGTTAAAGATCGAGCGCATACAGATACAATTAACCAAGAGGGTCGAGCAGCAATGAAAGAAGGCAACACCATCGTCATGGAGCGCGCGCTGGTGCCACTATGCGTCGCCGCCGTCCTCCTCCTCGCCACCGCCGTTGCGCCCTGCAGCGCGCAGGCGAGCGCGACGACCATCGAGGAGGCGTGCCGGAATGCGGCGATCAGCCACTCGGGCATCACCTACGAGCACTGCGTGTCGTCGCTGGCGTCAGACCACCGGAGCCACGAGGCCCTGGACCTGCACACGCTGGCGGTGGTGGCCACCAAGATCGCCATCGAGCACGCGGCCAGCACGGAGGCTAAGATCGACGACCTCAACGAGGTGGAGGACTCGCCGCACGCGCGCGCCCGCCTCAACCACTGCCTCGAGCTCTACAACGCAGCCGCCGACGTCCTGCGCGACGCCCTCGACAACCTCCACGCGCGCATCTACGGCAAGGCCACCGAGCAGCTCGCCGCCGCGCTCGGCGCCTCCGAGAGCTGCGAGGATGTCTGGAAGGGCGAGGAGCGCGTCCCCGTCGGCGGCCACGACAGGGAGTACGGGCGCATGGCCTTGGTCGCCCTCGGCCTCACCAGCGGCATCGGCATCGCCTGATCATCCCATACATCTCGATCGATCCCGCACGCCATGGTCGTCATAATTAAGCTAGCTATATATAATATAGTCTCCTCTCTCACATTATCTATGTGATTCGATCATCTTGCATGCATGGATGGTCTCTCCTCTGATGGTTTTGGCGCCATGAATGGTGTTGTTTGATTGATTATTTTCTACTTCTTGTCATTTTCTTTCTGGTTTTGATGTCTTGAGGTGTTAGCAAGCAAGAGAGGGGGCAAATTGAGGAAAAGGAAAGAATTGGAAGAGATCAGATCACAATTTGTTTTGTATTGTTATGTATGTGGAGTTTGAGTTTGTGTAGGGTAGGGGACTATATATGTTGCATGGTTTTGCATGCATTTCCTACGAGAGAGAGAGATATATATATATATATATATATATATATATATATATATATATATATATATATATATATATATATATATATATATATATATATAAATATAATACTTTCTACACTGGGTGTAATTACACCTACCTCTAATATACCACCTAAACGAACGAATTATCACTTTGTATATACTCGTATACTAATTATAAGATACTTCAATGTGAACCACATGAAACAATTGCAAGGAAATTCATAGTTTTTAGCATATTTTGTAAATACATTCATATACGCACATAAAAAGGAGTATGTCAAAAAAATCTACATACTATTTCTGAAAAATTATTCATACCACCTCTAATATACCACCTAAACGAACTTGAAATACTCCTTTATCACTTTGGATATACTCATATACTAATTATAAGAGACTTCAATGTGAACCACATGAAAAAATTATAAAGAAGTTCATAGTTTTTAGCATATTTTATAAATACGTTTATATACACATATAAAAAGGAGTATGTAAAAAAATCAGAGTATCTCGTTTAACGGAGAGTATGTACGTGTAGTATACGAGTATTTAAGATCATCTAGGTGGTATGAATAATTTTTCAGATGTAGCATATACATTCTCTTGCACTTTTTTCATATGGTTCACATTGGAGTATCTTATATTTAGTATATGAGTATACCTAAAGTGATAAAGGAGTATTTCAAGTTTGTTTAGGTGGTATATTAGAGATGAGTGTAATTATATCCGGGTGTAGAAAGTATTTTTCATATATATATACTCGTGTAACGGAGAGTATGTACGTATAATATACGAGTATTTAAGATCATCTAGGTGGTATGAATAATTTTTCAGAGATGCTATACACATTTTTTAGATATTTTTTATGTATGTATATGAAGGTATTTATAAAATACACTAAAAATTATGTACTCTCTTGTAATTTTTTTCATGTGGTTCACATTAGAGTATCTTATATTTAATATATGAGTATACCTAAAGTGATAAAGGAGTATTTCAAGTTTGTTTAGGTGGTATATTAGAGGTGGGTGTAATTACACCTGGGTGTAAAAAATATTTTTTCTATATATATAATTACGTCTATCTCTAATATACCACCTAAATAAATTTAAAATACTTCATCACTTTAGATATACTCATGTATTATTTATGAGATACTCTAATATGATATCTTTACTACTTTAAAAGAAGAAGTTGGTGGTTGATGAGTCCTCCATTTTTTTAACCATTCGATCTAATTATGAGATAGAATCTGAACCGTTCTCCCCCACCCACCTCCCCCTCCGCACCCGCCGCCCCGATCCGCTCCCCCTCACTCTCCCCCGCCCTCCCCTCGCTCTCCCACACAACGCCCCCCACCCCCCGTCGCCTCCCCCTCGCTCCCGTCCTCCTCTCCCTGCCTCCGACGGCCGCACCCTCCGCCGGCGCGCGCGCCTCGCTCCCCGTCCTCCTCTCCCCCTCGCCTCACACGGCCGCCCCGCGCCTCCCCTCGCTCCCCTCGTCCTCCTCTCCCCTACCTCCGCACGGCCGCCCCGGCCGCCGCCGCCTCCCTCGCTCCCGCCTCCCCTTGCTCTCCCCGCCGCCCCCACCTCCGCAGATCTCGCTCTCCCCGCCGCCCCACCGCCTCTCTCCCCCGCCTCCCCTCGCTCTCCCTCACCTCCGCAGATCCGCCTCTCCCCCCGCGCGCTCCTCCCCACCCGCGCACGGCGCCCATCACCGCCGCCTCCTCCCCCCATCCGCCGTCGCCGCCACCGCACCCCATCCGACTGCCGCCTCCTCTCCCCATCCGCCGACCGCCACCCCAGCCCATCTGTCTCGTGCCGCCTCCCCACCCAACCGCTGCCGCCGCCTCCCTTCCCATCCGCCGCCGCCGTTGTCTCCCCTCCGCCCCACCGTGTCGACGCATCGCCGCCGCCTCCACCCCTTAACCCTTGCACTGTCCTTGCTTCCCACGTGCGAGGCATCCGGAGGCGAACATCGGAGATGGGTTCTTCAAGCAGGGCAATCAAGCAGGAGAAGTAGATCGATTTGATTCTTCCAATGTTGTATTCTTTAAATCTTGCATGATGGGTGTTTGGTTGGGGGCCTTGGGGCAAAGCTTGCTGGTGTTTGATGATTTCTTGTGCATTCTTGTGCCTTGGTTGGCGATGCTTTCAATTGGTGCCGGGCGCCAACGATCACAAGCAATGATTCCATGGGCACTGATCACGCACTCGATTATCGACTGCTCCCGTGGGTGCTCCACCTCCCATCGCTGCTGTATTGCCTCTCCTCCATTCGTTGATCCTCTGATCTTTTTTTCTTTGTACATGCCGTTATCTTTTTCTATGTGAGGTTAAAATCTTAGCTAATGATGCTACTATATATATTCTCATTCCTTGCAGTCTTGCAGAGGAGGTTTGAGCTAAGAACAATGGATGCTTGGCTTCACTTTTGAGGTTTGTTTTGTCCCCTTTCTGTTGTACATAGGTTTTCGAATTTATCGGCTGAGTTCTTCCTGTTCTAACCGTGCAAATAGATTGGCTGAATATATGCACATGTGGTCGCCACTGACTACAGCCTAAGTCAGTATGCAATTACGCCTTATGTATCATCCTATCCTTTTGTATTTTCCTTTATCCATATTTAGTTCTAAGATCTGTGATGATATGGTGGTCGATGCGTTGCTGTATTTAGTGCTTGCGCAGAATGCTCTGCTACTGTGTTTGCTTGAAATTGTAAACACTTCATGTACTGTACTTTGATATGGCACTATATTAGTACAAATTTTATTTCTAAAATAACTTACGTAAGATATAATGCTCTCTGAAAACAATCTTCATGGCTGCACATTTTAGTTATCTGATTTAGCATCAATGCTAGCATATCATGCAGCAAGCTGTTGACTGCATGGCTGATGCAAGCTAGAAGATGGTGGCCATCTCTTGGTTCGGCGAGTGTGCGGATGTGAGAAGGCAAATTAGCGTGAGGTTCGTAGTCATTTCTCTGTTAGTTTCCTCCCTCTTCTTTTACCTTCCATTACCTTGCAACATTGTTTTTCCGTCGCACTTATTAAATGTATTAAGCAAAGGAAATCATCTTTCTGCAATTGCATACACTTAGTATTGTAAGGTTCGATTATTTATCTGTCTGGGGCTGTCTAATGCAGGTGCTATGTATGATAACAAAATTTTCATAGTTGTTACTTATCTGCCAATGCTCTATTAATATGTTCTCAATGGAAAGTCTCTTTTATCATTGACAGTTTGATTTGATATACCTTTGATATTATAAGTTTATAATTTTGAAAGTTGCACAGACATAGTTCCAATTAAAATCAGCGGCTAAATAGGGACAAACTGTGTATTTCTATTAGCTACATTCGTAGCTGCCCTACTTAGTAGTTCAGGTAGATAGAAAGTAATCCTAATCCTCACTTTTTATGTACCATGCTCAGTTTTCACTGATGTGTAATTATAGTTGATGAGCAAATTGTACTTCAAAAGCAAGGCTAAAACTGTATGATTTAAAAGCCAGTTTATTAATTTTCTATAGAAACTTACTTGTAGCCGTTGGCTATCAAAGCTTGATGAATGACTTAATTTTGATGTGATAATGAATCTGTGATCCACCTTTTATTTGGCTGCGTTATTACTAAACAGATTTGTGTGCAGGTTTCTGAAATGGTTGATAACCCTGGGATAGAAATTTAGAATCAGTAGCTAGATGGTGGCTTTGTTACAAGAAGAATCCTTGCTTGAATATGTTAATATTGTTGTGTTATGGAGTCTTTGGATAAAAAGGAATGAATTGTGTGTTTCAGAATGATAAATGGCTTGGTTTGCAGCTGTTTGAAGGATAATCACGTTGCCTTTAAGGAGTTGGAGGCTGTTTTGCTAGGATATGCAGTTGCAAGTGATGGATCACTACATTGGGTTTGTGGAGACCAAGACGGAGGAGGCAACGAGCATACTGTGGAGATAACGTGCACTGGGATGGCTGGATATATTGTGAAGCAATGTAATTGAAAGGAGCTTGTAGAAGAAGGAACATGTGCAATGTAATGTAATTGAGTAGGAACTTGAGAATAGTAGGTGTGATGAGTAGTGCCTGCTGTTTGGAAAACCCAAGAAAATAGTTGACTGTAATGGTGAACAACATTTGTTGTGGTCCATCTCATAAATAAAATGGAAAAGGGCTACATATATGGCCTTTTGTTAGAGCACATCTGGGAAATATTTTTTGCTTGGAACTATGGCCATGTCCAACCTTTTTTTTGCCTCCAAGAAAGCCACACGAATTGTCTCTACGTGGGCATGCTTTTGGTCGCATCAATTTATCGGCAAGTAATAGTATAGTACTTAGCATGATCATCCTATATATTACATGGATGCACTCTGTCAATACATGCAGTGATGGTTTGTTGTTTCTGATGCATATATTTTAATCTTTCCTGTTATTGATACTATACTTTGATGGTTTTGTTAGAGTACATCTGGGAAATATTTTTTGCTTGGAACTATGGCTCTGTCCAACCTTTTTTTCTGCCTCCAAGAAAGCCACATGAATTGTCTCTACGTGGGCATGCTTTTGATCGCATCAATTTATCGGCAAGTAATAGTGTAGTATTTAGCATGATCATCCTATATATTACATGAATGCACTCTGTCAATACATGCAGTGATGGTTTGTAGTTTCTGATGCATATATTTTAATCTTTCCTGTCATTGATACTATACTTTAATGGTTTTGTTTGTGCCATGGTGCCGTTGCCATGTTTTTTAAGTATTTTGCCACTACCTTTTATGGTGATGCTATCCACGCAACTGGTGAAAAAGAATCTGTTTTTGCTATATTTGTTGGACTTTAGAGACATGATGGTCAGTCCATGCTTCTCTTCTCGAATCTCGATATTGTTGCACGATTGTTTACTTCCATCAATGCTTGTTCTGTATACTATCGAGCATGAACATATACATCTTTGCCTCTTTTTGCGTCAGTTGTATGTGGAAAGTAAGTTTTTCCATACTCTTCATAAACTGTATGAATGCAGCTACTAGATACTTGGTCGAAATAGCCATGAGGGCATAAGGTTGTATGCTGATGCGAGCTCCTCAGGTTCAGTGATTTCAGGTCTACAATGTATCATTTTGTCGATGTAAATGAGTGTAGTTTGCAGTTATACATAAACATCTTTACCCAATTGATGTTGAAAAATGTGCTTGTTCTATCATACTTCACTAATATGATGCTTGATTTATTTATGAGTATGAATATATATATTTTGTTTAATACATGATGATGTAAGATAAAGTTGATATTTATTATTCAATTTGAAATCATATTTGATAGTATGCATCACTTTTATTTAGTTTTTCGTTGCAACGCACGGGTACCTTACTAGTATACAGAAAAATGGTACTGTGCCACCAGGAATACATACTCCTGCTTACGTGTTCGACTGTTAGGCTATTAGGTTGCGCTAGCGCTACCGGGTCAAAGATCGTCGCTACCGGTTTCGATCAATCCGTTTCCGACTTTTGAGGGTTAGATTAGGCGAGGCGAGGGCTTGTTCGCAGTGGGTTGTCGGTGCTGCAAGATTTCCTCCGGCGGTGTGATTTGTGGCGTCGAAGTGCTCCGCTCGTCAGTCCCACCGGCAGTGTGGTGCCGTGGTGTAGATTAGGCGAGGCGAGGGCTTCTTCGTAGCGGGTTGTCAGCGTCGCAAGTTTTCCTCCGGCGGTGTGGCGTCGAGGTGCTCCGCTCGTCAGCCCCACTGGCGGTGCGGTGCCGCGGTGCTGTACAAGGATAGTCAAGCAGGCGGCGACGAGCTAAGCAATCTGCACCTACTGCTTGTCAATTTCTAATGGAGATGCCCCCAAGCTCCTCGCATTCTCTTGATGGCCGTGGGTGCGCCTTCGATCCATCCCCAATTGGCGATGTTCGGTGGCAGAGTCCTCAACCTCATCCTGATTTTGGTCATCCCGAGCTCAATCCAGGTACTCCTTCAATCTCTGTTGTATAAGGACATCAGATTAGTTCGTTGTATGCATTGCAGTGTTGTTCTTTTTGTTAATTGCAAGGTGACGGAATGGTAATGCCTACAGTATAAGAATGTGGTATGCAACCACATCACAGATCTGTTAGATGTTCCTACATGAGCAATTTGGATAAGAATGTAGCATTACATCTCATAAGAAGTAGTATACTTCAATCTCCGCTTACACTCTCTGCTTACACGAATGTACTTCAATCTCCTCTTTTTTCAAAAGGGAAGTTTTCTGTTGCCAATTCATGCATCCATTATTCTTTTTGGGACGATTACTTCCTGCTACGACCACGTATTTGGCTACATTTCTGTGAGGGGGGAAAGAAAAGAGTAGGGACCACAAATCTTAAGAGCTTTCAAAAGAATAATGCAAAATGCTCACTAGTTAAATGCTACTACTATACTTCAATCCTATGATATGAACCTTTTCAGTAGTAAAGCTGTCTAGTATATATTCCTGGAAATTTGTTCAGTGCACAAACATAAGTTTAGTTCATTCTACGCATTGCAGTGCTGTTTTTTTATAATTAGAAGTCAATGGAATGTTAATGCCTAGATTAACTAGTATAAGAATGTGGTATACAACCCTCATCATATATTGCTTAGTTGTTCCTACATGAGTACTTTTGATACGAATGTAGTATTTCATATGTTAAGAAGTAGTATCCCTTTGTTGAGCTCTCTATTTTGTTAAGAACTTGTTATAGCAGCAACGCTTTAAAAATTTACATCCAAATAACTAAAGTAATCTGAGACTAATAAATGTAACATCATCTCTTGTGAAGCAATGCAACTCTTGTACGAACAGTACACAACTCAACTTGATTGAAAGGTGTTATTTCACTAAACTACTGCTTGCTTGTAACAATACAATGGTCACCTCACCCTCGTTCTTTTGAGAAAATATATTACCTATAGCTATGTTGAAGTGACAAGGACCTGACGTCCCGGAGTGCATTTACATAGGCCCTGATCGTTTCAGCTTTTTTCAACTTCAGCTTCTAGTTTCAGCTTTCTTTTCACTATTCACTACACTATCCACTAACTCAGCTACAGTAAAATTTCAGTCAGCTACAGTAAAATTTCAGCCAAAAGCCAGAAGCTATCGTTAAAACGATCACCACCATAATCATTCTAGTATGCTACCCTCAGCTACACTTCGCTACATAATCCTTTTCGAATGTCATTATCCAAGAATTTAATAGAGTTCTTTATTGACTAGATAGGTGAACTTGGTCATAAGTTTTCAATTTAAGACTACACAAGGCTAACAACTGTGTACGTCTCGTACAATGCGTGCTAATTTTTTTACCACACGCTCATTCTTATCAATAATATAAAGTTTGTATTATGATATAGAGTTAGTATTCTATACCTTATATGTCTTCCTTATCTCTATGTGGTATATTCCTCTTGTACTCCCTATATATATTGTTTATTGGGCCTCTTCAATATATACACATAATATTCATAACATGGTATCAAAGCAAAGATTAGAATTAGGGTTACTGTAGCCGCCGCTCTTCCGCATCTACTGCCCCCATGAGGAGCCAACTCTGCTCCTGGAGGCGGCCACCGGCACCGTCGTCTTCATTGTCGACTCTGTTCGATCTCATCATCACCGGCTCGTTTTTGTCCGGATTTGGCTATCGTCGCTGCTGGTAGCCCGTGCTTGTCGTCACCGCTAAATCTCAACGTTCCCCGCTGCCTCTATGTTGGTTCTGTGCCTCGGTGTTGCATTCGTTGTGCGCCGGATCTGGCCGCCGCCCAAATCCTCATCAACCGACCTCCTCCTGAATCCTATTTTCAAGCCGCTGCCTCATCTTTTGCTGCTGCCACCCTCGGGTAGCCAACCTCGTCCACAGATCTGATCTGCCACTGCCGTCGCTGTTGGTGGGAGTCTTCAAGCCACCGTCCTTCGCCAGATCCAGTCGTCACTAGCTTCTTCTTAGCCGATAGTCGCACCGACACCATCCTAGCCGCTTCGTCCCTAGCGGCCTCCACACCCGGATCTGGGCTGGCCTCTTCCTCTCCAAATCCGTCGGCTTTGTCACCGCTGGCTCATGCTCCGGATCCAGCTTGGCCAGGGCTTTCCGTCTACCAGATTCGACCGGATCTAGCTCGCCCCGGTCGCCTCCTCCCGCTGGTCGCCGTTGTTGCAGGAGGCTCCTTGGCCACCGGCTCTACTGGATCCGGCTGGATCAGGTTCGCCTTGGCCGTCTCATCACGTAGTCACCACCGCCCTCTTCTGTGGTCGTCGCCTCCTCAGCTATGAGCTCCCTCCCCCTGCCACCGTAGCCATCTCTCTCTTTCCCCTATGTGTGTGTGCACGGGCGTGTGACTCCTGCGGCTTTGGGTGGAGTTTGCGGGTGGGGAGACCAGAGAGGGAGGGGAGGAGAATTGGAGAAGTGGGGGAAGAACTGTGCTCTCAACTGGTGTGTGCACTGCGCACTAGATTCTTGCTGCTTGCTGAGGATGAGGAGATTTTGGAGCGCTCTCTTTTGTCATAGTTTCTATTGCTGGCTACTGCTATCTGCACCTGCATGTGTGCTAGTTTTCTTTTGAATCCTTTAGTTAATTTTGAATCTTTCGTTGCATCTATTTAAATTCATAGTCATATATCTTCAAGTTCGTCTAAGCCATACAAGTCCACAAATTTCTACGTGAGTTAGTTGATTGCTTTGGTAAGCCTCAGTTCATCCTCTAGGTTTCAGTGTGGTATTTCACATGGCAGTAACCGTCGCTCTTCTCTCTAAGTCGCGCGTAGGTCGTAGAAGTTGTTATGATGCCGCTGCTTCTTTTTGAGCCACCGCTCCGAGTTTTTTAAGGCCGTTGTGCTTCTTCTGCATTGCATTTCTATTGCGCTCCTTGTGCATTACGCTGCCGTCGTCTTAGGCTTTTATCTGCTTTATAGGCTACCACCATACTTTATGGGCTACCGCACGACCTCAGATGGAGATATTCTATTTTAACACAATTCTCAAGAGCCGCATGCTATGACGACGTTTATAAGATTTGGATTTTGGATTTTTTTTCTATTTTAATGTCAACTCTTTCAAATACAATGTTATTGCATCCGCCTTGTATTTGAGGGGGTGTTAAGAATATAGAATTTGTATTCTATTCCTCATGTGTCTTCCTTACCTCTATACGACATATTCCTATTGTATTCCTTATATATATTGCCCATTGGACATCTTCAATATTTACATACAATATTTATAACAATTCTATCTATTTTATTTGCATGAAAAATCATTTACCTACATATAAGCAACGTTGCATACGTGATTACTGGGATAAATAAGTAACAACACTAAAAACACTACATCTTGTAAGTAAACTAAAGCTACAGATCAAATACATAAGGCTAACTACTACATTTCTATACTAACAGCTTACCATTTAACTAATCACATTGCTAAAACTAAAGTTGTATAGGGATAAAAATTACCTTTTCTTAATGCTCACAAGTTAATTTACAACTTACGTAACTACATAACCTTCGAATTTCAAACCGATGTAACTCAAACTGGACGGCCTCCGTTCTATCACTTGCTCGCTCTCTCATATTGCCTCTCGCGGGTTTGAAGAAATGGATGCGGTCTTAGCTTCCTCCTGAGACCGTTTTATTGCAAACTACGCGCATGGTGTTGTCTCACGCTCGGCCGTCCCATTCTACGCCCTAAGAGTGTAGGAACGGCCACATGTAGCGCGCCCTTCGCACTGCGCTTATGAGGAGGCCAAAACCATAAAACATTTGCCACGAAGGCTAAAAGTGCAAAAAAAAAAAAAAAAATCACCCGGGGTGCCACATAAGCGAAAAAAAATCTGAATTTCCGGGTTAGCATTTTAACTCAAATTTCATTTTAATTTGTTTTTATAATTCATTGATTTAACTTAGGTTTGTATTTGTTAATTGTTTTTTTGAAATTTAAACCACAACACAGTTCTAGATAAAATTCAGAAAAATCCAAATAACGTCCAAATGTGTCAAACGTTTTTTTTTTATAAAAATCCAATTTTTTGCAACCTCAAAATTCAGGATGTTACAACAAATCATTGAACTAACAAATGGAATGAAGACCTGATCCAGACGTGATGAGTTACAATCTTGTCGTTTTGAAACCATTGCCATATTTCTTTCAGATTAACAAAAGAAATTCAAAAAAATGGAGTGATCTGAAGGTTGAACAAGCCAGTTTCAGAGATGGTAGGCAACCCAACCCATTAACTTTGTCATTTTCGCAAGTCCCATCCACAAAACAATCAAAATTCATGGGAGATTTGGAGCTTTTTATTTCGTAGTCCCAACTCGTCACTCTCTGAGTAGCAATCAAGGAAAAAAAGGAAAAGGTATACCAAACTAGAGGCTCAAAATACCCAGATGAGCTCTGTACCATTACTTTAGGCTGCAGCATAACTTAAAACTTAAAAGGGGGTAAATTTGCAATGAATCTAATCAATTGTCCATCATCATCTCATGCTCCACCGTTCTTTCGCTGAGCTTCCTCTCTGTCTATCTCTTCAAGTGCACTCCAGAGCTTGGGGTCTTCATAATCCTTGATCAGCAATGCGGCACCTGCATCCAGTAGGGACTTTTCTGGGTTCCTGGTCACCACACCGATGACAGGCATTCCTGCGGCAACGCCTGCACGTATGCCAGAAGCAGAATCCTGCAATCAAAACACGCATTAGCACGTATCTGCAGATCCATTCAGATGGAAAGTTCAATAGATGCAAATAGAACTATAGACATACCTCAAAGACAAAGGTGTGTGCTGCAGACACTTGAAGCTCCTTGAGGGCCTTCAGATACGGGTATGGGGCAGGTTTTGGCTTCTCGCATTCACCTCCAACAATCACGGCCTGGAAGAAGTCTGACAGCCCAAGAAGGGAGATCATGAGCTCTGCATTAATCCTGGGGGCATTGGTTACTGCTGCGCACTTGTAGCCGCGATCTTTGACCCACTGAACCACTTTGGCAAGGCCTTTCACAGGTTCCAAGCGCTCCTTCGCCAAACTGTGACAACGGAACAGCCTTAAATATTCAGCTCGGGAAATCATACCAACTAGCAGTTCTCAAAAGCAATAATGAAAAAGGGATGAAAAAGTTAGCAGCGAACGGATCTCATAAGAAATCACTAGCCCCTCAACAATCTTACATGACACCCAATGCTGGTGTCGCTCCCTTATCAGATGTCTTGATGATTTTCTACGCTCAGTAAGTACTGTAAACTCAAAGTGCGCTGTGAATTATACAAGTATCTTGAAACAAGACGATACCATGCACAGTTATGTACCTTCTATATTTAGCTTCCTTGTCCTCTAGGAATTTCAGCCCCTTCTCGAGCTCCCAATCTGGAAATAAGTTCTGAGCGGCTTCAATATCACTCCTTCCAGCAATATTTTTTATGAAGAACTCATCATCTATCGGCACACCATTGTTGTACCCAATCTGCGTAGTCACTTGCTCAATCAGCTTTTTAGTAGAAGTAAAGGAGAACAAATGCCCTGCAGTTTAAAAACCCATACCTCAAGAAGCATTTCTTGGAAAGCCACATGATGAAGAGGGTCTGAATCACACAGGGTCCCATCAATGTCAAATAGAACTGCCTCAACCGGAACAGTTGCTGCGAGAAAACTGTGAAGAAATGGCAGTATTGATCATTCGGCACTCACAAATTTCTAAGTGGTGAATAATAAATCTTAAAATGCACATAATTGCCATTATTCAATGCTATTCAGGCAACTCAACAGTGCACGGTCTGGAAACAGCCGAAAAACCGAACACACAGCTTTCAGCTCACCCCAGCCCCAAATGAGCGTTTGAAATAAACCCGGTTACGGGCATGTTCTTTTTAGTTTCTCAAAAACGGTTTTTGATATTTGCTATAGTACCTAACTTTCAAACAAAGTATTTTTTTAATATAGAGTCTACAAATTAATTATAGTACACGTTAAAAACCCAACATCTATACCATTTAAAATCGCAAACGAGTATCTCTCTCCGTAATCTCTGTCGCAAACAGCTAAAATTCAAAAATTTCAATCAAAAGCTATAAACCACAGCAAAAAAGAACAAGCCCAAATCACAGATAGCCAAATGCTGTCCGACTACCATTTTTCGGTTTCACAGATAGGCAGAAAAAAAAACCATGGAATGGATACGTATACTTTCTGAACCAAATCAAATTGGCAAGTGCATGCAGAGATCTGCCAACAGTCAACAATATATGTGGGTGTTACTACAATGCAAATTCCTGTACTGAGTGACCCATCTTATAATTTTATCAAGATGACCGAGTTACAAAGCTTGCGAACAAATGAACACAGACAATGAGCCATGAGCCATCGTTTACAAAGATTCTACCCTGATTTACACACGCGCAAACATCAGTTGCCGAACGATTTGTCTTCCTCTGCCTTTTCTACTGGGTCGCTTGTCAATCAAGAGCCTTGCTCATGGCTACAGGTTAGTACTTGTGTCCAATCCATGTGGGTTCCCCAAGATCTACGACTATCCCCTTTAGGAGTACAGTTCGATTCACCATATCGAATAAAATCCGCCTTCCGCGAGTCCACGATGGATCACGAAACAACCTTCCGTGAGTCTACGGTGGATCACGAAACAAGA
This sequence comes from Melocanna baccifera, assembly GCA_036346265.1. Classification (NCBI taxonomy): domain Eukaryota; kingdom Viridiplantae; phylum Streptophyta; class Magnoliopsida; order Poales; family Poaceae; genus Melocanna; species Melocanna baccifera. The sequence goes on along the minus strand of CM070684.1, from coordinate 18,252,397 downwards.
AGAGCAGATTACGAACGAGAAGAACCCACATAGGAACCGAACGGACACAAGAAATCTGCTCCGCTAAAACAACCGAACGGAAAAAAAGAAAAGAAACGGAGCGTACCTGACAGCGGAATTGCTATTGGGGGTGGTAGCCGCCATAAGGAGGACCCCGGAGTTGCTGCGGCGATGGGGACGACGAGATCAGCGAACAATCGTGGAGGGGGAGAGAAGGGATACGCTACTCTAGCAACACCAATGGCTTTTCCAGTCCGTGGCCTCCCTTTTTTCCCGATGCATCTGTGCTCTGGTTTTAAAGGCTGCCTTCCACGGATCTGGGTCCGCCTGATTTTGTGGCCCATTTGGCCTCTTCTCCTCCTTTCATGCCTACTCTTTTGGGCCCCATCCGCAATGATTCTCCTACACTTGTCACGCCGATTGCTTCTCCTCTACCAATCGGACCCGCTTATTTGCTTCAGCTTCTAATTTTTACTTTTTTTTTCACTATTTAGTATTTCATATTTTTTTTGAATTCTTTTAGATATTTTAGGTTTTTTTGTATTTTCTTTTTTTCCGTGTTCCTTTATATTGTCCCTAATGGGTTAACATGTTTTTTCTATTTTTAAATTTTTTTAAATTAATTAAGCTCAAAAAGCCAAATCAACTACAGTAAAAAAAACCAGCTACAGTAAAATTTCAGTCAAAAGCCATCGCTAAAACGAGCGCCCCCTAGGCCTCTTATACAATAACTAACTTTAAATGAAATATCTTTTAAGATAGAGTTTATAAATTGATTATATTACATACTATAAGGACTTTATTTATATCGGCTAAAACTGCACATGAGTTTCTGTTACTTTGTATTCTCTCTCACAAATAATTTAAAAACCATTAGATGTAGCTAAAAGCCATAAATTGACGCCAGATAGAACAAACCCTCTGTCTGGGCTCCTGCGAGTCTGCTATTATTAATGAGTAAATTTGTCTACTACCATCGTAAAGACTCACAACTTGAAAATACCATCGCAAAAAAAGGGGCTGCAAAATACCATGCAAAGAAAAAATTATTGGAAATATCATCACTGTGATATTTTTCATCCAAAGGCTACAAAATGACCATTTTACTCCTTTATTCTTTTTCTTTTCTTTGTATTTCTATTATCTTACCTCATCATCGCCCATGCATGCCTTTGCTCCCTCCAAACACTCTTAGTCTCATACGCGTGTCTTCAACCTCCCTTCTCCCTCCAAAATTTTCTCTCCAAATTAGAGGCAGAGGCATCATTTCTGATTGTTTTCTCTCCAAATTGGATGTTAACTATGGTCATAGACAGAGAAGCTAACGGAGATAGTATTTTTAATATTTTTTGTTTTTGTGATGGTATTTTACAGTCCCTCTCTTTTGTCATGGTATTATCTGAATTACAAATTTTTATGATGGTATTGAACAAAGTTGCTCTTAATTAATTTACAGAAGGGTGATTTTTTTTAAAATTTTTTGAACCGAGTAATAATTCTTGAAAGCAAAACAAAGACAGAAAAAAGTCAAATAAATTCTACCACTGTGTAGTCTTCTATTGCAAGATATTCAACATTATCATTTTTCCCCTTTGTTTCTTCGAAGAACTATCTAATCCTTTTCTGTTGCAAGGGAATCTCCTTTTTTTAGGGGGGTCTTTTAAGGCAAATGCCATTATAAACTGTTGCAAAACCATCATATTTTCCAATTTCGGCCGCCTCGGCACAGCAATATGTGGATGGAGCCCAATTCCCACAGGCCCCAATATGCTCTCACAAAGCAAATACTAGCAGCATCTTGCTATAGCGACCGGTCCATCTCATCTCAAAGAATAAATACCTCTTGATGCTTGCAACAGACGGCATCATTGCACTCCAACCAATTCTCTAAACTAGGCGAAAGTATACGTGATGATGTGACTCCTCGGTTCATGTAATCTTACAGCTGTGACATAACCTGATGAATTGAGAAATGAGAATAATAGAAGGCAATAATGTAAGCTGGGTGGAAACATTTGTGCATTTTTGATCCTCTCATGCCATTTACTAGGACATTGTTGGGATACAAGTAGACTTTCTACCGCAAAAATCAGGAAGTCATACAAGTAAGAGATCATATATCGTTACCACTAGACGTATAGTGCAGCGCAAGTAGAGTTAGAGCAGTCAATTCAACGAAGAGTGTGTCGATATAGTGGAAATAGTTGATCATCCTTCGGCCAACCGTCTCCTCCTCACAATCATCCCAATCAGCGTCGCAGTCGTAGCAGTGCTTTTACCGAGGTTCACACGTCGGGGGATGGAACATTAGCACCAGCGCATGGCAGTGATTATGAGAGGTAATGGCTAAAGTTTCAATGGGTGTGTTTTAGGGATGCCTCTCTCAGCTCCCACACCTTTCCTTATATAGCACCTAATTGGATTCTTATCCGATACGAGTAGAGATCGAATCCCACTCGGAAACTATCATCCGGGCTCTTATGGTTATAGCCCATTAAATATGTGACCCTATAGGTTCGTGTATATTTGGCCATGAGCCGAAAAATCCTTTCCGGTCTATAAGTCAGTAGCGGTCCGTAGCAGGATATAACGACTCTTAAACAAACATAAAGATCATATCGGACGAAGCTATATAGTATTTATGTACCGATCCCTTTGTCTCATAATACTAGATCGAATTCAAGGCGAGAAACGTGACATCCTATGATATCTCGATCGTTCACTCGAATCTACAATTGATTACTCAGTTGTGATTGAATCCTCAATGACATTCGGCATGGCTCTGTACTTTCTTAATCCAACCACATCGAGGGGCCAAAGATGTCTCTCCTGTTATATAGGAGGGGCAAATTACATCTTGATCGCTCATATCCCTCTGTATGTTTCTAGTAAACCCGAAAGCTACATTTATGACTACCTAGTTACGGAGTAGCGTTTGGTAACCCCTAAGGAAACTATTACACATGTAGTAAACAATGACGATCTCAAGTCTAAAAATCCTACATACACTATATATGAGACCAGCAAATGACACTTAATAATATAACAATTCCCGCAGTATCTCATAGTGGATCAATCCAATATCATGTTCTCTAATATATGTCTATATTATTGATTTGATATCATATATCTGTGATTCGTGAAACATGATCATCAATCAATACATGTATTAATATGTAAATTATAATTGTCCCACATAATAATATAAGATCAGAGATAATTTAGAATAACATCAAAACATGAATAGAGAGTTCCATGAATAAGTCACATACTTATTGATCAATATGAAAGATATTTATTTAAGAGACAAAATAACATTATTATTCAAATGATCATAAATATAGAAGTGATATAATCATCTCCATGATTACCTCTAGGACACACCACATTTGATTTTGATTGCTTGCTTGCAATTAGTTCCAAACTACTGGACAGCGCTAGCGCTCATAGTGGTCCAAGCAAACTTCTTTTGGCTCGCTTTGTCACTGCAACTGCAATGTTGGTCCTGGCACGAGAAAAATACCAATCCGAACATGAACCCCAAGTATCAGCAACGACGGGGCATAACCATCCCCTCTTTGTGTGCTTCTTCGCCATTCGCATAGCAAAAATATCCCCCTATTTTGACAGTTTCATGGAATAGCTAATAAGCTTCATTGCCTCTAGTTTAACTCCTCGAATGGAAGCTTCGTATGCGCACCCATCTCGCCCTGTGCTGACAGCATCACATCATTCTGTCGAACTAAAATGCCATCTTCAGTACCATGACAAGGCTCTGACTCATTTGATCCAACTAGGTTGAACCCCATATCCTTTTCCACCCTATTCTCCATCATCTCCCTTCTTCCTTCCGTGGCATAAATGTTCGACAGGAGCACATACGAGCCGACCTCTGTTGGCTTCATTTCGATCAACTCTCTTTCCAACAAACTCTCCAAGTTTGGAGTTGTTCTAAGTTCGAGAAGCAGACATAAGGGTGCCCCACAATGCCGGGTGACACCTTCCCTTGCAAGTTATCGATGAGGTTCTCCGAGTCTTTGAGAAGTCCGGCACGACCAAGGAGGTCCATCATACAGCCAAAATGGTCAGCCTTGGGCTCAACACTGTGGAAGCTGAACATCCTGTCGAAACACCACCAGCCTTCAAGCACCAAGACACCATGAGCACATGAGCTCAAGACATAGATGAAAGTCGTCTCATTAGGCTTAGGCCCACTCCTCTCCATCTCCAAGAACAACTCAAGAGCCTTCTTGCTCTGTCCATAAACAAACCATAACATATCATGAACCGCCGGTGAAAAAAACCTTCCCTCACAAAATCATTTGAGCAATACATCCATTTCAATTCTTATAGAATGCACATCATCTGTATAAGAACACAACAAACAAAAATCTAAAGCTGGAGTATTGCTTCAAACGAAGAGGCTCAACTGCCATACGTGACACATTTAAATATATTGGAGCTCACCTTTGCATTTATACCATATATCTTATCACCAATCTCAAAGCTTCTTTTTCCCCATGCCTTATCGCCTTTCCCTTACATTTACTTCCCTATGCACGCCATGCAGAGAACGAGGTCATCAGGTGGGCAGCCGCAGCACAAGGCTACGCTCATGGCCATTGGCCCAGTCGTGCCCCGTACTGCCTTCATGTCCGCCATGCCTGAGGGTGAGGTCGCTAGGCGGGCAACCACTGGGGCAAGGCCTGTGCCTACAACCATTGGCTCCCATCGCGGCCCGTGGCACCTCACGACCATGACACCGCCATCACATCGACCCAGATCTAGCGTGTCCACCTCCCTGCCTACCATGGCAAAGGTCGAGGTCGCTAGGCGGGCGGCCACAGGGCAAGGCCTGCGCTCACCACCCCCTGTGCTTGGACCCTCTCCGACAACCTCTCACCATGACTCACTCCATTAGATCTCATCATCGACCACACCATTGAGATGAAGCAGTGGCGGAACCAAGATTTGACTACGCCCCGAGCTGAACTTTCACAACCTAAAACTAACGTCAATTTGTACCCATACCACGATATAACAAAAGTATATCATAATTGGCTAATTGCATTACTGATATGAAATTTGAATTCAATACTAAACAAATAAACATAAAACATAATAAGAAAAACATGGCATGATAACAAAAATATAAAAAAATGGCTAATTGCAATGAGGAGGGAGGATCTGGCCTGGGGAGGACGAGGTTCGAGGGGGACGGGCCCGCTGGGATCTGGGGACGAGGGGGGCGGCGGCTGGCGAGGGACGAGTAGGGGCGGTCGGCGGGAGGAGAGAGAGGAGGAGAGGAGGAGAGGGTGGCGGGGCGGTGGGAGGGGATGGGGCGGCGGCGAGGAGGGGGGAGGAGGCGGCGGGGGGACGGGGAGGAGGCGGCGGGGCGGCGGGGGGGGAGGACCGAGGAGGACGGGGAGGAAGGGGCGGGGCGGAGGCGGCGGGGGGGGATGGGGCGGCGAGGGAGGGAGGAGGCGGCGGGGGGAGGAGGAGGGCGCAGGGAGGGAGGACCGAGGAGGGACGGGGAGGAAGGGGGCCGGGGGCGGGGTCGGCGGGGAGGGGTTGGGGCGGCGGGGAGGGGGAGGAGATGACGATGGGGGGAGGGGGAAGGGGTGGCGGCGGGGAGGGGGAGGACTAAGGAGGGACGGGGAGGAAGGTGGCCGGGGGGGGCGGGGGAGGGCGGCAGGGGGAGCGCGAAGGGGAGGCACGGATCTGCAGGAAGGGGGAAGCGAAGGGGATGAGGGCACCGGGGGGAAAACGAGGGGGAGGCGCGGATCTGGGGGCGCCTTGGCCTGGCGGCCCTGGTGAATTGATGAACGAGGGGGGAGCACGCGGCCGAGCGAAAGTGATGGGCCGAGGCGTCGAGTGACGAGCGCGTTATGGGCTGAGGCCTGGCGGGATGTGGGCTGCCTGGGCTGAATGTTAGTAATAGTACCCAGGCTGACTTTAAAATACCTGGGCTATACACTACATGTTTTCTCACGCCCCGGGCTAGAGTCCACCTTACCATAGGCCTAATTCCGCCCGTGAGATGAAGCATCACTGCCTCCCGCCCATCCTCCTGCTACTGCTCTCCCTCCTCTCCCTCTCCTTCCACCACTGCCTCCTTCTCCCCCAACCCCCAGCTCATCCTGCCGCCCGCCGAGACGCTCCCCTCCAACGACTATTGCTGGCCTCGTCGTGGTTGCCGAACCACAACACCACCCCCATGGCTGATGCCCGTGACCAAATCCTGCCACCCATGACCGTCGCCTCGACCAACTCTATCCATAGTGCCACCTCACCGCCAATGACCAACCTAGCCTCGTCGGTGGTGAGCCACACCACCCACCATTGGTGTCATACTTGTTGTTGGGGTCGGCCATGGTGGAAGGAATGGGGGAGAGACGCAGCAAGATGAGGAGGATGGGCGGGAGGCGGCGGCGCTTCATCTTGGATGTGTGGTTGGGTGAGATCCGGTAGTGTGTGTCAAGGTGGGAGGTGGTCAGCAATGCGTGGTGTGGGGAGAATGGGAGATGGGGAAGGGGCTAGGTAGGAGAAGAATACCCTTAGATTCATGCTATGTGCCACACGTCAAAATCTAGAGGAGCGCCTGTAGTGGAGTGATTCAGGGGCCTCTCACATAGATTTTTTCCCCAGAGCTTTGGTGCAAACTTGAGCCCAACTCCCTTGTGCGTATTAGCCCCTGATGTATATATAATTCGAGTATTACAGCCTATCTTTTGTTGGGAGAACTATAGATGCGCCCTCATAGAGATCCTACATTTCATTAATGCCACATCCAAGGACAAGGTAAAGAGATGTCTCTCTGAAACCAATGGATAAGCTCAAAGTTATACCCAACACTAGCATATTAGCTAAATCTAATGAAGTTTCTACTCGGTACTTCTTCCATAAAATTCATTTATATCCTATGACTAGAGTACATAATAGTTCTGCTCCAAGTATGTTATTGGCACTTCATCGCCTGCTTGTTTGCACTGGCGACATCATCGCTTCGAAACCATGATCACATTGGACACATTCGTCAGGATGAATCCAGATACTAGATTTATTTATGTGACATTTAATGTAGTACTTAAAAATCGCTTTTGAATGAGCTTTTGATGTCTCTTTTTCTTTAGATCATTGTTTCTTGTGATGTTATTTATATTTCCCTATCTTTATGCGGAACTAATGAGCTTTTCATATTTAAAGTTACAAAGTCAAAGTGATGAGCATGTGTTTGGTGGCTTGTAGCCACTTTCTCCCTAACCAAATTGATACGTCCTAAAAAAAGCTTTCATGAACAACATGATTTCTTTCGATTTATCTAGGTTGAAGTATACACTTTTGCTACACCTAGCGCTATCATGAATAAGACTATCCTAATAAGCCCCATGAACAAGTTGGAGATATAGAAACATGTTGTATGCTAAAAAAGTTTCAACTAATGGCACATTTTTCACTTAGTGATTTTACTATCTAGCTAGGAGTATATCTTTACTACTTAAAAGGAGTTGGTGGTGCGTACGTTCTCTCTTTCCCCTCTCTTCTCTCAAAAAAAATGATTGGCGAAACTTATCTCACCTGTTTGATTTCCATTAGATTATCATTCGATAGATATCTTGCACGACGCTGCCTCCTTCCTTCCCCACCCTCACCTCTACCGCCTCCTCTCTACCATACACACCTCCTCCTCTTCCTTCCCACCCTACCCTGCACCGCCGCTGCCTCCTACCCTTCCCTCTCCACCCCTCACTTCCACTGCGTCACCCACCGAGTTGCCAGGGAGCCTCACCGCCGTGGTCTTCCCTCCCCACCCTATCCTCCGCCACCTCCTCCCTACCTTGCATGCCTCCTCCTCTTCCTTCCCACACCACCCCGCACCATCGCTTCCTCCTCCTCTCCCCTCTCCACCCCTCACCTCCATCGCCTCATCCCCACCGCGCTGCCCGTCGAGCTACCGAGGAGCCTCGCCATTGTGGATCTCCCGATCTGAGGAGCCACCCGTCAATTCCCCATAGGTACGTGCCCCGATCCAGAGCCGCTTCAATCCGATTGGGTTTGCCCCTGCCAATTCGAATTCCTTCCCATTGCGTTTGATTTGGGTTCTTAAGGCCTATTCCTTTGTGTTTGGAACTAGGGTTTTACGCATGCTAGCGCGGGAGATGAGCGCGGAGATACCTGGTGTAGCCGAGGGGAGCTAGGGTTTCACATGTGCGCGGCGACTCACTTGGTCGCCCCCGACACCCTCCTAGGTTTTCCCTGTGAGATGGGGGAGTCATGTGCACCATCCCGCCACTGCTTGACGTGGAGGGCTTCTGCGCCGACGCCCTCATGAGGAGAGGAGGAGGAGAAGAGATGTTGGGCAAGGGGGAGAAGGGGCACGGCCACTACCACCATTACCACTGCAAGCACCAGCATCGGCCGCCACACTAGAGGAAGGGAAGCTACTCAATGGGGAGGCGGAGAGCAACGGGGACGTGGAGAGGACCATGCCTCCCAAGAAGCGGTGGAAGGTGTTAACTACCTTGCTGGCTATGGAGGAGAAGCCAGGGAAGGTTATGGGTGTGCATGCGGCGTCGTCCAGGAAGGCAAGGAGGAACAGGGAGCTTCAGAAGGGGAGATTGGCGTAGCACCCTCATCGCTCCTCCCCTCACGGTGCCCGATTTCCTCCCTCCCCTCCCCTCCTCGCCCTCTTCTCCACTGGCCACCGCATCCCCTGCCAACCTTCGTCTTCTCCTCTCCTCCCACCCGACACTGCCGCTACCTCCTCCTTCGGTCATTGCCCATTGCGCCACCCGCTGACTCTGACAACGAGGGCCCCTTACGTGGCCTCTTCATGCTCACCCGCTCTAACAACGACGTCGAGGTTTGTGCCATCATAGAATCCCGCCTCCTTCTTGCCTGCAAGAGCTCTCCCTCCTTGCAAATGTCATCTACGGTGAGTCAAGCCACGACCCTTACTCCCCCAACCTCTCCCTCTTACATTTCTACATGGATTAAGGGTTTGATTCCATGAGAGGGGTGGGCTGTTATGCTAATCTTGAATTTCTGTGAATATTTTTGGCTTTAGGGCTCTCAAATCGAAGCCTAAATCGTAGTGGTTGTCAATTTTATCCTGAAGCCACCGCCACCACTGTCGTTCAAGAATGCTGGATCTGGTTGAGGATGGGTGTGCCACAACTTTCTTCAGATGCCATCACATTCTTGGTAGTTCCCCAGTGCTTAGGCCCTCATTACTTTCCCTCCAGAAGCTATCTACGAGCGATGGATGTTGGAGGCCAGATTGTACATTCTTCTATTAATATACCTATTATTGAATTATGCATGTCTACAATGAGGCTTACGAAACCATTGATGATGTTTGGTTCTGATGGCACTGGAACCTTGACCTCTCCAACAAACCCACTAGTATTTATGTCCTGAAATCAGACATTCCCTTTCAAAAGTACTATTAGCACATTTCTTTGTTAGCAAGATGAAGAAGTTCTCAATTTCAGGGTGATGTGGATCGTTTGCTGGAAGATGGCTTCTTGGATGAAAATGTAGAATCTTTTTTATCACAGAAGGACATGGATCCTTAGGAAATCATGGGACGCTGCATGGATGCCAGTAAAGTATGTTTCTATTTCCCCCTGACCCCTGGTTCTTCTTGAGTTTGACCATTCGTGAGAACAAATAGCTTTACCTGTAACTATCATTGTTTTCCCCATGCCTTTTGTTTTGGAATGTCATGTGTGGTTCTTGGTTTTAATAACTTTACAATTCCTTTGTTTCTTTAAGCAAGCTTGATGTTGTATCTACTACTTGTTAAATAAAAATGCTTGATAGCATATCTTTTGCCTAAAGATGTAACACTTTTTGGTCTTTGATTCTGCTGTTGTTAATTAATTACCAGTTTAACACTAAGCATGCTATGTTAGTTGTATTGGCCTAATGGGAGAAAAAATGGTAGGAAAGCACACTCTACTTGGAATAAGATTATATGGCATCCCATGCCATATAGTATCATATGGCATGTCTCTAGAAAGATTCCAAACCACACACATCTCCTTCCCAAAAGCTACTACATCCTCTTCGCTTAAAGGCTTCATCATGACTCACTAGCGGCAAGCTTAAATATTAGAATAATTTGATATACTTCTATATACGCACTTACCATGTATGCGCCTTCTATGTATATGCCTTCCATATATGCGCTTACTATGTATACGCCTTCCATGTACATTCTTTCCTTGTATGCCTACTCCAGACCAATATATATACAAGCCACCTCAGCCCTTTAGCTGTGTGGTGTTTGCCCTCAATATCTCTACTCTCCTATATGGTATCAGATTTACTTTCCTGAGTTCTTCCGTTGCCTACTCCCATACGAATATCAACACCCGAACACACCACCCGGAGGCCGCCGCCGCTTCCTCCCCAGGCCGGCCGCTTTCCCGGCCGCAGGCCCGCTGCCGCCCTTCCCTCGGGCCGCCATCGCCAGCCGCGCCGCCTCCAGGCCGCCGCTCCACAAGGCCGCCGCCGGTTCCCCCCGCCGCCGCCGTCCCAGCGCCGCCGGCTCCCCTCGGCCGCGCCAGAGGCCCAGATCCGGATCGGATCTAGTCTGAGACTTCTCCCTGTAAGCCTTCTTTTAAAAAAAAGAAAGAAAGAAAAAAAAGAGAGAGAGAGCAATGTGCCATGGCAGCCCCTCCCCCCGATCTAGCTGTTGCTGCTGCCCCCGCCGGCGCGATTGCGCCTGCCGCTCCTCCGATCGTCCTCAACCTCTACTGTACGGTCGTCGTCAAGTCCCATGTGCCAACCACTCTCGATCTGAAGACGCCGAATTACTCCCGATGGTCCAAATTCTTTCGGACCATGTGCACGAAGTTCGGCCTCCTCTCCCACATCGACGGCACCGACACTGCGCATCGCGACGAGGCTACCTGGGTCCTCGCCGACTCCGCCGTTCTCAGTTGGCTCTATGGCTCTGTCTCCGACGACATCCTCGACTCAGCAATGACGGATCAAGAGACTGCACGAGATCTTTGGGTCGCGATCGAGGCGCTGTTCCGCGACAACAAGGAGTCCCGCGCGGTCTTCCTCAACAACCAGTTTCACTCGCTCGTCCAAGGCGATATGTCCATCACCGACTACAGCCAGCAGATGAAGGTCCTCGCCGACGAGTTACGCGCCATCGGCTACCCCATCAACGACTCGCAGCTCGTCCTTAACTTGCTGCGTGGCCTCAACCCGCGCTTCTCCACCACCGCTGACGACATCGCCAACGCCATACCGTTCCCTTCTTTCGCCAGGGCGCGGTCCATGCTCGCTCTCAAGGAGACTCGCCTTAGTAACGAGGCAAAGATCGCCACCACCACGGCCTTGTTCGCCTCCAGCGGCTCCTCCGGCCACACGTCATCGACCACTACTCCGACCGCCAATGCTCGTGATGGACGTCGTGGTGACCACAACCGCCGTGGCAGGCAGGGCGGGTTCGGCCATGGCGCGCAGGGCGGGTCCGGCCGTGGCACCAGTGCTGGTTTTCCGGGTGATCGCGTACCATCATCTCCATCGATCGGCCCCTGGTTCTGCTTCAACCCATGGACTGCCCCTACCGGCGGTCAATGGCGCCCCTCGCCCGCTCCCGGCCTCCTCGGCGCTCCACCTTAGGCTCATACCGCCTTCATGCCGTCCCAGTCTCCCACCCCGCAGACCTAGGATCAGCAAGGCCTCATTACTGCGCTGAACCAACTGGCTGTCCAAGGACATGGTAGCTGGGTCATAGACAGCAGTGCCACTTCCCACATGACGACAGACGACGGTACACTCCTCTCTTCCCATCCTCCATCTCATTCGGTCGTTACTGTTGGCAATGGTTCCCGTCTCCCTGTTGTTTCTCGTGGTCACACTTTTCTTCACACACCAACCACCCGTTTTCTTCTTCCCAACACTCTTGTTGTCCCTAACCTAGTCCATAATCTTCTTTCTGTTAGACAATTCACTCGTGATAACCATTGCTCTATTGAGTTTGACGCCTTTGGTTTTTCTATTAAGGATCCCCGAACACAACGTATGATGCTTCGCTGCGATAGTGCAGACGACCTCTACACCATACCTCCAGTCGCCACCTCAGCTCCACCCAGCACCCACATCGCCGTCTCCTTCCAGTTATGGCATCAGCGTCTTGGTCATCCCAGCATCGCCAGCCTCGACACCCTACATAAAAACTCGCTCATCTCATGTAATAAAGTAGACCGCTCTCTTTGCCAGTCCTGTCAACTTGGCAAACATATACGTCTCCCTTTTGTTACCTCTTCTTCGCGCTCCTCTGCGCCATTTGAGCGAGTTCATTGTGATATGTGGACATCTCCAGTTCCTAGCATATCTAGTTTTCTTTACTATCTAGTGTTACTTGATGAATTCTCTCATTATTGTTGGACTTTTCCTCTTAGAAAGAAATCAGAAGTTTCCCAGCTTTTAGCAGATTTTACCGCCTATGCTAGCACACAATTTGGCATTCCTCTAAAATCTATACAGGCCGACAATGGCACCGAATTTGTGAACCACACTAACACATCCTTCCTTGCTTCCCGCGGCATTAGCCTACGCCTCTCTTGCCCATACATCTCCCCGCAGAATGGCAAAGCCGAGCGCATCATTCGCACCCTCAACAATGCGGTTCGCACGCTCCTGCTCCACGCCACTATGCCTCCCAAGTACTGGGCCGAGGCGCTAGCAACTGCCACCTATCTCATTAACCGTTGCCCATCCTCCTCTGTCGGTGGTGACATTCCCTATACCCTCCTTCATCGCTCCCCACCACAGTACAGTCATCTTCGGGTTTTCGGTTGTCTTTGTTTTCCAAACCTTTCTGCTACTTCTGCTCATAAACTTGCTCCACACTCCACGGCTTGTGTCTTCCTCGGTTACCCTTCTCACCATAAAGGGTACCGCTGTCTCGATCTCGCCACCAAACGCGTCATCATCTCCCGCCATGTTGTCTTTGATGAGAACATATTCCCGTTTGCCGGTAGTGACCGATCTTCACCCCTCCTTCTTGCTCAGACTTGATTTCCTCGGCGTTGACCGCCATGCGGTGCCTCGCCTTCTGCTGCAATGGCACCCTGCAGTACCCGGATGATTGCTCCACCACCGCATGGTATCGGCGATCATCTCCTCTCGTCTCTGGCGCCATCCGTCGCTCGCCGCCACGACCGCCTGCGTGCATCCGTTTACTCGGGCGGCCACGTCGCGGCTCCTCCGACCAGTTGCACGGCCGCAGTTACCCACGCCGGCTCCAGCTACCACGACTACGTCAGCTCCTCCCTCGAACCATCCGATGGTGATACGGGCTCGATCTGCCGCCGATCCCTCTGTGGAGTGTTTCTCCCTAGCGGCCGACCACTCTCCCGCTTCGCCTGTTCCGGTGAACTATCGTAGCGCCCTCGCCGACCCAACTGCCGCGCCGCGATGGCCGAGGAGCACAAGGCCCTCATAGACAACGACACCTGGCGCCTCGTCCCGCGCCCGCCTGGTGCTAACGTCGTCTCCGGGAAGTGGATATTCAAACACAAGTTTCACTCTGATGGCAGTCTGGCCCGCTATAAAGCGCGCTGGGTTGTTCGTGGTTTCTCTCAGTAGCACGGTGTAGACTACGACGAGATATTCAGTCCGGTGGTCAAACCGGCCACCATCCGGACTGTCATCTCCATCGCTGCATCCCGCTCCTGGCCGATTCATCAGCTTGATGTCAAGAATGCCTTTCTACATGGCACTCTTAATGAGACGGTCTCGCCGCGACCCTCCGGATTCGTGGACCCTGCCCGTTCCACCCATGTGTGTCTTCTCCAGAAGTCCCTCTATGGTTTGAAGCAGGCTCCCCGAGCATGGTACCAACGGTTCGCCTCTTACATCCGCGGCATCGGTTTCGTCGCCTCCTCCTCCGACATGTCCCTGTTTGTCCTCCATCAGGGCTCTGACATGGCCTACCTGCTGCTCTACGTCGATGACATCGTCCTCACGGCTTCCACCCAAGGCCTTCTTCAGCATCTCACAGGCTTGCTTCACTCGGAGTTTGCCATGACGAACCTCGGTGACCTGCACTTCTTCCTCGGCATCTCCGTCGCACGCTCCTCCAACGGCCTCTTCCTGTCTCAGCGACAGTATGCTGTTGATCTTCTGCGACGCGCTGGCATGGCTGAGTGTCACCCTACGGCCACACCAATGGACACTCACGCCAAGCTATCCGGCCACGACGGAGCTCCTGTGGCCGATCCGTCCGAGTATCGCAGTCTTGCGGGGCTCTGCGATGACGACACTCACACGTCGACTTGGCGTGCCGTCCGGCAAGTATGCCTTTTCATGCATGATCCACGGGAGCCCCATCTCGCGTTGATCAAACGCATCCTGCGGTACGTCAAAGGTACTCTCGACGCTGGTCTACACATCGGCCTCTCCCCAGCGACATCTATCACCGCCTACTCCGACGCCGACTGGGCCGGCTGCCCCGACTCGCGACGCTCCACCTCCGACTACTGCATTTATCTCGGGGATAATCTCGTGTCTTGGTCCTCAAGCGTCGGACAACCGTGTCTCGATCAAGTCGCGGCGAGTGCCGTCTTTGTTGCCCATGCTGTAGCTGAGTGTTGCTGGCTACGACAACTTCTACAAGAACTTCACGCCCCAGTTGCTTCAGCGACCGTCGTCTACTGCGACAATGTCAGCGCCATCTACATGTCGACTAATCCAGTTCAGCATCGGCGTACGAAGCACATCGAGATTGACATTCACTTCGTTCGCGAGAAGGTTTCACTTGGTGAGGTTCGTGTTTTGTACGTACCATCCTCTCATCAGTTCGCGGACATCATGACAAAAGGTCTCCCGACGCAGCTGTTTCAGGATTTTTGATGCAGTCTTTGCGTCCGGATTGCCGCTACGACTGCAGGCGGGTATTAGAATAATTAGATATACTTCTATATACGCGCTTACCATGTATGCGCCTTCCATGTATATACCTTCCATATATGCGCTTACTATGTATATGCCTTCCATGTATATGCTTTTCTTGTATGCCTACTCCAGGCCAATATATATACAAGCCACCCCAGCCCTTTAGGTGTGTGGTGTTTACCTTCAATATCTCTACTCTCCTACATTGAAGATACCGAAGAAACCATGGATCCCTAGGGACGTTTCCACTGAGCCACCTTCATGCCTTGGTAAAGCTACCTGCTCTGCTCCAAATCTCATAGCAGTAGCCGACCAAGCTCACTGTCAATCAACTGTTGAATTTGGCATTTCAGTATTAATCCTCAGTTCCCCACTCAAGCTTGCACTTCCGAAGTAACAAAGTTTCGAAAACTTTTGCACAACTCCCACAGAATTAATTGTGGCATCTAGCATTGATCTTTTAATTCGGTTGAGGATAAAGGCATTGCTGGTGAGTGGTGATGATGGTAAAGGTGACAGGGAGGGATTGGATGCCCCCGAGCAGGTGATGTGCTTTGGGACTACTTGGTTTCTTTGAGCTTTGTACATGGGGCAAAGAGGAGGATATCAGTAAAAGAGGAGGATATCAGTTTTGGGGAAGGACAGATGGGGATGTAATTCATGTTTGCTACATGTCCTTTTCTAGAAGAGTGATATATGATTCTGTATGTAGTGGGCGCCAATGTGCCATGGAATTCTGTTTCCTTCTGCTTTGTTACAATTATTTGGAGGGGGTGAATGCATTGCTTGGTGTCTCTTTTGCAGGGTCTGGTTTTACTAAGGTTGCAAAGGCCCATGCGAGTACAAACAAGGTTGTTTATTGCCATTTCTCATCGGATGGAAAATAGCTTGCCACTGGAGGCCATGATGGTGTGGATGCTGACACAGAAGTAATTTGTAAATTTACTGGTGCTAAAAAAAGCTGCATGCAAATACGTGTGCTGGTAATTTGGGAGTTCAACTGGCTTGGCAGGTCCTTGTATGCTGGAAATTCTATGGGAATTTCTCAAATTTTGATGATATAATTGCAGAACTATATTATACATCTTGGTCCAAGATTTTAGCTAGAAGGTCCATTGCCATTACACATTAGATTACTATGGCACTCGCTTGGCTAGGGCTGCCTTTGATGAATTAGTGACTACCGTTTTTTTCAAATATGTTGCTGACTCGCAGTCCAAAGTGTCCAACACAGCAGCTATGCTATCACTTGACATTGTCATATAGGTATTGCAATTAAGCTATGCATTACTCAGTGTTGCACTCATTGTAATTGGAACTTTTGTTCATGTGTAGGGGCACAACAAGATTATTCAGTCGGTTTGTTGGGATGCTGCGGGTGACTATTTGGCCTCTGTCAGTGAAGATTCTGTCAGGGTGTGGTCATTTTCTCGGTCCCTTCAACGTATAGACTGGTACTTGGTTCACTACTTTATGAGGGAGATAAAAAATACTTCTTGAACATTCAAATATAAATCCATTTCCAAATTTGAAAAATCTATTATCATTTGTTAAATAAATTATATTTCATGACAGAAAATTGATATTTAATGTACAGTTTAGGCTCCTTTATATTTATGTATCTCTTTTTTTTGGATTCCATTGCAACGTACGAGCACAGCACTAGTTATGGAATAATTACTGATCATGCTTTGCAGGGGTGAATGCTAAAAAATAAATTTTCAGGGGTTCATATGTAAATATTCCTCCTAAGCTCTCTGGTTTTGGGGCCTACCTGTCATTTAGAGAGCACCCATTTCGTTTAGAAGCTAGTCTGAGTCGTATCGCTCGCTGTGGGAGCTCGCGCATGGCGATCACCCAGATCTGACGCCCGCGCCCCCCAGGTCCGCCGCATGCGCCACCCCTCGGAAGCTTCCCGATGGAGTGGACCACGGTGCAGCACCTAGATCTCCGCCACGCCGGCGGCCGCCGGGGCGCCTCCGCCCGCCCGCTGCAGCCGCATGCCGCCGCCTTCCGCGCCTCCCAGGCCATCGTCGCCGTCGCCATCGGCACGCACGTCATCGGTACGTACGCGGCGCAACCTCCTGTGCTGTGTTGCCTGAGTTCGCATCCAGTCGTGGGGCGCTGATCTGCCCGAGGAGGACACTGGGATTGGATTCGCTCGGGGTGATGGAAATGGAGGGGAGTTCGAATTCTGGACTTGTGCGGCTGGCGTGTTAAGTTCAGACTATATCAGTAGCCGATCAAATAGTGCCCAAGTGAACCTGATGACCACTTCTGTACGAGTTCGTTTGTAAAAACCTGTATCACTCTGGTTGAGCACACGTCCACCTCTCATTACGAGTAACATATCACTTGCATAGCTTGATGTGCTTTGGGTGATGTTTTCGGTAGTCGAACACCAGGGATTTGGCCTGAAATGCTGTAGAACAGTGGGTATTTGAATTCAGTTCCTGTACTATGTAGCCACAATTCTCTACGGAGTAATAGCTTCTCTGTGGTTTAGGATGTTCAAAAACACACTATCGTTAGAATAAATTACATTGGTATCACACACACACATCTGCAGGGTAACATTATATTTGGGATGTTACAGTAATGGGTGCATTGGTTCATTTCATTTTTTATACACTGTCTGTTGGGGAAACCTACTGTTTGCTACTTTGAGATAATCAGACCGCTTATTCTTATAAAAGATGACTGTGTCACATACTATTAAGTATTATCACAATAAATACTACTGAAGTTTGTGTAAGAACTCAAGAGAGTCCTTTAATTCTTATCTGGCTTGTATGTGATGCATTAGGCTTTTCTTAATTGCCTCGATTTCCTTATTTGTTTGCAGAATTTGATGCTTTGACGGGAAGCAAGATAGCTTCAATTGACCTTGGAGCTCGTGTTGTTCGTATGGCATATAGCCCTACTGCTAGCCATGTTGTCATTGCTATTCTTGAGGTTTGATTCAATGCTTCATTATTTGGAAGAAGTTATTCCATCCACTTAGAACTACAAAGAACACCAAATGAATGGCCTAATGTTTTTAATACCATGGGCAGAAAAGTTATGATAGTTCAATCTTGTCACTAGGCATGTTTTTGTGGCTTCTTCGAATATATTTATAGTGTAAAATATTACTTTCTAGCAGGTCCTGAATTTGCATGATTCCATGGTCTAGTAGTTGTGTAGTTTTGCACATTATATTATTATCTAATACAATTTCTGTTCCTCTATGTATCTCTCCTTCTGTAGGATGCTACTATCAGATCCTGTGATTTTGCCACCGAGCAGACGCTTGTGCTACACTCACCCGAGAAAAAAACAGATCATGTTTCAATAGACACGGAAGTTCATCTTGCATTGACACCTCTCGAGCCTATTGTTTTTTTCGGTTTTTACAAAAGAATGAGTGTGACAGGTTATTCTCTTTGCTTAAGAGTGGCCCTCCAGTTAATTTCATTTTTGGAAAAATTCCACCTGTTTGTGTTAACTGTAATGCCTCTTCTAGTTGTTGGGACTGTTGAAGGTGGGAGACCGCCAACAAAAATAAAGACTGATCTTAAAAAACCTGTTGTCAACCTGGCTTGCCACCCTCACCTTCCTGTCTTCGTAAGTACAATAATCTCTTTACTTTCTTCTTGTTGGCGATTGCATGCATCAATGATTGCTGTTGTCGTTTATTCTTCGTTTTTCATATTCTGACATACAGACTTATAATTTCAGTATGTAGCTTATGGTGAAGGCTTGATACGCGCCTATCACATCCAGACATATGCTGTTCACTACACCTTACAACGTAAGATGCGGTATATTATTTCATACATTTAATGTGTGTAGCCGCCAGTAGGCTCCTTAATTTGTTCAGTTTGCAGTTGCTGTTGACAGTACAATTAAGCTCATGGGAGCTGGTGCTTTTGGATTTCACCCGACCCTAGAGTGGATATTTATTGGTGATAGAGGTGGCACTCTCCTGGCGTGGGATGTATCAACCGAGAGGCCAAGTATGATCGGAATGTAAGTATGTTTTTACCTTATATACTGTTTAGATTGGGAAAAACATGACCTCTCTGTCCCTTTTTTTCTTTCCTTTCCAATATACAGTACTACTTTCTTTATATTTGTTATTTGGACAACGTTAATAAGATGTTAATTGTTGGAAGTAATTTTGAGGTCAAACATTGAGTTGCTTGCAACACCAATGGATTTCCACAGGGCTCCTTGCACAAATATTGGAGTGGTGTCCCACTTTTTTTTATTACAATAGTGTATTATTGTTGTTTTGGATGTATATGCTGCTATGCTATATCTAATGGTCGCCCTTCTTTTGGCAAAAGTTTCCATGGGGTCATGTGGCCCCATTGGGTAACACTTCCATTCACATATGATTTAATATATCTTTCCATACAGGTTCAATTTAAAGTTTTAATGTTATGCTTCCAGTTCGATGACATATATTTCATTAGGAAAAGTGTAACAATGTGTTCTTTCCCCAGTCAATCCTCTGCATGCACTTCTCTGTTATTTGGATGGCATGTTGTTCCATCTACTTTAGATGCTTCCAAATGTACTGTTTATTCTTTTTTCCTTTTACATCTTCATCTCTCTGTCATTTTTTTAATCTGATTGTTGCCATTGATTTTTTTTACTTAGTACACAGGCTGGTTCCCAGCCTATCACATCAGTTTCCTGGCTTCCTACACTGCGGTTGCTTGTTACGATTTCAAAGGGTGGAGCACTTCAAATATGGAAGACACGAGTTATAATTAATCCTAATAGACAACCTATGGAAACTCGTTTCTTTGAGCATGCAGGTTAGTTTTTGTTCTCCTACCTTTTTGAGAAATTCAAATAATATATTAACTACTATATTTTTCCTCTCAAGCTACCTTTTTTTCCCTTTACACTTCAGGGCTCAGTTGTTTTGATGCATGATTAGTGGTATACGGTATACCTGGGCGGTCATGAATCTGTGTTTTAGGCTAGTAGGATGTTGCTTTGAAGCCATTTTATTGTCCTCAAGCTGTTCAGATATAATCTCAATAATTTTATATGTGAACGTGCACTTGCTAATTGCAGATTTAGTCAATTTTTTTTGCTTCTGAGAATGAGTTCTACAACCATTTCCTTTGTTAACTATGTAGCTATTGAAACAATGGATATCACAAAGATACTCACTCTTCAAGGTGGAGAAGCAGTGTACCCTTTACCCCGAATAAAAAACTTGGCAGTGCACCCCAAGTTCAATTTGGCTGCAGTGATTTTTGCAGTTAGGCCACAACTCTCTGAACCCCAAAAGTTCATTACTTAATGCCAAGAGTTTCAGAAACATATAACGTCTTTGATTTGCAGGATATGTCTGGGACAGAAGCTGCAAAGAATAAGGCTGCATACACAAGGGAAGGGAGGAGGCAGCTTTTTGCCGTTCTTCAGGGAGCTAGGGGATCAACTGGTAAGCATATGGCTGCCTTCGGTTAGGCTCTGGATTCTGTTGCTACAGTAACTAGCATTTAAATGGTGTGTTTTTTATAGGCGGTGTCTACAGGTAGATTGTAGTAGACACTGTACCGAGTTCAGCTATACTGGAAAAAATCACATGTGACTATTTCTCTCTGCATATTGTCTCTCGCAAACAGCCAGAATTCAAAAACCATATGCCAAAAGCTAAAGCCACAACCCTAAAAGAACCCACCAATGAATGTGTGCTTTCTTTCTTCTTTTTGCTGTAATTATTCAAAATATTCAAATGTGCCCCTTGGTTGGAAATTGCAGAAGATCTTTATTTGGTTTTCCTTTTGTGTGTACAGGCAAAAATACTGCACAGAATCAGTGTATTTATGCCACACTAATATTATTTTCCCCCTTGGCTTTTGACTCCCTACTGCATAATTGACACATATATTTATAAACTATTAGATTTTTTTAGCAGTTCATGCATGTTTTAAGTATGATATGATATGATCTGGTATTACAGCTGCTGTTTTAAAGGAGAAACTTTTAGCCCTGGGTTCATCCGGAATTTTAGCAGAGCACCAGCTCCAGGCGCAGCTGCAAGAGCAGCACTTGAAGGGGTAAACATTGTAGAAACATTGTTGTATGAATTCGATTTTTTAGGTTCTGAATACTTTCTTGATTGATGTCTTGCAATAGTTATTGATGGTTTGATTTCAATTGTTCTCTTTTTGTCAGCCAGAGCCAGCTAACTATTTCAGAAATTGCACGGAAGGCATTCCTTCACAGTGTATGTGCCCTTTTTGTTAGCAGTGGTTGCATAATTTTTCCTTTTAGTGACTTTAACTTGAACTGGTACCATATCCACACATTTATTGAAGCCTTGTAGGTTGCAAAATATGAGATCAGACCCAAAATTTTTCTGTACAGTCTTACTGCTATTAAAAAAAATCAACAACCTCTTTGAAAGCTTCAATCCTAAAAGAAATTTGTTTTTAGCCTATGTTGATGCTGTCATGCTGCAACCTGCAGTGCTCTCACATTCTGGCATGGGCTCATGGCATAGGTTTGCTGGCTTGTACCAGCAAAGTTTTCCATTTCAGCCTTCTTTTTTTATATTTTATACCCTATCAAGTTTAGCCCTTATCATTGGTTAATTCTGCCAACTTAATCTAAATTGTGCTTGTATTTCATTCCAAATTTCTGATTTTTCTCACATACAATCTGTGCAGCATTTCATGGAGGGATATGCTAAAAGTGGTCCAATCTCTCGTTTACCCCTTGTTACAATTTCAGATTCTAGCAACCTTTTGTGCGATGTTCCTGTTTGTCAGGTAACTGCTAGAACAATTGGTATTTTCACCTGTTTACTTCTTTTCACTCTCTAACCAGTTCGCTTGTTTTGTAACTCCAGCCATTCCATCTGGAGTTGAATTTCTTCAACCAGGAGAACCGTGTGGTTCAGTATCCAGTTAGAGCTTTCTATTTGGATGGATTTAACTTGATGGCGCATAACCTATCAGCAGGAGGCGATAATCTCTATAAGAAGCTTTACTCAACGGTATTGATTGCCCATTAGCACAACTTTTTCTTGTTCATTTTGTTTGCTCCTTGTTTTCAAATTTTCATGCACCCCATTCTCAGATTCCCTCAAATATGGAATGTCATCCCAAGAATATGTCATACAGTCCAAAGCAGCATATGTTTCTTGTGGTGTTTGAATTAAGTGGTCCAAATGGAGTGGTGCATGAAGTTGTTCTTTACTGGGAGCAGACTGATCTACAGACAGTAAACAGCAGAGGAAGTTCAATAAGAGGTTTCCCTCTTCCTGACATGCTTCATAGTTCATACAATCATACTGTTCTATCTAATTGTGATAATAGGGAATTTCTGCTTGATTAGCTGACAACTGCATTATGTTGCTCTTTGTTAGGTCGAGATGCTACGTTTTTGGGCCCAGATGATAATCAATATGCTATTCTGGAGGAAGATAAAACTACCCTGAATCTTTTTAATCTCAAAGCAGTAGCCACGAAGGAAGCTCTCGAAAATAATGCTGCTGTGCTTGAAGAAAACACATTTGCTGATAATGCTGCTAATCCAACTCAACGGCAAGGTCCTCTGCAGTTTACCTTCGATTCAGAGGTTGATAGCATATTTTCATCTCCACTAGGTAGGTTGAGTTGACTATTGTCCTGTCATCTTGCTTCTGGCTCCTGTCTTCTCCTTGTCAACAAAAGAAAGAAAAAGGAAATTAGGATTCCCTTATTTGGAAATTCATTTTAGTGGAACTCTGGTGAATTACTGCTGACTAATGCATCGCTCTTTTCCTGTAGAATCAACCTTGTTATATGTGATTTCGGGAAAGCATATTGGATTAGCAAATCTCCTACAGGGTTATAGGTTATCTACAGACAATGGGCTATCCATTACCACAAAAACTGATGGGAAGAAGTTTATTAAGTTGAAGCCCAACGAGACCGTTCTCCAGGTGCTTTATCCTTATTGATTCTCTCCTTGGGTTCCATAACCAATCTTTCAAAATTAAGCTGATGGCCATCCTTGATCATGGGGTTCACAAAATTATATATCCATGTTCCAAATATATTCTCGGAAGGGTTGCATTCCTCAAAACTTTAGCTCGATCCTTATTACTCAAATAGAAATGATACTTATTTTGGTGATGCAACCAATTTCCGAATGATGCATTCTTTGCATATCTAAAATTTTGTAATTTAGCAGCATTCTTCAATTTGTAAATATGCCATGAAAAGCACATATTCTTGCATTTGCCCTTTGCTTTTCAAATGAGACATTAGTAGCTAACCTTACTGCACGCAGACAGATATGGTTCAAGTAGATGCATATGTTATGTAATAGTTTGATGCAAAAAAAAAAAAAACTTGAAATGCAAGATTGCTATGGGGAAATATGTTGGCTTTTAAAAGTCATATAAAATAAGCATCCAGTTTCTTATCACCACCAGAATCGTTGGTGCAGCCGCACAGGTATTCACTTCACTGCACTTGGCCGCCATACTCAATTTAATTTCCTATGCAGGTCCACTGGCAAACAACTCTAAGAGGTCCTGTTGTCGGAATTTTGACAAACCAGAGGGTACTAATCGCTTCAGCTGATCTTGACATATTGTCAAGTAGCTCAACAAAATTTGATTGTGGTCTCCCATCAATATCCTTTGATCTATCTAGTTGTCCCACAGACCCACACTCTTCCTTCTTATGTTGTTATCCAAACTTGGGTAGCAATATGGCATATTTATTGTCTGTTCTGAACTGTTATTATATTTTGTTGAGCACTTAACTACTGTGTACTATCGTTCAATGTTGTGGGTTGGACCAGCACTCATCTTCTCAAGTGCGACTGCAATAAGTATGCTTGGATGGGACAACAAAGTTCGATCGATCCTTTCTACAAGCTTCCCTCGTTCTGGTAAAATCCAGTTGCACCCAAATCAGTTATTTTGGTTATAATGAGATAAATTGCTTTTTTATTTAAAATTATCAACCCAGCTTTTGTGTGATGCTCCCAGTTTTGTTACCATGCTATTGTTTCCTATTCTTTCTATTGAGTTTGTGCTGGACTAAAACTGTATACACCTTTATGCCTGCAGTATTGCTTGGTGCCTTGAACGACCGTCTGCTGCTCGTAAATCCAACAGATATAAATCCAAGGCAGAAAAAGGGTGTGGAAATAAGGAGCTGTCTAGTTGGTCTTCTTGAACCTCTTCTTATTGGATTTGCTACCATGCAGCAACACTTTGAGCAAAAAATTGATCTTTCAGAGGTTCTATACCAAATAACATCGAGGTATTGTTTTTGCTTGATTGCTTTCATCACTTCTCAATATGCAAGTGAGTTACTTTAGTTGAAGCATTTAGCACCCACAGGTATTGTTATAATTGTTTTGTTAATGTTCTATGTTGCTGTTTTGATTAGTGTAATTTTCTCATAGTTTTACTGTTAGTTGGATTTCTATGCTTTGATTACTTAGTTAACCATTCATATTATTATTTCCCTGCAGGTTTGATAGCTTGCGCATTACTCCAAGGTCACTAGACATATTAGCTAAAGGACCCCCTGTTTGTGGAGATCTTGCTGTATCATTATCTCAAGCAGGCCCTCAGTTTACTCAAGTGAGCTTAATCACTGCTCTTATTTACAACCTTTTGTTTTCTTTTCCTTGAGCTAATACTTTCCCCCAATTGTTTTAGATCATGCGCTGCAATTACGCAATCAAGGCTCTCCGGTTCTCTACTGCTTTATCGATTTTGAAAGATGAGTTCCTGCGTTCCAGAGATTATCCTCAATGCCCTCCCACTTCTCATCTGTTCCAGCGTTTCCGAGATTTGGGATACGCATGCATCAAGTACGGTCTGCTATCATCTCTACTTGATCTAAAGAAAGGATATCTTCTCCGCTTGTATCGCCGAATTGCAAATCATTGTTTCAAATAATTTTTATTAAAAAACTTTCTGTTTCACAAATCATTGTTTCAAATAATTTTTATTAAAAAACTTTCTGTTTCACAAAGATGTCAATATGTCATGACCCATGACTCTTCCAGTGTAACACTTTAACCTCAACCATATACTGAACTAAGTGACATTTCAACGTTAATCCATGGTTACATTTTATACCAATCAAATTCCAAAGTATTTTGGACTCCAGACATGCTCTAAAAATTTTGAACTTTCAGAATGAGTGTCCAACAAACACCATCAAAACCTTTGCTGAATTGATTTTGTGATATTCCATTTCCAGGGTAACATTTAATCCCTACCAAAGCCTTTCCTAGTTTGATATATATTGCTACTCCAGACAGAATCCATGCTAGTTGATTTTGCTTGGAAAATTCTGACTGATGGACATGCTGCTCCAATGGCAAATCCAACCATGTAGAATTTCTCTACTCAATGCAAAGTGATCTGTTGTGTACGGTTGATGTTTTAGGCAGCAATCAAACGTTATGTGTACCCTGTGCTAATGAACATAATCTTTCCTGTGAGCCATGACTAAATGATTGCCTCTTTGGCCCTTAAGTATCATTGGGCAAATTACTGCTGTGTATAAGTTGTTCTTTTTTTCTTTCTAATTTGCTAGTAGTAGAAAATCTCTATACTGGTCTTGCTGATTGTTAAAAGACATGTGCTCTTACAAGAACCATAACATAAACGTTAGATACTATTTTTTCAGGTATGGTCAGTTCGACAGTGCAAAAGAAACATTTGAGGTTATCACAGATCATGAGAGCATGTTGGATCTGTTTATATGTCACCTGAACCCTAGTGCCCTGCGACGCCTTGCACAAAAGTTGGAGGAATCCGGTACAGATTCTGAGCTGAGGCGATACCTTGAAAGAATACTAAGAGTTCGTTCAACTGGATGGACGCAAGGTGTCTTTGCCAATTTTGCTGCTGAAAGTATGGTGCCTAAAGGTCCGGAATGGGCAGGAGGAAACTGGGAGATCAAAACACCTACCAGCATGAAGAGTATACCTCAGTGGGAACTTGCAGGAGAGGTCATGCCCTACATGAAAACAACTGATGCTGCTATCCCATCTGTTATTGCAGATCATATTGGTGTTTACTTGGGTGTGATGAAAGGCCGGGGTAATGTAGTGGAAGTAAGCGAAAAGAGTTTGGTTAAAGCTATAGCAGCAGCCAGTAGTGAGAATGCGCAACCAGCATCTTCTGAATTGGCAGAGAAAAACAAAGCAAAGGCTGGTGGTGATTCAGTTGGTAATACTCTGGCCTGGCAGTTAGGGGTCCAAATTACTTCTGCAGATGAACAGGCAAAAGCAGCAGAGGAGTTTAAAAAGACTTTATATGGTGTTGTTGATGGTGGAAGTAGTGATGAAGATGAGTCAATGTCGAAGACTAAAAAGATACACATCAGGATACGTGATAAGCCGGCTGCATCTACTGTGGATGTTAACAAATTGAAAGAAGCCACTAAACAGCTAGGTTTGGTGGCTCCGCCAATTAGTAGGACAAGATCGTTGTCAGGAACACCACAAGAATTTAGTCAAGCTCCTCAGCCAGCAGGTCCAGCACCACCTGCTGCTCCAGCAATGCCGAATGCCACGGTTGATTTGTTTGGAACCAATGCTTTGGTGGAACCACAAGCGCCCACTGGTACCACAGGTCCTGTAATTTTAGGCATTGGCGTGACAGCTGGACCTATTCCTGAGGACTTCTTCCAGAACACTATTCCATCACAGCAACTTGCGGCTACACTGCCCCCTCCAGGAATAATCCTGTCACAAATTGCTCAACCTGCTCCTGGAATGAATGTAGGCAGACCAGTACCTAATCAAAACATGATGGCTAATGTTGGTCTTCCCGATGGTGGGGTGCCGCCACAAGCACCACAACAAACCCAGTTTCCTCAGCAACCAGGCATTCCTATGGACTCTATTGGTCTACCTGATGGTGGCGTACCCCCACAGAGCCAGCCTCTTCCTTCGCAACCCCAAGCTCTTCCTTCACAGCCACAGGGCTTTCAACCTGCTGTTCCTGCTGCGTCGCAACCAATTGATCTCAGCGCTCTTGAGGGTCCAGGATCAGCAAAGCAAGCTGCTCGCCCCCCAGCACCTACTGCTGTGCGCGCTGGGCAGGTACTCTAGTTTTTTTCTTTTTTTGAAAAAAATCTGATAGGTTTCGATAGCTTTGATTGGCACCCTCGTCCATGATTACAGGTACCACGTGGTGCTCCTGCTGCAGAATGCTACAAGACAGGTCTTGCTCATCTTGAGCAGAACCAGCTTACAGATGCACTATCTTGTTTGGATGAAGCATTCTTGGCCCTTGCAAAGGACCAATCACGTGAAGCTGATATCAAAGCGCAGGCCACCATTTGTTCGCAATACAAGATTGCAGTTGCTTTGCTACAGGTAATATATATATTTTTTCATATGGCATACAACAATCAGCTTACCTCAATATGGCGATCAGCTTACCTGACTAAATTCTTGCTACAGGTAATGTTAGTTGTAAACTAAGGTTTTTGAAGTGAAATAACTTAAGCCAGGATTTTAACCACATTTGTTCTTCAAGAGATTTGGTTTATTTAACTTTATTGTTCTATATGGGTGATTAAAGTGCTTTAGTTACTTTTACTGTTTTACCACTTATGGAACAAATGTTGCTTGTTCACTTAAGGCCTTCCTGGCAAAGTAAGTCTGTTCAGGACCTTGATAGCGCCACCTCTGACCAATTTGATGAAACGTACATTGACTGATGGGGGAAACCGGAAAATTTTTATTTTCTAAAGTTGATAATAAAAGAAACACCATCTCCATATATGGAGGAATCCATCACTTGTGCGTAAAGTTGATAGTCAGGGAGCATGCATGGAACTAGTTTCAGACTGTCGTTGTTGCTTAGTTTCCTTGGTTTCTCTGCAGGAAATTGCTCGCCTCCAAAGGGTTCAGGGAGCTGGTGCTCTCAGTGCGAAGGAGGAAATGGCCAGGCTATCTCGCCACCTTGCTTCCCTGCCCATCCAAGCCAAGCACCGGATCAACTGCATCAGAACTGCCATCAAGCGGAACATGGAAGTCCAGAACTACGCCTACGCCAAGCAAATGCTCGATCTCCTGTATTCCAAGGCACCCCCATCGAAGCAGGATGAGCTCAAGAGCCTCATCGATATGTGTGTCCAGAGGGGACTGACGAACAAGTCCATCGACCCATTCGAAGACCCCTCGCAGTTCTGCGCCGTCACGCTGAGCCGCCTCTCAACCATCGGCCACGACGTTTGCGATCTCTGTGGCGCCAAGTTCTCCGCCCTTTCTGCGCCGGGGTGCGTCATCTGTGGCATGGGGAGCATCAAGAGATCCGACGCCCTCGCCGGACCTGTGCCGTCGCCATTTGGCTAAACGGCCGGGCCGGCGTTCCCGTCGATAGGGTTGACATTCTTTGCGTTTGGTCGTTGTAGCTATTGTAGCCTTTGAGATGTAGCACGTCTGGGGTGCATGAGCCATACCATCGTTTTCATTTTTGATGTGATCTGTACAGACACACACACACACACGGTGTTGCTTAGCTCCTCTCTGTTTTTTTTTTGTTGGGTTAGCTGATTGCTTAGCTAGCAATGCACTGAGAGGCTGTACGGCATTTGCATTATTTTTCATTTACCCATCGATCCAGCCGAGTTAGAGTGAATGTTGTACGCGGGGCATCTTGCCTGCTCCTTGCCCAAACACATAGCAGAACACATGCGTTTCGATCAACACCCAACAGCTAGCACTGGTGCAATTAATAAGATGCTGAAAATTAGTACTCACTGTCACTGATGACACACCAAAGTGTATTATCGTACAAGTCGAGATAATGCTACAAGTCGATGGTGAACCATGCATGCATGATCTAGCTAGGTGGCGATGAAGCCTTTCTATTAGATTGTCTGGCATTTCGCTAAAATTTTTAGCTGAAAATAAATAATAGTGTCTGAAAGAGTCGACTTTTAGGAGCGGACGAGTGGTGGAAGTGAGAGGAGTGAGGTGCGTGATGTATCCGTAATCTCGTTTACTTTATTCCCAAGCAGGATGATAGTGAGAAAAATGAAAAAGCCACTTTAAAAAATTGAGTGTTTGTATTGATTTTTGTATTTTTTTAAACTTTAGCTAATATAGAATAATAGTGATTCAGACAGAGAGATGGATAGCTGGAGGTAACCAGGTCGTCGTCGTTGAAGAGGGCAGGGCACCCACCATGCCGAGGAGAAACAGGAAGAAGAGCGGCACGCCAACCAGGACACGGTGGATGATAAGCATGACCTAGTAGTAGGAATCGACGCAGCGACGTGCTCACGTCACAGGATCAAGATGGAGCACGCATTCAACAGCGTCGAGATGTCCGATCCAGGTTACTAGTGTCAAACGCTCAACTGCAATATTTTTCGCTTAGGTTTGTAATATTTTTCATCTATATTTATAATATTTTTAGTCCATATTTTTGTTATAATATTTTTTATTTCATATATGCAATATCAACTTTTGTGTCATATAATCTTTGTTGTATACGGTGATTAAAACTATTGTGTATATTATCTAAGAATATTGTATTAGAGTGTACTTATATCATTTTTTTGTTCGAATATTTTAATTATATATATATATATATAATATTTTGATTTTATAGGTGCAAAAACTAAGGAGACCAAGTTAAGACTCGCAGCGAGCGGTCACGTACTTGAATACTTGATGCAAACCATGGGAGGTTACGCTTTTGTGGCCTCAGTCGCGGCCTTTTTCTATTGATTTGCCTCCACAATCCCGGCCCCTTCCCTCCCTTCCCTTCGTGTGGAATCAGAACTCGACCGCCTTTCCCCGCGTCCTTTTCTTGCCCTTTCTGCTCTGCTCTGCTCTGCTCTGCATTAATTGCTTTGCGCCTTCTCGAGGCCACCGCCGAATTCCAGTTCCAATTCCAATTCCTCCCCGTCCCACCACCATTGCCAGGAACTGCAAGCTCTCTCCGGTACGATTCCTGCTCTCGTCTCCTTATCTATTATCGTCTCTGCCTTCATCTTGGATGGAAATTCACATGTGCGTCGCAATAATCTTCCCTTTTTATCTCTTTTCTATAGCGCGACTGCCCGACTTTTCGTTGAAATCTTTGATGGTTAAGATATTTCTTGTTTTTCTCAAAAAAAATTATATATGATTTGCCGGGACCTTTGATGCTGGGCGCTGTTCTTGGGTAGATAGACTCGCTAAACCTGTAGCCTTGGTGCGATTCATCCTCACAGATACATACTTCGTATTTCAGCTCGTCAATTTCTTGGATGTTCTAAGAGAAATCCTGCAGTGAACTGTGTTACTAGTCATATAAATATTCTCCTGTACAGTACTTCGCCAAAGCTCGTCCTTTTCGCTCTCTGGTTTGTACTTGATCGTTGCGAGGGGTTGGTCGGGGGTGATGTGACTGTTCATTGTTCTTGTCGTCTGCATATTTCTTGTTCTTCTCGTCAATCTTATGCTTGACCGACCCTTCATGGTAGCCAGACCACGTCCACAGCGTGTCATGCACACAAAAGTAGTAGCTTAGTTTCACACCATCACATAATTGTAGCTGCCACATGGTTTCTATCCTATCCCTGTGGTATTGTGATTAGCGTGAAAACGGACTGATCTGGACAATTTTTTAATATAGCATATTTTGGCTTATTTTTTTTATAGACTCGGATCAAAAATAAATACGAATTTTTTTTTGAAAATAGATATGAATACGATAGCGCATTATCTATCGAATATAAATACGGATTTGGACTACCCGAGGATGACGGAGTACGGATATCCGGCCTAACAAGAAGTCCTGCATCTGGATCATCACCTTCGCCACCACCGAGGCCACCGCACGCGCGCACGACGTCGCCGCGCTCGCGCTGCGTGCCTCAACTTCGCCGACTCTACCCGGCTGCTCTGCGTTGACCCGGCCATGCTCGCCACCCCTGACGACATCCGTCGCGTCGCCATCGAGCTCGCCGAGGCGTGCCGCCGCCGCTGCGACCACGTCCGTCGTCGAGGCAGCGGCGCCCTCGCTGATGCACCAGGAGGAGCATGGAGCATCGGCGCCGGTGGGAATTGAGCCAAGGCCGGCCAGCAGGGGAGGAGGCGCCGGAGCCGTGGCCAGGCTGAGAGAGGCGCAGGGGGATGCCGTGAGGCCGGAGCCGAGTGGGTGGCCGGGTTGGGCTACAGGGAGGCTGGAGAAGCAAGAGGCGGTAGCAGCCAGTGCAGAGGAGTGGACGCCGGGGGTGGTGGCAGCTGAGGCGGCGGCGCAATGAGGAGATCGGCCAAGAAGAGGCCAAGCACAAGAGAAAAAGGGGAAAGTAAGAGAGAGAGAGAGAGAGGGGAAATGGAGAGAAGAGGTGAAGAGGAGAGAGGACGCAGTGGATGGCATGAAACCATTCGGCTGAATAGGAAATGGATTAGGAGAGGGAAGAGCAGAAGATGGCTTAAGTTTGTAGCAGTGACGAGTGAGTAGCAGTGGCTAGTAGTGGATAACTAGAAAACAAGTAGTGGGTGTTCGAAGTTATATGAGCTTGTACTATGCTCTAAGAGGGTTCCATCTGGCCCCTAACGATTAGCTAAGATTTTTCGCGTGTATTCTGCTAAGGTAATGAGATGTGCAGGTGATAGACTAGTATTTGTGAATTCGAAGTATGCAATGGTATGACTATGCGAGACAAATTAAGTCCTTGGAACCAGTTAAGGGCATTTAAGCTTGAATAGTATGTGTGTTAGTACTTATGATATGTTTTTATACTTGTTCAAATTGCTATCGTGTGTACTCTATGAATTGCATGTTGTAGGTACTTATGCTATGTACTGATCGACTATCGAATATATTTTTATTGTGCATGAAAATACTTATTCTTGTTTAGATTTCATGAATGTTTTGGCAAGACAAACTATTTATGTGTTTTCATTGATTTTGGATGTATAGTTTAAGGGGTTTTCATGTTCCAATAAATATTTATAACTATATTTGTTTCGATTCGTATCTGTATTTGATATTATTCGTATTTGTATTCATATCCGAGGTATCCGTATTCGTATCCGCATCCAAGAAAAAATATAAAACAAATATGGTAAATACATTATCCATTCGTAATTGATCCGTTTGCATCCCTAATTGTGATGAAATTTCTAGATGAACCTGAGGTGTCACTTTTTGAGCCTTGATAAGCTGAAGTCTCCAGAGGGACCATGCCCATCGCTTTCAATTCTTCATTTTTTTGGGAAGTAATTGCGTGGTCACATAGTGGGAACGGAGGCTCACTATAGAATGTGCTATTGTTGCATTGCGTGTGGCTTTGGCAGTGGCATGTGAATCTCTGGGTGTTCGTTGGGTTCTTTCTTTTTCTTTTTTAACCGAGGCAGGAGCGCTGCCATTCAATTAAGCTGAGCGGCAACACCACAACTAAGCAGGAACTAGAACGAAATTACAGTGACAAAACGGAGACAACTACAACAAAACAAAGGGAGGAGATTTGTTCGGTTTATTTGTGTTGTGCTTTTGGAACTTTGAATATGTGGTATGCTTACTCACACTGTCACACCCGCAGTACACTTTCGCATTTCTTCGCAGAGTTGGATTGGTGCTGCTGACCCGTTTCCAGTGCTCAGATGGCAGATGCAAACAAGGTAACTCTTCTGAATGGTAGTTCTGTAACATCAATACCATCTCCATTGTTCCATCTATTCCTATGTGCTGTGCAACTCCGTGTTCACATGATCATAACTTCCCAAATCCCAGTATTGCTACAAGTGTACCTGTGGTCATTTTTCATAAGCGCTAATTCTAAAAAGAAATGGAAATTGTAAACACTAAACACCAGAGTGTAGACGTCAAGGGATTAGTACATAGTAGTGATGGTATGCTTCAGAAGTAAATAACCTCTATGTTGAATTCATTTCTTTGATTTTGCAACTATATGCTGTGATGCCATTGTGGAGGTAGCAATCTAGCAGAGTTCTATGTGGGTAGGAATGGCAAATTTTCAGTATCACCAAGGTTGTGAGTTGTGACGTATTGTTCATCGCAAAATTGTTATGTCTTCACAAATTTCTTGATTTATTTATTTTAAAAAATTATTGATTTATTACATAATCTTTATTCTCGGTTTTGCTTACAAAATTTCCTCCATTTGTATTGTCCGTTTTGCTCTGTCAAACTATATATTTGTCAAGTGCTATATATATTTGTGACTTACTGTTTTGCTGGTTTGGTTTTCCAGAATTACGTTGGCTCATTCCCTCCTGGGAAAAAAATAACAGTTGTGTTTGTCATAGGTATAATGTCTTTTACACTTAATACTGAACAAATAGTGTGCGCACTACTACATGCTTGGCCTATGATATGTCCTGTATAACTCTTTGAGCTGATCAGCCCATTGCTGAACTGCTGATGCAGGCGGGCCTGGTAGTGGCAAAGGCACTCAGTGTGCTAAGATTGTGGATCAGTTTGGGTTTACTCATCTGAGTACTGGTGATCTTCTTCGCAAAGAAGCTAAATCTGACACTGAACAAGGGTAACAGTCTATTCCGGTTTCCTATAAATAAATTGGGATATTTCCCTCTTCTGCTGATCTGATTAGCTCCTGTATTGTAAGCATCGTTTTGGTATCTTTCTAATGTCTTTCCATTACAATCAGTACAATGATCAAGAATCTCATGCATGAAGGAAAGATTGTGCCATCTGAGCTCACCGTTAAGCTATTGTTAAAGGCCATGTTTGCAAGTGGAAATGATAAGTTTCTTATTGATGGATTTCCGCGAAATGAAGAGAACCGCCAAGCTTATGAGAGTGTTGTAAGACTGCTTCTCTGTATCTATTAGTAGTACTGAAAACAGTACAATCTTTTTGTTGTGTGTTTCACAACAAGTATTGTTTTTGTATCAGATTAACATTGAGCCTGAGTTCATACTATTCATTGACTGCCCAAAGGAAGAGATGGAGCGGCGCATTCTAAATCGGAATCAGGTTTTGTGCTTGTGATTGTTTAGACCCAGCTTGCTGCTGCATTTGATTAATTTTGGCACTCAATTTGGTGGTCTTTAGGGAAGAGATGATGACAACATCAACACCATTAGGAGCCGGTTTGAAATTTTTCAGCAGTCAACTTTGCCTGTAATTCAGTATTATGAGAAAAGCAGGAAGCTTCGAAGGGTAATTTAGAGTGCTCTTAATTTATGAGCAACATACGATGTGCTAAAATTATAGTTCCATACAGAAGATAATAGAAAAAAAATTAAGAACTATATATAATACATGGGGATTGAAACTTATTCATAGCTTACTTTTTATTTTACATCATCATAAAAGCATAAAAGTAGGAATTCCCTCTCAAATAAATAAATGAAAGTATGAATTGACCATTGTCATCTCTACTCATCTCTACACATGAATTGGTCTCACAGTTCCTTATTTGATGATTAGTTGATTGTACAACAAAAGCCCATGATGTTTTCCATCACTTTAAATTGCACTTACAGTTGCCACACATAGGTCTCTATACTGTCAACTTGTGAAAGATTTGGTATCCTAGATACTATAGTGAGAAATGCTTTGTTCTGGTGAAATGAATTATATCTGGTTGTGCCCGATCTTCAGGTTGATGGTGCCAAGCCACCGGACGCAGTTTTCGAAGATGTGAGAGCCATTTTCGCTCAGTTGAACACTCAGGTAACGATTCATGTTTCATCTTTTGAGCGCTTAGTTTGAAAGGTATAATACAAGTAATATTAGTGTCTCATCCCATTGGATGATACCATAAAAAGTGAGTGAAGGTTTACTTTGGCTTTTCTATAGGCAAACCATGCTGGCCACCAAGCTAGTGGTTTGAGCAGAGCAAAAACTAATCCATCCAAGCGTTGGTTCCTTGACTTATGCAGTGGTAAGCAACCGCCATCAGCTGCTTTAGCCTTCAGCATTTGATTGTTTCAGTTGGATTTTTTCAAACTTGACCAATAACTATGCGTCAATTGTATGTTTTGTGGTAACGATTGCATTTCTGATTGTCAGGTTGCTTTGGGACGCAAGAAGCAAGAAACTGATAGTAGAAATGTAAATGGCATGATTATTGTGTTTGTGTGTGTGTGTGTGGTATCCTTCAGTCCTGGAGGCTGTAGCAACTTAGGTAGAGGAAACAATTGGTGTTTTAATATGTATATTTGCTGTGTGTGCTGTGACATTGTGCTAACTAAGTTTATTACCATGGCTAAAGCTGTGTGAAGCTTGTAACCTTTTAACAAAAATCTTGCATGTCCAGCTGCAGTTTGTTAAACCTGTCTTGTCTGTCCATCGCTCCTTGACATGAGAAACACTGCACCTTGATCTTCGTCAGAGAAGCTTGATTTCAGACTTCAGAGGCAGCTGTTTGTGGCCTTTTCATGTCTATGGTATGAACATCTAGGCTTGCTTGGGCTTTGCACCCAAAACCTCGGCTTGATGACTCTAGCTCATGATCAAATTCAGTTACTATAAATTCAATCACATATCAAAATATCTCTACTACTTAACAAAATTAGCATACATACATTCATTCCCGGCGTTCCCGCCCTCTCCTCACATCCCTGGTGTGCCGACATGTGTGCCGGCCGCACAAATCGCTCGGGCTTTTGCCCTCACATCTGCACCCGCCGCTCCTCCCTCCTCCCCTCCCTTCTATGCCGCCGCCACGCCAAGCGCCTCGATCTCCTCCGATCCCTTCCCCTCGCCGGTGAGGTCGTCGCTCAGGTAGGCATCGCATCGATCCCACTCTCCCGATTGCAATTTATGGGAGCGGGTGTGCTTTCTATGTGTTGTTCTGGATTGGGCGCTTACGGTTGCTGCGCAGGGGCTTGGAGAATCTCCATGCTTCCCACCAAGAGAGCCGCGGGAGCTAGCGGCGGGGAGGCCAAGAGGGCCAAGCTGGGAGATTCGGCCGCCGTCGCGGGGGTGGGCGACCGCAAGGGCAGCAATGGGAATCCGAATGGGGCCGCGCCGGAGATTGACGAGGATCTCCACAGCAGGCAGCTCGCCGTGTACGGGAGGGAGACCATGCGGCGGCTCTTCACTGCCGACGTGCTCCCCTGCCATTCCGGCCAGACCAGCACTCCCCTTTCGAAAGCGTTCGCGTCACCTCGTGTCCCTGTGCGTCATCTCCTCACCTTCCCAGTGAATCAAAGTCTTATGCCAGGAGCTCACCGCGCCCTCATCACCGAAATCTGGCCGACGCCGCCTCCCCCACCACCATGGCGACCGTGGTTGTCCTCGGCCCAATTCCTCTAGGGTGGAGCACCTCCTCGCCCTCCCGAAGCCATCCACGGCACCACCCTCGGCTCCCCTTCACCTCAGCTCGCCATCACCGCCGCCCTGCCCGCGCCGCCCCCGGTTGACGTCACCAGCCTGCCTCGGTGTTTCCCCGGTTCCCCCGACCACCCTGGCTAGCTCACAAGAATCCCCTCTAGCTCATGCTCACTTTGTCTTCTCCTCCCTCCCCTCCGGCCACCGCCACCTCCATGGCCTCCCCTTGCTCGGCCGCTCCTTGCTGCTGTGGGCCACCCTCGGAGCCGCCTCGAGCTGTGCCGACCCCTCCCCTAGATGCCTTGCCCTCCGAGCAACTCATTTTGTCGGTCGCCGCCACCTCCCCGGTCACCCTTCGCTGGCGACGCCATTGCCAGCCGTGCGCTGCTCACCCCTATCGGCCTCCCCTGCTTTTGCCTTCCTCTATTTCTTTTTTCTTGCCTTCCCTCTATCTATGGCAAGTGGGCCCCTTTAGCAAAAGCCCTTCAATTAGCCTCAACTCAGTATGTTGTTGTCACTAAAGCCTATTTCTCTTGTGACCAATTCTTTTGAATTCATTGATTAAAGAATACTCAAATGAAAATTTGATGAAGTGTAGTTTATAAATAAAAATAAAAGTAAAAATTGAACCATAAAGATTCATACAAGGATTTAATTACTACACAATTAAAAATAGAACTTTGCAACATAAAAACAATTAGAGTTTAATTTTGGTTATTTGCATGCCAATAGAGATTAATAAATTAATCCTCGTGAAAGGTTAAATAAAGGAAGATTGTGCCATTAATGTGTTTTTCCATTTGGGAGTAATTTTGTGAAATTCATGTAATTAACATAGATTCATGTATTAGGCTGTTGTATTGGATAGCACAGTTCCTTTGATCCTGTAGTACACAATAGACATCGATGAGTTCTGTATAATGTTTGGTTTTTTGGCTAGAAAAATTAGATAAATAGGGGTTGTCCAGATAGGTAGAATACCCACGGGCGCATTTGTTAGGACTCTTTGTCAAGCAGGAAAGGGGAAATTGATGGTCTAGGTTGTTTGTCTATACCTATAACTTCTGCAAGACAAGGTTCAGTTATCAAATGATATGTATTCCGGCAGGGTTTGACATTACAACATGTGATTTATTAGGAGTGTCACAGTCTGCTTGGTAGTTGTGATTTCTTATCTTAGAGAGAGAAACATGTTGTGCGTTGTATCTAGTTCTTAGTATTTTTTTCTGCAGTACTCTGTCGGCAGTGACATTGCTCATTACTTGATGGGCAGGCATGACGATACACCTATGATTGATAAGGAAACTCAGACTTGCTTTTGTTAGTATGGACTGGGATCATATTAAGGTGTGCACTGATTCAAAAATTATTGTTATCTTGAGACAGCCATGCTCAAGGGCAATATTATTTATTTGGGCACTTTAGAATTACCTGGTTCCACCAGTGCTTCCCCCCAAAGAATGTGTTTATTTGGGCAACTTTTTGTTGCTTTTATTAGTTCATTGTGGACTTCTATAAAAACCTTATGGTTCTGTTTGGATGGCAGATTTTCTAGGTGTAGCATAACAGGATTTGTTTTCAGTTAGGAGTTGTACTAAACTCACTTTGTTTTGTTGTTCTGTTGTGTAGGAGTAGCATTTATAGAGTATGTTGTTTGGCTGAAAGATGCTTTTAATTCTGTTCTTTATGTGTTTGTTTAAAATAGGTGAAATGTCTATAGGTGAAACTCACTTCTTTTTTCGTTTAGGGATAAATACTCCGCCAGATAATAAGATCACATATTTTATCAAATGTAGTATTGAAGATTAAGCACAAAGTCTATACTGATGTTAAATTCCTGGGTTTTTTTTTGGACTGATTACCCACATGCTGATCACCCATATATAGTTAAAAGACAACAATATCTAAACCCAAATCATGGCAAATTTTACCGCTTCCTTGTGTCATAGATGTTAGTACTGGCAACCAAGAGGGCTTGCTTCTAAGCTGTTGCAGCAGTGGAACCACAGCCTCCAGGGCATTGGCAAAACAGAGGTGACCAGCATTCGTAATGGCACAGACTGTTGTCAATACAGCAGTTTGCACTAAGGCAATCT
The DNA here is from genome assembly GCA_036346265.1 of Melocanna baccifera. Taxonomy (NCBI): domain Eukaryota; kingdom Viridiplantae; phylum Streptophyta; class Magnoliopsida; order Poales; family Poaceae; genus Melocanna; species Melocanna baccifera. Next base: position 18,214,123 of record CM070684.1, on the reverse strand, counting down.
GCCATTCTTAGCAAGGTGAACTGAATTATTGGGCTTGGGGGCTTTCAATCATCTAATTCATGTATGTAGAGATCAATGCTTCTGGTGATCTTTCCTAAAGTATTATGGAGCTACAAATTCAGCTTAAGTTTGTTGTAAACTTGTGATTAGCCTACAAGCATGTTCTAATTGTGGATTTGTGGTGTCATAAAGTTCAATTAAGAAGTACTGATTGCATCGAGTCTTAGGCAACAGACACATAATTGGCCACATGTGCATCTAGGCCTCCTTATTTGGATGTTAAGAATAGTCTTTCTTGATGTATCAAGCATTGCAAATGAAACAATCCTTGAAGTGGCAAAAGGGAGAGATAATTGCCGATGAGTTGAAATTGGAACCTGCTGCATTTTCTTATGCCTTAGTAGCAGTATTAAGTCTCATTTAAGCTCTAAGAAAAAATTTGTATTGGTTACTTTAGATATGCTCTTCTGTGGTATTACAGGCCTAAAAATGGTATGTGAAGCAAGTAACACTACTTGATTGTACGAATTCTCTTGAAGGCTTGGTAAAATAGTGACTCCTACCATCGAAGAGATGATAAAGGAGTTGCCTCGGTTATGATAACCTAAGCATTTCAGGCTTGTTTCAGCCGGGTCAAATAGCTTGCATGCTCGATTAACTCGTCAGATTTAACAATGTGCATCTTAATCATTATCTGGAAAAAAAACTTTGATCTTGTATATTTGCTTGCAACATAATTTGTTGGGTTTTTTCAGAAGCAACTGTGGTCTGCAATTATTTAGAAATCTTGAGGTCATTCTCTTATAATTTTATGGAGCAAGCATATGCAGATGCTGAACTTTGATTAGTGAATTTTCTTAGTCCTTGCATTTGGAGCACATTTTTCTATGTGAACTTCATTGAATTGCAGGTGGCAATGGTGCTGATAGTGGGGCCATGAACCACAAGAGTGGCGGGGCACGGAGAAAAGTAGAATGATTTTGCATGTTTATGTCACAGCAACGTGTTCCTTGAGATTGGTTTTGACAAAGTAGATTGGTATACTTCTTTTTTTCTAGAGAATGGATTACTTGATAGTTGAAACAAGCGCAAAGGCAGCCTGGTACAACTACAGAGATGATTGTGTTTCCTTCTGATTAGTTTTGCTTTCTATGTTCTTTATACTAAACGAAAAATTTACCAGTTCTATATATTCCAATTTACAACTAAACATGGACATTTGCGTTTGATCACAGAGATGTTGGATTGGCGAGATCGATTTGGTCATGAGCGGTATGATGCGAGGATGGCCATGCAGGTCGGGTGTGGTGGTAGGACCATGGTGTGGTACAAGCTAGAAATCATGGAAAAAGGGTAGTATTTCTTTAGCAATTTTGGTTCATATTTGACTATGTGCATTGCTAAGACTATTCCTTGTTTCTTATGTGTGTATGTGATATCAAAGGCAACATAACAGGTGTTCTCATTTTTTTTTACTATCCTAACATATGATCGACATGGCCGCTGTTATTAATAGGAGGAAGTGCATCAACATATCTGTGCATTGTCGACATGCGCTAGTACTAATGCATGAATCCAACCTCCACTTATTAGATGTCCATAACTACACTACGTTGCATCAATTGAACTCGAGTGCATGTGCGCATATAAATCAGCACGTACCCCCATCTTCGTTTCTGCATAGATCGATCCATCCATCTCTAGCTCTTGATCAGTACGTACTGTAGAATAATTCTATTTCTTTCTAGCCTCGCCGTCACAGGAATGGCGACACCAAGGACTTCCATCGCATTCTCCGCCCTCGCCGCTGTGCTCCTTCTCGTGGCCCTTGTCGCCCATGGCGACTAGGGTGGCTGCAAGCCCAAGGTGGACCTCATGGTGGAGGCGTGCAAGAACCTCTCGAGCGGCTTCTGCAAGGTGCGCTTTGCTACAATAAACGCAGTTTCAGCAACTCTTTAAATAATTTTCTAGAATTATAAATGTGCAATAAAGCGTGTTTTTAACATAGATCAAATGACAAGAGTAATATTAAAATAATTACAAGATCACAAATCCCTTCCAATTCATTTAAGTATAAAATCAAACCTAACAGGAATAAAAGAACAATTGCCAACAACTCATATACTAGCAGAATATCCCTAAATTATCATCGCAATCTCAAATAGACCACAACTCCTTATCAACCAATCAATTATCCAACAGATTGTTATGCAATTGTCTCCCAGAACTAGTGAATAATATTATCAAATACTACACGGCACTAGAATGGCTCACAATTGCAAAAGAGTTACAACAAATGAAGGCAACTTATGAGGAGATGGTAATCTAAGCCATTTAGAAGGCAGTAAACACATGGCTAGGCACGTCGATGATGACGCTGTCCTAGAAAATCTATCACCGCCATTGCACTACGGTGTGGTTCTCTAAGATACAAAGTCACCCACACAAATCGGCAAGTGCCATGATCATGAGGCCAAGGGTCAAAGAACGCCACACAAGACCAAGAAACTAGCACTGGCCAAGTGATAGGCAAGCAAAGCACCACACAGACATGTTGAAACCTCCACTACCATGGTCAAGCCACAAAACCATCACCGTAGAACCAGCACCGCTGTGGCTCACCAGCGCCACTACCTAGACGTTGTGCATCGTTGGCGCCATTGCAGCCTTGACCCAACCCAAAGCCGAAGTCATTGTCACCGCAATCTAGCTCCCACGCTTCGTCCTCACCGAAGCATGGCTCAGCTAAGCCGAGGGTGAGGCTTACGGTTACTAGAGACAGTTCCACCACCAAAGCTCAAAACCTTAGGACTTTCACTCGATGGTGGTGGAAGAGGAAGAGAGATTGGAAGAGCTCAATTCGAACATCAAATCGGAGAAAGAGGATCCTGAGTCGATTAAAAGGAGGAAAGGGCAAGTGACGCCGCCACTGGCCCACTGAAGCCATCGGAGAGGTTGTGGGGATCGGGATCAATCCCCATGGCCCCCTACGCTGTGCATACGGTAGAGCCTAGCAACCCCTCCTCCTCTCGGCTATAAGAGGTGGTCGTCTCCTCCCCATGAAGCATCAGTGATTTGGGTAAAAACTCGATCTCTTCCATCCTCCTTTCTCCTTCCGATTTGGCTTTGGATTTGATACATGGGGTTCTTTCTTCGCTGGGAACCGCCGGTCTCGGTGGTGGCGGCTTTGTGATCTCTGGTGCTCAGTGGTGAGGAACTTGGCCGGTGCCTCGCGTGTTCTTGTGCGACGTCTCTTTCATCTCGGCTTTGTTGCTCGGTTGTCCCGAATGGCAAAGAAGGGCATTGTATCTCCGTCAACCACACTTCTCTCATGCTGTTGCACAAAGGATTGCTAGGTTTTTTGGGTTAGCACTTTTGGGTATGCCTTGCCTACTGTCACCGGCTTGGTTTACTTCTAGACGGTTTTGAGTACCGTCTGCACTGTGAGTACTTGAAGATTCATATTATAAACTTTGTGAGCTGTGCTAGTTTATTAATCTTTTATGCACGATCTAGTTCTAGGGGACATAGTTTGTATGTGGGCTCAGATTACATGCTCGATGATGAAAAATGGTCATATACTGAGATTGTTTGATCACAGCTTTGAGCTCTGAATCCTTGTTACTTCTGTTATTGCTTTGTCTGAATGATTAAATTTGACCTATACATATTGATCTTCAGACATTGATATCTCAGTCACATATTTTTGGTTCTTACTATCACTGGATCATTGCAATTCCTTTGTAGATCATATGACTGTTGTTAGAACTCAGACTTGGTAATTTGATTTTGAGCAATCTATGAGAAAATCAAATTATATGTGGCTAAATCTTGTTCTACTTGAGTGACCACTCTAGTTGCTGCCCTGCTGGCTAAATGTATATGTGCTAAGTATATTTTGAACTTTGAGGGTGTTAGACTTTGTATTTAGAGCACAAAGTTTGAAATCTTCATTAACATATTCAATTGATGAAGAGTATAAGACTATTATAGCAGGATGGCCAAGATTTAGTCTTGTGTAACCCTACTTCTGAGAGCACTGAACATTAATCAATTAAAACATGTGCATGATGCTAGTCTTAATTGATTCCATACTCTTTACATTGGCATATATGTTTAGATTAGAAGTATCTTTGCTCTTTTTGTTGAATATGTGCTTTATTACAAATGATATAATAGAATTATATGGTTATATGCGATTTATATCATTTGTATACCTCTTGATATATACTTTGAATTTGTCTAATTATACTAGAATTATATCTACATATATGCTTATACCGTATAAATTACAACACATACACATGACCGAAATTAATCGCGATGGCGATGCCCCTGATGACTTCTTGGTGGCTATGTGCATGGACAGGGTGGAAGCCGCGACCAAGGACATCGGAGAGGAGTTGTGGTGGTTGCAGTGGGCCATGAAGATTCCGGCCGAAAACGGAGGCAACGGTGAGCTCACCAACCCCGTCGATGCCCTGGCCAAGGAGGACGGAGCTCCTCAGGCTCACCAAACCCTTGGTAGACACCGACTAGTAATACTGTAATAATCATGTGTAAAACCGTTCTTTTTTAATTGACTTTCTAAAATCTATGTTATTAAATTTTTTAAAGTTTAACCACTAATACGTTTAAAACTATCTAGATTGGCTATACGAAAGTTATATTATTATAAGATTTATCATTAAAAATACTTTCATAATATTATAATTTCATTAGCATATCTTAGTGTAAAGTTATAAAGGGTATCGATGAAAGTTGCGTATCGCTAGCTTCATTTTCCTTTGGATGCATGCATACATGCTGGCTAATTCGATCGAGAATAAGATCCCTAATATATATCCAGATGGGGTGCACCATAGATGCATGCATACATGGTGGCTAATTCGGGAATAAAGCAATCAAAAGGGAGCAATAATTCCGTATTATGTATACCTCGTGTTTTGGTGTCCTGATTACCTTACTTTCAGTCCGTGTGTCGGTCTTCTTCACATCGAAGAAGAAACGGTTTGACATGATACCATCTATGTGTCATAACCTGAAATCGAAGTCTGACATCATGAAACCGGTTTGTTTCATGGTGAATTAATGTGTACGATCATTCTATAGTACTACTGAATGAAAGAACGATGGCATCCCCAGTTCAAAAAAAAAGAAAGAATGATGGCATTGCTTTGAAAAATCACTGCGTGCGGTGTAAGATGAGCGGCCCAAACTTGCAGTTCCTGGGCTAGACTAGACGCGCATCCGTCCCATGAACTTTAATCAACTAAACCCTGCGCTCAGTTTAAGGTCTAGCCAGGCTCAATTCGGAACCCATTGATCACCTGTATGCTTCTTCGAGAAACTAACAGCAGTATGCTTTGGCGACAACCAAATCCTCGCAGTGAAAATTAGATGGAATCCAGTTCGATCCACGTAAAACGCAGCCGCTATTTTCTTTTGACTCCCTTGTCATTGGATTTGTATATACATGCACGGATGATGGGCTACATACACATGACCGAAATTAACCTTTCCATTGGCGAGTGCAGCCTTTTCAGGACAGTTAAGTAGCATCGATCTGGAATATTGTCTTTGCAAATCCATCAGATGCAAACGTCAAGAGAGATCGCCTTCCATGCCCCCCGCCGGCTACAGGTTTCCAAGGTTGGTGATGGATGGCTCTGTGTCTGCAGCACATGCGTGCCGCTTTCTTCTTCCTCCTGGCCGATTTAAGCTAGCTTAGCTATAGGGACGTGCATTTCGCAATAATGCGCGAGGAAAGCAAATGTGCGTGTGTTATCTAGGCTTCACCTGTCGTCGAGATTTTGCTGTGCGATCGTGTCTTGCTCGATGACGACCCATCGATGATGACCGATCCCCTCATTGGACTAGGACTCATGGACCCATCAGTGATCGACGGATCGATCGATCAAGTTGATTCCTCTTTCTTTCTTGGTATGGCTCGGCCCCATCCATGCTTGTCATCCAATTGCTTGCTTGCTGGTCCATGGCTACCTAGGCCTACAAGTACGCATGGCTCAGTACTGTAGGTTGGATCCTATTTTTGTACCAGTTCACCGACCAGCTTTCAGCTCCATATATATAGCCAGGTCTCGATCGAATTCGGGATCTTTTAGTCTCTGATACTGTCTCTGATACCCCGTTGATCTTTTAGCCTAAGAAAGCAAGATGAATGCGTGACCTCGTATGCTGCTGGGCGAGTTTGGTGACCTCACATACAATTCACAGTAGATGTGTGTGTACGTAACTACGCATGCAAGGGTGCGTGTTTTGATGCACGGGTGAATGATCGATGGAATTAAGACGGAACCGATCCATGCTCCAAGTAAGTGGTCAGGTCGGTGGTTAATAAGTTTTGCTTTGCTACAATAGTAGCTGTCAAGCTGGGGGACCGAGTTGGTGATGCCCATCTATGGTGCACCCCATCTGGATGAGGAGAAGGGGACAAGATAGAGCTAGCCCAAGCAGCAGGCCAGAAGAAAAAAAGAAAGAGGAGAAAGATACCTGACCCAATTCGCCTCTTCTAATTCCATTCCTTCACCTCCATCTATAGAGCTAGCTCTATATATCTCACAACTGCCCCTAGCTTAAACTAGGCACAATAAAGGTGCTTAGCAACTAAAAACTATTTTTTTCTAATCACATAGGACGGATAAGGTGCTTATGTTATATATAGCATCTGTGCTTAAGTAGGCACCACTGCTTAACGGGTGCTTATTAATAAATAGATAATACAACATCTAAGCACTGATAAAAAATATGCTTACATTGAAGGAAATGAATTTTACATGGGTGCTTGATGACGTGGCTATATTTTCTCTCTCTTTAATCACTCATGTACAAGTATCTTACATTGTACAAACCCTAATATATATTATGGGATGTCTACCGCATAGTTGCCTGAACTTTCATAACTTTTAGTCAATTTTTCTAGCCATTGGATCTAAATCTAGCCATCCCTATCACCTCTCACATCTCATATATAAACCACCACTCACCCTACCTAAACCTAATCCCCATTCACTATTAGGGGTAAAAACGGATCCGGATTTGGTCGAATAATCCAAAATTTTGGATCTAGGTACTAAATATCCGAATCCAAATAGGAAATCGAATCTGAATGGTAGCCTAGCGCAGTCACAGATGTCAGATGCGAATCTAGTATGACGTGAAGCGAATTCAGAGTCAGATATCCGACTAAAATCTAGACTCTACCCGACCGGCCCACCTAGCCTACCCTGGCACGACAATACCCCTACATCCACATGTGACATAACCGAATAACCCAGGTAACCCTAACCCTAGTAGTAGTCCCCAATCCAGGCAATGCAATCCCCCAAATCCCGTCCAGCCGCCTCCTCACTTCTAGTTCTCCACCCTTGCTCCAGTCCGGTGACTATGACGGTCTAGTCACCTGTCCGCTGTCCTCCACTCCAGCATCAAATCACCGCTCCTCATCCTCTGCTCCATCAAATCGCCAGCCAACTAGCTGGGCTTTGGAATTCTGACGGTGACACGATGACTCAAAGTTGCCCCAACGTTTGCGTCCTCCTCGAGCATTCATGGCACCGGGTAAGGTAAATCCCCCCGCCCCTAAACCGCATTGTATCCTTTTGCCTAGGGTTTCATGATGCTTGCATTGTTCAATTGTGTAACTCGTGTCTTTCGAGGAGGGATTATAGTTGGGTTTAAGATTTAGAATGGATTATAGATGAGTGATGCGGTGGCTCTGCACATGAGGAGGAAAGCAAGAAGTGATAGTTCTATAAGGAGAAGATTCAATGAATTAGATTAGCACATTTGCATAGCTATCTCATATATGCATTAGAATTTGTTTTGATGCTATATTAGCTAAAGTCAACTGTACATATGTTTACACTATAGAGAACAAGCTAAGGGTGGAGTCAGTGGTTGTTGTTGAGGGGGTGGTGCGGCCGTGCCCGATAGATCCCATCAAAGCAGAAATAAAGACCGGGGCTATATAGAGGTGTACAAAAAACCCACAAACCAACTTATCCAAAACAAAACTCGCAGTAGATAATTAGATGTTAGGTTATTCTTTAGCACTAGATTCTTGTATATGGTAAGGATCCGAGGATACTAAATGATTTGAGAGGGTTGTGCGAGAGCGGCAATCCCTTGAACTCTTTTGAGGTCATGTTTTAAGGAATTTGAGCAGCAATCTCTCTCTCATTGTGATTGTTTCGGCGTCGTTATTTGATTCTCTCTACGGGATCCATCTACTTTGTTTTTGATATCGTATACGCCCATACAGTATTTCGCAACTCTAATCTAATTCAAGAGCTGCTTCGCGTAAAAGGAGATATCAGATTATAGCAGTTGCCATGCGTGATGATGCTATATCTCCATCGGGCATCCTGTGGCGCACATCACATGCACTGATGCACGTACGTGTGTCTCCCATTGTTGCCACACACGACGTGTCTTGTGCTGCATGTGCGCTGTGTGAGCTATGGCTGTGCATCTATCGACTGTCCATCTCATCTCCAGCTCCGATCAATAACTCTAGCTTTGCTTTATTCTTGCTTTATTACATTCCTATAGGGTGATGGGCGACGCCACGTAAGAAGCAGAAATGCCTCACATTTTGCGATGGACTTGCGATCCATGACATAACAATAACATGTACGTAGTGGTCTAGTTGTACGGTACCTAGCTAGCTAGTGGCCGTATAGTTTTATCGAAAAGCCAATTGCCCATTTCAGCGATCATAACCTAGCTAGCTACTTCATTGGCACACACGGCTAGGGATAAAAAAAAAATCGACGGTAACCTATGACACCGATCGTACTAGTCAAGACCTGTAAAAGAATACCAATCCGAAAAACAGTAATTTCATACTAATTTGAATAAACGTTTGATGGTAATATTTATACAAGACAAAGCAAATACAATGTTTTTAGGGAAAAAATCAATAGAATTAAAATCGTAAACCAGAATAGACTGAAAACGGACCGGTAACAGCCCGATTACCCGCTACCTTCCAACGTCAGTAAATTTTAAAATCCATTTTTTTTTAGTCCTTAGACACAGCCCCGTCTGCAGCTCTGCATGTCACCATATGTACTTGACATCTGCAACTCTCGTTAAGCTGCATGAGAGCTCTAGCTGGTCCGGTTAACTAATCATCTTTCTCAAGATCGACTGCGTTAATGAAATATCAAATTAAGCATGACATGTCGAACAGAGAGATTGATAGCACCGATCGATTCCATTTCACGGCTACCCCCGCTTGTTCTCTACTCCCTTAATCTGTTTAATTTAGTAGAATTAAAAAGGCACAAGCCATGTTAAGTGAGTGCTCTGCCTCTCAGCTTCCGCTCTCTGAATAATCTTCTACGAAAGAGGTGTGTATTTGAGGGTTTTTGGAGACAGCGAGTGCATGACGGATGCTTGACATCGAATCTCCTTTTTCGGCGGCATGCACCTGCTGCAGGCTGCAGTGGTGCTACAGATGACTTCAGCAGTGGGATTTGTTGACCACCATTCCCAAAGGCGCATGCATCTCGTTACTTGGATAGCTCGTAGAATTTGCTCCTCCCAGCGGCTCGTGGCTTCGGCCTCGGCCCGGAAAAGTTGAAGGTCACATGGAATGAAATGGCTTCCGTATAGGGGGTAAAAGCTGCGCGCACTCTCTCCCACCAATGCGGACATCACTCCCTCATCTTGCCCATGACCGCCGCCATCCTCCTCCCCATGTGCCCTTTCGTTCTCCCTGCTCCAGATCCAACGTCGTCCGCCTGTCCCCTCTCCCTGGCCTCTGCTCCCCTCACAGCCCCTGTTCCAAACTGCCATCTCCACCGGACCATCGGTAGCTACCTCCACCGCCCGAACTCCCCACCACCGACAACACCAACCTTGAACGCATGCAAGATACGGCTGTTCCCCCCCCCCCACATCACGTTGATCCACCGACGATCTGGACAGGTCGAATCGCCACCTCACCTTGCCACATCACCACCGAGTAGCCACCTCCTCCGCCCAGATCTACCCCGTTTTCCCTAACCCCTCCCCCACAACGTCCACAGCCCTAACGTCCCCTTCTTGGATGGCGTCAGTGTCACTATCCACACCGCCTTCCTCGACCGCTAGCTCGACCTTCTCCGCCTCCACTTCGGATACCACCTCTCCCCTCCAATCAGAGTCAGCGTCGAACGTTCCTTCCTCCCTCGCCTTACGAAGCCACGATGACAACGACTGTGCTGCTCCAGCCTCCTCGCCATCTGCCCAAGTGTTCAACACCGTCCGCGCACATCACTCCCATTGGACGCCCCGTTGACATCCCTGTCTCATTCACGCCCGTCGGTGACCTCCTTCCAGCCACACCGAAGAGACGTTCTCCCTTCACTTATGCACTTCCTACCATTTCCAGAATTTTGTCGGCACGATGGTGCATTTATTGTGGTTTGCGTTTTTGGCCGCGGTGACATGGCCGGTGTTCTGTGCCCCCATTCACCCAAATAGACAAGGGACACTCTCCCAATGCTATCTGGGATGAGGACGCCCAAATGAAAGCATCTAGATCTCTAAAAATGGTTTTAGTAATTAATGATATTATGTGAAATAGGACTAATAAGTTTACTGAGTATTTGAAAGGTTTAGTCCCGATGATGAATGTGAGATGCATGCTAAGGATCAATATAAAGATCAATGTAGCTCAAGATAAATGTATAAATAATCTAGGATCCCTTTTGTTCTTAACGGTCTTGGAGAAAAGATGAAAGACCAGATTATAAGATAAATACCATACTATTAAGAAGGATCAAGGATAGTAACTTGACAACATATTCTTGAGCCATTTGGATTAATTTAGAATCATGCATGCACTTAAAACTAAAATTGATAGCCATCTGTACACTGTCAGAAAAATCAGAAGTACCACAGCGTATTCAACGGTACTTCCGCACCTCGGAAGTTCCAGTTATAACTAGCGATACGTTTTTTTCCATAGAGCACCTTTTGAAATACTTAGTTTCTTTGAAAAATGGAAGTAACGAAGTTTCAACGGTAGAACTACCACAGAGAGATAGTACCGCAACCCTTAGCGGTACTACCGGAACCCGGAAGTTTCGAAAACCAGGCGATACATTTTTTTTCAAAGAGCACCAAGATTTTGCCTCCATGACAAACGGAAGTACCTCACTAGAATTCAGAGCTACCGAAGATCAAAACTAGCACGCTTATAATGGCGATGTTACTATATCAACTTTCAATGGCTAGTTCAGAAGCTATAAAATAGTCGTTACTATTGTGTCAGAACAGGTGCAGTAGTATCAGCCATTGAACAGTGGTACTTCTGCTCGCCCTAATTTTTTCAGGGATTGTCATGTAACAATCATATCTGGTTGGTGGGGGTATGAATACTCCCCCAAGAACAGAGTCAGACACTACATTGCAACATCCTATAGCATAGAGAATTTACTCCACACCTAAATTGCTTTTATTCCATTCATTTAAGATGGTTGAGCCAAAATTAAGTGCATTCATGTAGATTGATCCTTTGACACTTGATCGCCGTCAAGCGAAACCCTAGTTTATTACTGTTGGTGTTTATTGGCACCTAGACGTTTTGGTGGGAGATTGTGAAGTGACTCCTTCAAAAAGATTATGAAGAGGCCCGGCCAACTTGTGAGTGGTTTGGTGCTCACCATCTCCGGAGCAGAAGAAGAGCAACAACTAGTGGATTGAGGAGTTCAGGTTTAATTCGTAGAGCCGGTCCAAATTGCTTGGGCTTTCCTCGAGTCATCTTGTGGTCATTTCTTTGCCTTACATTTCGCACTTGTATTTCTAGTTTTGTGACTGTTAATATAGTCTTATTTACTTGTGCTAGAGATATATTTGTAAAGATTAGTGTTTGTGGTGTCTTAGGTATACTAGAATTGTGTAGATTTAAATTGCATTAAAATCTTCCCTAATTATAATTTGTAGTAATTAGTTTAGAAGGCAAGAATTTTTAGAAGCTCTTGTTCACCACCTTTAGTCAGTTATCCTTGATCCTACAAATGGTATCAGAATCTAGCCTCTTATTTATTATACTTTACTATCTAGAGAGAAAATGGTGGCTAGTGATGGGAATGCTATAGGCAAGACACATCTATTTGATGGTTGTAACTATTATTATTGGAAAATTAGAATGTCAATTTATCTTAAGGTCATGGGTCCAAGCATATAAAAAATCATAAATGAGGGTTATGTCATGCTCCTTGATCCACTACACCCTACGGAACAAGAGGAGCGTAACACTCATTTAGATGCTCAAATTATGAACGCTCTATTTGGCGCTTTAAACACGGATGAGTTCAATAGAGTGAGCAAATTAGAAACTGATCATGATATTTGGACTACCCTCTTAGAAATCCATAAGGGAACATCCACGGTTCAAGAAGCTAAAGTACATAGGTTTCGGATTAAATATAAGACATTCATAATGTTGACTCATGAGGATATAAAATATATTCTCACCTCAACAACATTGTGAATGAGCTCAAAGTCCCTAACACATCGCTAACAAATGTTGATATTATGAGAAAGATGCTTAGAACATTGTCAGAGAAGTTTGAAATTTTGGTGACCCTTTTTCTCAACTCTCTCGAGTTGACGAGAATGATGCCAACACAACTCTTGAGGAACCTCATCACCAAAAAGGATGTGATAAATGATTCTTATTTGGTTATTCTTCTAATAGCAAAGCTTATAGAGTCTTAAACAAAAACTTCGGTTTAGTTGAAGAATCTTATAATGTTCAATTTGATGAAACTAATTGCTCTCAATAAGAATAAGAGAATTTGACGGCCGTAAAAAGAATTCTAAAATATTTAAAGTAATCCTATAGCATAGGCTTGCGGTATTCCAAAGGTGCAAAATTTAATTTAATTGGATATTCGAATTCCAATTATACAGGTTGCAAAGTGAATAGAAAAAACACCTCAGATAGTTGTCAATTGTTACGAAGGTCTTTAGTGTCATGGTCTTTCAAGAAATAAAATTCTATAGCCCTGTCCACCGTTGAATCTGAATATGTTTTCGCAGGTAGTTGTTGTGCTCAATTGCTTTGGATGAGGTAAATTTTGATGGATTATGAAATTAAAATTGACAAAATGTCTCTTTTGTGTGATTATATAGTGCGATGAAAATAGCCAATAATCAAGTCCAACACTTAAAAACCAAGCATATAGATATACACCACTATTTCTTAAGAGCTCATGTGAGTAAGAGAGATATTGTAATTAGTTACATCCGGACCAAAGACCAATTGACGGATATTTTCATCTAACCATTAGATGAAAGCCGCTTATGCAAGTTGAGGAATGAATTAAATATTATAGACTGCTCAAATATTGCTTGAACACTTGTCTTATGTTTTTATATTCATTTAGTGTTATTTGAGGTATTGTTGATGGAAATTTTCAAGTATTTTTGTTAAAAGCCTCTACGTTCATAAAAACTATATTCCAAAGATTCCTATATCCTTCTAAGTGCATAATGATCCTGAATGATCTTTATTTGAGTACAAAATTAGGCATCATTTGTATATTTCTCAAATCCAAAGTTCAGTTATGAAAAGTCTCAGAAATATCGGAACTCCCTGATTTATTATTCTTGGTGCTTGCTGGTACCTAGACGGCTTGGCAGGAGATTGAAAGATGACATCTTCAAGAAGATTGTGAAAAGACCCAAGACCAACTTGTGAGTGGTTTAGTGCTCACCATCTTCGGAGCAAAAGAAGAGCAACAACTAGTGGATTGAAGAGTTCAGATTTAATTCGTGGAGCTTGTCCAAGTTGCTTGGACTTCTCTCAACGTGGACTAATGAAAACTGGTAAGTTTTCGATACCACGGGAAAAACTTCTCGAGTCATCTTGTGATTATTTCTTTGCCTTATTTTTCACACTTGTATTTGTAGCTTTGCGATTGTTAAGATTGTCTTATTTATTTATGCTAGAGATATATTTGTAAAGATTAGTGCTTGTGGTGACTTAGGTATACTAGAATTGTATAAGTTTAAATTATATTGAAATCTTCCCTAATTATAATTTGTAGTAATTAGTTTAAAATACAAGAATTTTTAGAACCTCCTATTCACAATAAATCAATTCAAGAACCGTTAGGACATATTGAAATAAGATTACACCATATGAAAACCCTCAAATTAAATGCAACAGGCTTGGGAATCAACTCATGGACTGGCTCAATCGACGCCGCCGACGAATGGTGGGCAGAGCAAAACCAGGTAACACAATTGTGTCATATGGTCCATCATCTGCTCCAGTAGCTGTTAGCTTCCTCAACCTGAGCATTTCTTGTTGCCCATTCAACTGTACTGGTCATTGCTTGTCCTCCCACTGGTTCAATTGTATTGCAAGATCCTCCGGCACCTGCAATAGTTTGTACATATATACACAGCCTGCAATGGAAAGCATGGAATTGTTGAGCCTCAAATGGTGTGTGACAACTCTTGGGAGCATATGCTTTGAATGGTTGTGCTGAATTCAGAAGTATTGTCTGCATACATGGATGTCTTGTATATTCTGGCTACCGCTGTTCTGGAAATCAGCTTTCGCTCTCAGTTTTGCTGTTAAGAGATCAATCAAGCTAGCTTTAGTGTCTTCTGAGAACTCTTCATTAGACATGTACTTTCTTATGACTGCTTTGCAGTTTTCTGTTTCCATAAATACGCGAGGTATCATTTTACATTGTCGTGTATCTTTTACCCTCTTATTGTCTTATGATACCAGTTATTTATTATTACGTTTGGTTCTTGGATTAATTGTGTGGACTGTTATTAGTGGAAACTTGCTTAGTGAAGTGTGGTCTGTTGATACGTATGATTGATAGTTATTGGATTTGTATCTAGTCGACCAATCCCATCCCCAACGCCTTGCCCAACATCTGTAATTGAGTTGAGCTATCTTGGTTGCTTTTTGTTCCAAGTACTACCTATTTAATTCATTGCATGAGAATTTCTTCTCAAATCAGGTGCACTGATTGCGTGCTTGTTTCATGCTCCGGTGGCTCGGTGCGTTGTAATCAGTTTTCAATCAAACTGACTGTGACTCCACATTGCAGGCAATGAAAGGTGCCCGCAGGTTTGCGAAAGGACGGATGAGGAAGTGATGGACATCATATTTCACGAGGTGCTTTGCACAACCAAGCATGCGGATGTCCCCGGCGAGAGCAGGTAGCATAGCGTTGTCCCCTGCGCAACGTCATTGAGCTGCCTTCGGTGTGTAGAAGAACAAGAGGCCTCTCGGTTGGGCTTTTTTTAAGACGGTTTGTGTATAAATTTGTATTGTAGCTGATTTATTTTGTATTATAGTTGATGGTGGTTTATTTAGTATAATTAAATTTAAAAAAATAAAAATAGAAAAAATAGGTTAGCCTATCACAGACAATACTGACAAATACAGGAAAAAAGAACTGACAAAAAACTCAAAAAAAACAAGAAGTCAGAAAAAATACGAAATTTAGGAATAGTGAAAAATAAGCTCAAGCCAAAATAAACGGTGCCTAAATAGCGCATCCTGAGATGCATCTCTAGCTTCGACCATGTCACACAGAGGAAGATAATTGCTGCTACCGTTGTGTTATATAACTTCATAATTGATGTTAGGCGAGGCGACATGGATTTCGACAATACCCACATGGGTGCGGATTATGGCTCCTCTGGAGTAAACACCACTTCGGACATAGGTGATTTACACATGAATCAGGTACGCGATGTGATAGCGAACGCTCTAGTCATGTGATATATTTTCATTGTTGTACTATGTTCAGATGGACGTATGCTTATAAGGTTACAAATGCCTCTGTATTGTGTATCTTTTATTTCGATCATGGTCGGTATTGAACTTTAAGGGGGTGCTTAATTAGGCTTAATAAGCTATGGCTTATATCTTATTTTTATTGTAGGTAACTTATTTTATACTGTAACTAATGGTGATTTACTTGATATAAATAAATTTAAAAAATTAAAATAAAAAAATATGTTAGCCTATCACATATAATACAAACGAATACAAAAAATAAGAACCGATAAAAAGCTTAAAAAACTAAAAATTTAAAAATAATAAAAAATAGATCAGAATCAAAAAATTTAAGCCAAAATGAGCTGCCCAAATACATCCTGTGTGCACCGAATGCTTTCACGTGGTTCATGTACTTGATATGCATACTCATGTTTTGTTACTTCAGCTTCAGCGTTCACTGCACTGCATAGGAGGTAAAAATAGGGTCTGTTCTTTTCAGTTTTTAAAAATAACTATTGATTTTTGTTATAGTATCTAACTTTTAAACAAAGTATTTTTTCTAAATAGAGTCTATAAGTTAATTGCAGTATATATTAAAAGCTCAACATCTGTACAATCTAAAATCACAAGTGATTATCTCTCTGTCTGTAATCTCTATCGTAAATAGTTAAAATTTAAAAATTTCAGCTAAAAACCACAGTCATATCAAACAGACCCATGATAGTATGCCAGACCACCCAAGGAAATGTATGAAAATAGGGTTAAAATATACGCTTGCAACAGAACTTCAGCCAACAGCAACTGGTAATTCTCCTGCAAACTAATACAGAAAATATAGTATTATCTATTTCGAACGCATCAAATTGTCGATGGCCGTTCGTACTTATGTCGGTTCTCATGCTTTCGATCGCATCAGGTAGGCTATTTCAGCTTAACCAGTACAAAGTTATTAGCCAAAAAAATAACAAATTTATTAGTCTACAGCCTATATGTTTTTCTTCTTTTTTACACCTCAGGCAGCAGTGTGTGCAGCAGACAATGCATCTTTTTCATGTACTCTGAATCTCTGTTCATGTCATGCCCTCCGTAAAAGAGTCTGTCTCGTCACTTGTATAATCTGCGTCATTCGTAGGCTCATGTTGCAGCTTTATGTTTCTCAAAAGACAGGAAGAAAAGAAATAACCTGCCTGTAGCTAGCTTTATGTTTGTATCATCTGAATTCTGATTGATTCATCTGCAGCTTCATGATTCAGAATAGACCAGCTTCATGGGAGAGGACTACGGCCATGCTTGCTAGCTAGCTGTCCCAATTAAATCCTGCAAAAACTAAAAAGTAGATAGGTTGCATGTGTCCTTCTAAATTGAAAGGTACTAATATTTAATTTGGTCCCAATTTTAAGGCAAGGCTCGACAAAATTGACAAACCCCATCCTACGAGCCCATCGCAGTTAAGAGTGTATACGGAACGGATAATTTTTATATAGCCGACTGACCGAAGGTTTATAGAGCGAATACGAAAGAAGTAAATGGTTATTTGTGTTTAACTCTAAGAAAAAAAATACAAAATAAGATACAGTATAAACTACAGTCATCTATATCCGCTCCGTTCATACCATTAATTGCGGTATCTATAATGCCCCTGTTTCTAGAAGCACCCACTGTTCATCTCACAGTTGTGAGGTACTATAGACGAATGTACATTATTGTCAACACATGCTTAAAATAAAAACCAAACTTTATTTCAAGATAATGGCCTATGAATGATCCATATCTTTAGGGCATCTCCAATGGTTCTAACTAAGTACTATCTATAAGGATTCCACATCATCTATAGAGTACACACTAAAAGTTAGCATTCCAAAGGACTATCTATAAGGATAGCTATTTGATGTTTACATGCACACACATTCATTTATTGAACCTGCCTCGTTTTGTGTTATAGACTAGAGATAAAATAGTAGCTAGCTGTTTGTGTTTTGCATACTCTCTTTCTTTCACATAGGATATATGCTGATATATATATACAAATAGTCAATTGACTCAGTACTATTGGAGATACCCTTAGTAGAGCGTGGCAATCCTATCAAATATTATCTACTCATGGCAATGCGTGCAGGAATCACTCACTCCTCAATCGTTACTAATTAAAGACGCATCTATGCATGCATAGACCGGATTAAAAACCGGATTAAAAATGGTAGTACTGCTACCAATCGAAAAAAGCTAATTAAATAAACAAATATTCATTGACAAGATAGATATATTATCACCCAGCAAAATCAACAGCAGATGGTCATCATGTTCTAAAAAATTATTTTAAAAAAATATTATAAAATGAAGAACAAGAGAGCATATGTGTGTATGTGCACGTACGTGCTTTTGTAGAAAACTTTGTATATTTTTCACAAAAATCTATCAAATGGAAAAAATATTACTGAATATAAAAATAAAAAAATAAAAAAAATATGTTAGCCCATCACAGATAATGCAAAGGAACACGAAAAAAATAAAAAAAATAAAAAACCCAAAAAATCTAAAAAAAATTTAGAAAAAGACGAATTACTGAATAGTGAAAAAAAACTGAAGCTAGAAGCTGAAACTGAAAAAAAGCTGAGATCATGTTCTTTCTAGCTTTTGGTTTCTGTTACAGTACCTAACTTTCAAATGGAGTATTTTTTTAAGACAGGGTCTACAAGTTAATTGTAGTACACGTTAAAAACC
Source organism: Melocanna baccifera (assembly GCA_036346265.1). NCBI lineage: Eukaryota > Viridiplantae > Streptophyta > Magnoliopsida > Poales > Poaceae > Melocanna > Melocanna baccifera. The sequence goes on along the minus strand of CM070684.1, from coordinate 18,195,627 downwards.
TAATATCTGTACCATCAAAAATCGCAAACGAGTATCTATCTTTCCGCAATCTCTGTCACAAACAGCCAAAAAACTATCAGTCACAGCCAAAAACCATCAGCCACAAAAAAAAAAACATTCCATCTCTATAAATGAGCGTCCCGCCCGCCGCGGCGCCACTCAAACAAAAAACACAAGGACTGAGCGTTGATCCATCGTTCGTCTTCTTCCTCCGGCCTCCTCTGCCCTTCTCGACCGTGGGTTGCGTCGCTTTACGTTGGAGAGCGGATGGTTGAGGGCATGGCGGGCCTGGGCCTATGGGCCGTCGCCCTACTCGGCGCGGTTGTCGTCCTCGACGCTGTCGTCCGGAGGGCCCACGAGTGGGCCAGGGTGGCCTCGCTTGGCGCCGGCAGGAGGGCCAGGCTACCGCCGGGGGACATGGGGTGGCCGGTCGTCGGCGGCATGTGGGCCTTCCTCCGGGATTTCAAGTCCGGCAAGCCGGACGCCTTCATCGGCTCATACATCCGACGGTGAGCGCCACGCGGCAACCGCCTCCCTCCCCCACTCCCTCCGTTGGCACGTCCATGCGCCGGGCCCACGTATCAGTGGCTCGTTACATTGCGGGTGGGCCGGGCTTTGGGATAGGCCTGGACCTGGACCTGGCACGTCCACCAAAGGGCGGGAACGGCTATGGCAACCGCCGTCCGACTTGCACTTGTGCTCTTCGGTAGACTTGTTCTACCATGGACCATGGTACACTTGTAGGTCCACACCAAAAAAATTTTGATTTTAATTTAAAAAAAAATCAACTGTTAGGGGCAACTTTGGTTGGTCCTGGAAAGCTAGGCCTGTTGTCCTTGGAGATTTGATTTGAATCAAATGGAGTTGCTTTTGGGTATGCATCAAAAGATGCTCCCCCTTTTGCATGATATCAGTGTTACATGCATGATCCATCTAGTACCACCTCTTCAGCCTTCACAGTGGGGATGCTCTTTTCATCCCTAGCCTGCCCTCAGGCCAAAACTCATACGCTAGTGTTTGTTGAAACCTCAAATCATGTTTCTTTTTTCTTTCTCTGGCAATTTACGTGCCTTCTTCTGGTGCATTTGTTTCTGTTTTCAGTTCTTTTGTGGGTCCCCTGTTCCCATCGCAATTAATCTGTGTCATCGATCAGACAACTGAAAAGAAATCACTAGCCAGCTTGATAAAAATCAATGCATCCAAAACCACCCCTTTTTTTTGTTGTTGCTGTAAATACAAGCAACCAATGGCTTGATGATTCTATAATATCCTTTTACCTAAGTACAGTCAGTTCTAGCACTTTGGGTTCAGGTCAAGATTTAGTCTACATACTGCTTTGTAATGTCAGCCAATGGCCTGGTTACAACCAGATTGCATAGGAGAAGTATACATTAGTCATTAGCTGATGAAATGCATGCTAGTGTGGCACCCACTGCCTCCAACATATTTACACCACTTCCACTCTTTGCAACAGCATATTCCATCTTTGGAATGGAAGTATCTGCACAAATCTTTGTTTCTACTTTGTTAATAGTTAATGCCCTGCTCGCTGATTTCTGTTAGAACAAATTTGGTGGGCATAAGTAGACAAGGTTTTTTTATCTTGTTGTGGAGTCATCTAGCTAAACAAGTATATATTCAGTGCCCTCCAAGTTTGTACCTGTTTTGCAAGCTTAAAAGTTTATTCCAGTGGCTAGTGTCCATATCTTGATGTTCAAAATGCCTATATTCTTCATAGACTGATGCTTTCTGTTTTTGCAAGCTGTATTGTCTTTTGCCAAGAAAGATCTAAGAAATGAGTACATAATGCTGCAGTAACATAGTGTAGTTGTACTATATTGTCTGCATCACTGCAAAATGCTTCTGTCTCTTCATTCACAAATCACAACTGATGCATGAGCACCTTTCTTTTGCAAAGTGGTAACAAGCTAGGCATCAGTATCAGTACATTTTGGTGTCTGTTAATTCAAGGCTGTGACTAAGTAGGAATTTGGATTCGTACAGTTAGTGTACATAACACATCATTGGCACATGAGCTGCTGCAAAAGGCAAACTAGATACTGTTGAAATGAGGGAAAATGAATCGTCCAAATTGATGTACTTCTCTGACAGGAAAAAAGGGAAGCATTCATCGTTCTTCATGCTGAATATAAATCCATGGTATGCAGGTTCGGGCGCACCGGGCTGTACAAGGCATTCATGTTCAGCAGCCCGACGATCCTGGTGACGACCCCGGAGGCGTGCAAGCAGGTGCTCATGGACGACGAGAGCTTCGTCAACGGGTGGCCCAAGGCGACCGTCACGCTCATCGGCAGCAAGTCCTTCGTAAGCATGCCGTATGAGGAGCACAAGCGGCTGAGGAAGCTGACGGCGGCGCCGATCAACGGCTTTGAGGCTCTCAGCACCTACCTGGGCTTCATCGACCAGACCGTCGTGTCGACGTTGCGTCGCTGGTCGGAGATGGGCGAGATCGAGTTCCTGACGGAGCTGAGGCGGATGACCTTCAAGATCATCGTGCAGATCTTCATGAGCGGCGCCGATGACCAGACGATGGAGGCGCTGGAGAGGAGCTACACCAACCTCAACTACGGGGTGAGAGCCATGGCGATCAACATCCCTGGCTTTGCCTATCGCAGGGCTCTCAAGGTATCAATCATTCAATCTTTTTGTCTTTTTTTTTTGAGGTTAGATGGAAGATCAGAGGGGGTGAATGATTGTTGTCTTTTTTTCTGCTTTAACAAAATCAACCTCCTTGCAATACGAAAGCTTCTTCACTTCAATAGCTAAAAAGAGCTAAAAATATCGAACTAAGAATATCATAACACACCATGGAAACAACTCTCAATAGAAGCTAAATAACCAAAGGAACAACCAAAGTATAAGACGATGCAAATCGTCACTGAGCCGGTCTGCTCGTAGTCTTAAGATCGGTCTAACTGGGCTCGAGTGGTTTGACCGCTGAGACAACACCGGTCTAATCGGTCCACAAGTTTGACCAGAGGTCCAACGCCGATCTGACTGGTCCTATGTTCTTAGATTGAAAAACCACTCAGGTTAACACTCAAATATTATCAAAACATCATCAAATTTTATATGAGACTTAGTTCAAGGCTTTAGGGGCTTAAATCAATCAAGAATCACAAGGTTCTTATGCTCAAGTTCACTAATTTGGAAAAAAAATCAAGTCTATGTATCAAAAACACTAAAAACCCTAAAATCTAAATTAGTATTTGCTCGAGAAGTTTCTAATTAAGATGATGATCCAGATATACTCCTACATGTCATAGTAAACTAGTCTAGACATTCATTCGGGATAAAACTATCTTGACCATGAAAACCCAAATTTGAGTTAAGAATAAGCAAAGTCGAGCTTAATCTCGAATTTTACTATATGAGTGATCTAGATGGGTAAAGCTTGATCGATAAACTTATCTTCCATGTCTTACTCATCATGAATCGAGGAGAAGGAAACACCAAAAATCAAACCAAATTAAGATTTCAACACTTGAGCAAAAAGTAGAAAGATTTGGACAAATTTTGATATCTATTAATACTAGAAAATAAATATTTACAGCCACTCATCAAGCCTAAGGATGACAAAAAAAAGCTCAAGACAAAGAGTCACACACATCTCCCAAAGTTCTCTCTAAGAAACCTAATCTCCTCTTCTTGGCTCAGCACAAGCTTCTCCAAAACTTAGCCCTAAGTCAATGCCTCTCCCTCCTTATATACGGAGGTTCACAAGAAATCCTATCCAACACCTCTAGTTGAGTTTCATCCACTTAAATGGCTAACCCGTTAACCCAACAATATATTGGGTTTTACACTTACACATGCACGTTTCTCAAAGTGCACACAATTATTAACCCGCTAGTGAATCAACACTTAATCCATTTTATATTTTCAGCATATCTTTAATCTAAACCATCTCTCTTTCGCCTCCTCATGCCATAGTTTAATCAACTCTCAACTTTTCGATTTGGGGCAACCCTGTACTTCATCTTCAACTCCATGTGGCTCCAATGACTTGCCGCCAAGCCTTTCATGCATTCGGATCCCACCAAACTGTCCTCGTTTGCAAACAGCCTAAACCACTTGGTGCACCATATGTCTCTCCATATACCATGATGGTACTCGACTTCCCTGACCGTTCTGTATCTTAGTTCCACTTTGAGCTTAGTCCCGATCCACCTTGTCGTTATTCGTCATGTCCACCACCGATAGCTTCTGCTCCGGTTTCTTGTCTTCACAGCTTTTAACCACTCTGCTAGCCTCAGACATCTTCCTGCGGCACCATGATTGTCCTGAACCTCAGCTCCTCTAGCTTAATCTCGATCCTTTGACTGCTCTGAAGCTAAACTCTCCTAACTTAGTTCCGGTCTCGTCCACCTCATCATAACGTAGCTCCGTAGTCCTATAACCAATAACAAGCAAATCGTCACGTAGAACCACACAAATATGCAAAATCATTAATCATCAATTAACAAATTGATGAGCCAAGAACCCTTACATTCATATTAAAGTATCTCTGCATGTTTTGACACGTAGCCTATAGTATCCAATAACTAGCTGTCACGTCTTCACTCATTTGAACTCCCCAGAACTGTCTCTACCTACATTGGCTTTGTCACTAGGTGCACATATGCACCAACTCGCCTTTTTATTATCTTTGTTTTTTCTGTGCTTTCCGCTTGAGCCACGTAACATCACCTGGACTTACCTGACCGCACAGACCTCAACTCTCCCGCCTGGTCCTGGTCCCTTGCCGTTAACTGCTAACGTTCTTCAAGTCACCTGCACATTCAAAGACCAAGCAACCATGTCGAGTACAAGCTCTATGCAGTTGACTCACGTTAATTAAAAATAATACATCATGCAACACACCACAACCAAGCCATGAGACAAAACCAAAAATATCATAGTTTGCCCAACTATGTCACAGATAGCCTCTACATGCACCTTACAGCATGTGGGCACTACCCACTTGGCAGCTCATCCCATGAACACACTCAACCATGTTCAGATATTGACCCTAACACTCTAAGACCAAACCTCAAACAAAAATGCATAATTTCAGCACCAATTTGTCAAAAGCTGGTCTAACCGTCATTACCAGGCCAGTTAGATTGCCAGACCGCTGGCACCATACCAGTCGGACCGTCAGTGTTTGGCCAGTCTGACCACTTAAGAGTACCAGAAAACACTCTTTTTAACATTTTTATTAAACTTTATCTAGTCTCAGATCACAACTTTATTTTAGGTGACACCTAGTGCAAATACATTTCCAAATACACATATCCAATTGTTTGGTGTGCAATTTCCAAAAGCCATATGGCCGGTTTGACATCTTGACCCATGGATGACGGTCTAACCATCTTATACCTAACAGCAATTCTAAATATTATATAATCCTAAAGTCAAACTCAAACTTCAACAATATTTATATAACAAAGTCAAATATTCATAATACACCATAGCATGGTTATCAAGTCGACGACTAGTCGACAAGTCGGTGAGCCAGGACCGACTTGCGCCGGCGACTTGACTTGCGGTGGCAAGTCGGGCGCCTGGAGGACTAGTCGTCGACTTGCCCGTCGACTAGTCGACCAGGCGCTGGCAAGTCGGACGACTAGAGGGAGGCGGAAGAGCGAAGAGGCGAGGGCGGAGCTCCGAGTGCGGCCGCCGCCACCCGTCAGATCCAGATCCGTCTGCAGTCGCCTCGGCCGCCGCCAGATCCAGATCCAGGTACCTCCGCCCTGGCCTCCCTCCTCCCCGGCCCCCTCCGCCCCGACCTCCCTCCGCCCCGGTCTCCCTCCGCCCAGGCCTCCCTCCTCCTGATCGGGCGGCAGGGGAGGAGTAGGGGCGGGGAGGAGAGGGGCGGCGGGAGGGGGGGGGAGGAGGGAGGCGGGGGAGGCGGCGGGGAGGAGTAGAGGGCGGCGGGGGGGAGTCGGCGGCGGAGTCGGAGAGACCGAGAGCGTCGAAGCGACGGAAGAAAAAGGCAGCGGGAGTCGGAGAGACCGAGAAGGCTGCAGTGGGGGAGTTAAGGACTGATATTTTTGCAATTTAACCCTTTTGATTGCTAAAATTGCAATAAAGTTCTTCTCTATATATACATATGCATATAAACAGTACCTGTCGACTAGTCGGCCGACTAGTCGACTAGTCGGTCCTGAGGAGGGTAGTGTCGACTTGTCGACTTAATAACCTTGCACCATAGGGTGATCTCCACTTGTTGTCACATTTTTTTTCCCAAATTGGCATATGATTATCAGTGTTCATTTCTTGACCGATGAAGACTTGATGATCATTTTCAGGCTCGCAAGAAGCTGGTGTCAGTATTGCAAGGTGTCCTGAACGAGAGGAGGGCAGTGATGGCTAAGGGATTCACCAGGTGGAGCATGGACATGATGGACCGCCTGATCGAGGTGGAAGAGGAGCATGGGAGGAGACTGGATGACGAGGAGATCATTGACATCCTCATCATGTACCTGAATGCCGGACATGAGTCCTCTGGCCACATCACCATGTGGGCTACCGTGTTTCTGCAGGAGAACCCGGAGATCTTCGCAAAGGCAAAGGCACGTGTGTATTCCGAACGATTAATGCTTTCGATCAAATCCTTCTGAGTTCTTCATGGCTTTGTAATCAGTTGATCAACAGACAGTTCATCGACACATTTTCAGGCCGAGCAAGAGGAGATCATGAGAAGCATTCCACCAACACAGAAGGGACTGAACCTGAGGGATTTCAGGAAGATGGAGTACCTCTCACAGGTACACCCCTGAGCTTAACATACTCTAGATGCTTCAAAACAATACAATCAGTAATTAACTGTAATATTTGACATGGTAACTCTGAAGGTCATCGACGAGACACTGCGGTTTGTCAACATCTCATTCGTGTCGTTCCGTCAGGCGACCAAAGACGTCTTTGTGAACGGTGTGCTTTGAAATTATATCTTCTTTCGTTAGTGATCACATTGAATGGTTATTTATGCCTGAATCTGACAATCTACAACTCAACAGGCTATCTGATACCCAAGGGTTGGAAGGTTCAGCTGTGGTACAGAAGTGTGCACATGGATCCTGAAGTTTATCCTGATCCCAAGAAGTTCAACCCTTCAAGATGGGAGGTGGGAATGGCATTCTGAACAGAAGAACAGAATTTCTTGAAAGAATGGCATTCTGAATGAATGTAACCAAGGATCTTAAAACTAAAAAAAAATCAACATTTCTTGACTAGTTTCAGTGCGTGTGTGTGTGTGTGTTTTCAGGGTCCTCCGCCGAGAGCCGGAACGTTCCTTCCTTTCGGGCTGGGTGCGAAGCTGTGCCCTGGAAATGATCTTGCAAAGCTGGAGATCTCTGTCTTCCTCCATCATTTCCTCCTTGGTTACAAGTAAGTTTTTACAAGGTTGTTCTTTTATGCAATTAATTCCAAAGGGATTCTCTGAACTGCAATGGTTAAGCGAGAGCAGAAATAAGGCCAACTAGTTGCGTTTATTCTCCATTTTTGTATAGCTGAACAGTTCTAAAATTCACGGTCGATTTTCTCGGGTGAAGAAGAAACTGTTACTAGTTTGTTCAAATGTTAATGCTATTGTGTATCTGAATGTTTAAAAGAAGATGCTGTTTGTTGTGCGCATGCAGGCTGACAAGGACAAATGCGAAGTGCCGGATGAGATACCTGCCTCACCCCCGGCCTGTGGACAATTGCCTGGCGAAGATCACCAAAGTTTCCGATGTATACTAACTAAAAATTCAGCTAGCTGCTGGCTCCGAAAACAAACAAGTTATAAATCGCATCACCTATTTCCAGGAAAACAATGCGCCTATGTTGAATTTGTTACGTTCAGCTGTTCAATTGCTCGTTTTGTTTTGTCCTAGGACGAAGCCTAAATATGATGAATCATCCCCCTTCCTTTTTAAGTTTGCCTGAATTTAGATTGAGCATAGAAGAAGCGAGCCAAAAATCGATACGATACGGATTCGATTTCGATTTGTTAATGTGCCAAACTTAATTTTATGCCCCCAAAAAAAAATCTTTGGTTGATGTGGCACGGAGATAGGAGGCAGTTGTTGAACGGAATTACACAGTGACCGAGAACTGACAATTGAAGAATGAATACAAGGATTATTCAGTGAAACGTATATAGGCCTGAGATGTCATGGGATAAGAAATCCTGGTTTCACTTTCACACCTTTGTGTGTGTGGACCTCCGGCAGCACGACGAACACGCAGGATAAGCACAGCTCGTCTACCTAAGACCTGACGACGAAAGTTCTCAATAATACGTCGTGCTGCAACTTGCAAAAGAAGGGAGATTTTTCAGGGTTGTGATGAGCATTGATGCCTCGTTATCACACATATCATTTTCATATATTCAAACCATATATTTTCGACAATATCTTTGATTGAAATTAGTATGATTTGACTACACGTATTATAGGACGATGCTCTTTTACAGTGGAGGGAGTATGAGTTAAGCATGCTCGTGATGGTCAGTTTTGCAATTTGAAGGCTGCTTGGTTTGAGTTGCCATGTGTCGATCGGCATGCCTATGTGGCTTAATTTGCAGAAAAAAAGAAGAAAAATAAGCAAGGTAAAGAAAGGTTGGTTTTGGAAAAGTTGCACCCTGCAATTGTGAGGATGGAGCCCAAACAAACACTGCTCACACAGAGGACAGAACTAGAGAGGAGAACATCATAGGGAGGAGGAGAGAAGCTCCCAAACCCAAACCCTAGATTAGACCTACCTCCAGCTCCGATCCCCAAATCTCCAACTCCCGCCGCCGCCGCCGATTCCAACCGAACCTCATCTGCAGCAGCTCGCCGGCGCCGCCCCGCACCTCGTTCCACCGAAGCTGCTGATTTCTTCTCTTGGTACGGAAGCCCTAACGTAGCTTGCTTGGATTGTTCCTTCTTTCTTTGCTGTGAGCAATCAAATCAAAATCTTTCTTTCTTCCCTAGATACTCGGATCCATCCAGTCAGTTGCGTATTTTGTTGGATTGTTGTTCCAATACCAGCTTCAGCTTAGCTTGTTTCCCCAAAATCTGAATCCGCCTCTGATCGACTGTGGCTCTACAGGGAAGGAGGCAGTCCGCTCGGGGGCACTGCCTATTGGGTTGGGGGAGTCAGTAGAGTAGGATGCGTTAGTGTTTGCCCACCAAGCCACTCATGTATGCTGTCATATATAGGGCTAATCACATGGTGAGTCTCATGGTTGGCTAATCAGTTCTGCGCTAGATGTAGGATAAAAAGGATTCGTCTTGATTTAGCGTAGGCAGCACAGCAAGACAAGGGAAGAAGGAACCAGCATGGGAACAGGGGATATAGCAACAAAAAAAGGAAATATTTTAGCTCTATCATGGAATATATGTGATTCATGTGTTGAGTTTCAGGGTTAGACGCTCTCTTGGTGTCTTCTGTCTTATGTTCTAACAATAACGTGTCAGGTCACATGTAGTAAATTTGTATCCAGCGGTGCCTTTGATAGCGTACCAACTTAATGTTACTTGATTCTAGTTCATCCATGCAATTTTGGATTCTAGTGTGACATATTACCGTGTTTCAGCAGGAGCGAAATGGACGAGGTTGTCTCCGCTTCAGCTAACAGCCAAGCTTCGACTGATGCCATGGCAGATCAGCCTATGAAGGTGTACATCTGGGACATGGATGAAACACTTATTTTGCTCAAGTCACTGCTGGATGGGTCATATGCTGGGGCTTTTGATGGCCTCAAGGACCATGACAAAAGTATTGATATAGGAAAGCGGTGGGAGAACCTCATTCTCGAATTCTGCGATGAGCACTTCTTCTATGAGGAGGTCAGTCAGCACCTCAAATCATATCTGCTGGCTACTTACTAAGATGACTACATTTGTAAACACATGTTTGTATGTGTTCCATTGTTCTTTTCTTGATGTTATGGCTAAGACATTTGGCTGCACATTTGTAGAACATGTGGTCTGTTTTATATGTCATCAACTGACCGTTCTGTTCTCCACCAAATGTAGATTGAGAACTACAATGAACCCTATCTCAATGCTTTGACTGAATATGATGATGGGAAGGACTTGACAAAATATGATTTTGAGGCCAACTGCTTTAGCTCTCCTTATGATGATGTGAATAAAAGGAAGCTTGCTTATAGGCATCGTGCTATTGGAGACAAGTATGCAAAGGTGTCACAAGAATTACCTTATTTTACATTATTTCCCTTAAACTTTTGCTACATGAGATGAAACTTTTGCTAGTGAACCTTTTGAATATAGTGAAATGTAGTGGCAAGATCACTGTTGTTGTGAAACTCTGATTTCATTTAATTTTTCAAGAATGAGTGGACAGCCTATGTTGCTACATGAGAATTCATATAGTAGCAGTCTCTGTTTGCTGGAGCAATAGCTTCTTTTTTGGTGTTTGATCAATTAGATTTAGTCTTTGTGATGTTTGTGCTTTGGCCTCTTGTATAGTAAAGAAACCAAACAAAGTTGCTGTCATTTTATGGGTGATGTGACTGGTGTCTAGCAAGTCATAGTGGGGTGTTAGCCAATTCAGTATGCTGCTTTTAATCTTCAATAGCTGGTTTTAGATTTTAGAGATCTAAGTGAGGAGGCTTTAGTTTGTGAAACTTTTTTTTGAAAAAAAAACATGCATATCCTGATCATGTAACATATGGAAGACAGTTTTGGTCAGACATGTGAGATCATTTTCATATGAGCTGTCATACGATGCAGTGGTCCAACCTTGATGTACTAATGCTGATATCTGTTTGTCAACCTAGCATACATATGTGTGCTTAATTGAGCAAAGTAGGCTTCTAACAAGATCACTAGTATTGGCATCAGGGCAAACCAGACTGGAAATTTATGTTTGGACAGGTTTTGCTCTATATTTTGTAAAAAAATATAGTTGAACAAAGGGGTTTTGACTTTGGAGGGTAATCTTGTATCAAGGTGACAGTGAAGAAATGTCCAATAAAGTATGCCCATTTTGTAGATTAGGATTAGGCAGCTGAATTACAGTAGATGGATGATTATAGGTGGATACCAAAGCTGTGGAATGATGCCCCCTTCCACAGTGATTCACTGGGACTTCGTGTTTCGTTGCAGGCTCTTTTGTACAGAGGTTTTGATCTTAGCAAAAACTTGGTTTAGAAATTAGAAATGGTAACTAATGGGGTCTCTAAAGTTCTGTGCTGGAATGTTTTCTGAGCATCAGAATTAGATAAGCACTTTTCAGCTATCAATTTTTTGAGAGAGTTTTTCAGCTATCATTTTATTGTTATTATTTAAACCTATTATTCCTGCCATCATTAATGTCTAATTTCTAATATTTCCATTAGTGTCCTGTTTGTGGTCACTATGCTGAACTGCTTTGGTGTTTTCAGGGTTTGGAAAAAATTCTGGACCACCACATGGTCAAAGTCTGGAATGATTTGTATAGTTTGACAGATAAATATACTGATGGTTGGCTTTCTTCAGGTATTCTGATTCTTACTAGTTTTCCCCGTTAATATCTGGAAGAAATGTTCTTTATTGATTATTTTTACTGCTGCGAGAATGACAATGGGAAGATATCGATATCGAAACAAGATGCTTCTGATTTTCTGTTTGTAGTCGGTGGAGAAAAGTTTGCTTTGGCCTTTCAGTTCTGTCAATGAAACAAATATGGGCAATCATCGACAAGGATAAAAAAATCGCCGGTAACCGGCCAGTTCTGTCAATGTAACCGGCCGGTTACCAGCAGTTACCGGCCCAGCCTGATAAAAAAATATCAGTCTGAAAAGTTCTAAATTTAAATTTTGAATTTAAATTGATGAACAATAATTCCATGCGGTAACCGGCTGGAAACTAGTCAAATGGGCGGTAACCAACCGAAAACCAGTCAAATTTAAATTTTGTTTGACGAAATTTTGGCCGGTTTAAAACCGGTAACCACTGGTAATCGTCTGTAACCAGTATCGGAGGGGGTCTGATATTTTTCTTGTTTCCGGTTTTTGAATCCTTGATCATCAAAGCTATAAAAGTTTACAATCAAGAAGAATCTGCTAGAGCCTAACATTGCTTAATAGACAATACACCAAAATTTCAATATCTAAACAAGGTGCTTCTGATTATTCTACTTTCTGTTGGTGGAAAAAAGTTTTGTGCTTTCAGTTTTGTTAATTGTTGGTGACCTAAATGTCTGCTATCATCAAAGCTATAAGAGATTACAACCAAGAGGATCTGCGACAGCCTAACATTACAAAATTGATAATACCCCCTTTGTTTCACAGTATGTGCCCAAGTCATTGGAGGTTGTCACTACCATGTTGAATATTGTGTGTATTGATATGAGGTCTAAGGGGCTATATATATAGAGGAGTACAAGAGAATATAGAGATAAGGCATATATGGAATAGAATACGGACTCTATCTCCTAATACGGATTCTATCTCCTTAACACCCTTCTTTAAATGCAAAGCGTATGCAATAGCATTGCATTTGGAAAAAGTTGATACTAAAATAATAAACAAAATCCGAATATTTAGATGGATGTAAACGGAAGACTCAAAATCCTAAAAGACTCGAAATACTGAGCAGCAAAATACTAAGTAAAATCGAAAATGCCTAAGATCTGACGAGGAAGAGCCGCGACGGACGGCTGTAGGAGGCGGCGACGGAGCTGATGAGGAAGAATCCGCGACGGGCGGATGGCGGTGAAGGGATCCGCGACGGGCGGACGGCGGCGAAGGGATCCGCGACGGGCGGACGGCGGTGGAGATCCGAGGATGAGGACGCCTGCAGGGACCGCGACGGGCGGACGGCGGCGAACGGATCCGCGACGGGCGGATCTGACAAGGCGCTGGGTGGTGGAGATCCGAGGATGAGAACGTCTGCCGGGACCGCAAAGGGCGGACGGCGGCCGAGGGAAGCCGCGACGGGCGGACGACAGCCGAGGGAAGCCGCGACGGGCGGCTGCCCTCTCTGCAGCCGACTACATCCAACAGAGGTGGTGAATATCCAACAGAGCATATCCAACTCGGCTCCACAGCATAAATATCCAACAAGGCACCCAATATCCGACAGAGGCACTCAACTCGGCTCCCCAGGCGCCCATCTTCAAAACTGGCGAGGCAGCTCCCCAGGCACCCCGAATCTCCTCCAGGCGGCGGTGGGCCGGCGACAAGGGCGGCCGATCTGACGAGGCGCGACCGCGCAACGGGAGGAAGAGTAGCCGGCGGCGGCGGATCGACTGGCCCGCGGCGCCTCCCCCAAAGGCGGCGCTTTTAAAGACTGTTGGCGGCCCCGGGCGGACGGGGTGGACGAGGCAAGGTAGATGGCGGCCTCGGGCGGACGAGGCGACGGCCCGGGCGACGAGCGACGGCGGGCCGGCCCCAGGCGGATCGGACGAGGCAACCCCCAGGTGGCGTTGGAGATCCAGACGGATCTGACGAGATCCGAGCGGAAGAACGGCGAGATGAAGATCCGAGGGATCTGCGACGGGCGGACGCGCCTTTGGTGGAGTCGGCGTGATGACGACGGCCGGGCGGTGGAGATCCGGACGGATCTGACGAGATCCGAGCGGAAGAACGGCGGCCGACAGATTGGACGATGAAGAGCCGAAGGATCCGCGGCGAAGCGGCGGATCGAGGAGAGCCGTCCGCGACGAGCTGCGATGGCGCGCGGCGGATCTGAAGTGGCCGCCCCTCGGGAGTAAAATTGATCCTCCCGGGGGTGGCGGCGGCGGAAGACGTACGGAACTAGATGTTAGGGTTTGAACCTTAGTTCTGATATCATGTTATGAATATTGTGTGTATTGATATGAGGCCTAAGGGGCTATATATATATAGAGGAGTACATGAGGATATAGAGATAAGATATATATGAAATAGAATACGGACTCTATCTTCTAATACGGATTCTATCTCCTTAACAGTCACCTTGCCCATTGGTGAAATCAAGAATTTTGTTTTCTGTTTTCCATGTGTACCCATGCTTTACAACTTGGGAGAGAGAGAAAGTTAGTGTGGTTCTTATCCTTTGATGGCATTCTTGTTAGTCTTAAGGGCCTTTTTTCCCCTGATCAAAAGGGTGGTCTACTCAAAATTGAACTACAGACTCAATCTGAGCTTACTATTGATCTGATTTCGTAAGCTTGCTGAATCTGTGGACTAGTACGTGCACGTTAAGCTATGTGAAAAAACGAGAATTGGCCTTGGAAAGAAGCAAGCTTAATGTCTTAGCTTTCCTTTTCTTTTAGTCAGTTTCAATCATCAGTTTTGCTGCTCGAATACTCAATACTGTTCCCCTGTTATGCAGCTCATAAGTTGTTGGAAGAAGCATTGGGAAAATCAACAGCTGAGCCTTCGGCCAAACCTTCAAGCATCAATTGCATAGTTACATCAGGGTCCCTGATTCCAAGTCTTGCCAAATGTTTGCTGTATCGCCTGGATGATGTGGTATCTTCTGAGAATGGTATGCCTCCAATGTTGGAATAGTTCTTGGAGCACTTCATTTCTGTTGAATATGGCAAGAAATGAAGCTATTATTAGAAATATACAAATGGAACAAGTTGGCTGTAAAATACACCTTGTTCTCTAATGATTAGTGATCTTATAAAATGTTATACATGGAAACAACCGTTATTAATATATCTGCTGTTTGAAGTGCTTCCACTGGGAAGTACATCAAATCCGTGAGGTTAGGTGTAAACAACATAGATGAAGTTAGTAATCATTTGCCTTTTGTTTTGCAGTTTACAGTTCGTGGGAAGTGGGGAAGCTGCAGTGCTTCAAATGGATCAAGGAACGCTATGATGGTCCAAACATCCGCTTCTGTGCAATTGGGGATGGGCATGAAGAGTGCAGCGCAGCGCAGATAATGAAATGGCCATTTGTCAAGATTGAGTTCCGCCCTGACGCCCCTCATAGGTTCCCTGGCCTGAACCTGTCGACAATCCATACCTGCATGGATGCCGTATATGAGTCATCGAGCAAAGATGGTTGACCAGCACGCTTGTTGGTCCCAATTTTTCCTCTGAGCTCCAATGCCTGTGGCTATATCTTTAGAGGTGTTCGCCATGGAGGTCATATTGAAGGGAATTGTAAGCAGAGAGATGTCACTCATGGGAGGCATATTGCTATCCCTGTCTGGAGAATCAGGAGGCAGGTGTGTGATAAATAAGCGTCCAACTAGTTGGATTTGTTCCGGCATGTTTTAGATTCTGTCTGTTGCCCCATTTTACTGTGATCCAGGCAATCGTCTGTGTTGTATCCGGTTATATCTGTGTGCATGGGCATTTTCAGATGGTGCTGTACCGCTGTACATATGCGTCTCAGATTGTTGAATACTCTGGTTTAAAGTAAACAGTGAGGTGCATGGTTTGTTGGAATCTCAAGCTAAGAAGAGCCTTGTGACGGGTGTTAACAAGCACAATTTGTGCTCCATCCACGCAGGATCAATGCAGCTTGCAGTTTCTGGTTTGCTGATTGTTACTGCGTGCCGACTTGAACGCTGCTAGGTTCAGTGGAAAACAGCTCGCATGCTACTGCTATGTACTAGCTCAAGATTCACGAGATGGATGGTAGGATCGTGGAAAATTTCCAAAAAATCATATCATATCATTGTCTGGGTGTGGTACTGAAGGTATGTATACTGCTGCTCTGAAGCATTCGGCCGAACGTGGAATCGCAGTCGCACGCAATTGCCAATGTATTCAGATGCCGATTTGGGCCAACACAATTCCCTATACAGCCCAGCCTAGGCCCTGTGTGTTGCGAATCCATGGTCATTCCACTCCCTGTGTGTTGCGAATCCATGGTCATTCCTTTTTAAGCTTGTATTTTTGGTTTATAGTCTTTTTTAAATAAATAAATAGAAAATTTTCTTTATCATTTTTTGAAACGATCTATCAAAATAGTCTTTTCTTATCGTTTATCAGTATTTAATTATTTGCATGTACACTCACTCTAAAACCAAAAATCATCGGTGGTAGCTTTGACCATCACCGAAAAGAACCCACTCGGATCCTCGCCATCTCTCCCGTCTCCACGGATCGATAGACATGATCACAGGACAACTAGGGTTGTAAAAAAGCTCGAGGCTCGCGAGCTACTCAAGTTCGGCTCGCTGTAGATTCGATTCAAGCTTGGCTCGAGCTCCAAACGAGCCGAATTCGAACTTCTTCCTAAACTCGCGAGCTTTAACGAGCCGAGCTCGGATACTCGCGAGATTAGGTTTTTTTCCCTCCCGCCTCCCCTCTCAAAATCCCCCCACCCGCGGCCCAAAATCCCCCGGCCCACGCGGCCGCCCCCCCCCCCCCGCCCCCCGCGCCCAAACCCCCCCACGCCCCACGGCCCCGCCCCCCGTGCCCAAATCCCCCCGCGCCCCCCGCACCCAACCCTAACCCCGCGCCCAAATCATTGTGTCAAGTCTGTTGTATCTGAAGTTCCAACCATCTGTCAAGTCTTACTTCTGTTGTATCTGATTCCTTTGTTACTGGTCAGGTCTATGGCTTCTCATGGATTGTACTTCTTGTTACGGTGCTCCTGTTTAAGGTTTGTTATAATAAGTTTTAATATTTTAATATTTTTGTCTGTTTCACGGTTTTACATTGTATGAACAACTTTGTGTAAGCTAAACTTTTGTTGTATTGTGTTTCAGCTTTTTACTGCAACACCGAAGAAGTCAACTGCCTTGCCGACTTTTGTTCGGTTTCTACAGGGCCTCCTTGCACTTGGGATTATTGCAGGAATTGTCCTACTTATTGTATTTACAAAGTTTACAATTGCTGATTTATTTGCATGTGCACTTGCTTTCATAGCAACTAGATGGATGGTTTTATGTGAAAGTACAACAAACTTCTTGTTTCTGTAAGTGTTATATCAATCTGCTACATTATTACAGCAAAAATAGTATTTTACACACACCAGATTTAGTTAAATTGCTAACTTGCCTGATGCAATATCAGTTGCCCTTTTTACTGCCACCAGAGTAAATCACAATATTTTATTAGCTTCACCAATTTTCTTCTGGTCTTCCTTTTAGTTGATTTTCCATTCCGCAGGTTTTCCAACATTTTTGAAACAGTTGAGTTGACGCTATAGAATTCTACTCATGTTAGTGTTGTCTTACTAGTACCAAAAGATATCATTCAGACTTGCATAGATAGCTTGATTGGTTATTCACATCTGTGAATTCTGCGGTCTATCATTAGATCAGATAGAAGGGACAAAACCTACAGGATAACATACATTTATAATCAGGAAAAGTGCAATCCTAGTGTATGCAAGTACCTGTGCTTGAGTCTAGTTGCCACATTGTCTGTACTAACTTGTTTCTTCTCATGGCAGCTGGCCGTCACATGGAAGCCTCTAGTGAAAACCCTTGGGCTATGGGACTCTGTCCGCGAGATTGCTCGGATGTACGACGCTGGAATGGGTGCCGTGATCCTTGTGCCCATCGTGTTCCTCTCATGGTTCCCCTTCGTGTCTACCTTTCAGTCACGTATCCTGTTCAACCAAGCATTCAGCCGTGGTCTGGAGATCTCCCTCATCTTGGCTGGAAACAAGCCAAACCAGGAGACATGAAAAGCCCCATCTGCCCTCCGCCTGTGTGTTTTGTTGCACATTCTTGGGATTAATTAGGGATACTTGCTTTGAACAACACCCTATGTACTTCTGCCTCCATTATTTTGAGTTTTCGACGCTAATTGTGTGGACAAAGAGCTATGCCAGTTTAGATGTGTCAATAACTCAATATTCACCTCTTGTTTCTAGGTTGAGTAACGAGCTGTAATTTGGGCCGGTACCAGATACCGGTCGGTAATCGAAAAAACTGATTGAATTTCATACGTCAAAATTTAAATTTGAAATCGATAATCGGAAAAACCGGTTGGCTACCGCCCAAAAAATTGGAGAAAAACCATTAAAACCATTTTTCAAATTAGAAATTTCTTACACATTCATGGTAAAAAGCAGGAGGTCAAGCACGGGAGGTGTATCTATCTTTCTAATATATTTTATTAGTATTAAATAATGTAAACATCATTAGAGAAACTAACTTTCACATTTGAAATTTGAAAATTTCTAATACATTTACGGCAAAAAGTATGAAGTTAAGCACAGGAGATGTATGTATCTTCCTAATATATTCTATTAGTGTTAAACAATGTAAATATCATTAAGGAAACTAACTTTTACATTTAAAATTTAGAAATTCCTAATACATTTATGGCAAAAAGTACAAAGTCAAGCATGAAAATTATATATATCTTTCTAATACATTCTATTAGTGTTAAACAATGTAAACATCATTAGAGAAACTATTTTTTATATTTAAAAATGTAAATTTGAATTAAATAAAAAATCGGTAGTTTTTTCTCCGATCAGCACAAGTAAAATCGGTTACCACCGGGATTTAGAACCTGGTCCTGTTTATCTGTTACCTTGTTACTGACAGGTTACCTGGTGTCGTCTTGGAGTTGGGAGGGCGGCAAGCAGGATGCGAAACAGTGAAAATGCCACTTTGCTTGCTGCCATTGTTGCACTTGTCGGAAGAACCTGTTCATCTGATGGATGGTGGATCTGTCTAGAACATTGTATGAAGACGGCAATCACTTGAGGCGATAACACTGACAAGAGCTCACTTGTTATGATTGCATTGCAACATCACGCGATAAAGACAGGCTTTTCGTGGTTCCATCCAAGGATGCAAATCTTGGGACCGGAGAAGTTTCTGCCTGGTGATTGGTAGCCAGAAAAATTGAAAAAGTAGGGTGAAATTTGAATATTAAAAATTAACTTTGGGATGTTTTAAAACGGAAACTAAAACTGTTACCGTGCAAAACAGGAAAAAAAATGCTACAAAAACTAGAAAAATTGTTACCAAAATCAGAAAAAGCCAAAGAAAACTGGTTAAGGGTAATTAGTAATTGGAATAATGTAAATATTAATTAGAAAGTATTTAATAAAGTAACAAGTCTATGCATAAGGACCTTAATGTTTAGTTAGAAATTTGTAAGGAGCCCGATTTTGCATATAAAAAGTTCTCCTTATTAGTTTTACTATCTAGTGAAGCCCTCTCTTCAAGTGATACATAAGGAGTTTAATGTCTTTTGAAGTATATTTAGCTCATACAATAGTTAATCTAGTATAAAAAAGTTTAAACCAATATAATTAGTGTATTATGTAGTAATAAATTTAGATTTGAGTAAATTTGGATTGTTTTTTTCTCTCATTTCCACCGGTTTTTCCGCCGATTTTCCCCCCTTCTTCCATCAGGTAATTTGTGGAGGGAGGTGGTGTGGTGGTCCTGGTCATTTCTTCCTCCTCTGCTTTCCTCGGTCATTATCTAAATCTGTTCCCGTTTCATTGGCACCTCAGGGATCCGTAAGCCACAGTTGTAGGCCATCAACCCGAGCCACGGTCGAGGGCGTGCTATTACCACAAGGTCGGTAACTTGTACGGTGCCCCTCCCTCTGACCATTTCTACATCCCTACGCACGCCAGCCCTACTTGTTGTGCCTGTTCCTGGCTTTGATCATCCTAGTTTTCTTTTTTTTCACCACTAAAACCTGTAAAATTCAGGGTCAGGACTCAAGGAGCCAAATGCCTGTAGGCTCTGCAATCGTAAACTGACAACGTAGCTTTACTAACAATATAATACCATTCAGTTTCATCCGTGTAAAAATTAGGGAAAGCGGATCCAAGCCTACCTAGAAGGTCCCTCGGAGCCAGGTCTGCTTCGAGATCCCTATCAAAACTATTCCTGACGCAGCCTATGTATGGACGAGTGGTCTATCGGTTGTTTCGTACTGTCCCCATGACAGACATCTCAAGGTCTCGCCACCGGACAGCAGCTGCCTAATTAATCAACCAGGAAACCCCGGACCACGAGTGAGGGGACTGCATGGGGAGCACATGTGTCATGTGCCGACACTGGCGAGGCCTGTGGACCATGAGCGTCACTGTCGCCTCTTGCGGTTCGCCACTCCGACCGGCGAAAGGCCGAAACAGAGTTACATGTTAGCAATGCATCCTGGACGAAGCTTAAGCTATTGGGAGACTCACATGCTGATCTAGCATGGTGCAGTATGTATTCATCAGGATCAGGGGATCGCCAAGAACCAATTTTTAATCGCATGTGCTGCCATGAAAAGTTAAGATGTTAAAGAACATCAGCGTTTTCTAATTGCATTTCGACAGTTCTCAAAGAAATTATGACAAAAAAAGAGCCAGGAGTCTGTAAATGTTAGCTACATGTCATTGATTTGTCCCCAATCTGTCTCAGCGTGCATGCAGGTAGGCCCTTCTCCCTGTGCTCCCAACAAGCTGTTAAACTGAATCACTGTGAGACAGCAACTGCCTAAATAGAAGCTGGTAAAGTGACATGTTGATATGGTTCTGTCAGATTTCAGACATCCATCATGTCGCCGTGTACGCTGCGGATCGATGGTTATCTGCAAGCAACACTTGCCGATAAGCAACAACAAGTCAACAGCAGTAGCACAACTACATGTGATTAGAAACCACGACATTATGCTTGGATGTATCAACTGTTTCGTCTTTGCCCCTACATGCAGCCATCTTAGTCTGCTTGGTAATATTTCTGCTGAATTACGACACCTTTTGCTTAGGAACATAAAAGAAGAGATTTGGTGATGTGCATGCATGAAACTGAATGTTTTACTTCGTGAAGGATTAAAATACCTTTTCATCAGAATGACGCACTGAATGGTGGCTATCGATCATTATCTGTTACTATTTACCTGAACCATTTACCACGTGCGGAAACTAAAATACCCTTTTGTTTTCTCTGAGGACTACCAAGCTTAAGATGATTATGGGTGCTGTTCTGCTACTTGTTTGTAAAAATAATGCATGATGCGATTTTATTAACTCAAATTCTTTTTCAAGAACAGGAACTATAAGCTAGGTGCGTGGTTCTATACTTCTCTTGAAGAAATCTGCTCATATTCTAAAACAAATAAGGAGATTCCGGACTTAGCTACACCAAATAAGAGTTGTGTGTTTATGTGTAACATCTCGGCCCATGATGATCTATGTGTGTGTGCATATGAGAATGTGAATTAGTCTTACATTACTAGCTTAACATGAGAAACACTAACATATAAACATATAAGCACCATTGGTAATAATCTCCGGTCAATCGTTTTGCGCGAAATGAGGACAAAAACGTAAGCAGGTTGTTACGTGTGCATGACTTATCCATAATGAGATTAGACCTAAACCAATTTGGATTCTATAGCGTTACAAATGGTATCAGAGCCGACTCTTACGGTTACACAGGCGCGTATGGGTCAGGGGTGTGGGTATATGACGCATGGCACGTGTGGGCCCGGAGTGGACACACGGCATGGTATATGTACCAGCATTGGACGTACGGATGTGTGCCAAGAGGGGGAGGTCCTGCTTATTTGCCTCACTATGGGTATGTTGGACCAATAAGAACGTTGGGTTTTTTAAGGGGGGCGTATGTAACACCTCGGCTCATGATGATCTATATGTGTGTATATATTGCTAACTTAACATAAGAAACATTAACATATAAACCCATAGACACCATTAGTAATAACCTCCGGTTGCGTGAAGTGAGGATGAAAACGTAAGCAGATTGTTACGTGTGCGTGGCCTATCTATAATAAGGTTAGATCTAAATCGATTTGGATTCTAAGGCGTTACATTATGTTAGGACTTTCATGTAGTAACTGACTTGTCACATTTTTTCACGAAAGAGTTTTATAACAAAACTGTTTCCTGGGCTTACAAATATGGTAAAAGATGGTAACTTGTACTTTCATCCGTTGTTGGATGAATACAGTGCATTTTCAAAGGTGGCATTTCCCCCTTTTCTTCATGGATGATGCAACGAGATTGAGAGTGAGAGAGGGCTTTAGGTTGGAACACAGCATTATTCTTGCAGAAGGTAGGTATGTGGTTGTTCCTTTCTAGGTCCATGGTTTACCTACTAAATATCTTGCCATCCCTTGTGGGGCAAGGCTTTTTGCTTTGTGCTTATACTGCCACTCTGTTATCCTCTTGAGCACTCATGCGCATTACATTTAATTGCATGACAAATAGGATTCATATGAAGGTCAAACTTTATGATGTAGTAATAGTATGTGGATTAATTCATTTTTCAGGGTAACTGGTGAAGACGTCGCCGTTGAGACGTAAGTTTCCTGGGAAGACCGTGTGTTACCTTTCTTGCTAGATTTGCATATGTATTCATTACAAGAGAGCAGTTGCAGACTATGAAATGACAAAACCAGAGGCAACTTCATAGAAGTGGGGAATTTTTAACGTGATATATTTCCAGGTCAAATGATTAGTTTGTGACTTGTTAAGCAGATCGTATGCTTAACAGGTCTTCTGAAGTACTTCAGCTTGTGATTAAACAGAGCAATCAATTATCCACATTGTCTTACTAATCTGACAACAGAAAAAAAAGGTGTCTTTAGACTGTAGAAAAGCCATGATTTGATCTAAGTAGCTTGTCAAAACAGTAAATCGTAACAATCACGCACATGGGTAATCGCCTCTTTCTTGGTTAATCCAGGAGAGGAAGAGGATGTCACCACTGCTAACATACTGAGTAGACCAGATGCTTGGTGACCAGATTATATCGGTGGCATGCAGGGAACAGGAGTTCGATTCTAGTCCACTGGCATATCTTACTTTCAGGTAGAGCCAAAGAAGAAGTTTGCTACTTCTTCTAAACTATTCATGTGTTTCAGTTTGTCTGAAACGAAAATTGCAGAATCTGCAGTGACAAAAGCAACACATACCATTTTGAAAATTTGAGATCACAGAGCAAGTCTCGCTTTGATAGGTAGATTAGCCGGTCAAATCATAATCTTGTATGGTTGGTTAGCCTATGTCACAAACGCATCGTTTCCTTATGAGTAGGAGCTAGGAACTCAAGTCCTCCTTTCACACATTTCAAAGTTGCATAATTTCAGGAATTTTACATATTTTAAATTAAATTTCATTTTATACAGCAAAAGTCTCAATTTGACACATTGATAGTCAAAATGTCAAGTTGACCATGCACTCCAGCCATCATATGCATTTTCTATTATTCTTTTCATCAGGTAGGTAAATCTGTGCATGTCACCATACACCTGTGGACAGAATTGCATAGGTGGCATGCTAAGAATTCTTGGGATTCAGGTCTCCTGCCACCCATCTTTTCAGGTAGAAGCATAGAATTAGAAACTATTTCTTACTTTGCTTTTCTGTCTGCACGTTAATTTAGCTGAAGCATAAAGTTTAGGAGAATCTGAAAATAATATGCATATTAAAGCATCGATGCAATGTCACCTGCATTCTAACTACACCATTAATTGCTTGGCTTGTCAGATTGCTCTATCTGAAATTCTGGATGCTGTGATAAAACAGACTTCATGTCTGAAATAGCAGGTTCCTTCAGTACATGTACTTATATTTGTAACTTGGTTCTCTCTTGATTAAAATTTTGGTCAAATAAACAGTAACTAGAGCCAGAATTCTTTTTCTTTTCTTCTCAAAGTTGCCTAGAGACAAGCAGAAGTGTTGCATCTTTTCCTTACCCTTATTCTTCCTTACAAGTAGTTGGTAGATACATCCTTACCCTTATTCTTCCTTACAAGTAGTTGGTAGATACACCCAGCAGGCCAGTACAAAGTCACTGTGGACTTCGTGAAGCAGCCAAACCCCTGGGGCTATTTTGAATGTTAAAAAAACGGGATAGGTCTTCCTGTTCAACAGCTATCCTTTATCCGTAGTCCGTTTGTCCTTTGCCACAAACATGGACATGTCGAAATCTGACCTGACTAGAAAGCAAGAGGAGAAATTTCTGCACACGTCATATTAAAACTAATTGCACCAAAAATTTACACCACAGCTCTCTGAAGAAGGTCGCCCTGAGGGCAGTAAAAAGTGACACAACTGAGAAAGCATGGTAATTTTGACAATATATTTTACATCTTATTCCCTCTACTTTTCTTGACAAAACACTGTCACTGTTTACAAAAAAAAGGATACCAAATTGTTTTCTAGCCGTGGATGGATAAAAATATCGAGCTCAAAATGTTTCACTACAATCACTTTGTCAAGTCCAAAGCTTGTATATGCTTTGATCACAAAATGGATTCGATATGCATACGTAGGATATATAGACGGGGCTGCTAAAGGATGCAGAGCTCTTGGGTGTAGAGGCCAGATCAGAGCATATGCAAGGGCAAGGCTGGACAGTCAATGGCTTGTGGTGTCGGGAAATGAGGCCTACCTACTCTCTAACTAATTGTATGACTTCTGTTCCAGCAAAGGCATCACAAGTACCTGCCATTTTAACTAAAAGCACACTCAAGCAGCTAATGATATTTTCACTGCTATTTTAAAGGGATCTAGACAAGAATACATGCACGCACGAGCAAACAAGACATGCCAAGCAGCCCTAACACATCGGAGAGTCATGGATTCTTTTTTCGCTTGTGTGTGTTGATATATGATCGAGCACAATATATATAGATATATACACATGCACGCTCTTCTTAGGATATAGGATAAGTTATTTCTCTCTCTCTCTCTCTCTCTCTCTCTCTCTCTCTCTCTTATGAATCAAGCTGGATCAAATTAATTGCCACTATCTAGATTTGGAGCTTCATTTACCGAGGAGTAGCTAAAGCTAGTTTAACCTATATATGACCGCTTTTTCACCTGGTAGTGGTCAGTAAATAATTAATCAAGGGCATGCATATATGCATGCTACTTGGATCGAGTTCTAGAAGATTAGGGCAACTTTCTCTACTTTCGCAAGCTACCCATCCTTCTCCAACTCCAACTAACTATTTTTTTTAAGTCTTATACCGTTTGCATGATATCAAATATGCGTCTACCAATTAAGGTTAGTGATGTGTTCTACTAGTCAATTCTCCTCAAACAAGTAACCTCATTTTGAAAAGATCCAAGAGGCCGGAAGGGAAGTTACATATGCATGCAGGGTAGGGCTATCTGCAGCTGGGCCATGTTGATATATACCGTTCCCTTTCTTTATTTTTTGTATACCATATATATGAAATTTGTCTAAAACATTAATTATCGTAGAACATATATATGAACGCATATAGTTCCATCGTGTCCTACTGTGAAATGAAAGAAAGAAAGTTTAGACTAAGACTGGTTTATTTAGCTAATTATCGTTTATATGATACAAATTAGACTATGATATGGCCATATATTTTAAGCTGCAAAGTATATACGAGGAGATTGAAACGGTCCATGGAAGTTACTCTCGACAGCAATTCGAGAATTTTTTTAGAGGAAAACAATTTTGGACTGAGAACAGCTAGTTCCCACAGAGCATCCAACGAAAGCAGGGCATATCTAAAATTATTTCAATACCGTGAGGACCTGAATTTAGCTTCGTCACACAAGGAACATTAATAGTAAATCGTGTGTCAACAAGTACATATGAATATTGACACTTGGGTTTGGAAAAGGAAAGTGATTTTAATTTATGTCACAAGCTAATCATTACACATGTTTTCCTCCTTGTAAAGGCAAATTAAAAAGGAAATAACAACAAAAAAACTAATAAACAAAAATTAAACATTGTAGTGAGTGCATATATATCCTTTGTTGTTCTTTCTTTGTACATAACTAAAAGTGGACCAAACCACCCTTTCTCCTATCAACAAACAAACTTCACACATCTTCGAAACGTGCAACCAATCCAGGAATTGTCTCTCTTTTTAATTTTGCATTCTTCATTCAGTATGAAGAAATATATATCTCCCTTCTAGCTAGCTCCTCACGGCTCATGTGAGTTCAACCATGACATTTGCCTGCATCAAAATAACAATCATGTGAGATAAGTAAGCTGTAAGGGTTCTCTTTGTTTGTCAAAATTTGCAGGTTTTATTCCTGCCAGTGTTTAAATTAATCAATATTTATAAAACATATCTAGCTAGTATTATTTCTCTATAGCTTGAAATTCCTAAGACAAGTGGTGCATGTCTTAATATTATATATATATGTTTACATGTCATTTAGAATTTGATTAGCTGTATTTTTATGCTACCCAAGTGAACTATAATCAGAAAGTTCAAAGAAAATAAAAACCAATCAAATTGGATGGAAACTTTGCTATTTTTTTTTAGAAAGTTGATGGGAGAAAGTACTCACTCTAGCAAATCCTTCCAACCACCATCGGTGTTGAGGTCATCCAGGTTCAGGCTCTCCAGCCCCTCGAACGGGCTTGACGCCGGCGTCACCTCGCACGACATGCCGCCGCTGCCACTGGTGCCACCGGCATTACACTCGTCTACCGCTACCATTAGTGGCGCCACCGCGGCCGTCATATTGCTCCCGCTCGCCCCGCCGTGCCCGAGCTCCGTCGAGCTCAGGCCGTCCCCGGCGAGGGCGCTCCCGCCACTGCCACCGCCGTAGCCGTTCAACAGGCCGGCGAGGGAGACTCCCGGAATGGCCGGCGCGCTGGTCAACGCCGGCAGGTTGAGCAGGCCGTCGTACTGGAGCTTGCTCTGGTCAACACCGTTGCCGGCGGGTTGTCCGACTCCTCCATTGCTGGCGGCGAGGAGGGCCATCAGGTCCACGCTAGGCGCGGTGGCTGTGGTGAGCGCGCGGACGAGACCCTGGAGGAGCTGGAACTTGGCGGCGTCGGCCTGGAGCCTGAGGGCGTTGATGTCCCAGGTGTGCGCGGCGGCGAGGGTGCCGCCGAGGTTGGCGGCGGCGAGGAGGTTCGGGAGGCCGGCGAGGAGGTTGAGGTCGGTGCGCGGGCGGTGCGTCACCGGGTCGATGCCCATGCCGAGGAGCTTCTTGCGGAGGTGCGTGTTCCAGTAGTTCTTGATCTCGTTGTCCGTCCGTCCAGGTAGCTTGGTCGCTATAGACGACCACCTGCATGTGGTGGACATGGAGAAAAGCTTAACTGTCAGTGGTTGGATACGGATAGCACGCAGGTAAGCTAAGATGTGGTACGCACTTGTTGCCGAGGATGGAGTGGAGGTGGATGATGAGCTTCTCCTCGTCGTCGGTGAAGCGGCCGCGCTTGATGTCGGGGCGGAGGTAGTTTGTCCACCGGAGGCGGCAGCTCTTGCCGCAGCGGTTGAGGCCGGCCAGCTTGGGGAGGCGGCGCCAGCTGCCGTGCCCGTTCTTCTGGATGTAGTCGACCAGCAGCTTGTCCTCCTCCGGCGTCCAGGGACCCTTCTTCACCCCGGCCTCCTGGTCGCAGCACGGTGACCTCCCCATCGATCGATGCTGCTGCTGTTGTATTCTAGCTAGCCTGTAGCTGCCTACCAAGCCAAGAGGAAGCACGTACGAATTAAGAAAGGCAGGGAGAGGAGAGAGATCGAGCTGTGGATGCAGGCGATGATAGGAGAGGGGGGCGGGTTTTTATAGAGGTTTTGCATGCGCTGTGGCGTCCTGAGGTGACGATGGATGCATGGCGGCATAACTAGCAGCATACATGAGCGAGCGGCAACCGATCGACATGACCCAGCTAAGCTAGCCTTTGTGTAAGGGAGACGCAGCCTCCCCCTCTGCTACTCTCTCTCTCTCTCTCTCTCTGACTTTAGAGTTAATTAGTCCAAGGCGTACGTCCTTAATAGCCAATGCGATGCATGCAGACTTGTCTTGGGGCATAGTTAATTAACGGGCCGGGGCTTGCTTAATCATGTTGTTTAGTTAGATATGTGCCGGCGTGTTTACTTTCTTGGAAAGCGCTTCCATTTTCATACTGCCTAACCGCAAGTGGAGTGTATATGTTGTAACGACGACGTATACTAGCTATACATATATATTGGCTAGGGAAAAATTTAAGACCATGCGCGCGTAACGAGGCTTCCCATGCATGCAGAATAACAGCACTAGCTAGGGCTGTTTTTTTAGTGAGGTTTTCCTGTTTCTGTTTTCGTATTTCTTTTCGTGTTTTCGATCTGGATCGTTCGTTGATCATAACCTTTATGTACGTACATACATATATATGTACTATTTCGTTTTTTTGGGGGTGCTAGCTACCTCCACGTACGTACATATATACGTAACGTACGCCCCATGCGCCCACACCAAAAGCGCGCGCACGTACGTTCTTACGCATGCACGTGATGGTATCTGTATGTCTACTGTGAATGTGAGCTGGTGTGGATAGGATTATAGGATTATTAATTATATTGGCTCAGTACGTACAGATGCAGTACGTATAAAAATATATAGGATATATTTTTGTTGTATATGCATCAGATGCAGTAGTGTAGGATTATGCATGAGATGCAGTAATAATGCGTGTCGTCCCTCTATATCTGAGGGTGACATGTTACTTTGACAGCAGAGCAAAAACCTTTTAATTTCCATGATATAGCTAGATCGACATGGATGTAGGTACACAATATACTGTTGCCTGTTGGGACTGCAACTTGACGTCCCAGTCCGGAAATTTGGCAAGAGAGAAGAAACATGTATACTAAGTTGATCTTTGTAAGACATCTACGCAATTCGAATTCGAGATTCAAAGCTCGCAAACTTTGATCAACAATTAGTCAAATACACACGTACGCACGTACATATATACATACATACATCTTATGATACAAAAGCAACACTGTTGAATTCCTATTTAAAAGCATTTTTTATTATTATGATTTTGTGACTATGAACAAAATAATGTAAAAAAATTAACGACCAAAATTCAACTTTAGAAGCCGCACCAAATCAAATCGAGCCTTATAAACATCAACGGTGGGAGTACTGATCTATTCATTCTACAGTATAGACATATACATAGCCCGTATTTTACACAGTTGATTTGATATATATGTGCTATTATGCATCAGTGATCACTGCTTAATTAGGTGTTGAAATGACACATGAATGAACAGGGCCAGTGTGTGCATGGCACGTGGGCAGGAGGCAGAGGAGAATTAGGTTCGTGTGATCTGACACGTGTTGAGCTCTTTGCTCTCAACAAGGCCATGTGTTGTCCCTGGATTGTGTGCTTGCCATTAGCCCAAGTGGCCTTGCCAAGTGATGAGCAATTAATTAACGAAACCAAAAGAACTACTAGAATATGTGCATTAGTATATGGTTGACTTGCACCATTTGGTCCTTTGCGTTGCATGGGCATGTGTGTAGGAGTGAACATTCTAGTTAGCAATAGCACGCATATCCACAACACATGGCAGATTGACTTTTGAAACAATTATACTACTAAAAAAAACTATACTGAATGTTCCATCACAGATGGTTCCGAGGATCCGTCAGTGTTGTAATTATCACAGACGATTTTAGAAGCCTAACCATCTATGAATCATCACAGACAGTTCCAATGAAAACCCGTCTATGATAATGGATACATCCTAGACGGTTTTTAACTAGAACTGATTGTGATGAGTTACAGACGGCTCTAAAAACGAACCGTCTATGATAATTAAGTATCACATATGGCTCTACAAACAAATTATCTGTGATATGTTTCTCTTAAACATAAAAATCAAGCTTTGGCTTCCCGATGCATCTCTTCGTCTTACACGCCGAATTTATAAAAAAGAATTCTTCACTGAAGAAGATCATCCTTCATTCCATCAACAATGGCGTCCATTCCTTCAGCAATCATCCTCTCCTTTCTTTCATCCATCCACACCGAGTTATTTGGCCGTAACCTCACACAAGCGAGCGATAATTACCGTTTGAAGAAGATCATCCACTCACATTCTTGCTCTCCTTCCCCAGGTGGTTAGTGATGCACTTCGCCAACTAAATCCGATCATTCATCGTCGATGGAAGCTACTCTCCATGGTTAGGGAAAGGGACTTGGCTTTCAACTTTGTCCTCCTCTTTGAAAGACGCAAGGCCTTGGAAGCTGTTGAGGCAATGGAGAGGCGTATAGACTCTTTAGCTGATCAAACAGCAGTGGCCGACTTTGAACAAGCTTGGGATGGCTTCCTCTATTAGATGATAGACCTAATTGATGATTTCAAAAGGTTGGAAAATGAAGTCAAGAAGAAAAGGCAAATATTGAAGTCATTTGAGGACACAGCTGCCGATCCTCCTACTCCAAAAGCCGACGAAGAAGCTTATAAAGCCCAGAAAATCAAACTTTGGAATTTTCTTTTCCTTTTAACTTTGGCATAAAGACCAAAGTTCTCTTGTAAAAACAACTACTATCTGTCTATGTCTATGTTTTAAATTTGGAATTTTACTTGGTGTTTATGTCTACGTTTATGTTACTGTCTATGTTAAACATGTTTACTGAATAACGTGTTTATCTTACTGTCTATGTAAACAAGTCACAAACGATTCTAATAAATAACTGTCTATGATTATTCCATTATCATAGACAGTTCTAAATATGAGCTTTTGTGATTATCTCATTATCACAGATGATTCTAAATACAAGCCGTCTGTGATAGTTCTCCTATACATAGTGTCTTGCTAGGGTTTGTGCCCATACTCACTCCCATGGCCACATCTCTGGTGCGCCTCCTCCCTAGCGCGCCTCCTCCCCGAGCATGCCACCTCCTCCCTAGTGTGCTTCCTCCCCCAAGCCGGCTGCCTCCTCCACGGCCGTCTCGTCTCCGAGCATGCCACCTCCTCTCCTGAGCACACCGCCTCCTCTCCCGATCCGGCCGCCTCCTCCATGGCGTGCCTCCTCCTTGAGCACGCCGCCTCCTCCCCTGAGCTGGCCACAGTGTGTAGTTTTCACAAAATGGTATGGGAATATGGTAAATGACATAGGCTGAGGCCATGGATCGGACGTGAAATACCTGTGAGGAGAGTTGCTCTCACATAATCTAATGCTTATGGACATTTTACTTATTTATTTCAATTAAAGTGGCTAAGTCATAGGTTTGGAATCTAATTATAATATAATATTGAAAATCTGGCTTTACACAAAGGAAACATAAAACCATCTTTTGGATTAATCCTGCATATAGATAATAGCCCTATAAATGCATTCTAGTATACAAACTTACTGAGTACTGTTGGTTGTACTCAATCTTACTATATTTCCACCACTACAGATACCAAAAAAAGAAGGCATATTTTAAGTTTTTGTGTTAGGGTTGCGACCACACTCAAGCGTTCCTGTGGGAGTTTTCTTTGGTTCTTCTGATTGTAAGTTAAGTTTTGGGCTTGGATGCCCATAAAGCTGTTAAAATTGACCACTAGATCTTATTTCTATCAAATTAATCCTTTTTAAATGTTCGTGAACGTATGATACTCTTTCTGTCCGCAACTGAACTTCTGGACTGTTGCGGGATGTTCGACTACTCTATTTCCAAAAACGGAGGGTTTACATGTACTCTAGTGGAGGGTTTACATGTACTCTAGTGGTTTAGTTGCAATGCATGAAGAATACCTTGTCTGAGTCTTCTCTGTCTATATCAAATACTTGCTTTTTTTCTTCCCGTTTTTTCTTGTGTCTTGGTAACTGAAGAACCAATAGAAACAAATGAGGCGCAGTTCACACAGTTAGTTAATCTTTTACCAAACACGTAGCTACCTTATCTCATATGAATGAGTGCTGATGAGGTAAAATTGCATACTCTGAAGTTTGAATTGTACATGTACATAACACACCTCACAGGAAGCTTCCTGTCTACCTTAATTGCTACTGTCATCCTCGACAAATACTGATACACAATCAAATATTTTTCCCAGAAAGATTGAGTAGTTCCAGAAGTTGACCGCCAGTCAGATGGACAAGACACTCTGATTGGCATGTGTCTTGAAGTTTGAACTGCAAGGAAGAGGAGAAATCTAAACAGAATGCAATTCTATTTTGATCTACTGCATATAGCCATATACTCCCATCCAATTTGCATGTACCGTTCCCCTGACATGTCCTGAATAATCTACTCATCAAACAACCAACTCTTATATATATTCGGCTAAATATTGTAGGAGGCACCTGCTACAGCTTCACTTTTGCTTAAATCCTAACACAGATGATACATTGGGAGACATGTACACTAGTGTGGAGTACAATTGCTCCCTCTTATATGCGACTTCACCATCACGAGCCACCCAATATGGTTACAACCAAAACGGTTATGGTGGGTGGATCAGCATGCAGCGCAATTGCCAGCCTGAAACCGTGAAATTGGTAACGATTTCACTACGGTTTCTTATGAAGGGGGCAAACTAGTATGTCCCTAGCTATTGGCCATTAACTCGTGCAGCAAAACGAACACACATACAGTAAGGTTCAAAAGTAGCACTTCAGTTTGTATCCACATCATATGTTCGTGTGTATATATATTTCGTTGTGTTCAATAATGTGAATAGAGGTGACGTGACAGGAAGAAACTTTGTTTTCATTTTGGTAGCTTTTTCAAGTAATCTAGTTAATGGATGAATTGGCAAGCATGGTAATGTAGAATTCAGATATATAAGTACCTAACTAGAGGGTTTTGTATCTTCTCGATGTTTAAACCTTGAAAATCAATAAAGTTTCCCTTATCGAAAAAAAGTACCTAGCTAGACATCTAGCTAGTAGGACAAAAGACACCAACGGTTGTCTTGCCGTTGTTAGTATCATTGAGACCCCAATATATCCCTTTCAGTAACTTATATTTGGAGAATATATGGCATAATACACTAACATTACTGAAAATTTGTGATAGATAATGACATGTCCTCCTACACAATGGTGATCAGTTCATACAGATTATGTTTCTACTAACCAGAGAAAAGATTGTAGTATCTAGAGATTCAGAACTGCAGGATAAACATTTCATCAGATATTTCTTGTAATATTTTCTTTTATTTATATTCTTTGCCTGTTTGTACAAGAGCTTGCCAGTCTCGCTCGACTGAAGAGTAACTCGTTCTGATAATAAATCTGATATGGACATCTTGTACTGCCATATGTTTATTAGTGAAACAATCGTTTTCAGCCCATCATTAATGTGTATCTATGGAAGCAACAATGTTGCAAATATGACGGAACAACTTGGCAATTATGTATATCATACACCAAGCTAATAATTCCTGCCTATGGCTGTTTTCTTCTGCTCCATGATTGGGCACATCACTTTCTGGTTTGTTCAACTCATAACCAAAACTCCAAAAGTACATAGAAATATAGAGAAAGATATGTTCTTGCTGAATTTTGCTATCATCCTGTGGACAATATATATCCTATCCATTGAGGAATGAGGACTACTGGATCACACATGAAACTTGAATATACCAGAATAGGCATTTTGCGTCGATCTTTATTTCTTCAGTTACAATAACATACACAACCGAAGGCTTCATGCATCTTGCAAATTAAGCTCAATCGAGTAATTAACTGACGCAACATGTGACAAGTTGTGGAAGCAAACAAGGATCCAAACGGTTAAGTCAACCAATGGAAACACAAACGAGTTTTCCTTAAAACAGTTGAACAGCCTTGGGGATCTTTAAGTTAATTAGGATCTTAACTTAGTCTAATGCAACCTTAACATATATGAAGAGACTTGTTATCACGTCTTTCATATGATGGCTGCTGCATTGCGAATCCATCTGGATCAACAGGGAAGGGCTTAATTTGCCGCAACATGCATCAGACTGCATCCATTATATAATAGTGTAGTTGGTAAACAGAATCTGATAAAGAACTGCCACCAAATCTTTGCGTGATCCAATTACTCACCACATGCCACTGTTAGGCCGTAGTTGTTACAATTTGGCGTGCCTTGTATCAAAGTTTCTACGCTGATTTTAATTATCACTTCACGTGTATCTCCACACATATTGCATGCTAAACAATCCCAAATAGGCTGTACTTTTGCCTTCTGTTGATGACAATTTGGGCATCAATCTAGGTCAGATCGATTAAGTTTGGTAGTTTACTTGCAAGACACAGCTGGATTAAACAATGTTAGGCATACACTTCAATTAACGGTACACTGTTCATATGCAGACGTGTAACTAATATGATATGATAATATGAGTCAAAGTGTTAAACAAGGGCTGTTTCGAGACTGAATTCGCTGCTCCGGTCCTTGATCTGTTCCTCTTGTTTGACATCATCAATTACTTATAATGAAAATTATGCTTATTCAATTGGAGCGGACCAGATGTCATATGACTCTCATATATAGCAGTAAAATCATATCTGTAATTATCGTGGCTTTCAGGTAAGAAATCAGATCAATGATTCAATATAAATTATTTGATTTGGGTTAGACATAGATCTTGATGAATGGGTATAAACTATATTTATCCATGTTGTATAAAAAAGATCAGATTTGACCTAGGCCGTATGTGGTTCACTTCCTCTTCAGATATTCAACTTGCAATGCACAGGTGGTCTCCATGGTGTAGTAATAAACCGACAAGTGCTGCGACGTGAAAACTTCTGTAATCTTTGTATTTACAATTTGTTGCATAATCTAATCTAGTCAGTTAGGAGAAAGCGGACTGCGTTGCATCCATTCCATGCAGGTATCAGTTGACTTTACCTCGCTGAAACCGAGGGGCCTGGTGATGTTTGCCGCATCCAGTCACGGCCTGCTCCATGTTCATGCAAACCTAAGACGGCGTAAATTATCAGTAAAAGTATATGTGCTGTTCGTACGAGGTTTGGATTTTGCACAGCCATCATCTGTGTTAGGATTAAAGAGCAGGTTCCTCTCTGTGGACAAATGAACGCAACATACGCCTCTAGCTAGTCAGATAAATCCTTTGTAAATCGACCTTAGCAACCTTTTTTTCCTGTGCATGCCAAGTCAATTTGATGCTTCTGCGTGCAGGCTAAGCAAAACTGTGCTGCCGAGATTGACTATTTTTGGACTAATTTGGTTCAGAACATGTCTGTACTATTGGCAACAAGAGTTCTTTACAAATAACATGGAAGGAATTCACCCTGCCGTAAGAAAATGTTTGAACCCTGAACCTGTGTGTGTGTGTGTGTGTGTGTGTGTGTGTGTGTGTGTGTGTGCACCTGAAAACAGGCACAAGCTATCTGCTATCCAAAACTAGCAAGGAAGGGTATAAAACTGGAATGGCCTTGCACAGCTTTTAGGATACCAAAACAATATACAACTTGTTGTACTTTGAGGCACTCGGCTTTTGGAGGTCCCTGCCTCTCTTCGCCATGCCGCCACGCCACGCGGTCCACTGCCGATCAACAGCGCCACCACACGCTCTGCCACCGGTTGAAAGCGCCGCCACAAGCTCCGCCTCCACTCCGACTGCGCGGCCACGAGGTCTGTCTCCGCCCTGACGGCGCCGCCATGCACTCCGCCTCTGTCACGGCCGTGCGTCCTCCTCCTCCTCCCTCCCCGCCGTCGTCCTCCTCTGCACCAGTCTCCTGCACTAGATCTAGCGGTCTCCACACCGGATCCGACAAGGTCGAGGCTGGATCCGTCGTCCCAGCAGCCTAGGAGGCCGAGGAGAGCACGCATCCGATGGCAATGGCAGTGTCACTTGTTGTTATCTTTTTATTTCTTCATGGACCTAGTTGCACATTTTTTAAGATGAAAAACCTAAATACAATAAAATAATGTTGTACGGTAGTCCATGTAGATCTAGTTTTTTTTTTGTTATTTTCTCTCTTTCCTCTTTTTTTTTCTGATCTAGTTTTTTTTTGTTAGCTACTTAGCTAGGCCAAAAGCTTCGGTTGAATCAAATATTTCTCACTTTCAGCCACTACTATTCTAGAGTCAAAAGACAGAAGCTCTAGCTGTTTCAAACACCCCTTTATATGCTCCATTTGGCTTGTGTGCTCTAATGAAATGAATCATTTTTAATAATTTCATTTGTCTTCTTATTGCTTATCAGATCTTAGTTCCTGTACTTGTAAGCACAAGAGGCTAAAGTTGAAACTTGAAATGCCAGTAGTTTATGGTTGCTTGCTAGACTCAAATCATTGGAATCTGGTGAAGTGCTTCAGTGAGGCACTTATTTATTTCCTAACAAAATAATATCCCAAAATCTGCAACCAGAGAACACACTCTCAAAGAGCATCTTCCGTGGCTCAACTAGTAACTACTTTCCATGAAAAAGGGGGCATGGAATACACTATTGTAGTAGCTGAAATGGCGCAAGGGATCATACATGCATTATAGTGCCAACCTGCAGGTAAGCTATTTGAGATTAGAAATTCAAATGATTGGGAGGTTCTAGTTCTACAGTATTAAGGAAATCATTTTATTGATTGCATTTGTTACACTAGTGCCTCAGCAGAAGCACGCGTGCACGACACAGATGAGAAAACCGTTATTCACAAGTCACGATAGAAGCCTTGAACTAGCAAGTAGATAATTTATCAAGTGAACTGAAGCCAATGAACAATGTGGCTTCAGAGTTTGATCCTTGAGACCATACACTCTTGCATGGATACATACACAGGGATGTAGCCAATTTAGCAAGCAGCAACTCACTTTTTTAGGCACAGGCCTTGGTCAAAGGCATATAGTTGAGAAGCATGGGAAAGCCATAACAGTGGCATGACAGTGATGTGCACCATGCATGTACCCATGACTAGCAACGGTGCTTGATTCCTATTGGGGCACACAAAAAGTTGTTTAAAACATTTCAGCTTGAGCAAACGGATTTAAGGGGTCAATGAGGCACTTGATTAATTGTTGGATTAATTATTCTCTTCTTGTGATGCGATTGACCACTCTTGAGCAGACACAGAGTACAGTGGACTAAGTAGCTAGCTAGTTGATTGTGGATGAAGGCAATGAAAGAGCAAGAGGCTTGTCCGCATCCAACACATGATGCTAATTTGGAAGGGACAAGCTAGCGTTGTAGCTTGCAACAATGTTTGGTGATGGCATTTGTGTAGCTTGGCAAGGGAAAGGCTTTGAGCTGTGCTGACACACACTGACATTGGTGGACCAGGAGTGACAAGTTACTCCTCTTGTGACCACGACAACAATCATCTATGTCGGCTTGAGGGTTTCTTTTCTTGTGATGCCACTGACTTGTTCTGTGCCCAAGAATCTGCTAAAGTGACAAATTTAGTCCTCGCAAAAGTAAAAAAGAAAGACAAATTTAGGCAAAAAAAGAGATAAACTCGCCGTTGCCGGGGATCGAACCCGGGTCACCCGCGTGACAGGCGGGAATACTCACCACTATACTACAACGACTTCGCTGGTACGTTCTGCCACTGTCTTCCTGAAAACCAAAAACTTTATAAAACGCTGCAAAGCCGCTTACGGATCTCGCAGATGGCGTGAAATCACTACGAGTAACAGCTTCCAGACAATACTCACTTAATTGAGCTCAGCCAAGAACATGTCGATTCCGCCGAACACCACAGACAATTCCAGGAAACAAGACCAGCATATTATTAAAGCAACTTTCCATATCTTTACCAAAGGTTCATGCAAATTCCAACTTTGAACATAAAGCCATATAAACCCCCAGAATACATTGTGATCACCAGCATATTTCCTGTTCTACCGAAAAACAAAATCCCTGCAATGCGAAAGCTCACAGATGGGACGGTTGGACATATGGCATGACGGTTTGATCTTTTCTATATCTATGTTTTACATCCACCATAACAACACGTTGAGGCACATAAGAGCACGGCGACTAATCAATGGATGGGTGTGCACGAGTGCCCCCAGAAGGACCGGAACCCTTCTGCTGCTCCTCAGCTGCCATCTTCTCCTTTGTCATTGTTCCGACATCGGTGGCAGCCTTGGAAACTTTGTTGAATGCATTGGTGACCCACGACGCCCCGGTGAAGACATATCTGTTCTTCATGATAGCAGACCCAGCGTTGCTCACCTTCTGTTCAGCAGCAGCAAATGCAGACTTGGTCTTGTCAGACACCTGGAACTTCTGATCCATATCCCTGACCTTCTCGTTTACCATGGAAGTGCCCATAGTGATCTTCTCACTAAGCCCAATCTTCTTGTCAATGGAGGCCACCTTGGCACCAGCAGTGGATGTGAAGCCATGCTTCTCATCGAAAGATTTTGCCTTGCCAATGGCGTCTTTGCCCAGGACAAAGCCCTTAGCAAGCATAGTGCTGACGACATCCTCAGCCTTGTGGACAGCATTGTCTCCACCGACTGTGACTCTGGTTCCCATCTGAGAACAGAATATAATATTCAATTTATATATCCATAAGATTAAAACAAAATACTGCAACTGAGGTGCCTATGTTACTACTAAAACAAGGAATGCATTTTTCATTGCCAGTACACCTCTGGACAAACATAAACCTAGCTCAGGTGTATGAACACCAGCGCAACTCTAAAACTACATGACTCTCAAAAGAGCATCTGGAAGCCAAAGACATACATGCAGTTGACCATAATATTTGGCATGAAGGATCTTAATTCTAAGCAGAATCCCAGTACATTCTAGTATGACGCTAACAGGGCTGCCAAAAACTTCTTATTAAGTATGCTTTCAAAATTAGTTAATCAAGAAGACCACCTAATAATGGAACCTAAAGAAAATTGTCACAGGTTCTGCTTGTCACTTGTCAACTAAACTAGGCATGAACCTACATTGCAACTATTGATTTTTTATGGTTACGAAACAGGAGTATGCAAAGGTATATGATATCCAACAAAACAACAGTGGTATGGTTTCAATCTAATTAAACAAAAACACATATTTCCCCATATCAACAAACATGGGTGCAGAATTATCATACGTGCCATGTTCAATTCAGGATACAACCCCACTTAAGCAACATACTAAATAAGTAAACATACAAAATTGAGGCATCGTGTACCATTGGTGGAGCAGAGGCAGTAGGGGGCGGTTGATATTCTGGAGCAGGTGCGATGATGACAGAAAGATCAACTATCGTTGCACCCTGTTACAATGAAATAGAATGCCATCTCAGAGATATTTTTTCTACAACAAAATAATATAGCATGGATGTCAAATCCCTATGAGATATGGAAATGCTACTAAAAAAATCCTCACTTTTTCTCTCTTTTTTGGCAAAAGCATCTAACAAAAGTTCCAACGTGATCGACCATCATCAGCAAACATAATGAATAATAAGGGAATTACAAATTCACACAACTTGTAACAGAAGCTGGACTTTAGGAAACACCAACCATGTCAAAATGTAGATACTTCCATTGAGCAAACATCAGACAGCAACACTTGACATATACATGTGACAATGAAGGAACCAAAAGTTCAAGTAAGGCCCTGTTCGTATTGGCTTCTGTTTAGAAAAGCCAATATAAGCATCCGGCTTCTCGAAGCGGCTTCTCCACTCCTCTCATTACCGCCTCGTTCCGGAGATAAGGCAGTAGGTCACGGATGCATCACGCAACCCATTCCTCTCGCTCCCATTACGCGCACGCATCTCTCCCTCACTTTTTCACCGCTAGCTCTCTCCTTCTAAAAGTCACTTCTTTCAGCTATTACTATTTATTTTCAGTCAAAAGCCACGCCAAAAAACTATCAGCAAAAGCCAATACGAACGCCCCCCTAAGGCCAAAGGATTGATTGATTGAAAAATAGCGAACAACTGGAGAATCAAAGACTCGAACAACTCCACTGAATCATACAAAGGCCTTCAGCCACTCACCGAAAGAAGAAGTGCAGTCTCTGCTCCTTGCGCATCTTTAAAAGTCACATATGCAACTTGAGACCACTCATCACCACTGCCAAGAAAAAGGGAATTGAACATGTGAGAATGCTAGTAAAAGGCATTCTTGGAAAACAGAAAAAAGTGCAATCTTGTTGGGTACACATTGCAAATTTTATGAACCTTTGCATCTCCACATGTTCAATGTCTCCTGAAAAGGAAAAGAACTCCTTGATGTCTTGCACAGTTGCGCTCAGGGAGACATTGGTGACCTTCACAGTCCTCACCTGTAATGAATGAAACATTATAAGTTTTAAATGAATATGTTAGGAAATAAAGCACGAAAGCAAACATCCAAAGAAGTCAATTGCACACAATTACCGAGATCAGCGCATATGAACACACATCAACAAGCAAAGGGCCCATTCTTTTCGGTTTCTGCTTTTGGCTTATCTATAGTAACTAACTTTCAAATGAAGTATATTTTCAATAGGAGGTCTATAAGTCGACTGTAGTAGACACTGTAACGACTTCATTTATATTGGTTAAAATCGCACACGAGTCTCTCTCTTTGTACTCTCTCTCTCTCAGGTTCTCTACCAGCCGTTACTATTCACTAGCCACAGCCACCCAAAAACAAGTGGGGCTTCGCTTGACATACTGACCAACCTTGTTCAAGCTTGGGCTTCTCACTCATATAAACGTAAACCATAGCCAAACAGGTACAATTAAATGAGAAGCAAACAACAACCCACTTATATGGAGAAACTTAAGTCATGTAAAGATGGTTTTCCTAGCATGCCAGTTAAGCTTATTGAATATGTAAAGTTTTTATCGCTCATAAACCAGGCTCATCGAGTAAGCCGGCAAATGGGGCTTACAGCACCCGCAAACTTACAAAGCTCTGTGAACCACCCCAATCAGCTTGAGCTTCTATATGGAAGTAAAGCTTGTGCACAAATTAAGCCCAACAACAAACCAGCTATTTTCGCCTAATTTACAAGTGCTTACTACCTAAACCAGAGATAAGTGCCAACGTTTGTCGAGAGAGCAACACACAACCTATCTATGGGAACAAACCCAACGAACTAGTTAAGGAAAAAAAGCATAAGGTAGCCCAAACTCTGAACAAAAACCAGGATTTCAAGGTACAAATTTTATAGATTTCAAGTCAGAATCGCTAGTGAACAGCTTTCATAGCCTATCTTCTAAGCATGATTCTGCATTTCAGTCAAGAAAAAAGCATGATTTTGCACCACCGAATAAACTCAATGTCCTAGAACTAGTTGCAACCATACACACATATCAACTGGTATAAGATTGTTACTGTTCACATGTACCCAGCAACCCTCTTCACCTATTCCACAACACTTGCCACCAACGAGTACCGAGTTTAATCGGCTATGATCTCGAGTTGCAAAGAGAGAAACACGGACGCTTCCTTGCTTGATTGCTTCCAGCTCTAAGTTCTAACAATTTGTACATCAAGATCACAGCATATGAACGAGTATACCCTAATGACCCCCATATCTAACCAAACCCTATCCCTAATCAGTATCAAAGCTTATCCCACAAACCGCAGCAAGCCACGAACTCACGAAGTGAAGGCGATTGACTGCGCAAAATCGCACGGGCACTACGGCGTCGCGCTCGGGCATGGCCAGATCCAGTACCACTAACTACCCAAACAGAAGTTAGAGAGAGGGGAAGGGAGACAAGGAAGCGGGGGACTCACCGGCGCCGTTACTGGCACCTCCGCCGGAGCCGTCGCCGCCGTGGCCGACATCGCGCGAAACCCTGATCAGATTGTGATTAAGGAGAGGATTAATGCTAATAGCTGGGTTAACAGCGGCGGAAGGGAAGTGAATGGCTAGGAGGAAGATAAGTCGTACTAGGAAGGGTATGGAGGGGGAGACTTCGGAGTTAAGGGAGACGGGCTGGCGGTGACAGAAATGGCAAGCCATGTCCAAAACAAAAAAAAAAGCGTGGGGTTTTTTCCTACGTGGAACTTTTTTACGTGGAGCCTTTAAAAAGGCTCGAATTTGGTGCGGACTTAGGACCTGTTTACTTTCTTTTAAAAATCGCTTTTAGCTTCTGTTACAGTACCTGACTTTTAATCGGAGTATTTTTTTAAGACAGGATCTATAAATTAATTGTAGTATACGTTAAAAGACTAATATCTGTACCATCAAAAATCGTAAACGATAATCTCTCTTTTCGTAATTTCTGTCGCAAACAGCCAAAAAGCCATCAGCCGCATCCAAAAACCATCAACTGCAGCCAAAAAGAACAGACCCTAGGATGATGGTATGTTCTTTTGGGCTTTTGATTTATCTGAAAGTCAAACCAAATAAAGTGGTTTCTTGAAACGAATTCTTTAAACGGCTTCTTGAGTCCAAAACCACAAGACGACTTCTTCAAACAGATTCTTCAAATAGCTTCTCAAGATCAAAACAGTGTACACCATCTGTCGTTCGTCACCGTCTTAAAAAATACAAATAAAAATCATTAGCCATAACCAAAAGCTATTAGACCAAAAAAAACATGTGATGTATTATCAAAGTGCACTCTAGATGGGAGGTTCTTATCCGTGTTTTAGTGTGGGGTGGAATACTAGTTTAGAGTACACAATACAGCTGAAATCTTCTCCAAAACCTGTGAACTTGTAAGTAGTATGTACATACATGCTTCTATTCATAATGCATTCAATTTGCTAGTTACCAGAGTAACCGTTCCAGTCACAAAAATGACCCGAATGACGACCCGGTCCATTCAGAGTTTAACAGCGTCCATCCAACACGTAGTACTTCAAAACTGTACTGATTGCCGTGCGCGCCTTAGGGAGGCGGTGATGGAAGCGAGCTGGAATTCACTGCACACGAAGAAGACGCGTATACCATACCAGTTGAATCATTTGAGCCTTACTTTAGGTAAATGGTAATCGATCAGTCGTGTTAAGAGACATCAGTAAAAGAGATCGATCATTCTGTGAAGAGTAGTTGCGTTTCATTTGGAGACGTCACCGCCTACCAGCGTAAACGGCTGCTGAACTTGAGTCCTCGACATGACGCTGGTGAAGAAGGGGTTGCCGGAGAGAGGGTTGGTCTCCCAACCCTCAGCAGCATCTGAAGCCGGCGGCGGCAAGTCCTCGCAGGGCTCTTGTTTTGGTTTCATGTATCCATCCGCTGGCAGCTGCTTTGATGGACAGCCAGGGGTCTCCATCTCGCAAGATGAATGGGAGGAAGTTGCCCCCCTGTAAATATGACCTCGATGCAAGTATTTTTTTTTAGAGCTGTTGGTTTCCTTCAGAGAAATTCAGACGAAAAGATTGATTGTACCCTAGAAAGAGAGAGAAAACTGATGTAATGCAACTCTCCATTCTTATGTAAAGAAAACTCTGCAACTTATCCTCATTTCAGCAAACACAAGAGTGAAAAGGAGGAGTGCTTGTTCCTCTTCACATGATTTCACCCCACACCGTCCTTCCTAAAGCTCTACCAATTGTTTTTTTTTCTTGCACAAATTGCGAGAATCTGCATGATTATTAAGAGCACGATTCGCACCAAACGTGCTTGACAAGATCGTAAGACGCAGGCCAAGAAAACCGCAGAGAAGCTGGCCGAACAAAGGAGATTGCTACCGTCTACCGAAAAGAATGGGGAAAAAATAGGTCGCACAATTTCGGTGAATTTTTTTGGGGGGAAGGAGCTCACCAGTACCAGAGCAGGCAAGGAAGAGGGCGAGCCTCCCAAATCCTCACTTGTGCATCTGCATCTGCCATTGGAAAGTTGGCAACGAGTTGATCAATTTCTGAGATGCTATACTCCACTGCTCAGTGTTGAAGAGTCTCCAGCCGACTTCAGTCCTTTGAATCTGTACCATGATAAAAGCAACAGAACCAACCAACCAATCAGCACGCGAGAATTAATTGGTTCAACACACACACACACACACACACACACACACAGAGTTCCGAGTGGACTAGTTGACACTGAGAATCTTTATGCCATTAACTGGGCAGTTCAAGACTGCAACAATTCACTACTCTCACACCCGGCATACAATCAAAACTGAGCCATGAGACTCAGAATCTGTATGCCATTAACATGTAGTCAAGCACTATCAAGGTACACCATACAATGATACAATCTTTTCCTCTGCTAATTTCATGGGAACTCCAGTGCAGATCATTTATTTTAGTTTAACAGTACATCTCCTTATTTAGCTTCATTGCACTGCACATTTTGCAAAATATTTCCACAAAGT
Source organism: Melocanna baccifera (assembly GCA_036346265.1). NCBI lineage: Eukaryota > Viridiplantae > Streptophyta > Magnoliopsida > Poales > Poaceae > Melocanna > Melocanna baccifera. The sequence goes on along the minus strand of CM070684.1, from coordinate 18,151,852 downwards.
TCCATATTATGGCTCCAAGAATTGCCAAGAATTTTGTACATAGTGGATTAGGAGAGTGGAAAATATCGTGTACGAAACCCCTTGGAAAAAAATCACAGCCAACAATGTAGCATATAGTGTAGTGCACTGAAGCAGGGGAACTTGGATTTCGATGAACATATTTAAGCTTCCTCCATCTGTCGAACCCGGAACAGCATGGCACGTGGGGGCTTTTCAAAGATCAGCGATGCATTTCCCGCTGATGAAGTTGACCACTTGGGTAACTGCCTGGTCCAGTGCTGCCGTCACGGCAATCAGATTTTGCAGAAACTCCTCTGCTGTTGGCTTCTCACCATCAACAATATCAGTCACAGCTTTGACAAATATTGCTGGTGTTGAAAACATGTCGGCAGCATATGCCACTGCTGCTCCCTGGAAAGGTAAATGAGGAAAACAGAAAAGCAGTTTGAGGACTACAAATTACAATTTATTGTTAGCAAGTGAAAAGGAAGCAGGGCAGTAGATAAAAAGCAAAAAAGTTGCCTGCTAAACTTCATACCGAATACCAGTCTACATAAAACAATATCTCCTTAATGTTCGATTCAACTTGAACGCACGTACTAACAACAAAAACTAGAGAGATCAGTAAACAACTACTAAGTTGCCTTCAATGGAACTACCCACAATTCTTCATCAACTTCAATACAACAACTAACCACAAAATGCAAGATTTCTAAAAGTTGTCCTAGAGTTCACGAAGAATTGTTTCTTAGAGATGAGTCTAGGTTTGCAAACAGCATTTGCTTGCTATCTGCCTGTGTTCATAAGCTGAATGCTTGAGCAAAAGTATATACCTCCATATCCTTGACTGTAGCATCATTGTTCAGTATTGCTGACTCATCCTGAGGTGACATATCCAGAGAATCACCAGTTGACAGCTTCCCAACCTGAAACAAAGTGCAGTGACTTTTGAGAAGTAGGACGCTAAGATAATGTTGGGCCTATACAATGCTACAAATCACCCAATGAAAACCACAAATTCATTTTCAGAAAAGACACCAACTAAAAGGAAATTGCAAGATATACACATCTTCAAGCACTACACATAAGAAAATTATTACAGAAGTTTTGCAACAACTAACATAGCCTTACAGCTTACCTTTAAATTGAGTTCCTTCAATATATTAGGGGTTGCAAATGTTTTTCGTGCTCCAATTCCATACATATCAAAGACCTACACCAAAACCAACAAAGTCAATGTTAATATCAGTCAAGTTTGAACAATGAATGACATGAGAAAATCAGAAAAATAATGTCTACAGAAGAAATAGCATAAATACAAAAAGGAAATATCTAACCACAAGCACAAGCGAGTAATACACACTTTAAGCATAAATAAGTAGTCATGATGGTGCAGGAAGGCCAAAAAAATACTGATTAGTCAGAGCAAAATGGACTGGATTGTGAAATTCAATAAATAAAACTAGTTATTTATTGTTTGGAAGATATATGACTTCCTATTTTCGAACAACAATGAAGCATATCAATGAAATCCTGTTACAAAAAATGGATGTAATTCCACCACAAAACATGGACTAGAAATGTGAGACAAGACTCACAGGAATTGGTATTCTCCTGTCATGGAATGCAACATCTGATGCTAAGAAGACATCTCCAATGCCTGCTCCTTTGGCCTACGACACAGGATGCAAACATAAGCAAAATTCGAGTACAGAGATAGTGGCATCAAACATGCAATACAATCAAGCGCTACCTTGAAGCCACCAGCAGTGCCAGCATTGATGATAAGGTCTGGTTTCAATGCTTGTATGGAAGCATAAGTCACAAGAGCTGCCGATACTGTACCAACACTGTCAACTCCTGAAAGAAAGCAGTTCTTGATAAGAAATAAAGTTGACTGATGAAGAATTTTCTCAGATAACATTAAATTGAGTGGATAAGAGAAAGAGAGATATTGTACAGAGTTTTATGTACTCTAATCCACTGAGTATGTCCTGAAAACCAGCTGTTGAGACCAGCAGATGGATCAGAACTTACCAAGAACAGGATCTTTTCCAGGCCATACAAGGTCAATGTGCAGGCCTTTGTAGTTGCCGTGGAACCTAGTCCATGGGGCACCTTTAGGAAATCTGTTAGGGGTGTGCCACATTTCACAAAGAAAGGAGTCAGCTTCAGAGTATCTGACAGGTTATTAGCAAAGCAAGCTAAGGAGAACAGATTTGGGCTTACTTCATCTATGAAAGACTCAGACATGAATTGTAAAAAATGGAGGGTGTCGACAATCACTGGGCAGAGATGCATAGTGTAAGAGAGCATAATTCATCATCTTCGAAGTTGCAACGGCAGTTTACATTCCCACACAGAACAGCATGAATGTTAACGCACACGCAAACATTTCATAATTCATCAACGGCTGCCACTGAATTTGCCATTTCATTATCCATTTTGGCAACACAATTAGTCTACGCGCACGCAAACATTCCAATCACAAAAGAAGAAATTTCCGCATACGCTTGTATCTTCACTCTATTATGCACCGAGCTATGTATATTACTTGTAATTACCCACAATAAAAGGAAGGAACACTAACACGGATTCGTCGGTTGGCACCTCGACGAGCTGGAACTTGTTGACGAGCGGGAGCGCCTCCGTCTGCATCGCTGAAGCGAAACCCCCAAAGCCAACAACAGAATGAGCAAAGCTAGAAAGCAGCCCTGAGAGAGAGGGAAGGGGAGGAGCGGGGAGGGGAGGGTACCTATGACGATGAGGACTTTGGAGATGGCGCCGGCTTCGGCTGGCTCGTCGGACGGCGGCGCCATGGACGGAGGTGTGAAGCAAAACCCTTGGAGGCGGCGGCCGGATCGGATGGCGGAGGCGGTTGGCTCTCGACGAATTGTACTAGTACGCAGCGAGGAAACGTCTTCGAAATTACGACAAAGCTGCGGTTTCCTTCCTCCCTACTCCAGCTTGTACCCTGCTGGCCGTCCATTCCCGGACCAGGTCCAGTATGGCGTGGCGGCATGATTAGCGCCGGTTGTCACTGCTACAACCGTATTGGCTTGCGCGCAACAGGGCACCATGATAACTAAACTCTATGACTTTTATCTATAATTAATTTAGTATGCTAATTAATAACCTTCTTTTCAAATTGATATCTTTTTCAATTAATAAATGTTAATGAATTTACCTTATATATTATATACCATTGCACCTATAGGCATCTAAAAAGCAATACAAAGATAAGGAGGTCTGGTGCCCTATTTCAGCGTTATACACACACACATATACATATACATTACTTCTGGGTGTAGTTACTCCCACTGTATCCACCACATAATTTGTTCAAGATTCATGCACACTTTGAGTGGGTTGTGGATGCGAGAGTACATGTTTCTTATTGAGCAAATCCATTCAAGATTTCCCCAGCTCTCCTCTCGAGTCTCCATGAAAAAACTAAGGATTCATACGTAATTCCAGATAATTGAAGGGTTTTCGCAAAAAAAAACTGAGGTATAGGGACTTTTCTGTAAGAACCGAAGATCCACACGCGATGTTGCACAATTCAGAGGGCCTTTCCGTAAAAATCCAACGTGGCAGCGGTGCTCGGGGCCGTATCCCCCAGGTGTAATATAGGGATTATTAGTATATGAGTATACTCAAAGAGACAGTGACATGTCAAATTTATTTAGGTGGTGTATCAGAGATGAGAGTAACTACACTTGTGAGTATAAGGTGTTTGTATGTACGTACGTACGTATGTATGTATGCTCACGCCATCCAGACGCTAACGAATGCTCCAGATTGAGGTGGGCGGCCACCCCAACAATGCATTGTCTGATCAGGAATGAACGGCCCAGATTCACGCGTGGGTGATGCCCCATCTTTTTGCAAAAAAGCCCTCCCGCCCGATCCCCACGCTCTCTCCTCCGATATCACTGGCGACTCCCCCTATTAGCCTCCTTCTCCCAACCCTAATCTGTAGGGCGGCGCTAGGAGGCCGCACGACGTGCACACGGGGAGGCGGCAGCCTGCATGGATTTCCCCCGTCAAGGCAGCCCCTGGTGATTCCCTCTTTCGGCTTCCTCCTCCTGACCATAATCCGCAAGGCTGCTCCGGGAGGCCACGCGCGGGGAGACAACACCTTGGTCAGCTAACGGCCCACATGGCGACCCCCATCAAGGCGGCTCCCTAGTGATTCCCCCCTTTCACCCTCCTCTCAATGTATTTTTCAGGTGAATGTTCCTGAGATTGTATGGAATAGCAACAACAATGGAGAGTAAATGTTTCTGACATTGTATTGATACATGAGTGTACTCTTTCAAGGTTTCTAGCTAGTTAGGTAATGTCGGAATGAGTAATACATAGGTAGGCTATCGATTGATGCATGTTTTTACCGGATTGTATTCCTAAGGTGTAAAACTGTAGTATCGGAATTATTCTAGTAACTATTGCACTAAGAGTCAACTGTAAAACTGCATAAATTTTAGCAGGTACTATGGAGTCAATTGGTGGCACTCAGTCCAAGTGCATTGGTGAGGTGAACTCAGATGTAAGGTGTAAGGAAGGATTTGGTACTCCCCAAAAGACTGCAAGCATACCAACCTAAGTCAATATTTTCTTGATGTTGTAGTCATTATGATTTATGAATGACTAGAGACATGAGTTATGGATCTAATGCAATCAAATTTGTGCGGTTACAGTGTTCCTCATTCACACCCGAGTGTGCATAGGAGTCGAAGCCGAAAATAGGGATGACATTTGATGATGTCAACTCGATGGAGGTCATGTACTTCAAGGCATATACACATCAAGTTGGGTTTTCAGTACATGTCAGTCAGCAGAAGATACAGAACAAGGTAGTTTAGTGGAAACATTACATGTGCTCAAGGCAAGGGTATAGGTTAGGAAAAGGTAACAACATTTTTGATCCCTCAAAGAAAATTCATAAAATTAAAGAAAATAAGTGTGGATGTAACACTCAATTTTTTGTGAAGCGGGATAGTGACAACAAGTACAAGATAGCTTCATTTTGTTGAGCAGCACAATCATAAACTTGTGTCACCTAGTAAGCATCATCTAATTAGATTGAACCACTAAGTTAACGAGAAGGCAAAAAGTATACTGTACACATGCCACAAAGTAAGTATAGGAATCTCGTATGCATTTAGAATGCTTCACATTAGTGCTGGAGGATTTCAGAATGTGGGGTGTACAAAGAGAGACCTACAAAATTATTATAGTGATTTCAAAAAGAAAACAAATGATGCTGATGCTCAGATGTTTGTTCACCAACTTGGTCACATGAAGGAACTGAATGCAGCATTTTTCTTCGATTATGATGTGGAAGATGGTAGATTGATACGTGTGTTTTGGGCAGATACCATAAGCAGGAAAAACTATTATCATTTTAATGATGTCCTATCTTTGTTTTGACATACATCACTAACCAAGATGACATGATTTTTTTTGCACTGTTCATGGGAGTAAACCATCACATGCAAAGTGTATTTTTCGAGGCTGATTTCCTAGCAGATGAAAAGATTGAGTCATACGTTTGGTTATTTGAGACCTTCCTAAGAGCTATGAGAGGGGTAGCACCCAGACTTATTATAACTGATGAGGATGTTAGCATGAAGACTGCTATTACCAATATTCTTCCTATGACCGCACATAGGTTATGCATGTGGCAAATCATGAAGAAACTTCCCGACAAGATTGGCCCTTGTTTAATGGAGAACCCCCCTTTTTAGAGATATGGTTAACTCATTTGTGTGGGAGTTAGAAACAGTGGAAGAATTTGAGTCAAGTTAGCATTCCTTTATTTCTGATTTTGAGCTAGAGGACAATGGGTGGTTGGCAAAGCGGTATAGTATCCGTGAGTCATGGATCCCAGCATACTTTAGGGATATATTCATGTTAGGCATTCTTAGAACCACATCAAGGTCGGAGAGTGTAAATTCATTTTTCAACCTTTTATTGGTCATAGGTTTGCATTTGTTGAATTCTAGCTTAGATTTGACATAGCTTTGTAATGTCAATGTCAGGAAGAGTTGATAGCTAATAACGTAAGCATCTATACAAAGCCTGAATTGTTCACACGTGGAAAATAGAGGGACATAGCAGTTTGGTATTTGCACATGAGGTGTTTAAGAAATTTCAAGAAGTACTTGCGGCAAGAGACCATTGCAATATTCCTTTATTTCTTGAAGTGGCAATGGTGAACAGTATGAAGATCATCTCCATCAGTGACAACTCACATAAGGTCAAAGTAATTTCATAACATTGTAATTTTATTATATTTTATAAATATATTACTGTTGTAGGGGTGGCCTCCACCTAAACCCAACCGGCCTGTTAGAAAGGCGTAAGTATCGAGTGAGGTATGTAAGAAAGGCGTAAGTATCGAGTGAGGTATGTATGATGACGTAAATGCCTCGAAGGGCATTCTTGTAAAGACGTTCATCGTAAGGAGATATATATGTGACGCCAGACAGAGGGAGAGGGGACATATCACCTAACTCCCCACTACACCTTCTCTCTGCTTGGTCTGTAACCACAACAATTACAATATAAGTTAATTGTCAAAGTTGTGTTTTAGGTGAACCATAGAGGGTAAAACGACATATTTTTTTGTGAACCATAGAGGGTATATATATGCCTTGTCATTGATGATGCGATGTGTGCCCTAGCTAGCTTGCTACTACCTTCATCCCACGATATAAGCTCAATTGTACACCTAGGAAGTTTGTTATTTAAGTAATGTTTAATATTTAAGTAATGTTTAATGAAATTAGATCATATTTATTTTTAATAGAAAGAGTATTACTATATCTATTTAATATGAGTAACTATCGTCCAATTCTACTAAATATTACTTAACTAATGTGTTTTTCATGTATACGTGACAAACTTATATTGCCGAAGAGAGGGAGTACTTGCTAGGCACTCGATCACCCAGACATATATTAAACAACTTTTTTGGGCAGTTCGAAGCATAATATAGGACACATATATAGATCGACAAAAAAATACATTGCACTGATGCGGCATTTAAGTACCATGGAAGACAAAGTTACTTTATTAATTACATTTTATATTCTGTAGAGAGATTAATTTGTTGCTTCCTTTCAAGAGGTTCTTGAGATCGTATAGACCTCATTGTCTACCCAGCACATATCTGAGTCATTTCTTTTATAGAGAAACGATCTATTGAATAAGGTTCTTGAGATCGTTGCACATCGTTGATTGAATCTTTGGTTAAAATCCCTAAGAATTTATACATTAGTATATATACGTACTAGACAACTCTTTGCAATTGTGTGGGCTAAACTATCTAGTCGACCATAGACAGACCATGACCTATATATTGGGACACAATATAATTCAAGGTGACTATCTTTTTATCTTGTCAACAAATGAAAAGAAGTTATATATATATATATATATATATATATATATATATTCATCGAAAATTCTCAGATCAAGTAGAATATCTGCAGTACGCCCCCATTAATTAATATGATTTGATGCAAAAAGCTGACTACCCATACTACAGGTTACAGCAGGTAGCATCGATACATGTTCTTCTTGTTCAGGTTTGGAGCTGTACGTATATTAGTGGGTGGGAGCCAATCACCTGACGCGAGCTAGCTAGGACTAAATGCAAGGCATACATTCATGCAGGATTGGATGGGAGGGGGAGAACTGACAATCTAAATTAGTTGGCATTAAAACATTTAGGTATGTATGTGCCTCTCCACAAGCAAATTAAAGATCAGGTGCCCTTTTTCCATTTTCCTTTGGACGCATTTTTCATGCATGATTTTAAGGTTGTGGAACATTAGGCATATGTATATAACAAATTACTCGCTTCGTTCTTTTTACAGGATTTTCTAGAATCCGTACCGTTAATTTTTTTAAAAGTTTGATCATCAATATATTTTTTGCTTTATTTTAGTGCAATCTTATTTGATTTTAAGAAATTTCTAAACTTTGACATGAATTCTTACGATCTTTGGTTGGAATAGGTTACTGAGACCTTAAACAAGATGTGTGCAAAATTTTATATCATTTAAATTTGTATTTTTAAAATTACACCAAAAGTTGCATCGTTTCAAGTTGAAATTTTAGCTCTGTAATAGGGAAGGCTAGTCAGACCGCACCTCTCTAGATCATATCGCTAGGGCCAGTCAGATTGGCACCTAGCCAATGGTCCGACGGCTAGGCACCAGTCAAAAAGCCCCTGGCAGCTGATTGACAACCTAAGTACCGAGTTTCTTAGATTTTTTTTGTTTCTTAATTTGCTAGCTTTTGTGTTGGCTTTTCATCCTAATTTTTATAATTCTATAGCTACGTAGTGAATAATTGACGAATACTTAGAGAAAAATTTGAACACACCATTCTCCTCTCTCTATTATCATACCGGTCCTATAATTTCTTTATCACAAATTTAAGGCTGGTACACATGGGTCGATTTACCATGCTTTTCTTGACACACATGCAAATTAACCAAACAACATATTAACAAGGGCGACGCATCGATGATGCGGGTTCCTAACTTTTTTGACAACTCGTAGCTAGCAACCATTACTGAAACATGTTATGCCTAGATCAATCTATATTATGCTTACAACTGAGTTATAATCCTCTAGCTAGCTAGACGTTCCACTCGAATTAATTCTAAAACGTGTTATTTTCACATGCCGTTCGATATGTGAGTCACGTACACATGAAGCAATGCAAGCAAACAGATTTGATTTTTTAAGAAGGAACCAATAGCGAGCAAGCAACTTGGGCTAGCCATAGTACAGTGACAAGACATGAATTGCCTGGCTCTAGCTATATGCTCCATGATCTTTAATTTTGCTACATTGCATGCTATAGAATGCAAAGGACAGAGAAATGAATGGACAGCTTGGGGGACCAATTAAGCAAAAAAGGAAGACACACACACACATGGAGAGAAGGCAACATCATGTGGGGAGAGAAGAAAAAAAGGCTGGAGGAGCCTGTGCTAGGGAACTAAACACTTAACAGATAGTCATGTTTCACTCTCAGAAAAATAAGTTTGACACATGACTGAAAGCCCCCCCCAAACCAAAGTGAGGTGATGTGTTGTGCAGTGTTTGCTCTCCCTGCAACTCTGTGCCTAGACCCCTCTCTTTGTTTCTCTCTCGTGGTCATCTTTAATTAATTTTGTACATGTGGGTGAGGATGAGCTCTTCAAACTTGATATATGATTCTAACAACAAATGATTTTCATGCATGGAGTAATCAAGCAACAGAGGAGAGAAAGCAAAGGACGACCATCAAAATTATGTAAAGAATTATATATACAACAATCATATAAAAAAATACTTACAATATGATGTCTAGCAATTTTTATCAAACATATGCAAGCACTTTTACCAATTAGCATGCATGTGTGCTCTGTATTAGGGTCTATTACCACATGTTAGGTTAACCTAAGCTATAAAAAGTTACAAAAGAAGACAAATGAGCGCTAGTGTGGAATTGGGGCCTAATTAAGATGTATATATCATGATTAAAGACTCAAAGTTCATGCTTTGCAGCCCCTGGGTGTCACTTTTGCTCTCATTAACCCGTACCCAAAAACAAACCAACCCCCAAGCACGAGGTAATTAACCTTTTTCACCACCTTAAACACAAAGTAACAGTGCTGCCAACATACACTAGTATTATATTATATTATATATATTATTTATTAATGAGCATATCTCTACCTTTTTCCTACCATGTTTTTTGCATACCAAATGTATAGTACCTGCATAGGGTATAATAGGGTCTGTTCTTTTCAGTTTCTCAAAACGGCTTTTGGCTTTTGCTACAGTACCTAACTTTCAAACGAAGTATTTTTTTAAGATAGAGTCTACAAATTAATTATAGTACACGTTAAAAGCTCAACATTTGTACCATCTAAAATCGCAAGCGAGTATATCTCTCACCGTAATCTCTGTCACAAACAGCTAAAATTCAAAAATTTCAGCCAAAAACCATAAACCACAGTAAAAAAGAACAGACCTATAATTAAGCACAACAGAAATATAGATGGACAATACAAAGACAGGCAAGAAAGTAAGAAGCATCCCCTTTCACCCTCCCCTCTGATCTCTCTCTCTCACACGCACATAAGCAACACAAGCAAAGCACATTTCCCATTCCCAGCTCTCTCTCTCTCTCTCTCTTTCACACACACACACACAGCACAACAGTCTCACACTTTACCCACCTCACCAAGCCTCTCCCTTCATCCCTAGCTTTCATCCTGCCTGCACTGCACCTCCTCTATCATCAAACAAGCAAGATCCAGCAACAACAAAGAGAAGAAACTACGTGCATCTTCTTCCACCTCGATCTCCTCTCACCTATCAAACAAGCAAGATCCCATATCTAGCTTGTTCTTCCAAAGGAATCACATGAACTTGTAGAGGTGAGATCCATACATATCAGCAGACATAATTGTACACTGTACGCACACATGGAGTTGTTCCCACGGCAGCCGGACCTATCCCTCCATATCAGCACCCCCAGCTCCTCTTCCTCGCCGTCGCCGGCACCCACAACCACTAGCTGGCCGTGGAGGAAGCGGCCGGATGCCACCGCCACAACATCCGCAAGAGCACCACCACCACTGCCCGCCAACACCGACGTCTCCTTACACTCCGCAGCCGCCTCGGCCATCAACCACGGCGGCGTCGTGAATTTGCATCATCACCACAACCAGCAGCAGCTCAAGGCGGCGATGCAGCTGCAGCCGATACACGGAGTCCAGGTGTACCAGCAACAGCAGTTGCATCCGTACACGGTGATGGCCCCACGAAGCGGCGGCGGCAGCAGTCATCTCTTCTCCCATGTGGGGGCTGGGTTTGTTTCAAGGACGACGACGACGACGTCGTCGAGGTTCTTGGCGAGGCTCCCGCCGGGGAGAAGGACCGTGCGGGCGCCGAGGATGCGGTGGACGACGACGCTGCACGCGCGCTTCGTCCACGCCGTCGAGCTCCTCGGCGGGCACGAGAGTAAGCAGTAGGATCAACCGATCGACCATGCGATTGACATATGCATTTGGTAATTAATTGATTACTAAATCTGGTGCCGGTCGATCAATATATGTATCATCGATCAGGGGCGACGCCCAAGTCGGTGCTGGAGCTGATGGATGTGAAGGATCTCACGCTGGCTCATGTCAAGTCTCACCTGCAGGTCATAATTAAAACCATGATAATTGATTAATCATCTAGCCATTTCTCTCATTTTATTCTTTCTCCTATTTGTTACAGTAAACATTCATATTGTTTAGCTAGCTTAGATATGAGTGCATACATGTTGCACTCTTGCAGGCTATCTTCTTAGTCAACAGTCATGCACGCTCGTTTGCTCTTGCGTTAACTTTTTTTTTCATTTGGAATATATGTAACAGCAGCTTTCACAAGGGGAAAGCATAGGGCTTCAAAGTGAAAGAAGTGTGTGTGTGCGTGTGTATGTGTGTGAGAGAGAGAGAGAGAGCAAACGTGCAGTGTTCCTCATGCCGTGGAAGCAATTCTTGTGCCATGGTGAGGGCAGGGCAGATCAAGAAATGGTAGAATGCAGTACTAGCTATTGACTTTAATTTTAGAAGTCTGGTCGCGTTCGTACAGAAACTATACAGATAATCAATTGTGCATTACTTCTACACAACGTTACGTATGGCTATATATACTACTTGGTTTAATTCTTTGTCTGATCTATCTCCTAAATGTTATATATCATTCATGCAGATGTACCGCACAATAAAAAATACTAATAAACCGGTCTCATCTGGTATGATCTCTCTCTATATATATGCATATTAATTTCCTAACGTAAATGAGAATTAAGTGGTCTTGCATGACTTACAGTTTTGTTTCATCTCCATTTGTGCTTCATCTTTCCAAATTTAATTAGGGCAAAATGATGGATTTGACAATGCATCAGCTGGTTCTGTGGGAGTACAAAATAAAAGTATAGCATCCGATCAGAGTGACACCAATTACAGTGGTTTATGGAGCAATAACTCTTCAAGGTAGTTTTATCTCTCTTGCTCGATCATTGGTACATACCCCTGCCTGCTGCCACTTGCCAGTAGGCTCAGTACAGAACTACTGATGAATCATGAATGCAGTGCATGGATGTTAACATTTATGTACCACAACGCTTGCATGTCAGTACCGCTAGTACAATGCAGAGAGAGAGAGAGAGAGAGAGAGAGAGAGAGAGAGAGAGAGAGAGAGAGAGAGAGCTCTGCAAAGCTGTGTGCAATTCCCAAGGCCTTTAACCCTGTCAAACCCAAGAACCATCTCTCCCTCTCTCTGAGTATTCATGCAAGTTACTGTTGTGGCAAGAAAACAGAAGGGGGATCGAGGTACATCTTGGCTTTGCTCCATATGTCCAGTGTAGGGTAGGCATTCGAAACCTCATGATGATGCAATGATATCATTGAGTTCTAAACTATATGGTCCATTTTTATCTCTACATGAGCACACATATTCCAAGAAAGGGCAAGTCCAGGTGTCGGGAAAAGGTATATGTGCATAAGTATTCAAAAACATTTTTTGGATTATGTGGAAAGGATAAAAAATAAACAAGTCAATTGTAATATATATATATATATATAATATAATATTCTGATACAAGGTAGATACAAAATAATATAAACTAATGACAAAGTTTGAAGCTTCTTTGGAAATTGCTTTAGCTATAGTTATTACTGGTTTCTTGGTCCCTAACATTATCTGTTCAAAAATTGCACTGGTCCCTCAGTTGTGTTAGCACACACCAAGCAAATTCATTCGTCAACATTGCCTGTAAGCATCTAGCAAAGTATCTATATATGTTCCATGTTCAAATGCTTTTAATTAATTAGATGTATATAAAATATGTATTCACATATATTGCTTTGATATACTTCATTTCTCTGATTGGAATATTTTGATTTCCCTCTGATGGACTATTTGCAGCAAGGTAGACTGGCTTGATCTCGGCTTACCAAGTGAACCAGCTAATGAAACTTGCAGGGAATATCTCAAGGTAACATACCTAAGAAATGTATATCCTTCATTTCAGGGTTACACACACACACAGTATCATTTATTTGTTCAACGTGGAAATAAACTCCCATTCTTCATGAAGAGTTGAAGACGTTACAATTCAAGCATACGATGACATATATACATATACATACATACATATATATAGTTCGTTATTTTAGTTGATCTTACCAAGTTTAATTATATGATTGGGGCAGGGTGTGGAACCGAAGATCGGCTTACAGACATCGATGTTGAGGTTACCGGGGCGGCCGAACCTTGAGTTTACGCTTGGGACTGGGAGGGCTCCACAATGACCACAGACTGTCAGGTCCAAGCATGCATAGTACGTCCATGTTTGATAGCTTGACCCAGTTAGTAGTGTCATTCACCCAAGTACCTAGAGGCCAAGACTCTGAAGGCACACAAAAAACCGCAACAAAAAAAACAAAAGAAGAGAAACCAATGTGTTCTTCATGCATGATTCTGAACAAGGTGATCAAGATGTGAAGAGATAGAGAGATGTTACAGTGTGCGAGTAGTACCATATATACATGCATATGGCATTCAGTGTGTGTGTGTGAGAGAGAGAGAGAGAGGTGTGTAGTTCGTACCATATGATTTGGCTTTATAAAAAGTCATATGTTGTCTAAAGCATGTGCATGGAATGCAGCAACGGCAACAAACAGGTTCATCTTTTACTGCCAACAAAGAAGGAAATGGTGCAGATTCTTAGCTGGGCGTCACGCACGTGCAGTTGCCAATTAGAGTCAGCTTTTCAAAACCCACAAAAGAAAGAAAATTTGTGCTTGAAGGATCCAGAGCGCATGCCTAGCTTGTTTTCATGCATGGAATGAACAAACAAATGTGTGTGATGGCATTTCCTGAAAATATGTGTTGTCTAGGGGAAGCTCAAAGATGAAAATGTAAAATAATGCAACTATAAGTCTATAATGGGTATGACCTGACTTACTAATTTGCATCCACTAGCGTGGATTGTACTATTGGAGTGACCCACGGGTCATATAACTGGATTTAAGTTGCCGTGGACACAGATCATGTTGCTAGATTTAAGTCGTCGTGTGACACAAGAGAGTCTCGGTGAGGATGGATGTAACCTCACTAAGATGAAATCTTAGCGGGTGTAACCTTCACTGGGTGATGCATGTATTGTAAAGACCTTATGATGATCTTCTTGATTCACATATCCAAGAAAATATGTGAAATATAATAAATTAATTATTTATTGTAGGTAAAGTGTATGATCTCTGCAGAGTGTAAACTATTCGAATAGCCATGTCCACTCTTATGGGTGGGTATGGTAACTTACTTGAGTTACTATCCATTTATAAAACTTGTGGGAGAGATAAAAACTTGTCGATGGATATAACCCTAAATTTGGATTATCTTAAGTGGATAAACCTCAGTGATGATAATAGGTAGATGTAACTCTAGTAACAAAAACTATCATATGGTGAATGGAACTTGCACTACTATTAATATTACACACTTTTACTCTCTTTAATAAAAACATAGTTTAATTAAAATTTTAAGTCACAGGGAGTTTCCTAATTATTGTAGCTTTTAACTGATGCTTTTAGCAAATAAAATAATTCGAGCCTACATTTGTTGAACCTTGCATTTATAATATTGTATTTTATGTGTTGGCTTGTAGAGCACATTTGTTTATACTTACTCTCACTCACTAAATATCTTAGAACCTACGGATCAAGGTCACTATGCGAACCACGATGCCTCAGAAGCTAATGGAGAAGAAGACGATAGAGATTAGGATGTCTCTAGAAGGATAGTTCTTACCCTAGTTAGGAAGACTTTATTGATAACCGTGTGCATATTTATTGTCCAAATCCTTATAAAGTAATAAAACATTATTTTATCCCCAGTTGCTTGCCTATGGTGACATATGCTCTCCCTTTTTGTTGTCGCTTCTGCTTCTACTTTTGTAATGTATCTATTTGATCTAATAGGCCCGTTATGTAAACACTATCCAATGTGGTATATTTAAACTCTGTTATATAATACTAATGAATGGTATGGTTTACGTTATGTATGAAATGATTCAATGATGTATCTGTGAGCATTATCCACTAATTTAGGGAATAGTGCGGTGGAAATCACAGAAAATTTTAGATTGGCAAAATCTGGGTCTGACATGTTCTCAAGGTTATTTATATCCCCTATAAACCTTACGATAGATAGCGATGCATAACACAAGTTATCTACCCATTTAATACACCAAAAGTGTTATGTGACGTCTCCCCTATATAATGATTTCATCGATTATGCGTCCGTAAATTTTTTTCCACACGGGTTTTCTATGTTAAATTTTTATCTTGTGATCCTAATTATTCTTGTTGTTTTCCATATCTCTCCGTGCATTTTATAGCAGAAAAGGTATCAACGACTAGCTAGAACAAGGGGTGCGAGTGAATGGTAGAAGTGCTGAAGTGCCAGCTGAGCTTTTAATTGGCACACATGAAGCGCTGCCATTGTTTGCCATCTTTGAGCTTTCATAGACTCTGAAAGTGTGAATGCATGCAGCTGGGGGCAGGCTGCAGAACAAACCGAAAGAGCAGGTTGAGGTGATTTTCCTAATCACCTTTTACCATGTGTCTGACATTGACCCAACCAGAAGTAAGAGTGCAAGAGTACTGTGTCTGTAACAGATACAGTACGCAGAGAGAGAAGGATAGTAGCAAATAATAAAAGAATGATTACCTTATGATGGATTCATCACTCACATGTGTATGTGTATTTGATCCCATGATGGGGCCTAATATAGGGTTTGTTCTTTTTAGTTGTGATTTATAATTTTTGATTGAAATTTTTAGATTTTAACTGTTTATGACAAAGATTATGGAAAGAGAGATATTCGCTTGCAATTTTAGATTGTATAGATATTGGGCTTTTAACGTGTATTACAATTAACTTGTAGACCCTATTTTGAAAAAAAAATTCATTTAAAAATTAAGTACTGTAGCAAAAGCCAAAAGTAACTTCTAAAAGCAGCTTCAAATAGGCCCATAATCTCCCTGTTCTCCTTCCTCCTTTCCTGGTTGCTGTCTAGTGTACATGGGAGATGCTGCAGGCTGCAGCCTATGAAAGATGAGGCTGTTCTGCATATGAGTGCGCTAGCACAAGAAAAACATAGGTACAGACAAAAACGAGCAAGCTAGCTAGACACATCCATTGCCAGTTGTTAACCATGTAGTCATAGTATCATTGTAAGACCAGAGATATGGAGTATACATTGTAATACCGGCTAATTAATTAGATTCTGTGATTGGAGTAAAACATGTAATTGCTTGTCGAGCCAGAGCCAGTCGTCGTCTTCAGCCCAGCATTACCATGATCTGCTTGATGCTCAAGTGGTAGTACACGGACATGGTTAACACTTAACAAGGGTGTGCTTTTTTTTGGCTCATAATGCAAATCTCCAGTGTAACAGTGCCATTGATGAGAAGGGGGTTTTAACTTTGCGCCGAAAGCAGGGTCAACTTTTTAGCCTGGACCAGCTAGCGGATCGAAAGCGACCCATCGGAGCGTCCAAGGAGATATGTACAGACGTGTGTCTGCCATGTGGGGCCCGGTGCAGATCTGGACGAAGGAACAAGACGAGCGACGCAGGAGAGGCTACACCACACTAAAAAAATGTGGGAATGCTGATTTGGCACTCCATTGGTCCATGATTGGATCTGGAGTGACTGGAGCATGCATGTAGCATGTGCAATGTTGACAGGCCCTTCCCTCTGCAAATGGAGTATCCAATACCGACCCACAATCCATCCATCTACTCCGACAAGTCTACTTCCGCAGATTACAGTACCTGTCATCTCATGCAGAGTTTACAGTTGTCGTACGGTCACTGTAGTACCTCAGATACCAAGAATTGCCGCAGGTAGCCCCAGCCCAGCTCGTCCTTCTGACCTCTGCTGGTAAATTAAATATTCCATGTCATCACATCTCGTCCACTTTGCTTACTCTTTGCTTCTCAGCTCAAATGTGAGTGCTACACTGCTACCAAGAGAAAATGTTCGCCACATGCATATGTTAATCCAGGTTGTGGAGTAGAAGATTTCAGCTCAAGCACTTGTCTGTGCAAGAAATTCTTTCTTGGCTTGTTCAGAAACTGATACGACTGCACATACTTCTTCACCAGCTTAATTTCTGCTCGTAGGATCATCCAGCGCAGGTGTCTTCAGCCGATCGAGCCGACACCGATCGCAGACACCCAACCACTACCACTTGCAGCTCCTTGAAAACGTGCACCCCGAAACTTGTATAGAATTTGAGCACGCGAACAGCACTCTCCACCAAACCAACCAACCCCCAGTCCCTTTCTCCAGCATACCTGCGCACTGCACACATGCTTGCTATTTAATTCCTTGCTCCAAGGCTCAAATTGAAGCACAGACAGATCCCCAATCCATTCCAGCCATGGCCATGGAGCTCTCCAGTCTGACAAGGTGCTCAACACTGCAAGTGCTGCCGCTGCTCCTGCTCTGCTTGCTTGCAGGCTCCTCCATCGCCTTACCGGGGCTGCCTGCGATGGACCGGGTGCGTTGGCAGGTCGACAAGGCCAACCGGCGCGGCCCGTCCATTGGTCTCGTCATGTCGTACATCGATGAGGCCACCGCTCTCCAGTCCTCCGGCTACTTCAGGCCTTGGCCTGTCCTCCCCTTCGTTGACCTCTACGGTAAATCTGGGCCTTCCATTTCCAATCCACATGCTTATCTGTAGATTGTGCACATAAAGACTGGATAAGTTTGACTGTTCGTAGTTGACTTCCTTTGGCATTTCCAAGAGCTAACTGCTAACTGAACCTAGTACTATACTGCTAACTGAACCCAGACGCCAACATGTACAGAACAAAAGGGGCAAAATGGACAAATAAATTTATAATACTATAGATGTCAAAGGATGTGATATCCACTTCAGTACCCAAGAATGAAAATTCAACATTTAAGGATGAAGAATAAAAATTTTAGAGATACCTGAAGCTGTGCATATGTGATGAAACTTACTTGCTCTGCAAATTTGCATGATCTGCACTCGGCCAAGACCTGAATTCCCTTCAACATGAGATGTTTTCACCTATCAATTCACAACTACAAAATTTAGTCCCATTCGCTCGTGTTAGATAAAAGCTTTAAAAAGGGGGTCCAGAAAGTATAAACTAGAAGCCATATCAGCCTCATCTTTAGCCTTAAAACATGGTAATTGATAAACAACAAAATAGCATATTCCCTCATCAGAAAGAGAAGAAAAGGAAAGATACAATCATAAACCAAGTTTTCTGCTGTAATCTCATATTTTTGTTACAGGTTTATTGATTTTGCTATTTAGTTATCCCTCAAAAAAATGTGCTATTCTGCTGATAGATTGTATTCCCATTAAAATTCAAGAAAAAATGTTTCATATAGTCCTTTAATGCATATCTTTTCCATCTTCATATAGCCTTTCAAGAATACAGTCTGACCTCATAGGATTTCAGGACGAAGGTTTCACATCGGGAGTATTCGAGGTGTGAATGTTATATATGCATTGACAGGACAACGCAGGGTACTAAAATCATAACTTTCTGCATTTACATTCTTTTTTTTTTTACTATATGGAGAAACTCCTTTTGATATATCATAAGTAATGCCAATAGAAACTACTGTGAGACGCTGGAATCAACAAAGTAGGGATTTAAATATGAACTGTGCTATGCTTACCCATTACCACTATTTCTTTGTTCTTCCAGTTGAACGCAGCTGTCACTGTACAGACTCTCCTCGACGTCTTTAGTGTGTCTGGCATTGTCCATTATGGCACAGCAGGAAGTTCTAATGATTCAATGTCATTTGGCGATGTCAGTGTCCCCAAGCTTGTTGCTTACACAGGCGCTTGGACATGGAAGGTACCCTCCTACTGTAATTAGCTTTTATTCCCATCCTCAAGATGTAGTGTTGGCGAGTGCATATATGGATGCAAAACAACTTGAATCTGGTCATCTGTAAATCCTGTATTCTAGTGAGAACAAAAAATAATTGTGCTATGTCAAAATATCCATTAATAAAGTTAGTTCCAAGTGGAGGAAATGAAGCTAACAGTGCTTCTAATAATATATGTGGAGTTTCAAACTGTGTGGTATGCTCAAAAACGAAAATCCGCTAGTAGTATGTAAACATTTCTGGACTGGAAACTGAAGATAATTTATAATCACAAGTGCGGGCACCGGGCGATTAGAACATAATTTAGCATCTGCCATCCCACACTTCAAACTCACTCCTTAACAAAACATCTGGTATCCTGATTATTTCAGAAGTTCAAATCATCGAAAGAGTCATCAACAGAACTAAGCTTTAGAGAATACAGCATCCCGAGTGGAGGAGAGAACCTGCTAGGATCTCTGAAATTCAGAAATGAGGAGCTATACTCAGTGGATAAGCCTATGGAAGAAGTTTTCTGGTTACCTGTAGATTCAGCATGGTTCAAAATCGCACAAGAACTTAAGGTGAGAGATACACTATATTTCAGTACCATAGCAAATACAAGTATGCATGACAAATCATAGCCTAAAAATTTTACTAATTGTGAAATTTCTGTAGGTCAAACTTGAAAGATGTAATGACACTTTCTGCTTACCAACAACTCCACAAGTGGTCTACGGACTCAAAGGATCATCGGCCGACATGTTTCTAGACAATGCAGCATATAGAAAATTCCTTTTCAGAGAATTTGGGGTTTCAACAGTAGATGAGGAGAGCGCGGCAGTGGTGATGGTGAGTTTTATATCTTATATCTCCTAGTTCATTTAAATCTCTGCCAATATTTGCCCTAAAATTAAGAGAACTTCCTTACTAATTCAACAGACAACAACGTCTCCTGGCGTACCTGTAATTGTATTCCGGGGAGTATCTGATTTAGCTGGAGGGGAACCAACATGGTCATCAACAAGTCTGATGAACCTGGCATCTATTAATGCACTCAAAGTGGCAGTGGAGTTCATTGCTAGAGTTGGCAAGCAGAAGTCAATAACGTCAGCACAAAGTGCTAATAACTGAAGAAAAGATGGCTGCCATGCTCACCCATCAATGCTCTCGAATAATTTTACAATAATGATTGGAAACTACATTCAGAATGAGGCACAATCCTGAGCTTCAAGTTACATGTAACATGTCCTCTCCAATAAAAGGTTATAACTGTTCTAAACAGGGGCGGAGCCAGCCCCGGCCCAAGCCTCAGGCTGGGTGGCTGGGCCAGCTATTCTTGGGATGATTCTACATGGACCAGCTATTCTTATTTACTTCAAAAAGGCTTGAGTAGACTGGGTCAGCTATTCTAGGCCTTGGGCTATAGCCCACCTAGCCCGAGGCCCAGATCCGCCACTGGTTCTAAATGTAGAGTTAATTGTAAGCATGCCCATGCCAATCATTTTTTTTAATGTAATTTTGGGATAATGCTGGAACAAAATGGTGAATCGGATATTTCTTTTATATAAAAAAGAATACCAGATGTTGTTACATTCTTTGGTTTGCATTAAGAATACCAGATGTTATGTAATCAGCCTGCAATGCTCAAGTACACAAAAGTAAAAACAAATATTCTTTTATTCAGTTATCAACAGTTTGATCTGATCATGTACATTTGATCTCAGACAAAACAAGAATAGCAGTGTTTGCTTTGGACAACAGCTTCCATGTACACCACTTTTAAATGAAGGTAGAAGCATTTTAAAATTTAAAATGTATTAAGGTACCAAAGTACCAAACCAAACCAAATGGGCTGAAATCTGCAGTTTGTTTCCTGAAATGGTGAAGTGATCATAAGAGCTGCCAAGTACTTCACAAGCTTAGCCATGTAGCATCGATGCAAAAGGCAGCTGCACGACCTATAGCAAAATATGGTACAAACTCGTTCAGATTTCATAGGCAGTTTGAAAAGTCTGACCATCAAGAATAGAAAAATCCTATATAGAATGCTATGATCACATGATGTGTACCACAGATATAACTCAGCAATTACCTCAAGGTCTGTGCCAAGTAGTTAAGTTCATCTGGTAATCTGATCTTATATTCTTATCTGTATTCCAGCTGTGTGAAGTTCCCTCATCTCAAAATGCATATTAAGAGTACCTTCAACACTTTCACTACCAGTAGTCTCCACACGAACATGTGCCATCCTTAAAATGGTGAAATCGTTGAATATCTCTCATGATTATTTCCCGTCCTGTCACTAGAGATATTAACTTGGTTGCATTATGACAGTCGTTACAAACTCGGAGGTTCTTCTTTATCTGAATTGTTGTACCAGGGGCCGTGCGAATGAGCCCATATGCAATGGCAAGCTTCTCACTGTGGGTGTTGAGCAGCTGTGCCTTGACATCATCTTCCACATCATGTATTGAATCAGTGTCTGGCACATATCCCACAGCTTCGATCTCTTCTATTAGCTTAGCCAACCTTGCATATATTTCCTTTGCCTGCTGATGATTTGTGCTTCCGGAATAGAAGGTATGGACCTCATTTTTGAGCTGAATAATACTCCATCCAGGAGTCTTTTGGAGGCCTTTCTTCTCCATAGCAGTTCTCACCCTTGCAACATCCTTCCACATTGAAGCATTTGCATAAATATTTGCCAGGAGGACATGATACACTCCCTCTTCTGGCCCTAGCTCAAAGATCCTCCGTGCTGATTCTTCTGCCAATTCCACATTCTTGTGCAACTTGCAAGCGCCTAACATTGCACCATAAACACTAATGCCAGGGTCTGTAGGCATCTTTTGGATGAAAGACCATGCTTCATCTAGCTTCCCAGCTCGGCCAAGAAGATCCACCATGGTACCGTAGTGCTCCATCTCAGGTTCAAGCCCATAGTCCTCCTTCATGCTCGTAAAATATTTCCGTCCTTCATCAACCAAACCAGAATGACTGCATGCCGAGAGGACTGAGAGGAATGTTGTCTTGTTGGGCACTCTGCCAGTGCTCTTCATCTCTTCAAACAGTTCAACTGCGACCTTGCCAAAACCATGTGAGCCATACCCATGGATCATCGCATTCCATGTGATAACATGCCTCTCCCTTGCTGAATCGAATAGCCTTTTGGCTATACTAACACGGCCGCATTTCGTGTACATGTCAACAAGGGCTGTCAGAACATATATATCCTGATCTAGGTGCCGCCTGATAGAATATCCATGTATCCATCTTGCCTGCAGTGGATCGGAAATGTCCGCAAGCGCGGGAATGACACTTACAAGAGTGAACGAATCAGGTGTCACATTTTTCAATTGCATCCTAGAGAAAAGCCTCACTGCATCCTCCGAACATCCATTCTGTGTGCACCCGAGGATCATGGCATTCCATGAGACCCGTGTCTTGTCGTCCAACTCTTTGAACACCTGGGCAGCAAGGTCGGTCCTCTTGCACTTGGAGTACATGGTGATCAGTGCATTCATGATCGACACATTGGACTCCAACCCAATCGTCACAATTAGCTCATGGACACGCCTCCCCTCATCAAGATACCCAAGCTCCCCGCACGCATGCAACGCTGCCAATACGGACACATCCGCCACATCCACACCCTCTCCCACCATCCTCTTGAACAGTGCCAGAGCAGCCGTGGCATCCCCGTTCTCTGCATATCCATCGATCATGGCGTTCCAAGACACGGAGTTCTTGACTGGCATCCAATCAAAGACCGCCCTTGCTGCCTCGACCGCCCCGCACTTGCAGTACGCGTCAAGGATCGCTGTGGATACATTCACAAGTCCATCGAGGCCAGCACGGGCCGCAAAAGCGTGGACCTCACGGCAGGCAGCGAGCGCCCGGGCATGGGCACAGGCTGGCAGCACCGACACGAGCGTGACAGAGTCGGGCCGCTCCCCCTCCTCCTGCATCCTGACGAACATCTCCATGGCCATCTCGGCGAGGCCGTTCCGCGCATAGCCGGAGACGAGCGCGTTCCAGGCGACGCGGTCCCTGACGGGCATTCGGTCGAACACCCTGCGGGCGTCAGTGGGGCGGCGGCACTTGGCGTACATATTGGCGAGGGCGGTGGCGGCGAGGGCCTCGGAGGCGAGGCCCCGGGCGGTGAGCTGGGCGTGGACGGCGCGGCCGTTGGCGAGGTCGGAGCGGGCGGCGCAGAGCTTGAGGAGGGAGGTGAAGGAGCGGAGGACGGGGCGCGCGCCCGCGGAGGACATGGCAACGAAGGCGGCGAGCGCGCCCGGCAGGTCGGAGCGCGCGGCGGCCGCCCTCAGGCGCGCGTGGTGGGAGGCGTCGGCGGCGGCATGCGAGGGGTTGCGGTTGCCTTCGGCGGGAGACGGGGGGGAGAGAGAGCACAGCATCGGGATTTGGGAGGGAGCAGCGACTCGGCCAAGTCTGGCTGCAAAAGATTTTCGTTTCGGGATTCGAGGATTTGGCAGGGTGTGCTGCGTTGCTATTTTCGTTTTTCTCCGACCCTTTTTACAGTGGATTTTGTTTTCCAAAACATGTAAGAACCCTCCGTGTCTTTGCATTTACATATACAGTAGAAAATAAATCTTTATACAAGAATAATTTTTTTCTAGAACACGCAAAAGATTTGCACGCTATTGTATAAAAAGAAGAAAAAACGTAAAAAAAATAGTAGAAACTAGAAACCCAGAAAAAGAAAGGATCAAGCTGAAGCAAGAACAAAGGAGGACAAACCGGAGAGAGAAAAAAATACACAAGTGTCAAGTGGTAACTACCATAGCAGTAACCTGCAACTGGACTGAAGGCAGCCGTATCATGTTCTCAACCATGTTGATACCTAGCAACCTTCCCATCTGTGACGCTCCTGCTGGAATTCAATTCCATGATTCTTGAACTGATCAAGGCAATTAGATGGCCAAGGCTTTCCCGTTTGTTTTGAACAAGGAAATCCTCCAAACAGTCCATGTGTGACTAGAACGATGATTTGAGTCCATTCCCCTCCTTGGCTCCTCGTCTAATTTCTTTCGCGCAGCTAGGCCACCAGTCCTAAATTAAGCTTGCCTGACAGCACGTGTGCGTGTTGGTTCAGGAGTTCTACGCTAAGGGGTGATGTTTTAGGATGGTTTCTGGTTTTTAGCTGAAATTTCACTGTAAAAAAGCTTAAAAAAATCTAAAAACAATTAGAAAAAAGACGAATTACTGAATAGTGGAAAAAAAAGCTGAAACTAAAAGCTGAAACTAAAAAAAGGCTGAAACGAGCGGGGCCTAGAAGGCTGGATGAACAAATTAGCTCCATTTGGGGATGGCGCATGTATGGTTCCCAGGGCGGATCCAATACATAATTATTAGGGTTACATGACCCCAATAAAACTTTTTAAATTCTATAGAAAGCTATTGTTCATCAGTGCAATGAAGGTGACTCTAATGATCTTCTCGACTGCATCGGTCCGTGTTGGTTGTTCCCATACGCTGAGGCTGTGTTTACCACCATGCCATGAAGGCACCGCCACAGCTTCAGACCTTCAGTCCAACCATCTCATTGCTGCCTGCCGCGAGAGAAAGGACGAGAGCGATTCGAGGATGGAGCCGAGGACGTCTCTTTCCAGCATCTCAACTATTCCCAAACATTCTCTCTCTCTCTCTATGCATATGCGCCTTAATTATATGTTATTCTCTCACGCTCCTCTGCTCTTTCTCTTGCATTGCTTTTGCCAACAATTGGCAAGAAATGCGGCGATCCTGAAGCATGGAGACAATACACTGGTGTGTATATATACACATATATGTATATGTATGTATGTATATGTGTGTGTATGTGTATAGAAATAGTTCTATACTTCTGAGAATACGTACTCTTACTTCTAATATACCTCTTTAATGATATTATTATACCTCGTTATCTATTTAAGCATACTCTAATAGTGATTATAAGAAATTTCAAAGTGAGTTTTACGAAACATTTCATTAAAGTTCATTTTTATAGTATAATTTATGTATATATTCTTTTTAAGGTACCAATACCTCTCAGTCCAAATCTAGTTTCATATTTACATTTGACAACAAAAAATGTCTCCAGATCAACACACGACCATTGCCCCAGATGTATTCACAATCTAGTGGAGTTGAATGCTCTCGATATGCGTAGTTAACTGAGGTGAGCATACACCTGCCTAGCCATGTGATGGGCTTTCGCCTTAGCCTGTCGAAGGTAGCTCTCAGTGGTTGGCTTGCGCCCGGTTCAAATAGCTGCAGCGGCTTCTTGATCTATGTACTGGCAACATGGCTGGATGCCAGTGGCGTGCTGGTGCTGCAGCTGCTAGGCTTGCTAGCCCTCTGCTTCTTTGCCCTAGGGGCTTCCAACCTCTCCAGAATCTGGAAGCCTCTACAGCAAAAATATGTTTCAACTATTAGAACTAAGCAATAACAAACCACATATCCTTCAATTCCGACAATGGGTAGGAGCTAAATTAAGGGTATGTTTTTTTCGGCTTCTAAAAGTGGCTTTTGGCTTTTGCTACAGTACCTAATTTTTAAACGGAGTATTTTTTAAGATGGAGTCAAGTTAATTGTAGTACATATTAAAAACCCAACATCTGTACAATCCAAAATCGCAAGTGATTATCTCTCTATCCGTAATCTTTGTCGCAAATAGCTAAAATTCAAAAATTTCAGCCAAAAGCCACAGCCATATCAAACAGGCCCTAAAACTAGGTGCTTTTGATAAAGATAGTTATGCAATGTTCGGAATTCAATCCAAGAGGCTTTTGCGCTAAGTACTAAAAGCAGTTCAATATGCCTTAAATTATATTGCAATAGAACAGGGGATGTTGCCTATACCCTCAGAAGCATTGGTCCCTTCTCAGATGGTTGGACAAGATAATAACACTCAAGAATGTACATGAAGATCATCCAATCCATACAATGGTCATTACCTCCAGTACGTACAGATTCATGTTGCTCTGGAAGAAAGCCATCCAGAGGCAAATTGTTCACGGCATGGTGGAAATCTCGAAGGCTAAATTTCTCTCCAGGCCTGTACGCAATCTTGAGCTGATGGAATATGACATAGCAGAAAAAGTGACAGGATCAGAACAGTGCAGAAGGAATGCATGCATTTGGGATTGAGACTAATTAGCACTGTAAATAGAATGAAGTATGTGACAATATCATCAACAACTCAAATTTGGCCATATGAGAAAGTAGTGACATTTGCAGGGTGAAATGTCATCAGTTAAGTAGCCCACAGAGGCAGCAAATGCATATGCATCCTACTTCCACTACTAGCTCACTAATTAGGATATGTTGTTAGCGCATAAGGTATACGTAAGGAAGCATGCATGCAGGTAAAATCGTCATTTTTATAGCAATTACGCAGAAGTTGGTAAACCAACATTCATGTACACTCGAAACTTGGTTGGGAGAGCTCGGCGGCGGCTGTGGTTATGTGGTCGCCGAGCTGTGGCGATTCTTGCTCTCTGCTCACAGATCCACTCTCTGGACCGTGTGCTTGCGTGCAGTGTTTTCTCTTGTTCTTTGGCTCAGCTTTGGCCATGAGGAGTGCGACAGGATCTCACCTTCTTGTTGGCTTTGTGCACCACCGTCTTGTCACAAATCGGTGAGTATTGATCTATGGAGTAGGGCATTGTATCTTCGTTAACCCACTTCAGTGATATCTAGGCATACTCTGGTGATTGGTTTTTGGGATATTGTCTTTGCGGCAAGCCTTGCCCGGTTTTCGTCTCGATGGCTTGGATTGTTGCCACTCTATGAGCTACTCTCTACTCCTTTTACCTCTATTTGTGCATTAGTGAGCCATACTAGATCATATGTTTATTATCTCTGATATTTGATTGTTGATTGGCACTAGAAGAACTATTGCATGATAGATTGTAGTCTTTGATTGCTCTATGAGCATTTTTGTCAAAATTAAAGTCACAGTGACAATCTAGATTTATTCTACTAGTGTGATTTTTCAAATGCTAGTTGTTTATCTCTGTTGTGTGTAGTTGGTAGCTCTGTCAATTGCTGATACTTAATCTTTTGCTCAATACTGCATACTGCTATTGTTAGGCCTTGCCGAATACACACACATATATATATGTTGATTCTGCAATAGGTTCTTTGGTTGTGATTCTTACCGAAATCAGTTATTCCTGAATGCTATTGACATTGATATTGCATTAAGGTAATATTCAATTAGATAGACTAGCAGAATTTTTGTAGGATTGTCACTGTGATCGTTGAAATACCGACAAAAGTGGAAGAAGGCCAAGTTTTGAACTTGTACAACTCTCCATCTGAGAGCAATACTTCAATGTTTAATATGTGTGTTATGCAGATTTTAAATGCTCACATTTGTGTTTTATTAAGCATATTGTCGTATGTTAATGATATGAATCGTTTATCTGTTTTGAGAGATAATACATTTACTTTCATGTCTTTTTCATACTGTTGTATATATGTTTTATTGTGCTTAAATATAATTGGAACTAAAATGAATTGCTAAACCCGCTTAATTTCCAACATTATCTACACAAGCGAATGTCGGTGGGCCATTAGTTTGTGTTGTAACTTCTGAACACATATCTTGCACGGAAGATTTTACTATATAGTGTTCATGTTGCATGAGTTGTTGATCTTGGCATTGTAGTAAGGACACTTTTTTTACGACAGCTTCCAACGGATCAATAAAATGTAAGGGGCTAAAATGGATACAGTTAATATTGTAAATATTGTAATTAAGTACATTGCAATCAGTCGGACCAAACCATGGAACTAGCGTATGCATGATCACAAGACAGAAGTGAGATGCTTTGTACACTGCAGCAAGAGTAGAGTGGTAATAAGAGGAACCCCAGCTTATCATCCTTTCAGCATAGTCAGCAACTCAGCATGTACTCCAATTGCGCCTAGTGATTTTGTGAAGGCCATGGTTTTGGCGAGGAACAAATCATCTTCTATTCTGATGTCTCCTGTTCCCTGGTATAGTATCTCACCCTCATCCTCCTCCATGTGTTCTCACTGAACTCATGTGTAGAATAGGAAATTAAGACCGGTATCAAAGAGGGGATGAAACGATCCTCGTGCACATAGGAAGAGCCGCATGAGGAAGTTTGGTAGCTGGAAGCATTCGTTCTTCTGAATCTTTACTTGTAAATATTGTAAGTAAATTGCAAGCACCGACGCTGTGCCGTTGGGTGCTTTCATACGCCGCACATGCATGCTCTTCTGAATCTGATATGCTACTGCTTCTAATCCAGCAAGCAACTCTGAGTTAACCCTTAGAGACTAGCACGTTCGTGTCAGCTTATTACTCTCTCACGCAGTGGTGGAACCAGGATTTAGCTACGCTCCGAGCTGACTCTAATAACTTAAAACTAACGTCAATTTATACTCATACCATGACATAACAAAAATACATCATAAATTCATAATTACATTATTAATATAAAACTTAAAATTTTAATGTTAAAACATAGAGCATAATAAGGAAAACATGGTCCCTCTTCCTTAGTGCAAACTCTCCCCTTCTCCGCCGGTCACCCGCTCGGCGCCCGTTCCGAGTCCCTCGCCGGCAGCGTGGGGCGGACGATGGATTCTAAGCTCTTCACCGTCTCGTCTATAATTGAACGGAGATGCTGCGGAGGATGGGGGCTATGGGGCGCTCGCCCGCGGAGGAAGGTCGGAGCGCGCGGCGGCATGCGACGAGTTGGGGTTGCGTTTGGCGGGAGGAGACGGGAGGGTGGCGCTCGCGAGAGGGCACTTCGTAAGACGACAGGAGAACAGATAAAACCCCAGGGTAAATCACCACAGGACACGATAGATTCTGAAATACATGCTTATGATGTTAATTATTATCCAGTTTCGATCGTACGACGACGATCGTGATCAGTTCAATTCACACATACTTTATCTTCATGTCATTATCGCGGCTGTAGGCAAAGGTGGATGGATGGTCGAAATGCTCATTTCAGCATTGGGTAATCATCAGATATAGTGTGCCAAAGCTCCATGAATCGGTAAAGTTCCAAAGATTACATAGCTTCGTCTCTCGGAAGAACTGAACTGCAGCAGGCCGTCTCGACGGCCGCGCAGGCACATCAGCAGCCTCCGTCAGTCTATGTGGTGCACACCCGATCTACAATTAATACCAGTCTGTCAGTCTATGCGGCGTACACCCGATCTACGATTGATGCCAGTCGGGCAGGATTTCAGAACCACGCCTTACGGGTTCAGCAGAAGAGTCTTCCATAGGCTGCTAGCTCTGTGGAGCAACAGTTGTTTCTTTCCCAATGCCTCCTATTCCTATGTGTTCTTCACCTTGTCTCGGTTTTCCTCTCATCCTCTCACATGTTTCTGAGGATTGCAACCTACTTGCTACGCTAGCATGTTCAAAGGAAAGAGTGGTGATATCAAAGCGTCAAAGTGGATGAATGAAAATTGATGGGAGCTCGCTGCCTGTTCAGGTGAAGTAGGAGTAGTACATATATGTAGAGGAAAGGGAAATCATTATCTGCACTGGTGAAGATTGGTGGGCCATTCATTTGTATCAATTTCATGTTCTAACTTCTGAACCCATATCTTGTACGGAAGATTTTACTCGTTTAGTGTTCATGTTGCGTAAGTAATATTAGCGATATTTAATTGAGATGATTGTATCACTTCTATATTTATGATCTTTTGAATAATATATTATTTTATCCCTTGAATAAATGTATTTCATATTGATTGACAATTGTGTGACTTATTCGTGGAACTCTTTATTTATATTTTAATGTTATTCTAAATTATTCTTGATCTTATATCATTATATGAGATAATTATGATTTACAGATCAGCACATATATTGATTGATAATCATGTTTCACGGATTATAGATATAAGATATCAAATCAATAATGTGGATATATATTAGAGAACATAATGTTGGATTAACCCACCATGAGACACTGCGGGAATTATTATATTCTTAAGTGTCATCAGTTGATCTCATATATAATAGATGTACGATCCTTAGATCTGATATTGTCATTATTTTCTATATGTGTAAGAGTTTACTTAGAAGTTACAAACACTACTCCGTGACTAGGTAGTTTTCGGATTTACTATAAAACATGCGGAGAACTCCAGACCCCTCCTTCTAAGTGTACGCCGAGAAGAAAGACCAACGAGATTTAGTCGCACATCACACAAGCACAGATCAGCAGAGAAGAAAGTAGAGGAAGAATAGAGGTGAAATACTCTGTCTTTTTCTGGATATCTTCAGGCCCTTTTAAGGGCGCTACAATTACTCACTAGCACCTACTATGATTAAACAGAATTAACTCACTGGGAACTGCCTCATCAAACCATTTTATGATATTTAAGCAGTCTCATGATTAGTTAAAATAAAATAGATGATATATGGGAACTGGAATTATAGGAAGTGGATCTCGTTTATATGAGTCTATTTCTAACATGATGAACTAAGGAATACCTTCCTTTGTTCCCGATCCTATAGCTAATTCGTGAAAAAACTGCCTGGAATGTGTTTTCGTATCTTAAGTCTGCAGAAGGAGATGGCAAAGCATAGGAGTACCAGTACTGAACTGCTGTTTGGCAATGAAGCTGATAATAGGAACAACGAATCAGGAAGAGAGAGAAAAAAAAGAGAGAGCAAGACTGGCATTAATCTGCTCTACCAAAAAGCAATAGGCATCGATCCTCTGTGCTACATGAAAGTAGATTTCGATTTTCTTAGGTGAAATCTGAAAACCGACGCTAGCTAGCTGTGCCGCGCTGGGTAATATCATGTAAGCTGTTCTGAATCTGGCGTGCTGCTACTTCCAAGCTAGCTTAACCACATGCGGTGGTAACTCCCTTCCTTGTGCCTTCCGCTTCTCATCAAACACTGGTTTCTGAATCCAACGCGCGCGCGAGGGTTCCATGCTCAATCCAACGCTTCATTGGTGCAGTGAGCTGTCAAGGTTCAGTACAGGAACTGAGGTGGAGACCAACCAAGTACGAACATTGATCGGCGGTTCGGCACCCACAAATGCTTCTTCCCTGGTGCCTCCTATTCCCCAACGTTACGCTCGTCGCTATTTTCGAGTTGATTTTCTCCTTCCCCTGGTCTATTTTTATTGACCATGAAGGTGCAGAATAGAAGATGATCATGGTTGTATCGAAGTCTGACCGACGAACAGGCACGTTGGCTGCTCGCTCGTATATATAAATTACTGTTCAATGTACCTAGGTGGTTGTTGGGAGGGTATCCATTCTTGTCGTAATTCTCGTTACGACTCAGGTAGCGTCATATATACCTCTTCTACGGTGGAACGCTGTGTTTATAGGATGTTTAACCGAATGGATTTTCCTTCCGATAAGCTGCCCAGCCGGTGCATGCTTTCGTGAAAATACCAGCTGAGGATTTTTGTTGTTGATTTTCAGCTCCCAAAAATAAAAGGTTAAACTCGATCGGTGCATGCTTTCGTGAAAATACATGACTACCTCCAACCAAAAAAAAAAAAACTGATTAACTAGTAGCTGACGACTTGGTCTCGGTCGTGACCGTCCGCGTCTGCTTGTAATGCCGTGTGCTGTCTACACCAAGTCACTGACCAATTCGAGCAAGACCACCAGCCAGCTAGGGAGACGACGTGAGGAACGCAGGCACATGTCAATGAGTTATGCTCACGTAACATAAAACATATATAGTAAGAACGTCTCCTGCCAGCGTGTGATGCAATTAACTACTCCAATAAGCATTAGCTGCTGGGTCAAACGCCACCTTTTTCCTGGTGAAAAGTTGTCTCCGACCCTTGCGCTGGAACCGGCCAGCTTGCACGGCCAGACCAGGGCAAACAAACCAAACCATACATGCGTAATTGCGTATGCCAACCGATCGATCGATCGCAGCATCTGTCGGTCAAAACGCATGCCGCGTTTGCCACCCATCGAATCGATGGCCACACGCAAGACATACCCATCAATAAAAATCACACGCTAGCGACAGCCTATGAGGCCGTTTAGTTAGGCTTTATAAGATCCGTTTATTTTGGTTTAAAACCAGTTTTTACTTTTAATTTCTCTTTTTTTCACTATTTAATAATTTTGTTTTTCAGTTTTTTTAGATTTTTTGGACTTGTTTGCCTTTTCTTTTTTTTCTCGTATTCTTTTACATTGTCCGTGATGGGCTAACATATTTTTTCTATTTTTAAAATTTAATTATGTTAAATAAGCTAGCTCAACTACAGTACAAACTAAGTCAGTTACAGTAAAAAAAACCCCCCTTAAATCGGTCTATAGTTGAATCTATACTGCACCTAATTTATTTTATACAATAAATGATGGTGATTTATTTAGTATAACTAAATTTTTAAAAAAATTAAAAATTAAAAAATAGATTAGTCCATCACAGACAATATAAATGAATACAAAAAAATATCAAAAAAGCTTAAAAATCAAAAAATAAGACAAGTAAAATTTAAAAATAATAAAACAAATAAATTAAAATTAAAAAATCAAACCGAAATGAGCTGTACCTATATCGGATGATCCATGCACATGCGTGGTGTAGTGCCATATGGGGGGCGGTGATTAAACTATATCTGGACTACAGCTAGGTAATATGTAATGTAATGTGAATGTAATCGATGTGACCTTGCCGTACCGTGTCAGGAATTCTTCCAAAGCGTTGTTTATGTTAATTAACCGCGGGCTCTGTCTGAAAACGAGCTCCTAGGTCATACTGCAAACTTCAGCGGTTCAACCTGAATTCAGCCAACGTACTTTTCCGTGTACCAGGATAAACAAATACGCTGCTCTCATACTTTCATCTACGAGGACAAAAATAATTTATAAAGACTAGATTGAGAAATGAAATTTAGTCACACTATAAGTAAAAACGTTCAACTCAAATAAAATATATACATACCAGTCCGTAGCACAATAATTAATTAATTACAGTCCTAGCACAACGAATAAATTACATCCAACAAACGGTATTTAAAATTGGCCTCAAATTAAATAAAAGTATTACAACCCTCTTGAAGGGGTAGTTGGGAGTATCAATTGGTACCCATGAAGTTTGTCTATAACAACAGCTGCTGCTCGGACGGAGCTATTGGAGTGATGTTCTAATGCATGGTCCATGCTAGTATGTGCCATTCCGCTGGCTTACAGCAAAAACTGGCAGCGCTAGTCCGTCAGCAGTCGGGCCCAGGGATGAACGGGTATGAAACCATGAATCCTCCCGATTTACTCGGACTTAAAAACGACTTTGCAGCTTGTGCTGTAATTTATACGCGGATTTGGTCAATCCGTGTGAAGACTCGAGAGAGAAGCTGGCTTTATCTGCTCCGTCAAAAACGCTCGTCACTCAGTGATACCCAACAGCTCCTTCAACTTCCTAGTGGTCTGTATCTTTTTTTTTCAAACAAAAAGGAGAAAGGTGGAAATTTCAGCTTTGGAAATGGTAAAAATCTCCCAAAATGCCCAAGGAAAATACTCCATAGGACTAGTTGCTGAAACGAGGCATCTTGATGAGAACCCTTTTGTTCCTGCGTTCTCCATCTCGTAAATAACATGAGGACATGAGCAAGGCTTCTCGATGATTCCTTTCCCTTGCTAGTTTTTTTCTAATTCGTATGGAAATTAAACTGCTTATACGATATCCTCGTGAAATTCCTGTATGTTTCAAAAAAAAAAAGGCTTATTAGCGTATGTTTTTGGAGGGCGTGGATCCATATCAGGAAAGAAATATAACACGCTTGGAAAAAAAGACAGCTAGCTTATACCACCTCATCCAGATCTGTGCAGTGAAATTTCAGAACACAGCGAGCTTGCCCCGACGCCCCGTTACTTCCAAAGATCAAACCGGGGAGAGTTTAAAATGTTACCTAATCTCTACATTTCACACCGGAAAAATACATTTTACGGCCAAAGTTTCTGGATAATCACCACCGAATAATCCTAACATTTCGTGCAGCTCATTTTAGCTTATTTTCACTGTTTGGCACTATAACTAGCTTATTTTGTAGGAATTTTATTAAATAATCTATTTTTATTTAAAATTATAGAAATGTACTCGCGTGAAAATTTTTACAGGAGTGGCCTCTAGTCATCTAATGGTTGAGCGATTAGAACCTCTCGCCTAACAGCCACGCAACACGCAACCAGTCCGTGCACCGTTGGGCGACAACTTGCAGTCGCCCAATCGTTGGGCAACGGTTGCAGTCGCCGAACAGTTGGGCGACTGCAAGCTCCAGTCGCCGAACGGTTGGGCGATGGCAAGCTCCAATCGGCTGACTATTCGGCAAATGCAATTTCAGTCTATTTTTTGCGCAACTGGCCCCTAACTGCGTATGAGAGTAAATGACAATTATTGTAGGTAGGTAACATATATCAAATTTTATGTATTAGTTATATTTTGGGGGGGATGGGAGGCAATGTTGGTTTATGTATTTGTGATTTTCGTAGATTATGAATGATACAAAATCTATTAGATGCGCAATAATATTTTGCGATCGTCATATGTTGCTGTAGTGTAACAAATGTTGTGAATTTTTTTTAGGATGATTGAGATAGCAACGATTGATAAATACGACGGTAAGTGATATTATGATGCAACCGAGAATTCATACATGAAAAAGATTTTTTTCATATTATTGGATGCGTTGCTACGCCAAGAATTGAATGCAAAACACGATGAGATGTGTTTTTGTGAAATAAAATAGACTTCATAATAAAGCTGAAAATAACAAGGTATATAGGATTTGCCTACGCGCATAAGAAAGAGCATTATGCACGAAGCAATAAATCGAACTACTTCTACGATACATATGCGTCTTTTTGAAATGGGAATAAATTCGAGCTTCAGGGAGCAGTGCAGAACGGCCTAACCTATTGCGTGAACCAGGGTTATTTTCCCTTCATTGCGAACTCTACGTTGAACCCATCGGTGGTCTCTTTGGTCTTGGCCGTCATTTTTCTCTTTTTCTCGCACTCCCTCTCGTGAGCATCGTGCTCCCTGCACGTGCACACCTCGAGATGAGCTTTCGTCCCTCGATGTATATGCTCGGCGCTGCAGCGCTCCCCCTCACGGATCTCGTAGGCCCTTTTGACATCTCACTCATCGGAATTGAGAGTCCACTGATCATATGGGTTGATCTCCAGGTTGATCCACTTGCAGTAGCCAAATAGCGGTTTTGGGGACTATAGGTAGACTAAAGAGGTTATTAGTGCGTATTTTAAAAGAGAAATAGTAGGGGGAACACACTATAACTGGTCCTTACTGGCTGCTGATAGGTGCTTATGTCCCGATGGCGGTTGAGATGGTCACATGAATAGTTTGCGCAATCCCAGTAACGCATACCGAGACTGAACCGCTGCTTAGATTTGAAGAACCAACATGGTCCCTACAACAACAAAAGGGTGGCGTCTCCCCCTTGAGCAAGTGTTGCGGCGAACACTCAGTTGGAACGTTTAGGATGAGATTGCTACTACAAGGGCCGTCATTCCGGGGAGCAAACCTCCTAGCACACTCTACTTGTTTGACCCAGGCCGCAGTAGCCCTTGCTTGTTCGTCGCGGGCTGCAATAGACTTTGGTAGTTCGCAAATCTCCTATTGCTTCATCATCTTGTCCCATTGCTTCTTCTACCGCTTATCAATCTCGACGGGGTGAACCAACTTCTAGTGTAGTGTGGGGTTTGGTTGTGTAGTGTTCTCTCCCAGACCTCTTCCACCCCCTTTTACAAGGCAAAGTCTTAGTATCGTGTGGTTAATTTCGCATGACTAGTCTGCGAGGTAGAGTGCTACCCCACCTGGTATTGTCACTACACAAAGTTGTCGCATCTGGGTTTGTCACTACACAAAGTTGTCGCATCTGGGTTTGTCACTACGCAAAGCTGTCCATCTGATCTTATCGTTGTGCAAAGCTGTAACATCCTAAAAATTTTAATTTTATTTTATTTGATTTATTGGATTTATTTTGGATTTTTCTGAATTTTATTTCAAGCCTAGAATAAGAAAACTTAAGTTATCTATTTTATAAAAGGTAAAAATTATTTATTTTATTTTTCCTAAGTTCTGCTAGATTTATAATATTTTCTAGAATTTTTTGTAGTCATTTGTTATTTACTAGAGTTTTTAAAAACTTCCTAGTATTTTTGGAAAACTTAAAATGAAATTTAAACTCAAAATCCCCTCGGATTGACACGTGTCAAGCCCAGATCGCATCCACTGCCATCGAATTAATCTTGGCCGCTCCTATTCACTTACCCTTCATTTCCATCCAACGGCCGAGATCTATTTGGTTCGCCACGTGGCTTCCATCCGATCGCTCACCCACCCTCTCAGTCTTCTCACTGGCTAGTAGGGGCCATGCCCATCTTCTGCCCCCTCCCCTCTACCCTGCCATCGGCCGCCATTAACGCCCTTGGCCGAAGCTTTAAAAGCTTTGGTTTCCACATCATTACACCTCGAGGAAGTGCGCAATCACTTCCCCCACCACAATGCATTCACGCCGCCCGTTATCCTCCCTCCTTAACCCCGCCTAAATGCTCATCATTTTTCGGCCGCATTAAACTTCGGCGAGAAAGTACTCCAGCTGTTACCCCTCCTTTGCTCTATATTCTCCCCATCATCCACGAACCCCATTCCACCTTGCTCCACATCCAATTGCCCCTCTTCCACTCCGAGGCCCCGTAGCACCGTCCACCTTCCTCTTCGCTCGCTACTGGAGAACCGACGAGAAATCGCCGCCGCCCTGATCCTCCGCACGCCACACTGTCGCCGCCTTCACCTTTGCTAGGCCCATGCGCACATCTCCCACCCCTTCATCGAGCAAGCAAACCACTAGAGAGCCTCCGCCACCGACGCCCAAACTACCACCACCGCCTCCCTCGCCGTCAAGCTACCTTCGGCCATCTCTGAAGCTCAAGACCAGGTGCAAACGATTCATCATGCTCTTCTCTGTCTTTTGGTGCCCTCACCATGTGCCGCCGCACCGTGGAGCTCCAGCGACCATCGAGTCTCGAGCATCGCCTCCGGCCGGTGCAACCACATCAGCAGCCCGAGCTAGTGTGGCAGCCACGTGGCTGCCATGTTTTGAGCCATGTCGGCTCATGTTGCCCAGTTAATGCACGTACCAAGCAAGCCCCCACGTGCAAGACATGTGTCCAGCCACATCGGCATATTTGCCGAGTAAGCAGTCCATGTGGCACACCATGTGGAATGACATGTCAGCATTTTTTAGCCTAGTCACCCCACCACGTCAATGCCATGTCCCCTCTCCTGCCACCTCAGCCACTCGTCGGTCCCTGGACTCGGTCCATGGTAGACCAGGCCCACATGTCGATCCCTAGTCAACCCAGGGCTGACGTCAGCATGACATCACAAACCCCTTGTCCTTCAGAAAAATAATTCAGTTGAAAAAGAAATTCCTTTGCTAACATCATAATCCTGAATTTCCTTTATAAAAATAATTCCATTAATTCCATGCTGACATCGTAATCTTATTTTTCAATAGAAAAATAATTCCAGAAATCAGCCTTCTTCTTGTTCTTTAGTTTTAAACTTCTAAAAGCCCGTATTTCTTTATTTTAACATCTATTGGACCCGTTCAAAATTTTAAATTCTTCGAAAATCCTAAACTACCTATTTTATTCAAATTCTCTTTAAATTTATTTGCTTTGGTTCTTCGTGTATAGATTACGACGAATCCAGAGTGCTCGATTTCGACGATTCGCAGTACAAAGACTTCGAGTAAGGCAAGTTACACCCTTGATCACGTTACTTTTAGCAATTTAAATTATTTATATTATTTTTAATTATTATGCATGTGTACTTTTATTTAAATCTACTTTAAATTTGATCTAAATTTTAGTTATATCTAATTTCTTTGTGTATAGCTAAATTTGACCTTGAACAATCATGCCTTGTTACCTTAAATGAAAATCTAGTATCAGCTAAAAATTTTATAGAATTTCTTAACCATGCTTAGAATGACTTAGGTGGAATTATTTGTTTGACATAAAATGATGATTTTTAAAATCTATTTTTGACTTCGGAGATGGTTGTACATAGTAATCTCCCCTGTCGTCTACGGTTTTTTTCAATGTTCTAAAGCATATAATCTAATAGTTTATGTGTCTATGCGGTTGCCATTTCTTGAGTGTATTGTTCCAATGGTGCGTCGTGTGCATTGAACTAGGGCGTCGACATGGATCGAACAAACGGACAACATAGAAAGGATTACAAATAAGAACGCAACAATCTCACAAACATCACATAGTAAGTAAGAAATGTAAGTATTATAGGAACGATAAAAAGCACACCCAGCACTAGACCCCCCCACAGCTCCCCTAGTACCCCTTCCATCGCCACTCTGGCCCCTTCGGCTTCGCGTCCGTGTCGTCCCGTACGGCCTCGCTTGGCCGTCTTCCTCAGCGCTGGGTGTCGGGGCCCCGACAAGGTAAGTGGCTCAGAAGGCCTACGCGTACATGGTCCCAAGGCCAGAGGGGTGGAATGCAGTGCCGTCTGTGTGCCTACTAGAGCACTGATGAGCTGCGACTTGGAGAGAATCTTCGAAAATGTTGGCTGAGGTTCCAGGCCTATCGCCTGGTCGCCCAAAT
The DNA here is from genome assembly GCA_036346265.1 of Melocanna baccifera. Lineage (NCBI taxonomy): Eukaryota > Viridiplantae > Streptophyta > Magnoliopsida > Poales > Poaceae > Melocanna > Melocanna baccifera. The sequence goes on along the minus strand of CM070684.1, from coordinate 18,113,214 downwards.
CTGTAAAGTACCGGTCTGCATCCTCCTGGCCCAAGGAGACCCTAAAGACCTCAACGGGCATAAGACCTATAGTACAAATTTCATTAGTTCATCAAGTATAGAGAATGGAGAAAATAAAGGAGGCACGACATACCCTCGGCTAGCGCCATAGAGTGGCCAAAGCCGTCTGGAGGGACATATGGGATGTTGTACGCGCCCTGCGTGATGAAGCTAAAGTAGTCCGAAGGACACACGAACTGCCGCACTGGCGGTGTACGGGCCCTTGCCCAAGCTGACCTCCTGGCCTTGTCAGGCCGAGGTGGTGTCAGATGTGCCCTGGCCAACCCTTCGGCCTCGTCAGGGTTGGGTGGATGTGACCACATAGAACCTCTCGTGCGGTGTGATGCCGGACACGACGGTGCCAACAGACGCACGGAATGTGTAGCAGGTGTCGGCGTGCCAACCTCTGGGAGTTGCGTGCACGACAATAGCGTGATGACACGTGCACAGTCGACCTACACACGATGGGCAAATTGGACCAGCTCCTCGCGTGTGAACTCGACATCACCGATGATACTATCCCCCATGGTGTGAGAGTCCCTCCAAAGCGCAACACCGACATCCGCTTGCAAGGCAAACACGAAATGGTGAAACCTATTTATGGGATTGCCAGAAGTGATGATTTAGGAAAATGATGTAACGTACCGTGATGTGAACATCCCAGGCTAGGTACGCGGGAACGTGTGGTGTGGGCGAGTTGACGATATGTATCAACTTGGTACATGTTCGAGCAGCATACCAGTGAAGGTACTTGCAGTACATTCTACAGTCGTACGGGGTGTCCTCCCACACACAGTCGTGATGCGTGCCCTCCCACTTGGCTGTCCCCCATCCTCGTCGTCCAGTTCGTCCCGCTCTTCACTCCCTTCCTAGAGTGCCTGTAGGAGGTAACATTTGGTTAAAAGTCATACAACGAGATGACAGTAAAAGGAGAGACATCTATGGCGGTAACTCACATGTGGATGTTGTTGGGCACAGGTAGTTCGTCTGGTACTAGAACGACCTGGCATAGGCCGAACTGGCGCATGACATGATGAACCACGTAGTCCTCCCTAAAGACATCAAACACGAACTTCCTTTGTGTCAGCCAAAAAGCCTGATTGCGCCAACACAGCGAGGATAAGCCGTCAGGAGTGCGGCTCTGCAATGCCTTAGGGGAGTAGGGCTCCCAGTGCATGTCATCAATTGTGATTCGGTTGAACTGCTCCACGAAGGGCAAATACGCCTATGTAACCTGAACGTGCACGGATTGTACCTACAAGGAACACTAGCTGTTACATAGAACGATCTATAATATGAATGAATTAATTGCAAGCGAGATTACATACTCATCTACAACAACAGAAAAAACCCATCGTAGGCTAGTCCACCTCGCCTCCCATGTCCATCTCCGTCTCATACGGAGTGATGTTCTCCAACATGGGTCATCTGAGGCTAAAGCACAAGAACAACCATAGCTGCAGTAGCAGCGGACACCCCATGACGACCAAATTCGCCTTGGTCCTCCCGCACGTGTCACACAAGTCGTGATACGTCATAGCAAGTGCGGTCAAACCCTAGCTGATGTGGGGGGCCTCCATGTTAGTGATGGCCCTAGCATAGGCGATGAGCCACGTGTCAACGGTGTTGCCTTGGCTGCTGGTGAAGAGCACCCAACCAAACAGCCACAGCAACTAGGCCTCCAGGTGCCGCGATACCTGCTACTCGTTCGCGGCTAGGTCCATCTGCTCCACCTGAGTACAACAAAAAAGTTATTAAGACCGTATTGCAGAAAGGCGAGCGCAGCGAATTGAACAATAAGGGCATCAAACACGTACCCGAAACTGCGAGAGCCACCGCAACGATGGGCCAAGCGTCTGACTAGACGGGAAGACGTAGTACTCCTCCGCGGCCCCAAGCGAAAGGACTCTCTCAAACCTCACCAGCAGGTGTCAGGACCCGAATTTGCAAATTCAGACTCTCTGTGTATACCACGTTAGTCTTGGATCATGCTAGTACACATAGTATAAACATAGATAAAATATTGACTATATACATTATTAATAAAACAAAAGGCTTAAATATTATTAATTATTAAAGTACGATCTTATAGCCAAGCTTACAACTTGCTAGGCTGAAGGGTTTAAGGAACTAGCAGTGAAAAACAAAAATAAACATAGTAGCCATTCGACATGCCCACAGAAAATCAACTAAGAAGTGAAATTCTAATCCACGAAGTCGTCGAAATATCCTCCTTCAGGTATCTCCTACTGATATGATTTTCTTTTCAACAGAACAACAGTACACACAAAGCCGTGAGTACATTAGTACTCAGCATGTCGTTTGTAACAACGATGCAATACAATATGCAAGGCTTACCAATGGATGGCTGAAAGGTTATTTTGTAAAAAATAATAATTTAAAGTAAATATAATAAATAGATTAAAATCAAACTTTTTATGAAGATATTGATAAATAAATAATCAAAGGAATTGAATAAACCACTCGTGAACAACCCACGCACGAATTTAACCACCAGTGAATTAACCATTCACTTTTCAACGTTAACCTCCACCATGTTTATGTAAAAACTACCCTTCGTATGAAATTACCTAGCATTTTCTATAACCAGGGACATGGCTATTCGAATAGTTTTATACTCTGCAGATATTGCACAACTGTACCCACATGATATGATCATCCCCACGCTAAACAAAATCACAACAAGGCTTTTGTAATGCTCAATCACAACTCAATTTCGCCCGCAAAGGTTTCACCGTCGAGTAGGTTAACCACCTAGTAGCTAATTGCCCTCTCTTATGACACATAAAAATCAGTAACCATGTTCAAATCAATGGCAAAATTAAAATTAAAATATCACAAATTAACCAGCTAGGTCTATTCCGTACTAGACATGTGGTTTGCATGGTAAAGCTCTGATCATTGACGCACAAAGTTGAGTCCTTAAACATACACAGGTGAGACTTTCACATCTCTTGAAGTAAATCTACCCTTCCCCTTTACTGCACTATCACTCGCTCAAATGAAAATCAATATTATATAACCAACACCATTGGCACACCAATATCATAGTATACAAATTTTATAATTATGGCATCAACCACGATTCAATATCTCATTAAGTCAAATTAATTATTTAACCACATGTGATGATGAACCCAACAAAACTATAAACATGGTAAAGTATATTAAACGTACAACCTATGTGACAATTAGTATCATATCACTAAATAATTTTTCATCCTATGGTGATAATAGAATCATAGTATTCAAATTATCAAGGTACAATTAATTAAATTGGCCAATATCTACCATATACAAAGATTTACAATAAAATAGAAGTTCATATTAATTTTTTAAAAATAAATAAATTATAGATTGAAAATTAGGTTCAACATGATCAAAGGACATGACTTGTCTTGGCTTTACTCAGTTAATTGCTCTTGATTTTTAAATCTTGCTTCAGCTTAGTTGAAAACGTGATCTAACAAGAGAAAAAACACATTGAAGTACAGAAAAATAAATTGAAATAAAATTTAAATGAATTCTAAAATCTTTAAAACTATAATCAAAAGTTAGAGTTCGATTTTATATGAATTTAGAAAAAAAGAACGGGGTGAAACGGAGCTAGGACGGAGGAGAACAAGCTCTTGCAAAATTAGATCTAAAGGAAAAATACTGAAAAATCAGAAATTCTACTGTGCTATGGACTCGGTGTATAAAATAGTGGGTCTACGGTGAACTCGGTGCATAGGAGAGTGCACAGTGCATGGCTCAGATAACGTGGCTACTAACTAGACAAATAGGGCTGATGTGGCAGTGATGTGGCATGCTAACATGGCACCGGGATGGCTCGATTGGTTGACATGGCTTTGTTCCATTCCTACAGGATGCGAGTTTCGTCCTCACCGGAACTATCATCGTCATCCTCCTGTACAGCTTCCTCTTCAGTCCAGGCTATCCAGTCATCGTTTTCCATTTGATGCAGCATGTACTTCATATACTCACCTTCATCAGTCTATCTTGTAGCCTTACCATGCCGTGACCCTTCTTCCTCTCCTCTATGTACCGCATCGGCCTTGTCACGATCAACTTTCTCCGTAACCTTTGTAACATGGGCCTCCAGGTCCTCTTGACCAACATGCTGGCCGCGCGAACTGCTCATACTACCTAGGTGATAGCCGTCGCCATGGCCATATACAAATTATATTAGACATGATTGCACAAACAGCACGCACTCGTATCTACAATGCCAACAACCTTACACAAACCCTTCGACGCAACAGTGTGTATCAATATCCTCAACTCCAAAGCCCTTGTATGATGACGCTGCATACCTCAAGATTCGAGGAGAAGCTGCAGATGAGCCAGTGCATGACATATGTGATTCGAGCATTCTTATCCTTCGGGTGTACAAGAGTGGCTTACACAAAATTACTCAAGTCAACACCGTTTGGACCTTCACAAACAGTGCCGACACCGTAATGTACTTTCAATGTAGTGGGTATCGGCATTACTAATGTCTGTCTGCAAATTTTTTCGATGTTACAACTAGTCAAATCGCACAGCACATTATGGAAGTAATACTGTACTGTAATTATATTTTCTACGACCATTCGCTTATTATGACCAACTACACTACCCTCATATCGTAACCCATGCTCATTCGCACTGACATCGTTCCCTTTCCTCCGACCCAATATGCATCAACTCCATGTTGGCTCCCACACGCACCAATGCCGCTCTTCTCTTGCTATTCGAGCTCTCTCGTACTGTAAATAATTCATAATGGGTTTCGATAATTTATACGACATACTGATTTAAATGTCAATATATCAGTTTTAATGGTACGCATGAATTTTCAATGTACTACCAATATTATATTTATTTATAATTAATCATAAATATTATGTAATAATGTTTTGCATAAAACAAACTATTTATTCCATACAAAAATATTGACTAAATTTTAAACAACTATAATTTTCTACGGACTATATTTTCAAGAACTATAATTTTCTAAGGATGTTAATTTGCTACGCAAGCTAATTTTGTATAACTATAATTTTCTGCGGATGCTAATTTTCTACAACTATATTACTAAAATTTCTACAACTATAATTCTCTATGAATGCTAATTTTCTATAACTACGTTGACTACATTTTCTACGACTATTTATTTCACACCAAAGTTGTACCATTCTTTTCTGTAGCTATGATTTTCTACTGGTCCTAATTATACATCAAACAAACTGTTTACTGTAAATAAAAAAATTAACTACAACATTGAAAAAAAATTTACCTCGTAAAAGTAACAGAACCTCTCATTCTTTCTCTCCCTCTCCCCTACTCTCCTTTTCTCTTCTCTCATCTCCTCTCCTTTTCTTCCCTCTCCTCCTCTCTTCTTTTTTTCCCTTCTCTTTCTCTCTCTCGCGGCCAACGTCGATGGATGTTTGGGAATGGGCGGGGGCTCGGTAGTGGACCGATTTATACTCGTGCCCATTCGCCCAACGGTTGAGCGAATAGAGCTTGCGGTCGCCCAATGGTTCCATTCGCCCAACCGTTGGGCGATAGGTTCCGGCTGCCCAACGGTTGGGCGATTGCAATTAGGTCGTCCAACGATCCACGGATTGTTTGTGTGTCGCGACCGTTGGGTTTCTAGAACCCATTTTCATAAAAAAATTTCATACGAGTACATTTATGTAATTTTGAATAAAAATAGATTATTTAAAAAAATTCTATTTTATACTATATCTACTGATATCTTATTTGACATAATTAAATTTAAAAAAAGGTTAGTGCATCATTGTTCCAAAAACCAAAACTGAAGACCATAAGCGCGGCCGAATATGTTCTTTTGCAATTTCACCCTGTAAAAACAGGATTTGATGTGCTAGTGTATTACCAAACACGCAAATCTCTGTCTTTGTTTAACATAGAAAAGCAAGAAAAAATTCCTAGAACAAAGAAAGCCAAGGACTCGGTGCATGCACCGCGGTGATGTCACCGCACCAGTCACCAGCTAGCTGCCTTGGACGCGCTTCCTTGTACAGGCGTCTTCCATGCAGCAAAAAAAGAAGCATTAAGGTAAAGCCTTAAAAATAAACAATGACACAATGGCGAGGTTCTATTAAGTTTACCTTTTGTGATTTTTAATTTATAGTATAGTAATTAGTTTTTAAACTATATTTTTTAAGATAAGATCTAAAAATTAATTGTAGTAGATACTGTACTGAATTTATCTATATTGTCAAAATCATATGCTGATGTTTCTCTTCGTACTCTTTCTTGTAAACCACCGGAATTCAAAATTTTAAATCAACAGCCACAGATCAAAAGAACCCATCTGATTACAATTAACTTGTAAATCCTATGTTAAAAATATATTATTTAAAAATTAATTACTATAGTATAAATCAAAAAAAGTAAGTCTAGAGTGCAAAAAAAAACTAAGCTACTAAGTAGTAAATAAATATCCCACAAAATAAATAAATAAAATTCCTCTCCTTTTGTTTGAAATTTTTTGGCACTCCTCCCTCCCCCGTATGTGATTACGTGAATGATGCCTGCTATGGCTTTAGGTGGGTGTCCAGGTATTATTTTTTCCGACTTTGAAAATTAGTTTTTGATTTTTTGTTATATTATTTAACTTTAAAATAAAGTATTTTTTAAGATAAAGATCTATAAATTAATTATAGTATATATTAAAAACATAATATTTATATTAGCTAAAATCATAAATATATTTTTGATAATCTTTATTATAAATAACTAAAATTTAAAAATTTTAATTAAAAACTATAAACCACGGCTACAGAAAAACAGTCCTCTCTCCTTTGCTTGCTGGTGTTTCCTGTGGACTTCGTCTTCTCTTCCTCCACTCGGTGCTCACCAAACCCAAGCCCTCCAAATTCCAATCTCTACTAGTAATAGTACTCGCCTCTACCTCTCCCAAAGCTTCCTTATTAGTACTAGCTACCCTTCTCTTCCCCTTCCATTCATACTAGAACAAGTACGCACGCCATTGCTCCAACCTCAGTGCGCCCCTTCCTGGGTCTGACTCGTCCTGGATTCGGAGTGGAATGGTAAGAAGAATCCACTAGTACTAGTTCTGAATCTGTGGGCACGTGGGGTGTGGGTGCTTCTTGATTTGGTGATCTGGGAGAGTGTGCGTTGCGGCGGCGTTGGGTTAGGGTAAATCGATGGGATTTTGATCTTAAAGGTGTGATTTTTTGGGTGTGCCAGGATGTTCTGGCACTTGTTTAGTTTTGTGTTCATGGTCTTTCTTGCTTCGGATTGTGGGGAAATGCGGCGAGTTTTTTGGTTAGATTTGTTCTTTTCCGTGGTGTCATTTCGGTGTGTCATGTTGCTCCCAAAGTTTGAATCTTTGGTTGGACCCGGAATTTCAGGCTGCTCTTTTGCTCGCTGTCTGATTTGCTTAGGGAAAGGGCTTCCCATGTGTAAAAGTTGCAATCTTTGAGCAGAAATCTGCCATTTGTAACTCATGTGAAAAATAGGATTCTGATTTGTTCTTGGATTTGCTCCGCAGATCAACCAGTGATCGATCCATCATAGCCCACAGCGCTACTGCCTTAGACGGACGCCATGGCTTCCAACGGTGGCGGCGGTGGCGGCGTCCTCCGCAACAGCAACAGCAGCCGCCTCTCGCGCATGTCCTCCGGTGAGGACGCCCGCGCCCAGGCCCCCGGCGGCGGCGGCGACCGACCGATGGTGACCTTCGCCCGCCGCACCCACTCCGGGCGCTACGTGAGCTACTCCCGCGACGACCTCGACAGCGAGGTCGGCAACAGCGGCGACTTCTCGCCGGACCGGCAGGAGTTCCTCAACTACCACGTCCACATCCCGGCCACCCCGGACAACCAGCCCATGGACCCGGCCATCTCCGCCCGGGTGGAGGAGCAGTACGTCTCCAACTCGCTCTTCACCGGCGGCTTCAACAGCGTCACGCGCGCCCACCTCATGGACAAGGTGATCGAGTCGGAGGCCAGCCACCCTCAGATGGCCGGCGCCAAGGGCTCCTCCTGCGCCATCAACGGCTGCGACAGCAAGGTCATGAGCGACGAGCGCGGCGAGGACATACTGCCCTGCGAGTGCGACTTCAAGATCTGCGCCGAATGCTTCGGCGACGCCGTCAAGAACGGCGGTGGCGTGTGCCCTGGCTGCAAGGAGCCGTACAAGGCCACGGAGCTGGAGGATTTGGCTGGTGACGCTGCCGCCACGGGGGTGAGGCCAACATTGTCGCTGCCTCCGCCACCCGGCGCCGCGTCGAGGATGGAGAGGCGGCTGTCGATAGTGCGGTCGCAGAAGGCCATGACCAGGAGCCAGACCAGCGACTGGGATCACAACCGGTGGCTGTTTGAGACCAAGGGCACTTATGGGTATGGGAATGCCATCTGGCCAAAGGAAAATGAGGTGGAAAGTGGCGGTGGAGGCGGTGGTGGGTTGAGCGGAGCCGATGAGCAGCCGGTAGAGTTCACGAGCAAGCCATGGAGGCCGCTCACTCGGAAGCTGAAGATCCCTGCTGGCATCCTTAGCCCATACAGGTATATGACTTTACTTTCTTGAGAGACTTTTTACGCACATTCTACTAGTAGCAATGAGTGATAGTAGAAATCAAATCTGGCCGTCGATTTCTTGAGCATATTGTAGACTTTTTTGCTCTAAATTAAATCTGACAATTGATTTTTCAAGGGTAGTATAGACGTTTTGTGCTGACTGTAAACTTTTTTGCTTCTATGCTTTCTTCTCTAACAAAAATAACGTTAATCTCAAAGTACATGAAGAGATAAGTAACAACTATCCACCATTTATCGTTCTTTAAAAATTGTGCAAATCGTTGTTGAAAAAAAAGCATAGAAGCATAACTAAACCTAATCTAAATTCCAATCAATTTCTTACGCCGCCCAACAACGAATTCACTGTTGCCACATTCAATTGAGGAAATCGGTACACCAAGTAATATGCTGTAATTACTATTCCCACGTTGCCGCACCCAATGAATCAGTGCAATCAGTGAATCACGATCATCAAGCGACATGGAGTAATTACAAATCCTACATCGCCACATACAATCCTTTCAATGGAAGATTTTGCTTGTTCCGTATAAATTTGAACTAATAATTTAGCAGAGATGCATGCATTCGGTGGAAGGAATTAGTAACTATCGAGTTGTTGTCAAAGTTTGTTCATGGGTTAGGGCTATGTAACAATACAAAATTATTTATTTGTCTATAATTGTCCTTTAAAACAGTCATGCGTAGTTACAGTTGTACCCCTATTGTAACAATACTTCTTCATACTATGTGATGAAGTATAGATGAATCCTTGCTAATCTAATCCATTGGATTGAAAACAATGGACAGTCCATAGTAGTTGGTGGGTGCAGTAAAAGAGCTCTTTTTTAGCTTCATACAGGTATATGGCTTGCATTGCATATCTGTTCAAATTCTGATTCATGTGCACATACTAGACTGGTTTGGTCCACTGATCACATAGGAAATGTATTGTTTTGTGATGCATTTGATTTGATTAATATTAGAATGCATTTGAGTCAAACTTTGGTTCAACCTGGATTTGTAGATTAGTCCCAGTTGTTATGATTTAGTCTCTGTTTACTAAACTAGTAGGTTAGGTGAGTTGTTAGGTCTGTGTTACTTCTGGTCTCTTCCTAACATCCAAACAAATACGATGATATCATATTTATATGATAATGCACATCCTTTGCTGTTTATATGGCATCCAAACTAGTAGTATTCAAGTTCCTGCGGTTTATATGGCATCCTTTGCTTTTAGCACAACTGCTACTTGCATTGGCACAAACGTTTTTCATTCTCCTTGGAGTTTGGTGATAGAAGATCTGATTACACAATGTTTATAACAATGTCCTGTGCGCTGACCTTGGTTTCGGTGTTTCCCACAGGCTCCTCATTCTTATACGCATGGCTGCCCTTGTTCTATTCCTCACATGGAGAATTAAGCACAAGAACGAGGATGCTATGTGGCTATGGGGAATGTCTGTTGTTTGTGAACTCTGGTTTGGCTTTTCTTGGCTCCTGGACCAGCTGCCAAAGTTGTGCCCCGTTAACCGAGCAACTGACCTCGCTGTCCTGAAAGACAAGTTTGAGACCCCAACACCTTCAAATCCTACTGCAAGATCTGATTTGCCGGGGCTTGATATATTTGTGTCCACCGCTGATCCAGAGAAAGAACCTCCATTGGTCACAGCAAACACTATTCTGTCCATACTTGCTGCTGATTATCCTGTTGAGAAGCTTTCTTGCTATGTTTCTGATGATGGAGGCGCTCTCCTGACATTTGAAGCAATGGCTGAAGCTGCTAGCTTCGCTAACATGTGGGTTCCTTTTTGTCGCAAACACGACATTGAGCCTCGCAATCCGGAGAGCTACTTCAATCTGAAGAAGGACCCATACAAGAACAAAGTCCGTCCGGATTTTGTGAAGGACAGAAGGAGGGTCAAGAGGGAGTATGATGAGTTCAAGGTCAGGATCAACGGGTTGCCTGACTCAATCCGCCGCCGCTCTGACGCATACCATGCCAGAGAGGAAATCAAGGCCATGAAGAGGCAGCGAGAGGCTGCACTTGATGACTCGGTGGAACCTGTTAAAATTGCTAAAGCTACCTGGATGGCTGATGGCACACATTGGCCTGGCACCTGGATTCAACCCTCTGCTGAGCATACTCGGAGTGACCATGCTGGAATAATTCAGGTAGGCATCTTCATATCACCCTTCTTCTCCTTGCTCTTCTATATTTGTTGAAAAGTGGCCTCTATACCTAAAGAGGATGCATTATACTTGAGAGAGGTCAACCATCTTTGGTACAGAAGTATGATGCTTTAATACTGGTAAATGAACGGTAAATGAACAAGATAGGTAGCTGCATATAGGCATTAGGACAAGTTTTCACAGGTAATTACAAATTTCCTTTTGAACAGAAACATACACATGGTTTTCAGTGTTTGTATGTTATATGTAACAATATGTCAATCTGTTGTGTCTATCCAGTAGTGAACAAGGAAAAGTGCACCCTTTTGATCACTGTTGTTCTGTGCTTCAGGTAATGCTGAAACCTCCTAGTGATGATCCCTTGTACGGCAGCAGCGGCGACGAAGGCAGACCTCTTGACTTCACTGATGTCGACATCCGTTTGCCAATGTTGGTCTATGTGTCCCGAGAGAAGCGCCCAGGCTATGACCACAACAAGAAGGCCGGTGCAATGAATGCCCTGGTCCGTTCATCCGCTGTCATGTCTAATGGACCTTTCATCCTAAACCTTGATTGTGACCACTATGTTTACAATTCGCAAGCTTTCCGTGAAGGCATGTGCTTCATGATGGACCGTGGTGGTGACCGTATTGGCTATGTCCAGTTCCCGCAACGATTTGAGGGCATTGATCCATCGGATCGCTATGCTAACCACAACACAGTCTTCTTTGATGTCAACATGCGCGCGCTGGATGGTATCATGGGACCGGTCTACGTCGGCACTGGCTGTCTGTTCCGCCGCATTGCTCTATATGGATTTGATCCTCCACGCTCCAAGGAACATAGTGGCTGCTGCAGCTGTTGCTTCCCTCAGAGGCGTAAGATCAAGACTACCTCAGTTGCATCCGAAGAGACACGGGCTCTACGAATGGCAGATTTTGATGATGAGGAAATGAACCTGTCAACATTTCCCAAGAAGTTTGGTAACTCGAACGTCCTCATCAACTCTATTCCTATTGCCGAATTCCAAGGGCGCCCACTTGCTGATCACCCTGGTGTCAAGAATGGCCGTCCTCCTGGTGCTCTCACTGTCCCTCGCGACCTTCTTGATGCTTCCACAGTTGCCGAGGCTATTAGTGTCATATCATGCTGGTACGAAGACAAGACTGAGTGGGGTCAGCGTGTTGGATGGATTTATGGTTCAGTCACAGAGGATGTTGTCACGGGTTACCGGATGCACAACCGTGGATGGAAGTCAGTCTACTGTGTCACCAAGCGTGATGCTTTCCGTGGCACTGCACCAATCAACCTTACTGATCGTCTCCACCAGGTGCTACGGTGGGCTACTGGTTCAGTGGAAATCTTCTTCTCCCGCAACAATGCACTGCTCGCTAGCCGAAGGATGAAATTTCTTCAGAGGATTGCCTACCTGAATGTTGGCATCTACCCCTTCACATCGATCTTCCTCATCGCCTACTGCTTCCTGCCGGCGCTGTCCCTTTTTTCTGGGCAGTTCATTGTGCGAACACTCAATGTGGCCTTCCTCACCTATCTGCTCATCATCACACTAACGCTGTGCATGCTTGCGGTGCTCGAGATCAAGTGGTCAGGCATCAGTTTGGAGGACTGGTGGAGGAATGAGCAGTTCTGGCTTATTGGAGGAACCAGTGCTCACCTTGCTGCCGTGCTTCAGGGTCTCCTCAAGGTGATTGCTGGTATTGAGATCTCCTTCACACTGACATCCAAATCCGGTGGAGATGAAACAGACGACGAGTTTGCCGACCTCTACATTGTCAAGTGGACGTCGCTCATGATCCCACCGATCGTCATCATGATGGTGAACCTAATTGCCATTGCAGTCGGGTTCAGCCGGACAATATACAGCGAGATCCCTCAGTGGAGCAAGCTCCTCGGTGGTGTGTTCTTCAGCTTCTGGGTGCTGGCTCACCTGTATCCGTTCGCCAAGGGGCTGATGGGAAGAAGAGGACGGACGCCGACCATCGTCTTCGTCTGGTCTGGCCTCCTCGCCATCACCATCTCGCTCCTGTGGGTCGCCATCAACCCGCCATCCCAGAACTCGCAAATTGGTGGATCCTTCACATTCCCATGAGCTTCTCTTCTGTCAGCTTATCATATGAATTATATCATTGGTTCCAGCAGCATTCATCCTCAGAGCTGATGGATAGTAAATTCTGACTGTTCCCTATGGTTAGGGATTTTTTTGTCGAAAATGATACTATGATGATCATAATAGTTCTTTTGTTCGTTCGTTTTTGTTTCAAGATGAGAACTGGTTATTTGGCATTATAGATGTTTTTTTTCACTGTGCTAATTGGTAGTTCTTTTGGCGTAATTAAATTTAATAAAGAAAAAAAGTTATATCATCGTAAACAATACAAATAAATAAGAGGGAAAAAAAAGATAAAAAGCCTAAAAAACCAGAAAAAGATGAAAGTAAGAAGCTAAAAGCTGAAGTTCTAACGAGCACAACCTAAGACAAGGGCTCTCACTTGATCAAATATCGACCGTTCTGTGTTTCGTTTTCATTTTTCGTTGCATCCGTTTTCATTTTTCGTTGCATCGTCTCTTAAGTCCTAAACAAACAAAGAGCGCTACTATGTCACGTTATACCGTTTAGATCGATCCGAACGGTATAGTATCTAACCAGCACCACTCCTCCGCCTTCCTCTCCACCACTTCCCTCCCCTTTCTCTATCTTCTCAGCGCCACCCTCCTCGCCTTCTTCTCTAGTGTCGGCCTAGCTTTGCGATCCTCCTCCGTCTCTCCCTAGCCCTTTCACCACTACCGATGACTAGCAGCGCCGTCGTCGCCTTGCCGTGTAGCCCCCCAACCCCTCCACGCTGCCCCGCCCAACTTAACTGCCTCAACCGTCGCTACCACCGCCCTCGTACCCCACCCATCGCTGTCGCCGCCGTCTCCCCTGACCTTCTTCTATGTTTAAGGGGGAAAAGAGTGAACCCATAGCAGGAGAGCTAGATCCGATGGCAGAGGAGAGAGGAGATGACGGCGGCGAGAAGGGAGGGAGCGGTAGACGGGAGCGAGAGGGAGCACGAAAGGGAGGGAGTGGTGACATGAGAAAGAGGGGATGGTATACCGTGAGAACGGTATATTGTTCGATAGTTTTTCTCTAAAACAAAGCATGCCTTTTGTACAATGCGTGTTGCGTTTAACCATTATACTTTGCCTGTACAAACAGGTAAAAATTGAGCTGCTATATATACGATATTTATGTGTACAATTATATTACTACAAAACAAATTAGGCAAGTGCCTTACTGCATGTCCAAATTTTTGGCACATATCACACTATTTGGAACTATATATACAAAAATGTCAGTATGCGTATGGTATTTGCAAAAATGTCACTTCAGCCGCCTAGTGGCTGGGCAACAGCGTCGTGGAGCTGACACATGGCCAGCGGAGCCTAGCCACTAGGCGGCAGGTGCCTACCGCCCACCCACCATGCGGCCACAGACCTGGAGCCCGGTGTCGAGGCTCCAGGTGATTAGCCCATGCGATTAGCTGGTTAATTGCATAATTAGAAAATTTCTTTGTGCATTACTTGTAGAATTTTTTTAGATGTAGCAAATGAGCACAAAAAAATACAAAGTTTTTTGTGGAGCTTCCCGAGGTAGCGTACTTAATTATGTAATTTTTTATAATTTTACCATTTCTGAATTTTACTTCAAAATTTATTTAATTGTACTATTTGTAGGAATTTTTTAATATTGAAAGTGAGCTCCAAAAATTATGAAATATTTTCATGATTTTATGTGACACGATTGAGGCCCCGGAATGATTTCATGATTTCATGTGGCATGATTGAGGGCCCCCGGAATGATTTTATGAATTCATGTGACATGATTGAGGCCCTCCAGATTGCATTAAGTAGGAATCCCGCTTCCCCATCCATGCGCATGAAATGACCACATTATTCTCTAGTTCGTTTGTAGCATCATTTATTTGTTAGTAGTTTTGCCTATTATTCAGCACTTGCATGTGAATGAGTTATATTTGTGTCATAGTTACTCATTTGGTTACTGTCAGCTATAATAGTATTTCCCTTTTTCATTGAGAAGTAATCATGCAATGACTGTAATGCATTGAAATGAAAAGCACATTATCTTTCTGCCAATGTATTTGTGTTGAAGATGCCTTGAACAAGACAATACCACTTTTGACAGATTAGACAACAATAGTCTTTGGAGCAGATGTCAATGCATGCATTGTAATAGTACGTAGTACCACCTGAAACTTTATGAGCCTTCTTTGCTATTTGATCTGCATGCAAATTGAAGGAAGCTAGTACTCATGCATGCATGGGCAGCAACAAGCGCACACGCACACACATTGACGTGTTGGCTAGCTGTGACCAAGTTTGTTGTCAACCCATTGCTCAATAGCAGTGCATGCCCTACAAAAAATAGCAATGCAAATCAATTATTACCTTTCATGCATACAAATATGATCGAGCATATTATTGCTATCAAAAGCACATAGCGGAACACCCATCAAAACATGTGCGTGAGCGTTATTTCATGCGCGTTGCTAGGGAAGCGGGATTTTTGCTTAATGTTGTCTACGGGGCTTCAATCATGTCATATGAAATTATGAAATCATTCTGGAGGGCCTTAATTGGTGTCTCTTACCTAAAATAGTCATGTCGTACTAAACTTCTAACATTCCAAGTCACATAAAATCATGCAACCCTAATTTCCAAAATCTAAAATCCTAATTTTTTAGAACTAAACCACTGATTTTTCAAATAATTTTGCAATATATAAAATTCTAAAAAAATATGAAATCAAGTCTGTTATGTGATGATCCTTTAAAAAATATTTCATAATTTTTGGAGGTCATTTTCGATATTAAAAAATTCCTACAAGTAGTGCATTAAATAAATTTTGGATTAAAATTTAGAAATGATAAAATTATGAAAAAAATTACATAATTAAGTACGTTGCCTTGGGAAAGTGCACAAAAAATTTCATATTTTTTGTGCTCATTTGCTATAGCACATTGTTTCTAATGAAACGACTCTAGCGAGGTCATGGTTGCGGACACACAACATCACTGGTGAGGTCGTTGCTCTAGCAAGGCGTCTCAGATGAGGCTATGTTTGAGAAACGACAGAAGGCAACAGAGAATGATCCATTCTTTTTGGTTTAGAGCTTATAGCTTCCCCTTGAACAAACGAACAAGACAGCTTCTCAATCGCATTTTCGAAGCAGATTATCGGTATTTGATTTATTTATACAAATACTTATGCTAAGACCAAAAACTATCAACCACAACCATAAGCTAACAGTAAAGAATGAACCCAATGTGTGCCTGAGAGAAGGAAAGCCATGGCCTGGTCATGTTACCTGTCGTACTTGTGTCGCATAGCTAAAAATTGTACATGGAGCATTATCCTTTTCCACACGGATTTCTCTAACCACGCAATAGCTGTGCACCAGCTTAGCATGATGCGGTCAGAGCTTGTGTTGTTGCCATGACCAATTCAGGCTTATCGTTTGATGTATTAGTAACGACACAATTGTTTTGATTGTGGGATAATACAAGCGTGTGAGTAGTGCCTGGATAAGACGAGCTTGATGTATCATTAACAACTCAGTGGTTTTGATCGTGAGATGGTACAAGAGAGACTAGCGTCCGAACATTTGATTCAGACACTAGCTTCATCTGCTCTTCTTCACCGTTCCATGATGTACCAACAGTTAGATGGACGATGACTCCTATCTACTTCTCTTCCGCTATACAGAATGTCTTCCACCAGATGAGGAGACACATAGATAATGGTGAGGAACCTTGGATGTGGAACTTGGCTCATCACGATGGCGCTACTAAAGATTATGCCCAGTGACTACAAAGCTTGTAGAGGCCACAACTGACATTAGTGGCGGAGCTTGAGCGCCAGTTGTGATGTCGTGGGAGCTCGCAATGGGAACTTTGCGGGAACTTATGGAGCAGACTAAAAAAATTGAATATCCACTATAATTCAACACATAAGAACTCTGATGCAACATCAACAAATATTTATTGCAACATAAGAAATACTGACTGCAACAAAAAAATAAAAATTCTCTAGCTGTAACAAATCAATGTAACTGATCAACAAAAAATATTCTTGTTGCAACAAAAGAAAAATACTGTTGCAACAAATAGTAACTATGGTTAAAACAACAATTTTTTAAGAAAATCGATCTCAACCATTTAATTTGATGCAACAAAATTTGGTTATGGTCAACATTGAGTAACTAGTTTGTAACAAAAACTCATGCTATAACAAAAATAGAAAAGATAACTCAATAATTTTCCATTGCCCATAGATAGTGCTCGTGAAGGCCACTATAAGCAGCAGAGCTTAGGACAACTACTTGTTGGAGCCGTCGCATGTGGGGTACGAATGAGCAGATGCAGGCATGTGACGATAGAAAGGAGATAGGAGATGAGCATACACAATCACTATATATTGTGATTAGTGAGGCAAATGCAACAAATTAAACCATAAATTCAAGAAAAGTTTAAAAAACAAAACCCACAATATCAAAAATTAAGTTGACAACTTACAATCTTGTTCATATTATACCTTCCATCTCGCAAAAAATCCAAACAAATAAATCAACAGACATTGCAAAATCTGAACATTAAAAAAAATAATTGCAACACTTCACAACCTTAAATGTAGCAGTAGAAAAATGAATCTGCAACAAAATAATGAAAGGCTGCAACAACAGGGATATATTTTGCAACAAATAGAGAAAGAGCTGCAACAAATTCGAGAAATGCACTCAGTGAAAAAAATGGAAGGCTGCAACAACAAGAACACATTTTGCAACAAATGAAGAAAGGGATGCAATAAATTTGAGAAATACACGCAATAAATTCGAGAAATGCATGCAACAACCATACAAGATCTGAGCTCATGAGGAAAAAGGGAGATGGCCGGCCCACACTATCGTCTCGTCGTGGGTCAACCCCTAGATCTAGCGAGGTAAGGTTGACTTGTTGCCCCTCATACCTGTGCCGTCCTCCTTAGGTCCTCAATTTTGGTTTTTTCAAATCTGGCAAGCTACATGCACGGTGGTGAATGCCGGCCACCATTGGAAGGAGAGACACACTTCACGAGTTTCAACCAGCGGCAAATGGCCTTCCCTCGAAAGTGATGGGTGGTAGAGCTTGCCGTTTGGTAGTTTGGAGAGGAAGGAGGGGGGATTTATGGTGGAAGAGTGAGGAATCAGTGGATGACTAGATAAAACTTAAATGGCTATGGTTGAGAATGCATGTGATGAGAAGTGCTAGACAGCTAGACATTAGAAGGGAGAGGCTCCGATTTTTTTCTCGTGCGTCGGATGCACAAATCAAAGCAATACCCATGATACAATGATACTTTATTTACCATGATGGCTATTGACACAAATGGATTGACGAACACTTGGAGAGTGAGACAGACTAGAATTCCGAGCAGAAATAAACAAACATGCTCCCGGTTTATTACAAGGCAACAACAGCGACCGATTGAGAAAGATGCAATAGAAAGATTTCTAGGACTTGGGAGGCTCTGATAACCGTTTGATGCTGGCCACGGATGGTTCAGATTGGGGGCGCTCGTTTTAGCGATGGCTTCTGGTTTTTGGCTGAAATTTCACTGTAGCGGTCTTTTTTTTACTGTAGTTGATTTGGCTTTTTGAACATAATTAATTTAAAAAAATGTAAAAATAGAAAAAAAATATGTTAACCCATTAGGGATAATACAAAGGAACACGGGAAAAAATACAAAAAAGTCTAAAATATCTTTAAAAATTAAAAAAAAAAGATGAAATACTGAATAGTGAAAAAAAAGCAGAAGATAGAGACAGAAGCAAAAAAAAACCAAAATGAGCAGGGCCTAATCCAAGGACCTCAAGGCCACACAAGTTTGGCCAGATCATACTTTACTTTCTTATGCACCGGAATTCAGCTTTGCTTTTCTTTACAGGCGTTTGGAATTCATGAATAGAAACACTGAAAAAAGTTGACTTCTTGATCATTTTTTTCCCTAGAGGTTACGTATTGATCATCCAGTGTGGAACAAAAGCTTTTTCCCGACAGCGAACCAGTGGCCCAAACAGGATCTGCAAAAATTAGCGTCATAAGTGAGAAATGATGGCAAGAACAAAGTTTCCCATCCAACAAATGCCTCCATGAAGTAACTAACACCTGAACTTCGTCTCTGATGGACTAATGGATTCATCTGAGAAGCCGTACAAGGCAGCGATGAAAAAGGAGATTATTTTTCATAGGAGGCGAAGAACAAACGAGGCATGGAGGGAGACGGCCGTTTTTTGTCGGAGGTCGCCGGCCGGCCAGCCGGAGGTGTGGCGTCGAGGAGGGCGTGGCCGCGGCGGAGGTGGCCAGCCCAAGAGAGAGCGGACACCGACTGGGTGGGCCCGCACTTTTGGGAAACACACAGGCCCAAGTACACAAGTAGTAATACGCTAGCGTAGAGAAATCCCCCAAACCCAAATAGAGCAGACGAGAACACAGGTGAGTCTCCTCCTCCCCCACTCATCCCCTTCCACAAACCTCTCTCTAGGGTTTCATGCCGTTCTAGATCCTTCTAGAACCTTCCACATCCCACACGGCCCCTCCTCCCCGTCGCGGCGTGGTTTGGCTCTCCCACGGGGTGTATTCCACGACGCGGATCTGGTCCGTCTGGATCCTTCCAGAACCTCCTGGGAAGCACTACTGTTAGTTCTATATCTGTTCCCCGTCTACTAGTTCGTACAACGTATGTGGTGAGAGGTGATGGCCTTATTTGCTCTTGTTTGGCTTAGATCCATGACCGATTTAGTGGTAATTTTGGGGTAGGACGCCATCTTTGGTACGATGAGTGTGCGAATTTCAGAATTGTGCAAAAGAAAATTACTACGACTGTTTTTTTTTTTTTTTTTGCTTTAAGGTAATTGTGCCGCGCCCAACTACCGTTTCGGTGTTAGGATTTGGACGATCGCCGGCACGGTTTTAAAATGTAAAATTTAACAATTTTCTAGTTAAAATCTAACACCCTACTCCGTGAAATTTCGTGCAATATGTCATAATTTGAGAATAATGCATATTGAAGTGCACATTCTTGGTGCTATTATACCTCCGGCAACTCAGATATTGCGTAGGACTTGCAATGTGGAAGCTGTACTGTTTGACATGATCTGATATTCTAATACCTCCATGTTAACTATTGGGGGTTTGCACATTTGATCCAGCTTGCTACAGTCCAGGCAATCTGATTATGCCTTGATTCCTTCCTATTTAGCTTGAAGTAGAAAACACAAGTTTTTGAGGATGCCGAGGGCCGCGAGCGATGCAAAGCTTCTGATGCAGTCCCTGAGCAAGGCCTATTCTGCCACACCAACAAATCTTAAGGTAAATCTGATTTGCCATTTTCCTTCTATCTATTACCTAAGGTCATCAGCTATATTAGCCTTTTATTGATCCTGTTCTCTTTGTGGTGATATTTCTGCAGATTATCGACCTGTATGTGGTTTTCGCTGTGGCCACTGCCCTTATTCAGGCAAGTTTTAGCACTTTCCTCTTTGTTGAGGATATTTGTTTTAAGCAATGTTCAAGAAGGTGCTAGGCGGGCGGCGAGGTGGGGCCTAGTGCCTAGAGGGCCTAGGCGGGGCCTAGGCGAGGTCTAGGCGGGGGAATTAAAACTAAGGTTTATTAATTTTTATTTTGTTTTCTTCCTAGCCTATTTAATCTTTAGAGCTATTTATGTATATAACCGGCCCACCAGCCCATTTACCTCCCCTTACCTCTTCCTCTCTCTCTCTCCCCGTTCACTTCTCACCGCTTCTCTCACTCTCGCACGCCTCGCCAGCCACTTAAAGATGCCGCCGCCGCCTCCTCCCCTGCTCCCCCAACGCCGCCGCCTCCTCCTCCCCTGCTCCCCCAACGCCGCCGCCTCCTCCTCCCCTTCTCCCCCAACGCCGCCGCCTCCTCCTCCCCTGCTCCCCATAAGATGCCGCCGTCGCCACCCTTGCTCTCCCAAGAGACGCTGCTGTCTCCTCTGTCACCACCACTCACTACCTCCCTTCCCCCGCTCCGGCGACGGCGGATCCGGCGACGGCAGAGGCAGTAGATCCGACTGCGGCGACGACGGATCCAGTTGCGGCGACGGCGGATCCGGCTGCAGTGACGGCGGAGGCAGTGGATCCGGCGACGACGACGTCCGACAACGCGTGAGCTGATCTCCAGGTGCCTCTCTCTCTCCCTAGAACACCTTCCGTCTGCCCTGGACCATCTTCCTAGACCCCGCCTTTGACCCCGCCGATGGCCGCCTTTGACCGCCGACGGTCGCTTAGGCGGGCTCGCCGCCTAGCTCACCGATTTTGGCCAAGGCGCTGTGGCGGGGCTCCGCCCAGCGCCTAGGCCCGCCTAGGCGGCCGCCTAATACCGCCTTTTAGA
Organism: Melocanna baccifera; assembly: GCA_036346265.1. Taxonomy (NCBI): domain Eukaryota; kingdom Viridiplantae; phylum Streptophyta; class Magnoliopsida; order Poales; family Poaceae; genus Melocanna; species Melocanna baccifera. Next base: position 18,091,961 of record CM070684.1, on the reverse strand, counting down.
ACATTGGTTTTAAGAGGAGTTGGAAGCCTCAAAATGGAAGTTGAAATTTTACCTGAACAACTTGGAGCATATATTATCTTCAAGATGTTTCCTGTTGGGGATTTTCACTAAGCGAATGTAGAATATGGTTGTGGTATATGTGGTATTATGAGTTGTATTGTTCAGTATAACATGTGAAAAGGTACGCTGTACACACCATACATGGAGATTTCCTAAAGCTATCTACTGATTTGCTAGATGACAGATATTATATTTGTTTATGATACTGCATTTCGCAATTTTCAATAGGAACAGGCTATCTACTTGCAAAAATCTCCTCTACCTAGCCATCTGTTAACCAATTTGTGTAGGTGTAGTTGCCATGGATTGCTATGAAACTGTATGCCCCTCGATGTTTGATTTGATAGATGAAAGTATGAGCTGTGATTTTCTAAGATGGTGGGACATAGTGGGTTCAAGCCAGATTCTTAGGTTCAGTGCAATTTTTTTTAAGCATTTGTTTTACTAGCTGAACGATAGTTTTGTGTTCAACTCGTAAGTCTTCTCTTCTATCATTGTTGCAAAGTAGGCCTTGACCTGGTAGTACAGAGCCATTTGCAAACTACTGAAATGCTCTCTTATGTGGCAAAACAGGTTGTTTACATGGGAATAGTAGGGTCATTTCCTTTCAACTCTTTCCTCTCTGGTGTCCTTTCATGCATAGGAACTGCAGTGCTTGCTGGTAGGAATTTCTTACCCCTTCTCAATCATGGTTTCCCTTCCTTGGTTGCATGATATATATCTGTCAATGATTGTGCAGTTTGCCTCCGTATTCAAGTCAACAAAGATAACAAGGAATTTAAGGTAACTCTACTTTCACTGTTATTTGCTTGGATCATTTATTCTTTGGATTCTGGCATAACACTATACGTCAAAAATATTATTTGCAGGATCTTCCCCCGGAAAGGGCTTTTGCAGATTTTGTTTTGTGCAATCTGGTGCTCCACTTGGTGATCATGAACTTCCTCGGATAAGCAATTGTCCTACAAGTGATTAAGATTTGGTAGCCCCGGATTATGGTCACTGGTCAGTGCAGCCTAATGTCTGGGACTGTCATTATGTCAGATATTCATGTGATCCTCACATTACCTACGTACTCTTGAGAAATTTTCGAGGAACTATGCGAAGTTATCTACCTGTTGTTTATTTTACTTTGGTTGATTTAGCGTGAACAATGTAAGAACATGAGAACTTACTTTTTCACCAAGAGAGTGAAGATTGGCTAGATTACTTCAACATTGTCATTCATTTTCACTACCGAATAACTGTTGTTTGTCTTGCTATGCTGTTATTGAAAATTTTAATTGCCCTACTTGCAAATTGCAATGCATCTCTGATGGCCGCCGTGCACTTTGATCAATATACCTATGATGCACATATAAACTGAAGAAGTTCAGATTCCGGCAAAAGGCTTGTAACTCATCGTAGGTACTCTGTATGGAGCATTTGCCCTTCTGGTTGTGCCGTCCTTTGCTCTTTTCTTTTCATTTATTTATTTCTTTCGTTCGTTCTTTCTTTCTTTTTTGTAGAGAGGAGACATAGCCTGTGTTGCGTGTGTGTGTGTGTGTGTGTGTTGGGGGGATTGTAACGCTCCTGGCTGTTTGCAATCACCGTAGAACGCTTGAAACGACAACGGAGATTGTACATTAGGATCCTGCGATGAATGACAGGAAAAGCCTCTACTAAGCTGTAGCTGAGTCAATGGAACAACATTCATTAACTTTTGACCATCAAACTGGACCGAATGAACCAGTTTCTCCTGCCCCTGATATCTAGATGACAAATCCAGTTACACATTACCATTCTCACAGCATTACTCGCAACCATCATTTGCTTCGGCTTCTTCCAGAGCTACTTGACAAGAAAATAACTCTGTAATGCTACTCTCATCACTTGCAGAAATCTTATCATAACAAATGCTGGTCTGATTGAACATCGTAGTGCAGAATCATTTCATAAAAATCATTCATATATGGTTTGATTGAACATCGTAGTGCAGAATCATTTCCTAAAAATCATTCATATACCAGAGCAGTGTCCACAATCAATACATAAAGATCATTCATTTCATAAACTGCAAGCTGTGGGTAGTAGAAGTGAACACCGAAACACCTACATGTATCCATGATTTATAAATCTCTACTTGAAGAAGAATCATATGCATGAGGTGACGTCCATGTAGAGGCACAAGCATCATCTGATCATTTGACTCAGGACACCAAACCTATGACCTTCCTCTGTTTCTATACTATGAGGTATGAGCACTCCTGTCAGCTAAAATACTTTCAACATTATCATTCCAAGTCATTTCTGCCGTTCGACTTGCAGTAACTCAGAAGGCAACGATGCAGGGTCAAGCTCCCAACAATCCCCAGGTGGCAGTGTCGAGCCTTCACCCTTGGAGACTTTCCTTGCCGGTAACTGATGCGAAAGCACCCCAACATCTCCCTCCTGAAGGGTCTTGACAGCATGGCTACCAACATCCAGGCGGGTAAAGATGCTCCTGAAACCTTCGACCTTCTCCAGGTAACCGAAGCTGGCACCATACAACTCACTGTACCCACTGAGGAACACCACAAATTCATACTTTGGCCTCCCAGAATGGCCGACTTCACCACCATGGAGCGCCCAAACTGATCCCTTCTTGGGGTAAATCCGGTACATCTTCCGCGCTACCCTCTCATAGGTGACTAGGTGCGAGAAGACATTCACTGAATGCACGGTGACTGCTCTCCCAACCTTGAATTCCCCGCATGGCTTCCCCTCCTCCCCATCAGGATGCAGCTCCAGCCACCGTATCTGTGCACGGAATCGGCTGCCTGGCACCGCCGCCTCCACCAGTGCGTAGTGCCGCGGCATGCCATCTTCCTCCCCGTACAATGCCCACACCTGGCCTTTCTTGAAGCATCTCTCGCCACGGTCGGCGTCGAAGTTATAGAAGTCGGAGTCCTCCACAGCCATGAGCCCAGAGTAATTGTTATCCATCTCCTCATCGTCCTCATCCGCCTCGCCTCTGGATGAGTTCTTGGGGGCCTTGTGATCCTTTGCTCTTCTCTTGGCGAGCTGGAGCTGCATCTCTGCGAGCGTCATCTCCGGCTTCTCGGTCTTGGGCTTCTTGGGCGGCGACGGGTCCACCTCCGGCGGAGGGGGAACCTCGGCGGCGAGGAAGCTCCGGCGACAGGAGGGGCAGATGAGACGGTAGCCGACGTACTTGCGGTCGAACTCGTGGAGGAGGCAGCAGCCGGCGCAGGCCGTCCAGAAGGTTGGCGGGACGGGGACGGGCGCTTGCTCCGTGAGCGCGGCGTAGGCGTCAGCGGCGCAGCTGAGCGCTTCTTGGGCGGCGGCGGAGGCGGCGGTGGAAGAGGAGCCGGGGTCGGGGCGTAGGGATTTGTAGTGGCGGCGGAGGGAGGAGGGGGATAGCGACGAGGCGGGTGAGGTAGGGAGAAGGAGGGTGGCGTGGTGGGAGGAGGCATCGGCGAGGAGGACGGAGGTGGCGGTGAGGAGGATCGAGGCGCTCGGGGAGTCGGGGTTGAGGCGGGCGTGCTTGTGCGCGGCGCGTAGGTGTCCAGCCGAGAGCTCGGACTCGGCCAGGTCCAGGAGGCGCGAGGCCTCGTCCCCCACCTCCGCCGCCGCCGCCGCGGCTGTAGGTGAAGGGCCGCCGGGCATCGTCGGTGGTGGTGGTCGCCGGCGTGGGGTTTGGGTTGTGGTTTTGGGGTTCGGTTGGTTCAGTAAGAGAGTGTGGAAGAAGGCTATGGGTTTTATGAGTGAGTCTGGTTCGAGTTTGGGCTGGGCCTTTAGGAGCTTTTTTATAAGGTGTGGCATCGTTGCATTTGTTCTGTTCGATGTGGTTAATAACAATCTAACCACATTATCTCAAAAGAAAAAACAGTATGACCACATAACATTTCCTCAATTTTTGAGTGAAAACTAGCGTTCTTTTTTGTGGCAAGTAAATGTCTTGGTTTGATACGAAGATAGTCAATAAGACATGCACAGGCATCCAAATATGTGAGTTCTACAAGCATGCATGGGTACATTGTTGTGTATGAGGTTGCTTAGATGATGATCCTAACTTCTACTACATTTTTTTTTACCATGGCGACTTGTTTGATAATTAAGGTGCCTTTACCCAATCCAACTTTGCACTACTTTAGGTGAGAGAGTACAACCCAATTCACTTGATGTCACTACCTACACAAGAATAGTTGGTTAGCCTTACATAAACCTCGTTACAAACCCATTTGCATACTAAATTGAGAGATTGCTTTGGCATGTTTTGGTGGTTTTTAAACCAACTTCTCATTGTCTGTTATGTAAAGCAACTCTAGCATCAGCAGTACTGTTTTTGTTTAGTTCATCCCATCCAAGCAAGCATAGTTCCTCACCATCAAAGGGTAAATACTGAAGACAACATAATGCAAAAAAGCTATGCAAAGGTGATTTTGGATTGCAATATTGTGAGAGGAGAATCGGAAATGTAATTGCATTCTGTAGTCCTAATTCCGCTATCCCGTTGGATTGCTCCAACGGGATAGCCTCTAGCCACTCTCCCTCTCATCATCGATGTTCTCTCCACCTCTCTCTCTGCCCCCCAACCCCCCCCCCCCCGTGCGTGCGCCATTCCCCCGCTACCACTCCCCTGCTATTCCCAGGTTGCCACTCCCCTTCCCCTCTTCTCTCCAGCGTGGGCAGCTTCGCACCCCTCCTCCACCTCCCTCGCCCCCTCTACCAACGGCGGCTGGTGGTACCTCAACTTGTATCTCAGGTACAAACCCACCTATACCAGTGATGACATAAATTTCCTCATCATCTACTCCCACATAGTCCTCATCCTCCATTGTTGTGGATTGCTGCAGAGAGGGATTCTCCGGAGCATTTTCTATGGATTATTGCTGACAGGGATTCTCAACAAGGTTTATGAGCTATGAGCCTACCTGTGACAACATAGCAGCTTCAATTGGCATGCCTAGCAATCTCTCTCTTGACCACATCGACTCTTATGTCCATGACCGAAACATTTATTTGGATTGTTTTCTCCACGAAGTACATCTCAAAGACATAAAGAAGTTCAACATCAGAATTATTGGGACATAGCCCAGCAGCGCATTTATCCCAGAAAAAGCATGAAAGATATTGCTTATTGTCCCACACAAACTCATCGCATAAGTAGTCAGCAGCGAGCTTTCCTCCTTATGTACCACCTCATTGATGATTCTTGCCTACTTTTATTCACACTTACCACTATCTTTTTTGCACATGTACGATCCCATCCTAATCGCTAATCTGAACACCATGATAGGGTCCATCCGACCACAACAAAATCAAAACATAATAGTGCCACCCTTCAAGGACCCTCAGTGCGCTCGTTACCTCAGGAGATTTTGTAGGCAGGGTTGTTGGAAGAGTGATGGCCTTCGTGGAGGAGGCGTTGCCCCAACGTGTCATGCTGCATCTTGGTAGCACGCTGCCTCCTTGTACCACACCACCAAGGACTTTGCAGGGCTAGCAAGTCCCGATTCCTCCCAACTAGAGCTTGCCGTCATATTGGCCCTATATCTCATCTCATGCATGGCCGAGGGGGCGAGGGATTTAGGGTTTTGATCTCTGCAAGGGAAATGCGGTTGCGATGGAGGGGAAAATGGTGTGAGGGATTTAGGGTTTCGAAGGAACAGCTGGGGCTACTTTTGTCGCTGTGACCTAGGGGCATATTCGGGATTTTTGTGCTTTGGATGCACCGAACCGTAGCCCTAACAGCATTGGGGGACGGAACCCTCATAGCTGTGGCATTTCGGCCTTCGCGATGGCATTTGCCTACACATTCGGTCTGCAATGGTATTTTCCAACATGCCGAACTTTCCGATGGCACTGACCAAATTTGCTCTTTTCTTTCATATGGCTTACTGCTCTCTACTGTTCTTAGTTTCCTTTTCTCTTTCAAGGACAATATCTCAGAATGTCTGAACATGTTCAACGATTTTGTAGGGAAAAGCCAGATGTAGGTCATACTTCTAGCAATGTGCTTCTAATAATTGCTTGTATATTAGATTATGAAAATTTTGACCTTTACACTAAGTTGCTAACTACTTTTGTGTTTGAAGGGCTGTCAGCTGGATGTGGTTTGTTAGGAGGCAGATATGCGAAAAGCCAAGGAGCACGGCTTTAGTTGTTATAAAAGTTTCATTATAATGTCAAACTATTACATTGGACGATGCTTCACTTTATGAAAATTCATCTCGATCTAGTTGTAATGATTTCCGGGTCCTAGGTAGCTACGCGAATTTGGAAGGTGAATTCCATGGTTCGAACAATCGGTTTTTGCTAGTGAATGTGTGATATTCTATGCATTTCAAGGAACTCTTTTGTTCACGTTTTTCTCATTACTTTCTTTCAGCCTATCGCACCATCATATGGTACCCTACCGCCGGCATATGTCATGTACCCTTGCCATCTATGTCCATGGTATGGTCTTCAACACACTGCCGTAACTTTCAGTGTATACTTCTCCAAACGGCAACGCTGACCTTGGTTGCGTCATTACACAATCCTGCAGGGTGCAGCGGGGAAAATGGAAGTGAAAGAAGTGAAGCAAATTCTCATAATGTAAGCTCTGCCTCCTGTGGTTTATTGAGTAGACACACACACACACAAGAGTGGTTGCAAAAATTCATACTTACTCCAACACCAAAGTTCCACTCCTGCAGTGCATGGTAAAGCAACCACAACTGCAGTTCCAGGGGTTGTGGTTCCAAGTTCCAACAGAGCAGTGGATAAGAAGTTAGAAGAGAATTAAAGTATTCAATCCTTACAGCATATCTGCTCCTTGTGACAATTCCTTTAAATTTCTGTTTAATAGATAGCACTAAAATTGTGGTTAGTAAATGATGTGTACAACCAAACCAGGAAATAAGCACCCCTGGTCACAAGCCTAACTTTGTATAAAAAAATTTACTGGTGTTTTGATCTAGCCTATCATAAAGATGGCACAAGGTACATTCTCAATTCTGTGTAGGTGGTAAAAATGTTGTAAAAATCCATTTTACTAATGGTCATGTTAGGAAAAGTCAGCCAAATGGACACCAATGTATTGTTGATTTTGGCTGGTGGCAACCGGTGAGATCAATGGGAAAGAGTAAGAATACATTAGTGAAAGAAAATTAGACTTAATCTCATATGAGACAACAAAATGTAGCAAATAGGTAACTTATGTCCTCTGTTGATCCATACAGATTTATAGCCATGTTTCAAACAGCTTCTGACTTTTGCCTTTTCGAAACTAGCTTTTGAACGGATTGGCTTTTTAAGATGATTTCTATAAACCGTTTATATGAGTCACTGCAGAAACCGTTTTGAACAGAATATCTTCTTAACGTGAGTGTCTCTTACCCTTTTAATCTCTCTCACAACAATCAAAAGCTAAAAATTATAACACTTTTGAACAGAGCCTATTATAGTAGTCTCTGGCAGAATTTCATGGACTCTTCCGCAACCATACAAACAGAGTGTCCTCGGGTTGTAGCCACATGCAAGATTTTTCTCCAGGGTAGGTAGTATTATCTCCATCAATGATGGAACCGAAGTCATCCTTGATATACAGTATGCCTTTGACAAAAATAAGCAAAAATGCAAGGACAATGTCACACCAAAAAGAACAGAGGGTAATATCTAGCATTGTAGTATGGGATAACATCAGGAGTTATCCAATCAACAGTTTAGGGGTGTTTGTATTAGTTTTTACTGATGATTTTTAATTGTGGTTTATGATTTTTGGTTAAAAATAAATAGTAATAGCTGAAAAAAATGGTTTTTAGAAAAAGAGGGTGGATGAAGAAAAAAAGTGAGGGAGAGACACGTGTACGGGATGAGAGTGAGAGGAACGGTGTGCATGATTCACTCGTGACTCCCTGTCTTATCCCTAGAACGAGACAGTAGTGAGAGGAGTAAAAAAACTATTTCAAAAAGCTATATGTTTATATTAGTTTTTAACTTTTTTAAATAGAAGTAAAAGACAATACGAACGGAGTCCAACAAAATATTTACTCAAGCAAACCAAACTTTTCCGTGAACATATGTGTCCAAGAAACAACAGGGTAATACACCATAAGGCAGAATGGAACACAACACACCTCCAAGTAAACATAAGCACGACAAAATGCCTTTTATTCATATAAACTTAAAAAGATTATCATATGAGTTCCAATAAATATCGATGTTCTCCATCCAGGACTGCTTACATGAAAAGAACGGAGAGAATTTTGACCTCCTTATACGAATTAAGCATTGCACACGAAACATCAAATTTAATAGCAGTTCCTCCCCTGCGAGTATAGACTCAACAGTCAGCAGCAACCAAATATACCGGAAATACGAAGCCATGCCATATCGTGCCGTCAGTGGAGCAGCAGCACCTCAGTTCTTCCGCGCGATCTTGAACCACTCGGTGTGGAACGAGCCCGGCATGTCGACCCTCTCGTAGGTGTGAGCCCCGAAGTAGTCCCTCTGCGCCTGCACCAGGTTCGCGGGCAGCCTGTCCCTCCTGTAGGAGTCAAAGTACGCCAGACTCGCTGACATGCCCGGGGTGCTGACGCCATTGTTGATGGCGAGGCAGACGACCCTGCGCCACGCGGCTTGCCTGTCCATGATCTCCTGTGCGAACTCAGGGTCCACGAGCAGGTTGGAGAGGTCGGAGTTCCTGTCATAGGCCTTCTTAATGCGGTCGAGGAAGATGGCGCGGATGATGCACCCTCCCTTCCAGATCCTCGCTAGCTCACCGAGGTTGAGGCCCCATCCTTTCTCCATGCTCTTGGCTTTGATGATGTTCATGCCCTGAGCGTAGCTGCAGATCTTCGAGGCATAGAGCGCTTGCCTCACGTCTTCAATCAGCTGTGCCTTGTCCACTGGTAGGTCACTGGAGTAGTCACCTTGGAAGATTTTAGAAGCCTCGACACGCTCGTCCTTCAGCCCGCTGAGGAACCTGGAATCCAAGGATGCCTCGATTGTAGGAGCGGCCACAGAGAGCTCGGCAGCCTGCTGCACAGTCCATTTCCCGGTTCCTTTCATTCCAGTCTTGTCCAGGACCTTGTCGACCAGGTAGCCCTCACCCTGCTCATCCTTGATGCCAAAAATGTCAGCAGTGATCTCGATCAAGAAACTGAGGAGCTCGCCCTTGTTCCACTCGGAGAACACCTGTTGCAGCTCGCTGTTCGTGAGCTTACCGACCGACTTGAGAACATCATATGCCTCAGCAATCAGCTGCATGTCACCATACTCGATTCCATTGTGAACCATCTTGACAAAGTTGCCTGATCCACCTTTGCCAACATATGTGACGCATGGGCCACTATCAGGGACTTGAGCAGCTACCTTGAGAACAATATCTTCAATGTACTTGTATGCCTCAAATGAGCCTCCAGGCATCAAGGATGGGCCATGGCGAGCACCCTCCTCTCCTCCAGAAACACCCATCCCAAGATACAAGAGGCCCCGCTCTTCCACCGCCTTCTCCCTCCTCTCTGTGTTCTCATACCACTCGTTTCCTCCATCAATGATACAGTCACCCTGCTCCAAGTGTGCTGCAAGCGTTGCAATGGTCTGGTCCACTGGTGCTCCAGCCTTGACAAGCATGATGACGACACGTGGCTTCTGAATGGAGTTTACAAAGGATGCAGGGTCATGAAAACCATACACAGGAAGGTTTCCTTCTGCCTTGGCGCGCTGAACAGTCTCATCAACCTTGGAGGTAGTCCTGTTGTAGACAGAGATGGGGAACCCTTTCTCTGCAATGTTGAGGGCAAGGTTCTGCCCCATGACCGCAAGGCCAGCAAGACCAATTCTCGTGAGAGCCATCTCCTACCTAGAAAGGGATACACCAAACACATCATGTATGGAACAATATTAATTTATGCATCTCTCACCGAAAGGTAAAAAAAGATGCATGTAAACCTTTAGAAACCCACTGACATATGGATGAATGAGAAGCAAAGCACAAGCCTTATCCACGTGATCGTTTGTTATGAACAAAAGATTCAGAAACTAATACAGAAGCTGACTGCTGACTTATGGGTACAAGGGTTCAAATGACAATTCAAAAAGAGGAAGCACGGAAGGTACCACTATATGCAATGTTAAGGTCCTAAGCACACTAACAAATTATGCGGCCACATTTATGGTCTACAGCAATATATAAATTCAGGAGAAGCTCACCAAGGAGGATAACAACATCATGCATTTTAGTAAACTATACAGATTGTTTAAGATGGCAAGAGACCGCTAGAATCCTGAAAATAGATCTATTTATGTACCAATCATCCATGCAGTCAACACTTACACAGGGAACCCTATGCTCACTATAGACACACACTCTACATAGTACAGAACACTTCACAATTAACAACAAGCAGCACATAATGTCGTTTTAGTTTTACTGATTGTGCAATGTAACAGAACTTATGGCATTTGATAACTCAACTAGAACAATAAACTACATGATCCATGGTAACACCCAGGGGCAAGGGCCATACGTTACAATGACAGATCAAGTGCTTGTGTGTATTCAGGCAAGTGAAAGATGACAGGGGAAGCGCATCTTCACAACCACCTGATTTGCTAGGCACTGTCCAGGAACCAAAAGTCGCATGCCATTAAACAAGTCAAAACATCCACGATTCAACTACCTAGTAGTACCTATGCTGATTTATTTGAGAAGACATGAAACCACAGAACCACTGATGAGAGGCTTCCCTGGTAGTAGTTTGCAACAGCAACTGGATGCTCCCATGGATCTGAACCACCACCTAACTCAGCTTATCCCCTAAATCGGTGATCCAAATTAGCAGCGCCTAACTACAACTAGCAGCTAAATTCCATTCAAGAACACAACCGAACAGCACGTACTGCTACCGAAGACGGTTCATTTCACCCAAAGATCGCCAGGAGGGGGCCGATTCTCGCACGAACTCAAGAACTGGTCGCCTCCTCCAATCCCACCCCAGACACCCAAGCTTTGCAGGACGAAAAATAGGGGGGATTCTGAACAAACTAGGGAGAGGATCTAGCAAGATGATGGATCGAACAAGCGATGGAAGAGATCGGAAAAGATGAGCTCTGTATCTCTCACCTGCCTTCGATCTGCCTCGATGCGTCGCCGGTGTGAACTGCGCTGCGTGCTGCGACCACCTACCGCACCGCACCGCACCATCTCCCCCCGCTTAAATAGCCCGGAGACCGGAGGAAATATCCCCATCTCGCTTTCACACCCCGCACAATTAGCAGCCGCGCTAACCCCTCGCCGACGAGTGGGCCCCACCTGGGTCGCGCCCGCCGCCGGATGGGTAGGTGAGTCAAACAAGGCTGACACGTGGGTCCCACCTCCACCGAATACTGGCCCACATGCCATGGAGTTGGTACAACAGAACGTGAGCCGACGGCGGGGCACGGTTACGGATCTGGACGTCTTTTTGCTTTCACGTTCGTTCAGCCTACGATGTCGTCAGCACGAGGTCATGTTGGCAAAATTTTGGAGAACGCACATACATCGGTTCGGAGAACATGTAGACTTCAGATTTACCGCATGGCAATCTAGTTGGTAGTCTCGTGGACTTCAAATCTTCAAACGCGTGCTACCCTCTGGATGTAAAAAACAAATCAGTGTTAGAATAGGTGAAATCAAACTTTAAAATTTTTGATCATTGATATCTTTTTAAATATTTAGATTAAATATATTAAAGTTATATGTACATATTTATTTTAAAAAGTATCTTTTATAATATTATAATTTTATTGTGTTTTATAAATATATAATAATAATAATGATGATTAAAGTTGTGTATTCCCACTGTGGTTAACAAGTGTTTGATCCACTTGCACCTACCGGCTTTTTATTTGTTAAGGACCTTTTCAGTTCAACGCTACAGAGGAACGGATCATCTATTCAAATGATAGCATTGAGAAGTTCATATTGTTCTCCCTTACAAAAACGGCATGCTTGCCTTTTGATAACGTTTTTCTCATTGTTCACTGTACAATGCCGGCTCCAGCTCGGTCCTCGCTCAAGGAGGACGAGGTGTTCACCCACACCAACAACCAACGCTCGGTCCTCGCTTCCTTAACTTTCTGAAGTTATATTGGATGTGTTCTTTTCGACTGCGGCTAATACCTTTTGACTTTAATATTGTGTTTGTGCAAACGAACTAAATACCGATAAGTTCATAAGTTGTTTTGAAAAGAGTCACTTCGAAAAGATGACAAAGAAATTGTCTTATTTTTTTATTTAAGAAAAACCATAAGCTAAAAATGTTTTTCTACTTGAAGCACAGCCCAAAAGTTCATTGCAAAACTGCCATTCGCAACAAAGATAGAGGCATTTCCTTTTACCTTTTGCAGATACGCCATGGAGTGCACTTACAAAGATTCACTAGTGTAAATATACGTAGGTTTTTTTCGACTACTGTTTATAGTTTATAGCAATGGTTGATAGGTTTTGATCCTAATACAAACACTTATATGAATGAATTGAATGACGATAAACTGATAAGCCACTTAGAAAAGTTTATCCCGTTAAGTCACTTTAAAAAGGAGACAGAGAAGTCGTCCCATTTGTTTTTTGGAGAAAGCCATAAGCCATCTTATTCTTTTTGGCTTTTCAGGGGCTTTCAGATTCTCTCAGCAATCACTCTTTATTATACTAATAAGTTGCAGTGTAATATTCTAGTTTTAGTGCCTTTTTAAAGTTTTAAAATAAAAACAACCATTTGGATTTTCTTGAATTAATTAAAGCTTAATTTATTTTTAAAAATTAAAAAGATTTAATATGAATAAAGTGAACCACAATTAAATCAAAACCACTTTTTTGGGTTCCTTGTGTTGTAAAAAAATTTGTATTTTCTTAGATGTTTTAAAGTTTATTTGCTATTTCTTGGAGCTCAATTTGATTTATCTTAATTTTAGAAAATCAAAAATCCCCGATAATCCCAAAAATGTTCTTGGGCTGAATCTCCTATTTCTCTGGCCCATTTCCCCTTCTTTTGACCCAATCCACTTTCTCCCGCACGGCCCATTTTCGTCTCCCGCGCACGGCAGTCAGCGCAACCCAGCCCACGCAGTCGCCTACCACATGTCGCCATCCCTGCCAGTCAATCCCGCTTGTCGGCTGCGTCCTCTCCAAACAGGACTCGTTCCCGAGTCCAGCACGTTTGTGTCATGTCTCTGCCTCAGACTCCCGCGTCGTGTCTACCCCAGACATCACCCTCCTATGTATAAAAGCACACAACAAAGCTCGTAGAACCCTCACCCCCGAGCCACTTGTCCTCGATTGCACGCCGCCATCACCAAATAGAAGCTTTGCGCCACCGCCTTCATCTCCACCTCAGACGAGCAACTACCACCGCCTCGGGGCCTCTCCGTCAAAGCCAACCACTGCGAGAGATTTGTCAAGCCTGGAGCTACGCTAGGGAGACCTCGCCTTTGCCAAGGGACCACCGGAACAAGCCATCACCGTGAAGCCCATCTATGCCATTACTAAAACTTGTCGTACCACCGCCCCGATGACCCTTGATTCTTGCGCTAGGTGAGATCGCGTTGCCACGCTCCCTACAATACCCTGCGCACCTTGCTAACCCGAGACGCGCTCACCTGGCCGGTTTTCGCCGCCGCCTGAGCATTGTCGCCATGGACCTTTTTGAAAGTCCTCATTTTAGTGCAAATATAAAAAAATTACTATAAGGTTGATACAAAATTTATGTAACTCCTAGTCAGATTTATTGCAACTAGGTTGCAGCCATAGGCAGGAATACGCATTAGTCCAAAAAAAAGTTGATAAGAAAAGCATTTTTGTGCATTTGGAAATTTTTTTGTCCGGGAACAACCAAAACACTAGATCCAAAGTTAACAAAAACCACATACGAGCTAATGAGGAATTATACATGACAATAAAAATACCCCAAGATCACCAAAAATGCACACAATGAGGGGGGAAGGATACATATCCCTTCGATGGTGCAGACATCGCTAAATGGGTGTGGTTGAGATTGTCAGGAGAAAATAGTTCGTTGCGGGTGGTTTTAGATTTGGATGGATGTAGAAGAGAGACTCACAGAGGGAATATAAAAAGGCAATAACAGAGAAACCCAAAGCCCATCCCAGTAAATAAGGCAACTTACCCACCCACTAGTGGTTTCATAAAAAAAATTGAAAAAAATGAACTACACACTTATTGTTGCCGTATAACATGTATAACACTTCTAGGTCAGATACATTCCACTTTAAAGCAAAATTTAACTACTTCGAGGCACTACTAAATTTACTACATTGATATAACAAATTTACTGACTCTTATAATAAAGCTTATTGTAACCAAAATGTAATGACCACTGATAATAAAAAAAAATTACTATCCGCACCTTATGAATTTACTGCACCAACATTTGCCTTTTATTGCATTAACCGTGGCGCACATTTATGTGGAAAAGTAGAAATACTGTCTACAAGACAACTTTACTGAACAAGTGATTTAAGCCCACTTAATTGACAATACATAATAGAGACTCAAAATGCCTTGAATGACTTACTGCACCAAGAGTACTCTATTACTACTCGTCTCACGCACTATTATAATGATGAAAACAAATGAGATATCTGAAGGCCACTGCAGCGATTTAAAATTATATGAAGTGACTAAGGCCTGTTCATTAAGAAATGGGTCTAAATCAAGGATTGATCCAAGCTACCCTTGAGGACAAGGGTCTTCAAAGGAGGGAGTATAGTTAGGCTGTGAGTTTTATCCGATTTCAGGATCAATTGAAGCGGTATGCTTTGGACAACTGAGATGTGAAGTTGAAGCGTTATGAAGATCGTGCAGCCCAGATGAATAGAAGGAACATTCGGACCATCCGAAGAGATACATTTTACTGATTGTCCGATTCAGATCTAACGATTGTCATTGAGTTTAGTTCGGCCGAGATGTTCAAACCATCTTAAATATGATCTGAAGCATTGAGCGGGATCAGACGGTGGTCTGAGTTATGGAAGCCATCGTCGACTTCACTTAAGCATCAAAGGGTAACTATGTGAGCGTTTGATCTTCATCCGACAGCCTCTATCTATTTGAGTAGTATTACTTTTGCTAAATTGTGTAATTTTATCATAAACATTGTTCATTATCTTTTGTCTTAATTAAGCTTAAACTCTCAGCTTGTATAAAAAGGCTTGTAACCCTACTGTTTGAGATATCCAAGAAATGAAACCCTAGCCGTCATTTAGTATCTCTAGTTCTTGTAATTCTTAGTTTATAGTTCTATAGTTCTCTTAACATCTACAAATACATCGATCTATATCCTGTTCGGACTCAATCTTCCTAGGGTCCTGACAATTGGTATCAAAACCAGTCGATTCTTGGCTAGGATTTTGCTGATCTAGTGATTTCTTGAGTAGTGATGGTTTGAGAGCTAGTCTCTCGGTAAAATTTCAAAGCTAGCTCAGAAATACATAGATCAGGTGGAAAAGTCCCAGATCTGTTCTTAGAGTTGAGGATCTGTGTGCTTTGGTGAGGGTTGGTGGTTTATCCACTGGTAAAATTTCTAAACCAGACACTCAGATAAAAAAGGTGGAGTAAAATCGATGGATTACTTTAGTGGTTTTCAATCTCTAACAAGCCAGCACACAAGAAATGACAATGGTTATGGTGGGGGTGCGACTCTCAATCTTCCTGGTCCGGACACTCTCACCTCAACTCTAGTTTCTTCTTACTTGATTCATTTCTCATGTAAGCGTTTGATGTTTACTACTTGAGTTTGCCTCTAAATCCAACCAAGAAACGCGCGTCATGCAGTTTGTGCTTGTGGAAGCTTTTATTTAAATACCCTGTTAATTTAATTTAAAACTTTTATTTAAATACCTGTTAATTTAATTTAAAGCTTTTATTTAAATACCCTGCTCAAGAAATACTCGGCAACATCAGGGAGAAAATGCAATTCATCTTTTCTTTTATACGTTGCTTGTATGGCAGGATCCTTCCACATCTCATCAACAACTGGAGCATATTCACGTGTAGCTGCAGGGAGAATGCATCTAGGTATCCCATTGCTATGATGTCCAAAAGCCAATCTGAGAACTTCTTCAGCCTTGCATTTATTGTGTACTAGTAAGGTGCCCGTGCGTTGCAACGGAAAACCAAATAAAAGTGATGCATACTATCAAATATGATCTTTATTTATCCGCAGCAACAATATTTTTGATATTTAACAAATTAAGATCAATCCTAACAATTGCACTACATGATCAGTACATGGTATATTTGGTTGTTAAAAAAACTAATATATGTTGCCTGATCACTGCCCCAGAGCCTCTTCAGGTTTCAAGCCCTAGCTCCTAAACAGAAGAGCTATTTACTGGAATGCAGGACAAGGCAACAGAAAACCATATATTATTAACCATACAATGTTCATTGATAGGACAAATAGAGCTATCACCATATATTAATCATTCCCAGAGCCTCTTCAGGTTTCACATTCTATTTTGTCATTTCTCTTCAGGTTTCACGACAATAGGGCATAATATTCTCTTCTCACAACTGGAAGATTCATTCTATTTGTAACATGTCTTAGTATTCAACCAGGCAACACTGGAAATGGAATGCAATTAGAATTAGGAATGCCTCATGGTTTTTCTATAATGTGATAGTCATGTCCAATTACCTAAGCAGAACCTCCATGCGTGATGCAGCACAAATGTACGATGCTAAGCACCTGAAAGAAATATATACTAAGAGCTGCAAGTGCCACACGCCTTACCATCTATCCAAGACGCAACTCAAGTACAGGTTGACTTCATTATGTCTGAATACAACAAACAACTGCAGTTATTCCAGCATGCTAATTCACATGATCCCTAATTTGTCAGGCTGGCGGAGTACCAAAAGAGGTTGATTCATATCATCTATGCAACATTAGTATGGTAATTTGGTAAAAAAAATCTCTAATATATTGCATGGTTTCTTTGAAACTTATCTGCATGTGATTTATATCTTATCTATACTCAAATTCACATTGAAAAAAGAGACAGCTGAACAATTATTGATGTGAGCTCGAACACATATGTAACTGCTCATATCCTAAGAATAAATTAAAAGATAAGAAAATACGCTATGGCACTTAGGAGACAGAGAAGATTGACACAATTACCAATCTGGTGGTACACCATTTTAAATTTAGCTAATGCATCAAAGCACTAATAAGGACGGGTGGGATTAGATGATGCTTACCATCTGATGGCAACAAATGGTGAGCAGCGCTGGAAATGACAAAATAGAAAAGGAGGCAGAGAAGAATAGTTGCAGAGAATAAGGTGCCCATGCAACAGACTCCTAAATATTATACAAGCATCCATTAAGAATATAACCGTGCTCTTTAAAACCTATTAGCAATTAGAAGACACAACTATTAGAAGCGGCTAAAGTCTATGAATCAATCAATATAGAATCAATTCAGTGTAATGGAAGCTCATACGAGTGTCTTGAAGCATTTGCAATTTGGAAACGCATCCTCCGACTTCCGAGCACCAAGACTACCAACAACGTCCGAAAAATCGTTAGATCGAACCCTATTTTTCCAATTTAGTCCTACTGATAAGTAGACCCTCATCCCAAACTTCAAGCCACTGTATCCACAAACCAATATAAAGTTAAATCCCTTCTTGTTCAAAAGAAAACGCAGATGTACTCTTTTTGGAGCACATTTAAACAGAAAATAGATTAGAACCACTTGATTCATTTGCATCTATCAACACGCTCTCCCATGGCGCCATCCATTTTGAAAATGGCCAAAGAAGATACTCCCATCTTTGGCATAAAATCTTCCCTTGCCATTAGCCTTCCCCTTCCAAAAATTCACAAACCAACGGTCACCACTGTGAAATAAGTACCAACCCTAAAGAGAAGGGTAAAAACTCAAAACTTCACAATGAATGTGAAAGAGGGTCGCAATATTCAATCCAACATACAAAATAAATGTTCGTAATTTAATCGAGATTGCTCTCTGAGCATACCTTGAGGCGGTTGTCAAACTTGGAGATGACAATTATCGTGCACCTGAAAGTGGGATCAATCTCTCAAATTGCATCCAGCCAGAGCAAAGGGCACCACTCGACGCTGCTCTGCTAGAGAAATAGGAGGAGGCGGTGGGGCGGGCTCGCTAGTAACTTCACCATCGACAAGATCTCCTCCGGCTCACCTTTCTTAGCCTACAGCAAACACACAATTCCATCAAACAGATGACAAACTGACTAAACAACCACTCCTCTTGATTGAGATGTGAGAATTTGAAGTCTCAAGTTCACCTCTGCCTACCTTAAGCACGAACCTGGGGTGTCGATGATGGTGAGGTTGAGGCAGTAGGCATACTCGGCCCTCATGATGATGGGCTTGGACTAAATTAGCAAAAGCACTATACTCGATCTAAGAGAGAGATAAGGGAGAAAACCCCAGGAGAAGAAGCGGGGCATGCACCTGGAAGCGGCATCAGGGATCTAGGGCAGTGGGGTCGTGGACCATCTGGAGGATGAGGGGGCGGCGGTGCCCATCTCGACCTCGCGAACGTTGAAACAGGCGAGGAGGGCCTCCGGAGGAGCTCTTCCCGTCAATCGCCGCCCACCGCCACGATCTCGGGATCGGGACCGGGATCGGAGCTTCTCCCGACGCCACCGCCGCGCTTGCGCCGATCAGACGCCTCGAACCTCACCTTCGAGTCCGACGCCGCGCGGCGGCGGCCGCCGCCGCCGCCGCCTTCCTAGTGGATGGGGACGGATCGCCTTGGGGTTCGACGTCTTGCCGCCGCGCGACGAGAGGCGTTGGCCGCCATGGGATGGGTTCGCCAAGGCGAGTTGCACCGAGGGGACGCGGATTTGAGGCGAGGTGGGGATGAGGAGGCGGCGGCGGAGCGGGGTGGGAGGAGGAGGAGGCGGGCTGCGCGCGGGGTTGGAAGGAGGGGATGAGGCGGCGAGCGGGTAGGGAGGAGGCGGTGCGGCGCGGCGGGGTGGAAGGGAGGGGAGGAGGCGACGGGCGGGGTGGGAGGGAGGGAGAGGAGGCGGCGCACGAGGTGGGAGGGAGGGAGAGGAGGCGGCGCGAGGTGGGCGTGAGGCGGCGTGCAGGGTGGGAGGAGGAGAGCGAGGGGAGGGTCGGGAGCGAGGGAGGCGGGGCGGGCGTGGGAGAGCGAGGTGAGGCGGGGAGCGAGGGGGCTGTGTAGACGGTCCAGATTCTATCTCATATCATAAGTGAGGGGGGACGGTTCAGATTTGATAGAGGACGGACCAACCACCAATTACTTCTTTTATAATGGTAAAGATATGCAAGAACTGGAACTACTAGATTTATTTTTATCTGCATGAAAAAAAACAACTTTAGCTGTGTAATATGCTCCTGAAAAATACTGGTGGAACAAATATTAGCTGTACTACTACCTTGTTGAGTATCCTCATCCTCTGAGCTTGTGTTATTTGAGACAGCCAAAGCCTCTTCCTCAAAACGCTCACGGCCCTCAAGCAGAATCCCGAGGTACTTGAACATGTTGCTTTGGATCATTAATTTGATACTGTCTAGTTCTTCTTGGGTAAAACTAGTGCCGTACAATAAGTTAGCCTGTTTCATAAAAACCTAACATCATGCAAGTGTATGCAAAATAAAGAAACATTTGAAAAGTTGACTCCTCAAGTCTCAACTCGAAACTGTATCATCCACTCATGAGAATGAACAACTTGTGTGGTGCTGCCTGAAATTGCTCCATAAGAACTTTCAGGCATTTTATTGAATAAAGCAAGATGCCTATGATGACTACACATGTAAACATGGATCAAAGCTAGCCTGCAGAAGGTTGTGCCACAGTATGTATGCGACTGTTATCTACAACTATTAACCAACGCTCCAAAATAATGAAGGGGAAATTAATTATTTGCCACCCCAAAGATTGCCGCTATAAAATGCCACTCTAAAGGTTGCCCTCAGGATTTTCCACCCAATTCATGGAAATAGTCAAGATTTGCCACTTTTTTCGTATTGTAGTATTTTTCAATTATTTTTGGACAGAAATTAGCTTGTGAAAAGATATCTTTGCCCTTCTTCCTCGTTGTCTTCTTCCCCAACTTCCATCCACTTCTTCTCTACCAGGCCATGCATAAGGGTCCTGTAATTTGCAACTTCTACTTCTTCGATCTCTCTTTCAGTACTCTAGTTGATTATGTTTCTGCTTGAGGTTAGTACCATGTTAATTAATTAGTGGGCTAATATTTAACTAATTAC
Organism: Melocanna baccifera; assembly: GCA_036346265.1. NCBI lineage: Eukaryota > Viridiplantae > Streptophyta > Magnoliopsida > Poales > Poaceae > Melocanna > Melocanna baccifera. Next base: position 18,071,644 of record CM070684.1, on the reverse strand, counting down.
GTGATTGGAGTACATGATCTCCACACAAAGAAAAAATATTATGAAAGGACTGCGAAAATATGAACAAGCATATTAGTCTGCTGCAAGTACTTTTACTTGATCTGTTTTTAGTCTTGCATATCTGTCTCTCGCTTGTGTGTTTGGGAATTGGGAGAGTAGTGCGTAGCCGGGGCTTGCTTTCGGTGTTGGCAGTGGTGGCAGCCATGGCCGGGTGGAGAACGGGGATGTAAGATGGGGTAGAAGGGCAAAGATGTCTTTTCACATGTTAATTTCAGACCACCCCAAAACAGAAAAAAGCCAAAATGCACAAACGGTGGCAAATCCCGACTATTTCTATGAATTGGGTGGCACATCCTCAAAGCCAATCTTTACGGTGGCAATTTATGAAGTGGCAATCTTTGGAGTGGCAAATAATTGATTTCCCCAATAATTAATGAAAGGGTTTCTACATCACTAAAACAAGGCCCTAACTGAATGCAGAAACTTTAGTAATCAACTTCAAGCTGTATTATTTCATAGCAGGCCTGTTGGTAAAGTTGGGGTCCACACCAAAGAAGCAAATAACATTATAACAAAACTTAATGCATTACTAAATGTTAAAGTCGGTCATACCTGCCTAAATATGGTGCTTGTGCCAGCTCCAGGTGATCCAATAATAAGAAGTTTTTGGATTATTTTGTGGTCCAAGTAATCAGAAGCAGTTCTTGCCGAATAAGGAGCTTCCTCTTTTGGTCCATCAGAGTTTGTAGGAGGCACCGGTAGTGAAAACAAGGCGCATGCAAAACGTGTCAAAGGCTGTTCAACAGAGGATATAGAATATCCTGTTAAAAGAAGGAAACAACAAGACACACATTAGAAAGGAAAAGGAATTAATTGAAACTCCTTTGAGAAAGATACATACTGACTCCCATATTTTCCCTTTGATATTATTTTGGCCTTCTTCTTCGTAGCCGCCATCGTGATAAACCCAAAAGTGAGTATCATGGGGACACTGAACTTGTGCAATCTGCAAGAATGATGCGGATATTGTGGCAAACTCAATTAGAAAGGTGACACATTAGAATTATAATATACAGTCAATAAGCAATCCCAACTGTAGGTAGCATAAACTGCGCCTGGAAAGAATTCTAACATTTACTTTAATAAAATTGTTTTCTTGGTTGCTTAAAGAGCATGTACATAATCCCTAGTTGCACTCTTTTTTTTTATTCTGGTGAAATCCAAATATATATCAGACTACATGCAACTTTTTTTTATATCATTTACTTAATAAAAGCAGAGCAATCATGGAGGAGATAGTAAGTTAGTAACCAAAGATTGTCTATGGTACAATATTGCTTCTTTTATGAAATTTCCACTTCCATGCCCCCGCTTTCAAACAGATAATTATGATGATAAAACATCGATACCTTCAGAATTTTCAGCTCAATCTTGGTAATTTCCCTTCCATTGATATAAACCTGAGTGTTGCCATTACTTGCATTGGGCTGAAGCTTTCTGTTGAAGTTTAGGATAGTGCCGACAATCTTATCTGGCATTTCCCCTTCCTATCAGCAAAAACGAAAGGTTATTAGCGCAAGTTCAGATTGCATAGAAAGGTAAGTTCTTCTACCGATAGACGTTACCTTTCCCCATAAGCCTGACTCCTTGTCATACCAATATCTTCCAGGCCTCAACTTTTGAGGAGGCCGTTGGCAACTAAGCAAGTCTGTCATCTCTTATGGACTAAGAGGGCAGCCATTTATGATGAGTTGCTTAGGCCGGAGCTTGTTTGCCTGGCACTCCTTCGCAGCTCTCAAGATTTGCCTTACTTCCAATGAGCTGAGCAACCGTGACAGTATCCTCGAGCTCTTCCCTAGCTTCGACCGCTTGCACTCATCGATTGGCTGGCCAATGCAAGTGATGCACTTCCGGCCTTCTGGCATCGAGCTCAGAGCCCTGAGCACACAGTAGCTGCAATACCTCGCATCGCAAACAATGCATGACACTTTCCCACTTCCTCTTCCCGCACCGGTTGCAGGTCCTCCCCCTCTTCTCCTACCTAGTCACCGCCACGTACTGTCTGACACCTCAAACTCCTTGCTCTCATACTTGCTATCCTCCGTGAACCCAAAGGTCACCACCTGAGGTCTTCTTCCCTCCGACACAGCAGGCCTGCTAGCCTTCTGCCCCTGAAAACTCTACGCAGACTCATGTGACACCGAGCAGGAGTCATCATCAGAGAACCCCTCATTCCACAGAGCCAAATTGACCGACTCTGAGCTTTCCCTAACCTGCGCAGACGGCGGCTCTGCATTTTGAGCATGCACCCGGGACGCTGGCAGATGCGCTGGTCTGATGACCGGCGCCACCCGCACCGCGCCGTTCCCAAGCCCCTGGGGGCCGGACACCGGCTCCGCCATCGGTATCGCCGGGATGTCCACCGGATCAATCCTCGGGAGCTCATAGGACACCGGCGAACCGTCGTACTCGAGCGCAATCGAGTAGTCAAGGTTGGCCGGCGCCTCGGGGATTGTAGTCCCCAGACGGAGTATCCTCCTCAGCATCTCGTCGACGCAATCTGCCGAACACCTACTGCCCAACGAATCCTTCTCCTACTTCCTCATCAGCAGCAATACTAGTAGTCCTCCCATCTCCCAAATCGGATAAACATGGAGTGGAACCAAAATTACTCCGAACTGAGCTCTCGTGGACTTGAAAAATCCAATCTTTGCACCGCAAGATGAGAGAAATTTTTCGCTGCCGCCGCCTCGATTGGCCTCGACGACGGCCAAAAGCCGGGTCAAAATCCAATCTTTCCACCACCAACCATTACCAAGAAGACCTTGCTAGTCCTAACGACTCCCCGGTTAGTCAGAAACCCAAAAGCAAATCTTTGAACGAGTAAGACGATGAGAAAGGGATATAATTGGACCAACCAAACAACCACCAACCATGCCAAAAATATAACCCTACTCTACCAATATTTGAGCGGCCTTGTAGTAGTAAAGGTGTGATTTTTCTTCTTGAATTTTGACTGGGAGTGGGAGCGAAATGGAGGACGAGGGTTCAGACTACAGAAGATGACCGTTTCGGCTTTTCACCACTGAGAGCGACGGCAAGGCAAACCAAGTAACCAACCACTTCTGCCTGTTTTTACTTTTACACACTGTACTGAACCCTTTCTACAGTGGTTTTGCTTCCATGAAACAACAGAAGTCATATCTTCAGTTTGTACAGAATACAAATTCTAGTCTGAAACGCTCCTTTCGTTCTCCGCTTGCTCTAAACTCTTCTATTTTCTCCTTTCACCTCCTCCTCACTGACTTTCAAACCTAGCTGCACGAGCGGGTCAACCGTGCCGGCCTGATGCATAGTACTGTTAGCTCAATCTAAATACGACACGACACAAACAGTAAATGAGTTGTACCGGCTCGGCCTGACTAGGTGTGTTGTGCTTGGGACGACACGGTGGACCAGCTCAACACGGCACGCACAGTACTCGGCCCAACATGTCACAATACGCCATTAACCCCCCTCACCCCTCTCAGGAGACCAGATCTGTTCAGAAGAGAGCTGTAACTGTCCTATGGTAATGAAGTAAAATTGCTTATGGTTAACAGTAAAGTTACTTATGTTATGGCTAGGGGTGCAAACGGATCGGATACGGACGGATACTGCTCATTCCGTATCCGTTTCCATATTTTTTGTCGGAGTCGGAATCGGACACGGATAATGCCGGATACGAATACGAGTACGGATATTCTCGGTCACGAATACGGAGCGAATACAGAACGCTCCGAATACGGTTAGTCTCGGTCACGAATATTTAGTCGGATAATACGCGTAAACAAAAATCATATATATCACATGTGTAAGGATGAATCACCATAGTACATATCCATAATGGAACTACATTAGTAGCTTAACAAGTAAATTTCACATGATGAAATAGACAAGTTAAGTAACCAGTAAATTCTAGTTAGCAAAGTAGCATGTAAATGATAGAGACTAGTTAAACAAATAATAGCTAACTAGCTACATATAACCCTAAAGATAGTCCGAGCCCTAAAAGTTACGATTACAAGACTTATATAACCCCTTGGGATGTCTATATGGTCCCCAAACCGAATACAACTCAACCCTATACTGTTTTAGACTCAAACTCACACAAAAGGAAACTAGATTTTACAACCGTCACATTAGTTTGATCATAGCAGATGATTTATGATGTATTTGAAGATGAGACCTTATCCATTGCATAGGTCTTGAAATAAGCTTTCCAATGAGTACAAGAACACTCAAATCGGACTCGCTTGTGAAAGTTATGGTCTTTTTAGTAAGTGCTTGTTGGGCTGTTCGATCCGAATCGAATCCGAATTTAGTTCGAGTTGAATCCGAATTTGAATCCGGTAACTATCCAAAAAATATCCGTAACTATCCGAAAAATATCCGGATAGTTCCGTATCCGTCGGATAATGTTTGTTCCGAATCCGTTTCCGTATCCGGCAAAAAATATCCGAATCCGTATCCGTATCCGGCAAAACATCCGGATATCCGAAAATTTGCTCCGAATTCTATCCGAATTAAAACGGACGGACGGACGGTCGGAAAATATCCGCTCCGTTTGCACCCCTAGTTATGGCTACTAGTTCTGTGCTCGTGCATTACAACAAAAAACAAAGCTTATAGCAAATATCATGCATGTTCTGTCTATTCATCATAAACTACTCCTTCAGTATGCTCATTTGTCGAGTGCTAGCAAATCCTAAACTTTACAAACCCAACAATGATTTTACTTGGACATAATAAATCTCACAGCATTTCTAAAGAAAACAAAGTGTTGTATTGAAAGAGCATACTGTTAGTAGTGGAACAGCACATCACCACTTATTTGTTGGGTCCTTCAGATTTTTTATAGTAGCCATGTAATCATTCAACCCAGCTGCTATAATTTGCAAAGAGATATGGCCAAGAACTTGCATTGTTTAACATTTAGAGACACATCAGACATATTGTTTGGTATGTAACTAATGCATTTATTTAGATTTGTTTCCTACATAAGCATAATTGCAATCGAAGATTGACAGTAGGGATCTTCGACCTTGACATCCGAAGAAGTGGCAGACTGAACTGAACCTCCTTCCCTTGTATTTTCCTTCTTTCTGAAAATCAAACAATGCAATCAGAATTCGGAAAGAACTGAAGAATTCTAAAAAACGCTATGTGTAGAACTCATATCATAACTAAACTTAGTGTTCTCTTGTAGCTTTCCAAAGTGCAAACCTGGGACAACTGTGTTCAGTTATCAGATTCTTGATGCAGGTGCAACTGAAATGAAAATTGGCTAATATGAAATTTGCTATTTCTCTGTTGTTAATTAACTAAAAGTTGTTCTAGATAAACTAGAATCTCTCAATCTAGTAATGATCATAATTACTTGAATGCTATTGCTTTGGATGTGATTGACTTAGATATTATTTTTCATCATACTCAAATTGTGCTTTTGGATATTATTCATTTAGATGCTATTGCCACTAAGAAATTGCTCAAATTTAATTCCGATTATACTTACTCTTATTGTGAGGATAGTAAACTTAAGATGAAAGAGATGAATAAAATGCTTCCTTATTTTTGGACTGAATCTTATGAATATTGTACTAACTCACAATCAAACTTGATGTTCATAACAAGACACTTAATAAATGTAAAAATGAAAAATCTATGTTCATTGCTGCATCTACGGGCATAAACCTTAAACCTTTAATGCTAGGATTCTAAGCTCAAACCTTTAATGCTAGGATTCTAAGCTCAAACCAGTACTACACACGGCATAACAAATACTACACAAACATCAGTCGCAGTCCCGCCTGCGATCAATCTGATCGTGATGGAGTAGACATCGCCAAATCCACGACAATCGCAGCGTAGCAACGGTGTCCACGCATCTGCTTGCCACCACCAAAAACACCGATTTTGACCCCGATTAAACGATGCCACGATCACCAAACCCCGAAAAAAATCTCGAAAATCCATCCGCCAGATTGAGTTAAGTGGAACAAATCGCCAAGACTAACCGATCGATCGATCGCCAGCGGGCTAATGGCTCGGGTATCTCAAGACGAATCGCAACTCCCAAGAGATCAACCGAGATGAAAATTCACACACAAGCAGAAGAGATCGAGAAGGGGGAGGGGGAGATCGCAGACGGTGATGGTACCTGTGCTCGTGGAAGGAAGGGGCGTCGAGGAGTATAGGGTTTAAGGTGTGGAGGAGTTGGGGGAATGGAGATGGGACTGGAGAGAGCAGTTTAAGGTAGCGTTTGGAGTGGAATGTTTTTGTTTTTTGCTAAAATTTTACTGTAGTGGTTTATTTTTTATTGTAGCTAAGTTGCTTTATTAGGTAAAATGTAAAAATAAAAACAGCATGCTAATCTAGAGCAGATAATGCAAAGAAATACGAGAAAAAAACAAAACTCAAAAATTCGAAGAAAAAAAAAAGGTAAAAGGACAAAATTGCTATAGTGTTTTCAATGCAGATGCCGATCGCTAACACCGAGAAAAAATGGTAATAAACGCTGCCTAAAAATGGGGGACGGGAGAGTTGAGAATACGTAACCCTCGGCTGCGGCGACGGGATTTTCACGGGCGGGGTTGCTTCTTTTTCTTCGATTTTTGGGTCTTTTTTTAGTTTATAGTTTATAATTTTCTTTAAATAAATAAATAGAATGTTTTTTAGCATTGCTTTGAAACAACTTCGAGTCAATCTTTTCGAAACGACTTATCGACATTCAATTTGTTTATACAAACACTTATATTAGGACTAAAAACACCATCAACCATAACCGAAAAAACACAAAAACAAGTTTTTCTTGATCCATACTGACAGGTGGGCCCAACAAATATCATACGAATTTCGAAGCAGGCAAATGTTGTGCTTGCGAATGCTCTGGAAGCATCCAGAAGCTTGCTTTCCTTTCGTTCTTTCGCCCTTCCTTTCGTGAAGAAAGCAAATCAATGGTTTTGCAGCTTTGCATCACTGTCTGTCAGAAACGTACTCCATGTGCAAAGCAACGTGAATTGCTTCTACTGTAGAAGTTCTACGAGACTAGCAAGACGTGCAGGAGTGCAAACCAGGATACGCAACAAAACATTGTTACAAGACCACAGGAAACCGTCCGAAATCTTTCGATATTTTTCTGCGTCATTTGAGAGCCGTTCCAATTACATCACAAATTTCATTAATGTTTCTCTGCTTATTTCGCCTCCAGTGGTACCACAAATCACATTTTTATCTCAAAACTACACCCCTCTCTCGCTCGCCCACTCTCCAAAACTCGGATTCATGCTACCAAACGAGTGACAACCACCTTCCCAGAAAACAAGACCGATGTAACTTGGTCGTCACTCATCAGTATCCATAGCCTGGTCATCGCAAAAGCAGCAGAAATTAGCAACATGTTTAACATGTAACGTTGGTCACTGGCACGAACTGAAATGAAGCGTAGAAACATTTTGCCAGCGTCATTTACCAGAGTTGTCCATTGGGTTAGTGACGGGCGCGGCCTCGGGCTCCTTGATCTCGACGACGACGACGTCCGATGTGAGGAACGTCTTGGCCACCGACGCAGCGTGCTCCAGGCAACATCTCACCACCTGTTGTTCATCATCACGAACGGATGCCCTTTAGCTCAACGCAGTTTTGTCTCACCAATTAAGGTAGGGGAAAGAGAGGAAACGATCGCAGTGTCAACCACGTGCAAGGGCTAGTATTATGTTATTTACGTCCGACCATTGTTGCTTCACTCTTTTTTCCTTCAGCAGTTCCCGAAGTTCTTTATACTGTTTTTTCAGTTTTACTAAATTGAAGCTACATTAGGTTGGCTTATCCATTTCACTTGCCTTGTCTTTCTATGAATACAACTCTACAAGCTTAGATCTGGACACTTCAGGAAGTAATGAAACCAAAAGAAAAAGGTGGTTCGCATGGGAAACCAAGATGCAACCCGTTGGTAAGAGTAACTGATGTCTGAAGTTGCAGGATCACAAAACTGGTATTCATTTCATATCAGTGCAAGCAAAACTGCAAAAGTATAGGGAAGCCACAGGGCCACACACCTTGGTGGGGTCAATGATACCAGCAGCCATCAAGTCCTCGTACTGTCCGGTAGCAGCATTGTAGCCATACTTGAAGTTATCGTTAGCAAGAACCTGGTATAGTCGCACAGCAGCATTTTTCATGTTATTCAGACGCAAGCTGCGAAATATATGAACTTTTGAGTGAACAGGTTCTAACCTTCTCGGTAACAACGCTGCCATTAACACCAGCATTCTTAGCAATCAATTTAAGTGGGTAGCTCAGGGCCCTCCTCACTATTTCAGCTCCAACCTAGAAAAGTTGGCAGTACAGCATGTCAACTTGAAATGCCCAATAGTTCAACATGATTATTTCTGACCCATATACAGTGAATTGCATTGGGTGCAAGTAAAATTATGTAGACTTTTCTCTACAATGACATCTGTAAACCACTCAAATGAAAACGAAGTAGATTAGTTTGGTTTTCACCTTCTGCTCATCGTTCTCCAGGGTGTCCTTGATGGCATCGACTTTAGCTGCCAGTCTCAAAAGAGTGCACCCACCACCAACAACAATACCTTCCTCGACAGCAGCCTGTGAAGCGGAAGAAGCAATTTTAGAGATACGAGAAATAAATAATTTAGAGATACGAGAAACAAATACGAATCTGACAACTCAAAATGATTAATTACATCAATGGACTTACCTTAGTTGCATTTAGGGCATCCTCAACTCTCAACTTCTTCTCTTTCAGTTCAGTTTCTGTTTGTGCTCCCACCTATCAAGTAATAAGCCATGGATTACAATTACCCCATCATCCGTCCTTCCAACTGAATCAAGGAAAAGAATAAAAACAGATAACATGACATTTACATCCTTTGTTATACCTGAATGACAGCAACACCACCAGCGAGCTTTGCTATCCTCTCATTGAGCTTTTCCTTTTCGTATTCTTGTTCCGCTGCCTGAAAATTAGAGTGAAAACAACGTAGTTTCAGACTTAAAGACTGCGATGCTTCCTTTTACTACAACAAATAACGCAACTTCACAAACAGCACTCATAAGAACAAATTTCCAATCTACACCCAGGATGAAGCATGTAACCAGCCAGGTTACATTTTCAGAGCTGTACCACCCTATGCACCCAGAATGAAGAAATGGGACCTTCCAGAACCACAGTATTGAGTCAAGTGAGCTATAGAGAAAAAAGAAAAGGTCAGACCTCGATGAGATTTTTTATTTGTGCAACCCTCTTAGTTACTTCTTCTTGGGTGCTGCCATCACCAACTATTGTTGTCGACTCCTTGTTAAGGACAACCTTTGCAGCCGTTCCTAGAACTGAGTTGTCCGCCTTGTCAAGTGACAGTCCAACCTCATCTCTGATTACAGTTGCTGCAGAAACAAAGAATGCTCATAAATAAGAAGCATCAGTGATCACAAAAATATTTCCAGATAGTAAGTGCGCCTCACCTCCAGTTAGAATGGCAATATCATCCAAGTACTGGGTCTTGCGATCTCCAAAACCAGGGGCCTTGATAGCAGCAATCTTCAATGATCCTCTAAGCTTGTTGACAACAAGGGTAGCAAGAGCCTCCTGCTCAATATCCTCAGCAATTATCAGAATTGGGTATGCACCTCTAATGGCTTCCTCCAAAACATTGATAAGATCCCTTGCATTGGTGATTTTCTTGTCCACCAAAAGCAGCTGAAAAATGAAGATGAAAATATAATGTAATCAATAATCTGAAACAGATAAAGGCAGTGAGCAGCAGAAAAAATCAAACTGATAGCTCAGATACCATCCTACCTTGCAGTTCTCGTACTCAGCAGACATTTTCTCACTGTCAGTTACAAAATAAGGAGAGATATAACCGCGATCAAACTGCATTCCCTCCACCACATAGAGATTATTTTCGGAACTTCTCCCTTCTTCAAGGGTAACCACACCCTTCCGGCCGACCTTGCTCATTGCCTCTGCTATCATGTTACCAATTTCATAGTTGTTGCCAGCACTGACCGCAGCAACATCTGCAAGCTCACTATCTTCAACCTGGAGCAAGAAAATGCTCTTGTAAATAGAACTAATAATGCATAGTACACACACCAATCATCTGAATCGACTCAGGTATTGTTAGTACGGGACAGATTGCCAGAACTGTAACATTTTGACAGCATAATAACCTAACGATTAGCTTTACCTCCTTTGACAACTTCCGTAGTTCTTCAACAAGTGCTTTCGCTGTTTTTTCAATACCACGAGTAATTTGTACAGGATTAGCACCAGCTGCAACAACCTGAATAGAGCAGATGAGTCTTTAGGTTTACAAAATAAAGATTCCACATTCAAATCATACAAGTAACAACAAGTCTCAACTAGTAGCATACCTTGACACCCTCAGTAATCAGCCCCTGAGCAAGGACCACAGAAGTAGTTGTCCCATCTCCAGCTAAATCATTGGTCTTTGCTGCAGCTTGCCTAACCAACTTAGCTCCAATATTTTCAACAGGATGCTCCAACTCAACCTGCAGTACAACAATTGTTACTTGAAAACTCTGCTGGGATTTTAAAGCTAATTATGAGTTGCATGACAAACCAGAATCATCCAGTACAGACTGATCCAAAATACGTAATACTTCTTATGATGCTAGCTAGTTAAGCTTCTGTTCATCTAGTCAGAAAGTAATACATTAGAATGCAAGTATATTAATTTATGATATAATATGACATGAAAAATCATGTGCAGAAAGAATGAAAAGAAATATATTTGGGTGTATAATGTACCAGACATGCTGTTTTACTTTGCAAAACAAAGCAAGCTTCAGTGAAAGTGTAGGCGAACAGCTAACAAGCAAATTCTAAGAAGTGCAATGCTGACCACTGAAAGATCATTGAGATGATAACATTTACATGTACCTCTTTTGCAACTGTAACACCATCATTTACAATCTTAGGGGACCCATACTTGCTCTCCAAAACAACATTCCTTCCTTTTGGTCCCAATGTAACTCCAACAAGGTCTGCAAGCTTATTGACTCCAGTCTGACATATAGAAACAACTAATTAGTGTTTGGCCACGTCTCACCAGGCTCCAGCACATTGTCAGAAATCAAAATACAATGTCTGAGAACTGTGAAACTCACCTGGAGCATTTTGGTAGCTGAGCCATCCTTGTTGAAGTACAGCTCCTTAGCTGCTTTTACTCTGAAGTTGCACTTCCTCTGAAGGCGCACATTTCGTGGCCGGTTGGTAATGGAGACAGATGATACTGACGATAGAGAAGATGGCTTCCTGTCCGATACGATGCCAGTTGGAGCTGCCATGAGGCCAACAGTAGAAGTGGCACCGAATGTTGAAGCCATGTTTGCCTATGCAGTAATGATCACATCAGCATGACAAAAGAATAGAAACATATACACAATCCATAATCTGAAGATCTTGCAAGCAGAAACAACTATAAGCATGCACTTCAGATAATGGAAGTGGCAGTGACCACATGCCACTAAGGCGCTAACCAAAAGTAAACGCTCAGATACACACCAAAGCAAATATATATCAAAATGGGGATGTTCCCTGTCTCCGTTGTAAACAGAAAGGGAACACACACACGACCATTTTAGCACATTATTTTGTAGAAATGGCAGCAATAAACAAATTAAAGCGACTTCGTAGTGCTGATTTCTTACAGTAACCACACGTATGGCCAAACAATAATGTTTACCACTTCACCTACCAACACAACTTCAAATTTAGTTACTATTCCCCCACCCTGACAATTTTGGCAACTACAAATGGCTTAACGTCTGCCAACATACAGAAGAATACTGCCATTTCCACTACCGAATTCAACAAAGCATGTACCTTCTACTTTGGTTAGCTGAATAAGAGTATCCCAAACCGCATCCACGACGCTAATTACAAGCGTGCCACAAACAGATAGAGCGCCCCCACCTTTAGGAATTCACTGGGCAGACAAATCAAGCTGATGAATCCAAAGGCCCCTATAAACAACCAATTCATTCACCGTTACAGCACTCCCTTAGGCACAATGCCACACCCTTCAAGAGCTTACTACAAAGGCGAGAGTATACCGTGTACGTGAACGAATGAACAAGAAATACACCATTTTACACTGGTGTGCCAATTATAGCGCTCAAATCCAAAACCCTGCGAGTAAACCAAAACCGCGCTCCAATCTAAACCACCAAGTGAAGTCTCTAGAACCCGAATTACCCGGCGAATTAGAGCGAAACGCGACGCAACCAGCTCATCAAATCGTCAAGCCACGGCTCGAAATGCTACGACTCGACACCAAATTAAGGGAGCGAGGAGAGCGGCGGAACCTCGAGTTGGGGTAGAGAGGAGAAGGAGGGCGTAGGGTTAGGGGATCACCTCACCTCGCTGGGGGAGGAGCGGGCAGGGTTTGGGGGCGGGTGGAGAGGATAAGGCTGCGGCCTCGAGAGGGTTGAGCGCTCCGCGTTGAGGGTTTGGGGGCGGGGGTGAGGAAGGGATGAGGTCTTAAATACACGCCAGGGTTTTGCCAGGGTGCTGCCAATTTTTGTATGCGACCCTGGATAATTGCGTATTTCAGCAATAGAACCACGCTGCAAGACCTGCTTTTTTTAGGCGGTAATTTATAGTTTTTAATTGTGACTTAAAATAAACAGTGATTACTAAGAAAATTTTAAAAGAAAAAGCCACTAAAAAACAAAAAAAAACAAGGCTATAGTATAAGTCTTCTCCCGCATATTCTCGAGGGGAGTGAATTTTTCATTCCTCTTAGCGACTAGGCCAAATCATCCGCGGCTAATTGGATATGTCATCTCAATCCATCAATAAAATGCTTGAGGTTCCAATCAAGCGCTAGTATCAGGGAGTTCATAAGTATTGTATAATAATTACGCTTACAAAGGAAAAGGTAAAGTATATTGTTATGAGAGTCCTTATATGGCACCGAATAATATGTCATCGAATAACTCTATCCTGCCATCACTATCGACACCCCAATCAGTAAGCTGCCATCGAAGGCATGGAAAGACCAGTCTTCTGCACATATATTAAAAAGGGTAAAGAAAAATTATTCCCTTCAACTAGTGACATGGACAAGTAGACTCATGCCGTAGATAAGATGCTTGAGATTCCAACTAACCAACCAGCTTGGGCGAGCTCATGAGTTACCTTGTTAAAACCACTCGTGTAGTTGGTGAAAAAAAATCACGCATACAAAGCAAAAGTATACAACTATGAAATAGCAAGCAATGCTTTTGCTTCGCCTCGAATGAAAAGAATATGTTATGAACATTTGTAAGATGACAAATAGGCGCTTATCATACACAAATGTTCATTGAGAACTTTTTTTTAGAACTGTCATGTACCAAGGGCTATGAAATGTTGTACCTCTGTTCAAGAATATATTACGCTTTGGACAAGACATGATCTCCAATAGGTAATTCCCACCATCAATTTCTATAGTAATATGTTAGATGAAAGCATAAAATATTATATTATGAAAAGTACCTCTCGTAACAAAATTAAAGATACTCCGTATGATCAATGAAGATAATTTTATACCATATATTACGGTCAAAATTAAGAAGGTTTGACAACTCAAATTTGAAAACATCGTATGTTTCTGAACAAGGGAGCAATAACAATTTTAATCACTATAGCAAAAAAACTTGCTCCTTTTCTCAGACAGTAAAATGTTAGGACCTAGCATGCAATATGGTACAGCAACACATGCAACCAATTTCTTTTTTAAAAAAAAACAATCTCAAGCAGAACAAGGTCTCAGCGGGGCACTAAAGTGAATAGTACATTTTCAGGGTGTATACTGTAAAAGGTGCAGAATGGCTAGGGCTAGCAGCAGCCATTGGATCCAGTTGATCCAGCCCGCAGCCTCGACCGTTGTGGAAGTGTCTAGAAGCAGCAAGCGAGGAGTGGGAGTGTTCTGTCGTGGGCGCTAAATGGGTTGTAAATGGGCCTGAGCTCATACATAATGCATTGAACTACACATTGTCTAAGGGGCCTTAGCCCATGAGAGCGAGTATTCACCTATGTAAATGGCCCGAAAGCATAAGGTAAGGAATGAAAAAAAAAGAGGACCGCAAAAACAGATCACCATTGCCCTGGTCGCCCGGGAATACTCGTTATACTACGGGTTTATTCTTTTTATCTACAGTTTATAATTTTTAGCTTTTAACTATTCGCAAAAAAATGTACAAAGAAAAATACTTACTATGATTTTCGCTGATCTAGATAAAATTTCTATAACATCTACTACAATAAATTTATAAACTTTATTTTAAAAGATACATCTTTTAAAAACTAGTTACTGTATAAAAACTAACATACCCTGCAACGACTTGCCAATTAGCTTGCTGTGAACGCCAATTCTTGTTCGCAGTCCATTGAACTTAGGAGTTTCCTCCCTATATCCTACGTGTTACACCATTGGTACTTGATAACACGTTACTTTGTTGTTCGCATTTTCTTATTAGAGTGAGTGGTAGGGGACAAGATATGAGGTAGAGCTAGCTGTGACTTATGGTTTAGGATCTATTTATATTGATTTTTATTTGAAGAAATTACAAAACAATATAAATACTTAGAATTCCGAAGCGACTTCTCCGTTCCTCTTACTCTGGAGATAAGACAATGAGTCACAGATGCATCATACATCTCACTTTTCTCACTCTTATCTCACGCATGCATCTCTCTCTCACATTCCCCATAGCTCGCGCCCTCCTTCTAAGAGCCATCACTATTTATTTTTAGCTAAAAACTATGGCACTGCTCAAAACGGCTTTAAATCAGTTTCTATTTCTGGTTTCTACTTTTTTTACTATTCAGTACTTTTATCTTTTTTTGGGTTTTTTAGATTTTTTGGGCTTTTTTGCCTTTCTTTTCTTCCGTATTCTTTTACATTATCTGTGATGGGTTAATCTATTTTTTATATTTTTTTAAAAAATTAATTATATCAAATAAGCTAAATCAGCTATAGTAAAAAATAAACCAATTACAATAAAAAAAGTTATAAACTAACGTCAAACTAAACGCTATCTATAAGCTAAAAGTCATTAGCTATAGCCAATATAAATAGACCCTTGTCTGTCAAGGGTGTGAACTCATGCACCTCTACAAATACAAAAGTTCGATTGTCAACTTGTACTACAAACTAGTGCAAAGCTTGTCGGCCGACAATACACAATGCAATCCTGTCGGTGACTATGGTGAGCCTTGGTGCGTCCGGATCAACCTGCAAGCACACGCAGAAGATTCCTCGTTCGTTGGTACAAGTCAAGCACCAACGCGTTGCAAAAAACAAATGGCGGGGTGGCCTGCATGATCACCACCACCATGGCACCATCATCACCTCAGCAGTTCGCGTTCGTTAGATGACACACGAAACCCAGCTCGATCGGAAGCAATAAAACCAGGAAACCCTGAAAGAGAAACAGAGTTCTGAACACAGCAACGCAAGAACCAAGAAGAAGAAGAGCAAAAAGAGATCTGCAAGAAGGACATCCATGGGTCAGTCTCTGAGGAAGCTCTTCGACAACTTCTGCCAGAAGGAAATGAAGGTACTCGTACGTAATAACATTTCTTGATCAGGCCAGGCAGTGGCCGGATTAAGATTTTTTTTTTATGGTATTCGTTAACTCTTTCAGCTGTTCCTCCTGTCCTGCAATTGCAAATGTAGGTTGTCATGCTTGGGTTGGACGCCGCCGGCAAAACAACGATACTGTACAGGCTGCACATTGGTGAAGTCCTGTCGTCCATTCCAACAATCGGTACCCTCACCCAAACGGCTAATTGCTACACCCGTTGCAGCATACCGTAAATTGCAGCACAGATATCTAGGATTACTGCGGATGACTGGGTGCTATTCGTGCAGGTTTCAACGTGGAGAAAGTCGAGTACAAGAACGTGACCTTCACGGTCTGGGATGTGGGAGGCCAGGACAAGGTGCGGCCTCTCTGGAGGCAGTACTTCGACAACTCCGATGCTTTGGTATTCTCTTCCCCTCTTATTCTTCTCCTCGAATGCTAGAATATGGAGATGTGAATACAGAATCCGTCTGCCATTGCTGCTTTCTGAAGAAGCGTGTTTGTTGCTAGATATATGTGGTTGATTCGCTGGACAGGGATAGGATTGGAGTTGCCAAGGAGGAGTTTCAGGTCAGATGAGACTATTACACAAGCATCATTCAGCTCCTTTGTTCCAAAGACATGTGAATCATTCATGCAACGATGCTCCGCAGGCCATCGTGAAGGACCCTCTTATGCTCAACAGCGTGATACTCGTACTCGCCAACAAGCAGGACCTGGTAAGCAGCAACGATCCCAGACTGACGTGCGTTCGCTAGCATGCATCAAGCGAAACAATGGCTACCTGACTATCAGTTGTGCAGAAAGGGGCGATGAGCCCGTCCGAAGTGTGCCAGGGCCTGGGGCTGTACGAGCTCAAGAACAGAACGTGGCATGCGCAGGGAGCCTGCGCGCTCACCGGCAAGGGCCTGCACGACGGCCTGGACTGGCTGGAGGCCACCCTCAGGGACGTCCAGACGTGGGGAAGCTCCGTCCGCTTCTAACGAAGTCACAGCCGAGCCGATCGACACCTACAGCATCTATAACTTTCTTGCTGCAACCCACCATCCATTTTGTATTCGATTCGATCCCTTGCTTGATCGCGAAATCCTAAGGCGCCTGCATCAGTATGATGAGAGAGGCTGATGATGCAAACTGCAGTTCTGCCGCGCTTGTGTAATAACTAATCAACCGGAGACTCGTCCATTCATTGAAGTGTATCCGGGAGTGCTGGTTGGAGATATGTATTTGCTGTCGATTTATTCATGCTGTTAATTTGTCTCTATCCCCTCCTCCTCCTTATGTTCTCGAGCTGGCGGTGGCCGTAGCCGGAGAAGACGACGGGATTGGCGCCCGGAGGCGGGCATGGCAGGGCGGCGGCGGCAAATGCTGTGACGTAATTTCGAGGACACGGGCTATTAGTTTATAAGGGATACTAGCCGTCCATCATCGAATCGATGGGCCCGATCGTTCGTAAGGTAATGCGGCCCATTTCGAAATGTGCGATCCGGAGCGTATCGTTCGTGGGGCCTACCCTGTCAGTGCCCGGTCTCTCCTTCGTGGCCACCTCCGCCGCGGCCGGCCACCTCGCCACCGCCCTCCTCCTCCATCACCGCCCAACTCCCTCGCCTCGCCTGCCATCTCTCGCAGTCCCAGTACCATGAGGGGAAGGGAGAGCACGGAAGAGGGAAGCCGCTCACGCCGCTGTTGAAGGAGGCGTCCTCCGACGCATCGGCATGGTCCTCGCCACCGTCTACCTTCACTCGAACCGAAGAAGACGAACCGATTTTGGTGCAATCCGAACGCTCTTGATACTGATTTTTCGGAGGATGATGAACCGAAGAAGACGTTGTTAGACAGACCCAGGCCGTGCGGCGTCGGCGGAGACCGTCGCCGGAGAAGACGACGGCGAACAGTTGTTATGGAATCGGAGAGCACGTGTTTTTCTATTTTTACCCGTTAGGGAGCATCCATCTAGCCCGTATATCCTCGAGCAGACGGCCCAGCGTTTTCAGATCCGCGTAAAATTTGGGCCGAAATGGATCGCGCTGAAGCATCGCGATCCATTTTGGGCCCACCCTGGCCGTCCATAATAAGAGACCCAGCCCCACATGTCAGCCACCCAATTCTCACCCAAACCGAGACGATATTTTCCTCTCCGCTTCCCACGAGCTCAAGACGACGACGCATTCCAGTCAGCTCAGTGAGCTCACCACCCATGGCGCCTTATCCACCTGCTCGTCAACCATTACCACAACCACAGAAGCAGCAGCAGCAGCTCCATCCCGCACACAGCAGCCGGCCCACGCCTCCGTTCCACTCCCGACAAGCGGCGTCGCTCCGGCGCGGTGGCGCACCTCACGACACCCGTGGTCTCCGGGCCCTTATAAAGACCTTGGCTGCGTCAGCCGCGCTCGACGAGGGCGCGGCCGTGCACGCCCATGCCGCCAAGCTTGGACTGGACCGCCACCGTGCCGTCCGCGACGGCCTCATCGCGCTCTACCTCTCGTGCGGCCAGCGCGCCAGAGCGCGAGCCCTGTTCGACGGGTTCCCGGACGGCCGGGACGTCGTTTCTTGGACGGCCATGGTCACCGGGCACGCAAGGCTCGGGTTCTTGGACGAGGCCTTGGCTTTGTTCTTTGACATGGTGGAAGACCGCAGCGTGGCTGTCGACGCCGTGGCCGCCGCCGCGGCGTTCGCGGCCTGCGCGGAGGTAGGGGACCTCGCGCTGGGCAGGAAGGCGCACCAGCGCGTCCTGGATAGGAAGGTAGCTCTCGATGTCGTCGCGTGGAACGCGCTGGTTGACATGTACGCCAAGTGCGGGGACGCGGCGGCCGCGCAACGGTGCTTCAGGAGGATGCCCGTCAAGAAGAGCGTTGTCTCTTGGAACACGATGATTTCCGCGTTCGCGCGCGCCGGGGAGCTCGGCCAGGCGCTGGCATTGTTCCAGAAGATGCAGACCGCGGGGGTTCCTCCGGACGACGCGACGTTCGTCGCCGTCCTCGGCGCGTGCGCTCAGCTCGGCGCGCTCGACACCGGAAGGTGGTTGCACGCCTACATGGGCAGGCTGGGGCGCAAGGCCGACGGCGTCGTCGGCAACGCTCTGCTCGACATGTACTCCAAGTGCGGCGCGGTCGACCAGGCCACGAAGGTGTTCGACGGCATAGCGCGGCGAGACGTGTACACCTACACGTCCATGATCCTGGGGCTCGCGATGCACGGCCACGGCGAGGAGGCCCTGGCACTGTTCGCCGATATGCGGCGAGCCGGTGTGAGGCCGAACGGGGTGACGTTCCTCAGCGTCCTCTCCGCGTGCTGCCACGCCGGGCTCGTCGAGGAGGGTCTCCGGCATTTCAATGCCATGCCGGGGTCCTACGGCGTGACGCCTGGCATCGAGCACTACGGCTGCGTCGTCGACATGCTCGGTCGCGCCGGGAGGCTGGACGAGGCAGAAGAGCTCGTCGCGGCAATGCCGGCCCAGCCCGACGCGCTCGTCTGGAGCTCACTCCTCGCGTCCTGCCGGGCGCACAGCGATGTCGAGCGAGCTGAGCGCTTGATGCGGCGGATTGCCGATGAGCACGACGGCTACGCGGGCGCGGGCGCCGGGGAATACGTGCTCATGTCGAACATGTACGCGTCCAGAGGCCGGCACGGGAAGGCAGTGCAGGTGAGGAGGCAGATGAGGAGAAGCAAGATCGACAAGGTCCCCGGCTACAGCCTCATCGAGGTCGACGGCGTCGTGCACGAGTTTCGAGCAATTCCGGCGAACTCCATTTGATGAACTCCATCGAGCTCTCTCATGGTATGCACATCCTGACGCAGTCACATACTGAATTTGACGCGTATTTCATACTGAAACATACGAAAGGACGAAACATACTGAATTTGACCACGGGACACGAAGCACATAGCCTGGCAGATTGAATCAGATTGATTTTGACAGAAATCATTCTGATTACTGAACATAAGGAAGAACTCGACATGCAAATTCTTGAGCTCTGCACTAGTAACTAGAGCCTTTTACAGAGAGCAGACATGAGATTTATTCCATCAGAATTCAGAAAGAAAGCTTATTGGTTATTGCTACTACAGCAGAAAACTACAAGCCTGAGCTACTAGTTCACAAGCCCAAGGCATGCTTATTTGGCATTGTCGTTGGCATTGGCCATGTCAATGGCAGGCCTCTCGACGTCCTCCATGTCCTCCTCCCGGACGAACATCGTCTGGTCCAGCACCGACGCCGAGCCGCCCTCCGCGGTGCCTGGCGGGTGCGGCGGACCAGTAGGCGCGCCGCAGTTCACGTTGTCGGTGTCGGCCGCCTCGTCGGCGGGGAGAAAGACGCCCGTCTCCTGGTCGGGCACCCACGCGTCCTCGCCGGCCTCGCCCTCCAGCGCGTCGACCGTCTCGTCCGGCAGCACCGTCGCGGTGCGCTCCTCGTGGAGCACCTCCACGTTCTTGCGGTTCAGCGCGGCCTCCACTTGCGCCGCGGTGATCGTCGCCGAGGCGCGGTCGTCGCGGGCGGCGTTTTGCTCCTCCGGCTGGGCGCTACTCGAGTGATTCTGAGCTCCTCTCCTGTGAACAGACCACAGACGTTGTACAGTCATCTCATCAGTTCCTCTCCTGCAAGTTCATTTACCCAAGAATGAACAGATTGTTCATTGAAATGATGGCATCTACAATAATACATGTATACTACTTCTGAATTCAGAATGGAATCAACAACTATATAGTCTTTCCTCCTGACATGAATCAATGCCAATAGAGTGCACAAACCAAACAGATTTGAAAATTTTTAAGGTAGGGTACTAATGGCAGGACACCTAGAATGGTCTATAGCTGATTGAATCAGAAGGGGGGAAGATTAAATCAAGAAAGCAGAAATGCTTCTGGAAAGCAACTAAAGCCTTAATTCTTTTGCTCATCTGCAGACCAAGGTTTTCAGTGTTCCACACAAAAGCATGCGCTGCTGATCACCGATGCACACACAAACTAGACAAGAAGCTCCACAACCATGCAAGGGAAGCAAAACGCAGCATGGCCATCATCTCTTCACAAACTTCACGAAACTGTAACAGCTAAACTAAAGCAGAAGCAGTTCAAGAAGAAGGCGAAGGCGACAATAGCAGAACATAAGCTTCCTTTACCTGCAAGAGGCGAGAAGGGGGGCACCGGTCTGTCCGGCGATCCGGCTGCTGGCGACGGCGGCCAGTGCTCGTGCGGCCATGGAACAGCAGCTATCGACTGCGCAAGTTAGATATGGACGGCAGATTCACAGAGTCGAGAGTTTCAGAGTAGGAGCTTATCCTCCGAAATGAGTTCTTTGTTTCTCCTGCACCTCGGTGCCTTTAATTTACTGCTTTCCGATGCAAGTGCAAGAGGGTAAGTAATGGCGTGGCGACACGGGGAGGGGAGCGTGGTGGACTCGAGTGGGTTCGTTGCAAGAAAAGAAAGCGCCACCGCCCTTTTCACCGGATAGATGGATAGATGACCACACCACATAATCTCTCGTCCTAATTTTTTTCTTCTATTTCAGTATTCGGATACTAATAGAAAGGTAACCAATCCTCTTTTGCCTTTCTTTTTTCTAAAAAAAAAATCAAGTTTAAGGCATAGTATCATGATTCATGCAGAAATAGTTTATTTTTCAATTCAGGTACTAGTAGATAGGAGCAAGATGAGTGAAAAAATCGTTTCGATAAACCAGGTATTCATATTAACTTATGATTTTTCTAAACAGAAAGCAGAAGGAGAAGCTAATACGAATAAGGCCTAAGGCTAAGAGTGACAATTTCCCTGCGGGGAATTTCCCTATCAAGGGTGGGGCCGATTTCCCCTGCGTGGGAACGGAGATAGCCCCTGCTAGGCTAGTGGGGCGGAGACGGAGGTCACTCTCTCCACGGGGATGTAGTGTGTGTGTGTGTATTAGACTATAGTTTTTTAATATAGGATATTTATTATTTTTTGTATATTTAAACTAAAATCTGAATATTATGTTAGAATACATATTTTTAAAAATATATCTCAATAATTATAAATTAATAAAAAAAATTGTATTATTATTTTTTAAAAATAATATAGTCTACTTTTAATCTCCGTGAGGATTCACGTGGAGTCGGCAACCTTTCCCGCTAAGCCTAACGATGTAGGATGGGGATTGGGACGGGGCTAAGGGTGGCAACAAGGCAGGAGATTAAAAATAGGTTAAAATATTTTTGAAAATAACAATATGATTTTATTTAGTAATTTACAATTACTTAGGTATACTTTTTTATAAACTATAGTTTTAAAATATATATTCTACATATAAACTCAAATTTTAGTCTAAATATACAAGAAAATAACACAATCTTCTATATTTAAAACTATAATATATTATTTAAAAATATATTCTAATTTAATGGGTCTTGTGGGTCCCATGGGGAGTATGACCCCGCCTCCGCCTTGCTAGCCTAGTGGGGCCTGTCCCCATTCTCCATGGGGGGAGAGCTCCCCCTGCCCTTGCCTCCGATGGAGAAATTCCTCACAAAGAAAATTGCCATCTCTAGGCGGAGCCATGGGGCTTCCCCGGTACCTCTAGGCGGCCGTTGCCACCCTTGTTTTAAGGCATAGCATCCTGCAGAAACAGTTTAGGTATCGCTCAAAATGGTTTAAAGCTAGTTTCTGTTTTTTTTTCACTATTTAGTAATCTTATCTTTTTCTAGTTTTTTAAAAGATTTTTTGGGTTTTTTTGCCTTTTTTTTGTATTCCTTTGCATTGTCCGTGATGGGCTAACATGTTTTTTTTTTCTATTTTTAAAATTTAATTATATCAAATAAGCCAACTCAGGTACAGTAAAAAATAAATCAACTACAGTACAAAAAACCATAAGCCGACGTCGAACTGAGCGCTATCTTATTTTTCGCCGGGTGCTGTTTACTTTTGCTAGTGACAAGCTGACAGCTCACATGAAAATCGATGCAGATTTTGCATTAACCTTGTTTGCTATGGGCAGATCGTTGACTAGTTATGGTATGTGAATAAATCGCGTACACTTCCAATGATTTTGTATTGTGCTGTAGGTACTGCAGACCAAAGGCTGAAGCTCTGACAATTTTGGGCCGAAGAACTCCTAACTGAACCATTGTTCGTCGACAGCACAAAGCACAGCAAAAATTCCAGTAAATCATAGATTGATCTTGATGTGAAAACGACTCAGAGAGTAGAGAGTCGAGTCAGACGTGAAGTCTCCTCGGACAGGGATGATGTTTAGTGGTTGGATTTCCACGACATAGGATTTAAAATAATTGGATCCGTGTAACATAATGAATTGCATCACTAATCATTCTCTATTACAATAACCAGCGATCCTCGATTCACCGAACAATAAACTTCAATCTCTTTTATCTACTCGCTCACATAAAGTAAATGCATTCTTGTAATCACTGAAGTAATTACAAAAATGACGAAGACTAAAACTCTAAGATAATTCCTAATTTTATGGGGTGAAATTAATCACACTCAAATCCATGAATTCTAAAATTTCAAGCTTATATTACATGATGGGGTGCCCTCGTATCTATTGCATGCCAGGCGTTGCTACAGTATGTCGTCGGCACAGTATTTCGGCATGCCGACACTACATTGGTCAGTGCTTGTGAGAATGCATTTTGGATTTGCCTTGCTAGTGAGGCAAGAAAGATAATTTAATACATACTCTTCTGAGTTTTCTATAGATATTTTTTAAAACTTCATGAATAGAAATCTCACATTGTTTCCTTTTGGCTTTCAAGTCAACGATAGTTTGAAACCTGATAATTTTTTTATTCGGTTTAATATCTCCTTTCAAGAAATCAATGGCTTGAACATCTTAAACTTGAAAATGCAAATCATGCTTATGTCCCTATCAAGTATGTCTCTATCAAGGGATTAGTGTTTTTATCTGGCAAAAATTACAGCAAGCAGCGTCATCTCAGATCACCAAATCCTTGACCAAAAATACCAATGAGCACTGCCAGCCAGCAATGCTAATTGTGTCATAACGGGGTTAACCAATGAGAAATGCATGAGGCGTCATCAGCTTCAGCATCACTGAAGAAGCCTCGCGAAAACTATTAGATGCTAGCAACAGAAGGCTAAATTACAGTAACTTCACAATGAGAGGCCATCTGGATTCTTGAGAGAAATGGCCTAAATCTTTTGCACAGTACACAAGGCACATATTCCAGATTGACAAACCACTCCACTCCACATCACAGAGCACAAGCACAAAGTAGAGGTCACTACATAAGAACAATCATATTCATGGCAAGGTGACAATGTCTAAAGCAAATATGCTTCAGGTTCTGTTCTTCAGAAGAAACCAGACTGTACTAGATAAAAGTACTGTTTTATTGAGACCAAGTACTGATTTAGGAGTACGGCATAGTTAGCTTGTAGCTACAGCCATCATCATAGTTAGCTTGTAGCTACAGCCATCATCATATTAGTCCGGTGCAGCCTTCAGCATATGCTTCCATCACAACCTGAAACAGGAAGTGAAACTTCAGAATCTGCACTTTCATTCCGAGATGAAATAAGCCTGCGGATAGACTTTTGTTCAATTGAGTGGTGCGACGGAACATCTTGCATGTCTTTACCTCAGGGATTGAGATCCTTCACAATGAAGTTCTGGCGGCTGATGGGGTTCATGACAACTGGCGGCCCAGCGGTGCGAGGCCAGGCTTGGAACTTCTTGTCTGTCGCATGCCACCACTCCTTGTCAGACACAGTCCTTGGTGTGGTACCTGGTCAAGAAGTAACATGATCACTAACAAAGGGAGATGATCTTGCATATATTCTTTACATAAGTTGAGTTGTTGACTGTGCTGTGAATTGACAACGGGAACTTGAGATAAGACACCCCACCACCCAATATCTTCTTCTCAGCAACTAAGTAGTCGCAAGCATACGAGATGGCAAAGGAGCCAACAATACCAGCGACGATGTACTTGGCAGCCATTGAAACTACACAATTTAGTACACAGGAGTTACCAACATAGGACTTTTTTTTTTTGGAGAAAGGGCATGAGGTTACATAGACTGCATATGTAAATAATGGAAGTACTATCATGCCATACTTGTAAGTTGTAATGGAAGATCAAGAGAGGAAACTACATAGCAAGAGAGGAAACTACATAGTAAGAATCACAAATAAGAGCCATGATTTACAAGGAGACATTTAAGTACATTATCAATTGCACAAGGCAGCAAAACCTTTTTGCTACATTCTGAAGTTATTCAGTTGAACATTTGAATGTAACACTGCAAACCTGAACCAAGTGATGCTTCAAAGTACCCGTATTTACTGTACATTATAGGAGAGTTAATTTGAGTACTTCATGGATATGTCCACGCCATGTTACTTCGTTAGTATCCACACACACAATCTGTTGTGATCAGGTTTCATTTAGTTCGATAGGCTGTTCTTTAAGCCCCCAATTAAAAAAAAAATCAAGGTATGGCTGGTTCAAACACTAGATACGATTCATCAAATGAGTAGCTGATCCAATTTTGCTTACGAAAAAAATTGTTGGCTCCATCCCTTGAACTATTTATTAGCAAAAAGTAAATTCAAATGCAAATAATTCCCGGGCCAGTATGGAAATTATCTTACTCTTAACAACTCCAATAGCTATGCTTACTTGCAGATAACACAGGCTCTAACTTGTGCAGATATGGCCTAACCTAAAATAGGCTCATACAATTGCAGCCCTCACGCAAAAGTAAACGCATGGCAAACTAACTAACATCAGCAACTACCAATCTTTTCTTGAAGATGGGATCCACTTCAGGCCACTTTCCGCAAAATTGGAAACGCATTCCATATTCCGAACGGCAGAGGGCACCGACTTTTCAGTTTATCTATCAGCATTGAAACCGTGGAGCCATGCAGGCGAATGTTTCACACAAGATTTCTGAATTGTGCCCCTTATACAGTGAGAAAAAGACATCAACAGATTTGCCTTATCTTTTCTTTGCCCGCTTACTGTTTGCTCATATGTTTGTGTTTAGCGCTTCAGTTCTGAGCTAGGTTAAACAATAGTACTGAGTAGTTTGTGCAAACAATTTTCCAATTTGGGCAAGGAAACCTCGTAATTTCTGGCTCTTGTTGAATTACTTGAACACAAGTAGCAGTTTAAACCACAGCTACAGTACAGGCTACAGACACGCAGATCAAATGTGCGATTTTCCCCTCGAGAAGACGACACACTTCAGACCAAAAAAAAATTCTGTTCGCGGAAAGCACAAGAGGAGTAAATCATACCAAAGTAAACTGCTTTTCAACATGTTCACTCTCCTATCTTAGTTCTAACTCGTCAAAACCACGGGGGGAAAAGATCAAGAAAACCAGCAAACGCAGAGGGGAATGAAACTTACTAAAAACAGCAGTTCAAGGCTGTAAATTTCACGCAGGCAAGGAACCACCGAAAGGGAAAGGGATGATTTTGATTGCTTTATTATACCTTTCGTATCCCTTTCTTACGCTTGATCCGGAGATGGGTTTTTGCTCGGTGTTCCTTCTTCAGTGGGTGTTCTTTGCTGTCTTTGCTTTTGGTTTGGATGTGTATAGGTTTCTATATTTTTTATAAATAATTATTTAGATTTTGGATCGTTGGATTATAGTTCTAATGGTTTTTTAGAGAGGAGATAATTCACAACTGTTAAATCTTTAATTTATCGATTATAAATCTAGATAATAATCTTAAAAAATTTAATTAATATTTATCAAAATCTAATGATTTTGGTGGAGTGAAAGAGAGGCTTCTAGGGCTCTGCTCAACGCTGAGCATTCGGCGTTTTTTTTCATTGTGCAGTTTTTTGTTATTTTCTTTTTTTATATTTTTGTGTTTTATTTTTTTTTCTCGTATTCCTTTATATTGTTTGTGATAGTCTAACATGCTGTTTCTATTTTTAATTTTTTTAAATTTAATTATGCCCAATAAACCAACTTAGCTACAGTAACAATTCAGCCAAAATCCATCGCTATTCCGAACGCTACCTGAATGCAGCAGAGGTGAGGTGGAGTGAATCAGTGAAACTAAATTAAAATGGAGTTTTTAAAAAGAGTATATTGTATTTTGCATTCGTTTTATTTTGCATTAGGATCAACATATATTTTCATTTTGCACCAGAATGAATCAAATAAAATTTTACTTTATATTAGCCAATCAATTTCAGTCCTAAACAAGATAATTAAATTGAATGACAAAGCAATCAAAATTGTGTATACCGACTTATCAGTATGCAGCGCCAATTTGAGCCAAACAAGATTAGGCTAATGCAAAGTGAAATTTTACTTTGTCCATCCTGATGTAAAGTAAAAACATAGGTTAACCCTAGTGTAAAGTGAAATAAACAATGAGTTACCTGGTATAAAATATAATTTACTCTTTTTAAAAAAATACTAGTACTATTGTACAAGACGGGATTGGTTATTGCTTCGTTTTTTAGTCTTTCGGCTTATTTAAAAGTGAAAACAAACAAAATAGTTTATTGAAATATATTTTTGTAAACAGTTCATCAAATTCAAAATCGTATGTGCTGTTTGTCTTAGTCTATCTGCTATTATCTTAAAAATATAAATAAAAGTTATTAGTTGTGGTTCAAAAGAACAAGAATAATGTTGTTTGGTTCTGCTTTTGATCCAGAATTTCCAACGTACTTTTGATCCAGAATTTCCAACGTACTGCTTGTAATTACTGAGTAGCAGCATATTTTTTGTTTTGTTTTGCTCTAAAAGCATTTCTTGTTGGTTGCAGCATCGACGGAGAAAGGATAACAATAAAAGAACAGCAGCGCTACCAACCACTACCAGCTCGTGAATTCTGACAGTACAAACTGGGAGGCGTCTCTAATACGGTTTTGCTATTATCTAGCTGATTTTTTTTATTTTTTAGTTATCTAAATTTGTATTCTTAGTTATTTAAAGTTACATCATCTTCTCTCTGCAAAAAATCTTCCTCCAATAAAATAAAAAAAGTAACTAGGAATGAAGAAAAAAATCAGTGTCTGTGCAATAAACACCTATGTAATAATAGTAAGCCGCATGTTGGGCTGTCTCACTGTAAGCAATGTAGGACGGACTGGCTTAGGACACTGATTTTTTTTTTTGAATTTATATAGAAATCGAACTGTTTGTGTGAAGTTTATGTGAAATTCATTGATGCGTTTTAAACTGGGTCTAGACTTCTTTCGCCTCCTCGCCTCTTTCTTCTGTTTAGCTCGTCGACACACTTAACACTGCATTTAACTGTTAGCATCCATCATTTCCTAAATAATGGCATCGAGATACATTCCAATGGCTCCTTTTGAAATCGTTGTCCTTTTGGGAGCAAAACGGCGAGTCACTACAGGCCCACTAGAATAGACAAACATTACTGAGATGGTAAAAACGTAGAACGGAAACAAAACCCGGCCCAGTATGGGCCCAGATGGATATGTACCTGGGACACCTATTACTGATTAGGCCCATAAAAGCCTCAGCCTCCGCGAGACAAAAAGCCCAAGTGCGGAGTACCCACGCTCCACGCCTACGCCCACGCCCACGCCCACTCCGGCACCGCACCACGCGACACCACGCCGTGATGGCCGCCGGACCGCCGCCGCTCGCCGGTGTTGGCGACCGGTCCTCCTCCTCATCCCACCCGCCGCCACCCAAGATCCTCCTCGCCAAGCCGCCGATGCCGCCCCCCTCGTCCTCCGGCGCAGACGACGACGGCGTCGCGGCCCGGGCGCGCCAGGCGCCGCAGCCTGGCTCGCTCAGCCTCGTCTCCGATGCATGGGAGGCCCACACCAACAAGATCCTCCCGGTGCGTGTCACTGCGGTGCGCAAAAGCTTCGTCTCTTTACTGCGTTCGATACGTGAAGGAGCCTTTTTTTGGGGGCTGTTCAGGGTTTATACTGGTTAACGTAATAGCGGCGATGATTTGTGTGAGGTGTAGCTAGATTTAGTGCTTAAAAGTAGGCTGCGTTTTTGGTGAATGGTTAGTGCAAGAGTGATCATATGTCTGAATGTGTCATTGCTCGATGTGTTTGCGACCTTCCTACATTTAGTTGTATTGTTTACTTCATGGTTTCGTAGGTGCTCTTAAGATTGTTGTGATGAGAGTCAAGACCTTGTGCATTGATCCTTCACATGTAGTTATTGTGAATTTTTGAACATCATAGCAGAGCTAGAAGAAGAAACAAGCTTTGAAATTGAATATTGAAGTGAAAGTACTCGTAGAGTTGTTCCTCAAAAGTCATAACAGACAAGAAGCTATCAAAAGCATTTGTGTGCAATAAGATTTCTGGAACTCCTCAAATGTAGAATTATCGGCTGCTAAATAGCATCCATGCAAATCTGAAAGTAATATTCATGTCTTGATTTTTTTTTTTGCAGTATTTGACAGAGAACAATGATTTTATGGTGATTGGGATAATTGGTCCACCCGGTGTGGGCAAGTCAACCATCATGAACGAGCTTTATGGATACGATGGAAGCTCACCTGGTACAATATTTTTTTACTTATATTATGGTTTCTTTAATGGTGCAGAGCAAACATTCAGTCGTACATTGGTTGTTATCGTGGTTTCAATTGAGTTCTTTGTTCTACTCACACATGAAGTCAAATGGCATGCACTTATAAGCATTATTTTGTAGGTGCACTTTGCAATTGACAATATACACACTATTGCTGATGTTTCTGCATTGTAATATCTAAACTGTCCTCGAGCTTCTATGCTTCTTCCATACATCAAAATTTTGAAAATCTCTTCCGCGTCAATAGGGTTGCTGAGAAGCATAGCAAATATTTGTTTAGCAGTTTGTTCCATATTAAACTTGATAAAACCAAATTTCATTTTGGTGAGTATTGCTTGCAGGAATGCTTCCTCCTTTTGCTACACAAACTGAGGAAATCAAGGCAATGGCAAAGCACTGTACTGCTGGTATTGACTTCAGGATATCTAATGAACGAGTTATACTCCTTGACACTCAGGTAAGATAAAGTTATTTTACTCTGTTTGTGCAATGCAGTGTTTCAAATTCTAGAACAGTTAAGTTAAACATCTTGCTGGTAGTATTCTCAAATACATTCCTTTGTCCTGCAGCCAGTATACAGTCCCTCCATCCTAATTGATATGATGAGGCCAGATGGTTCATCCACAATTCCTTTTCTTAGTGGTGATCCATTATCAGCAGACCTGGCCCATGAGCTAATGGGAATACAGGTAAATGCTATACTTTAATTCTTACACTTGATTGTTCTACTGCTACCTTAGCTTGGCAATACCCAATAATTGATCAGTATTTTCTGTTGTTCTGCAAGGAATTGCTGTAGCTTGGTGTTTTCTTGGCATCTGTTTGTAATATATTGTTGGTCGTGTCGAAAGGGATCAATGATTTCACCATGTGGGAGCTTATGCTTACAGTAAGTTGTCTGGCTGTAATTTGTCTACACCTTTGATTTTTTTCTTCTACATACAACTTGTAAAACTTCACAATAAACGGATAAAATAGTCCTCACAACCCTTTTTTTTCGAGACTTGAATTTGTCCGTTCACCTGGTAGTGTCCAAGGTTCCAAATCTCGGCGGTAACTGGCTGGTTACTGTCGGTAACTGGTTTTACTGGTGCCGACCGGGAAAAAACCGCTGGTTTTTTATTTAATTCAAATTTAAATTTTTGAATGTAAAATTAGTTTCCTTAATGATGTTTACATTATTTAACACTAATAGAATGTATTAGAAAGATGCATGCACCTCTTGTGCTTGACTTCATGCTTTTTACCATGAATGTGTTAGAAATTTTCAATTTCAAATTTGAAAAACCGGTTTTTAGCTTTTTTTTGGTGTTTAGCAATTGTTCTCCGGTTTTTTGGGCGATAACTGGCCAGTTTTTCCGGTTACCGATTTCAAATTCAGATTTTGACGTGTGGCCGGTACCGGCCCCCGGTGGGATTTGGAACCTTGGTAGTGTCCACTTTGTACAGAAAAGCATGTTTTGTTGAGCCTATTCTAGTAGTCTATCTAGAAGAATAGAACAAATTAATTTCACAGGTTCATAATTGAGTATGAGTTCTCATCTAATTTTAAGAAAACTAACCAGCAGTACTAACCTTCCAATTTTACTGGAACGTATTGATTTTTTGCAAGAGTAGTCTTCTCTTCTGCATTTGGTTCATCTTTGTCCCCCCCCCGGCGGGGTATACTCCCTGAGTCCCTCCCATACCAAATATAAGTTGGTTAGCCTTATCAACTTTCTCTAAATACAGGTCATTCTACAACTTCGATGTACATTTATACAATTTTATTATACCCTCATTGAATGAGTGCTCATATTCTCATCATTAAGTGAGTTCTGTCTACCAACCTCTCTCTCATTCCCAACATACTTAAGAGAGGAACCATTGAAGTATAGGAATAAATGAAGGGCACCAATGTCATTTTCTCTTACTCCTTAATTCCTGTGCCCAAAGCTAAAACACCTTATATTTGGTATCGGGGGTAGTATGCCTTTATGCAATGGAAACTGATATCTCTTGACACTAAAGAAAGAAAGAAAGCTTGCTTAGCCGATTTCTCTTGACACTAAAGAAATAAAAGAAGCTTGCTTACTTTGGTTCCATACTGCCACACAGGTTCTGATCATGCCAATTTGATTCAAAATTTTAAACTTCACTAGCATATAATGATTCTATCTCATTGTACTTGTCTTCCATCACACTTTTGTGCATATCATGAATAGTTCAGAATAATGTGACTCTTCTTATCCAGCATATTAGAGAGGGGAATCTTTGTATATAGTATCTGATGAAAACTTTTGTGGTTACGCTGTGTTGATGTAATTAAGACATGCTGACCGTCTAAATGATGACCATTGAAATGGTTTTTGTAATATATTTTTGCAGGTTGATTTACTGAAGCACAACATACCTGATCCATCATTGCTGACATCATCATCTTCTCAAGACAAGGAAAACAAAAATGATAACCAATCAGGCAGTGAAGATTACATGGCCGATCTCTGTTTTGTTCATGCTAGGTGGGCATTGCTTATTTCTGTTATTAAATGCTCATTTCTTTTCTGGTGGACAAAGAGATCTTTTGCATTTTCTGTTTTGATAAAAAAAAATATTTCTGCGATATGAGCACATAACACTTCCACACTTTAATTCAGCCCTCTACTCGTTTAAGTAATTTGAGAATCTTAGACTGGTGTGGTTTTCTATTTGAACAGATTGCAGGAACAAGACTTTTCTCCTTCAAAGCTCATGCTTCTAAGGAAGGCTCTTGAAAAACACTTCAACTCGTCCTCGTTTAGCATTGGTAGCTCTAGTGAGACACCTCAAGTTTCTGATTCCTCAGTCCCATCAAGCATGAAAGTTGAAGATTTGAGCTCCAGTCGACAGGACGTATTTCTTCTTCCCTTAAGAGGACATGATAACTCAACAAAGTTTGAGTATGGGACATTCTCATCCATGTTAGGCATGCTTCGTGATCAGGCATGTTTGCTACTCTACCTGTTGGTTGTAGCTGCTAGACAAGTTGATCTCTTGCATATTTTAATGGACTTTGTAGTTTGCATGATAGAAAGGAAATGCTGCATTTTAAATTGACTTGCAAATCCTACAATTTTTTGTCAAGTAACAAACAGGGATACTTAAGAAAATAAAAAAAAAATTAAGAGTAAAATCCTGAACGCAATAATTGTCTTATGTTACACTTGTCCAGTTGTCCCAATTCAATGTAAAGTCAGAAGAAGCCATTCTTTTCAAACCATTATGTTCCATCCTTCACTTTTATATTCTGGCAAATCATGGGAGCATTACTCTCTCACAGCTGAACTTGTTCAATCAATTTGAGAACCTGAGATTACATCTAGATTCATACATTTGAAGTCATTAAAAGGAAAAAAATGTCAGATGTGTCCAATCTTTATTTTTAGCATTGTTCTATATGTACTTCGAACATTTATTCTAGAACCAGTTAAGTCAGTCTTTTGTGGATATTTCTGTCGTTGCAGATCCTGTCAAGGCCGCCAAGGTCGTTCTCAAAGAATCTCTCGGAGCGCGACTGGTTGAGAAGCTCAGCAAAGATATGGGAGATGGTGAAGAAATCTTCCGTCATCTCAGAATATTGCAAAGCACTTCAGGGTTCAGGATTGTTCAGAAAGTAGCCATAGTCAAGTAGCTGTTTGTATGTCCTCACTTCGAGCGACTTAAAAACAAAGAATTACTGTTAGATCAGATGAATTTGATATGGGATGATGCACGTTTTGGAATCTTTTTTATTTCTCAGCATTCCAATGTATCTTTGCTCTCTCCCGCGGCAACAATTTTCTAGCTACCGGTATATGTTTGCAGGATAACAGGCAGCATAGCTGAAAGATTCTGGGGAAAAGAAGGTCACGTACAAAACCTTCACGTTCTGTTTACTTTTCCCATAATCCATTTTCCTCGTTCTTTAAATCCCTTGGCCTTGTCCACCTAAATAGATATATAATGTTTTATTCACATGAAAGAGACCCGCGCGGGTCATTAATGTTTATTTATGAAAACTTATCATTTCTAATCTTTACTATTTAAAAAGAAGGAGTTGGTGGTTACCGTCACGTCCACCCTCCCTCACTTCTTAACCACTCGATCTTTCTTATCTCTTCTCAGCCACACGATCTGATTAAACCCTAAATTCCCAACATCACCCCTCCGCCCCCACACCTACCCCTCGCTCTTCCCCCCGCTGCCCCCACGCCTCCTCCTCGCTCTTCCTCCCGCCGCCCCACGCCTCCTCGCTCTCCCCGCGGCCGCGCCTCCCTCCTCCCGCCTCGCGCCGCTGCCCCCCCCTCGCTCCCGCTCTCCCCGCCGCCTCGCTCTCCCTACGCCGCCCCGCCTCCTTCCTCCCCCCCGCGCCGCCGCGCTCTCCTCCGCCGCCCCGCCTCCTCCCCTCCCCGCCGCGCGCCGCCTCCTCCTCCTCCCACCCCGCGCGCGCGCTCTCCTCCTCCTCCTCCCAAGCGCCGCCGCCTCACCTCCAGCCCCAGCGCCTCCTCCTCAACCCCACGCGCGCGCCTCCCCTCTCCATCCCCGCACCGCCGCCTCCTACCCCATCCCTCTCCTCCTCCGCGCGCATCCTCTCCTCCTCCGCGGCCAAGACTTCGTTCGACGGTGGCGCCGGATAAGCGCCGCGCGCGCGGAGGTGAACGATGGACAGCTAGAAGACGAAGAAGGCGCTGCAACTCCCGAGTACCGAGCCGAGAGGAGCTGAAGCGGTGCTCAAGACGATCGAGACCTTCCGTTGGTGGTGTTCGCGGGGAGGTGCGGCACTGGAGGACCGACTCGCCGACGCCGCCATGGGCGCGCCGTCCTCCAAGTGGTGATCCTCCACCCCACCCATGGCGGCCCAACCGGTGCTCCTCCTCGTCCTCGCCTACTCACGGCGCCGCCGCATGGTTCTACCTCCCTGTCGCTCGCCGACTTCCACAAGGTCCCGCCCTTTTCTTCTCCTCCTGCTCTCCCCCCGTCTCTCGTGCACTTCCTTCTGGGTTGGGTTGGTTCTTGATCCGGGCGAGTCTTCACGCGCTGAAATTACAAATGAATCATGCGTTTGTGTTGTTGTGTCGTGGTGATTTGCAAAAGGATCTGCTCGCCGTGAAGGTGAACCAGCTGAGCTCCGTCAAGACCCAGCTGAAATTGTTATGCTCTACAAGGTTGCAAACCTGCTTTCTTGAAATTGTTAGTTTGCATTAGATTTATTGTTTAATATAGTTGTTGATATAATAACATGCTTATGTGCTATGTGCCTGTGTCATATTCGATTCGCATGTGTCTGAAGTGTTAGCAGCAGTCCTGATCATGCAATGCTCATATTATCTGAAGTGTTCTGATATCTGAGAAAGGTGGTATGTTGTATCTTAATATATTATTCTTGTGTTGTATTTTGGCTAGATATATATAACTTTATTGAGTAATGGGTAGATGATTTGCTGTAAGTGTTTCAAAATTCATTTAGCATGCATAATACAACAAGATAATGTATTCAAGCCACCGTAATGTTCCATAAATTCATTGAAGCCACCGATCTGAAAAAGTAATGTTCCATAAATTCATTGAAGCCACTTGTAATGGGTAGATGATTTCTTTGTCGATTCGGGAACATTACTCGGTGTTTCAAAAAAGTAGTGCACCTGTTTTTTGATCACTTCATTTGGGTAGATGATTTGGTGTAAGTGTTTCAAAATTCTGTTTAGCATGCATGATAGTTGAAAAATTAATCTATTATTAGGTGTTAGTTATAAACATTTATGCATGGTGTGCTTTGTTTCATTGTTCATGTTTCTTCTTGTTTAGAGCATGTAAAAGTTAAATGTGTTCTTGTAATAGCCAAATTATATATATCAGGAGTTGCTAATAATTTGTTTGAGGTAGCTTTCACAATCCACATTTTTATTAAGCTCTTTTTGTGATGTCATGCAGGTTGTACTCCTTTACATTGGGCTGCTATAAGAGGAAATTTAGAAGTTTGCACTGTTCTTGTACATGCTGGTACCAAGGAGGAACTCACATTAAAGGATAGCAGTGGGTTTACTCCTGTGCAACTTGCAGCAGACAAAGGTCATCGACACCTTTCCTATATCCTTGTACATTCCCACAGCATTCTTATTTAACTCTTAAGAGCTAGCCCTCTTTTATTTGCCTTAGAAATTTCATGCTCATACACTCTGCAGCTATCTAGGTGTGGGATGTGGTAAATGGTTGCAATCAAACATATATATTAGTGTGGATTAGAATTGATTTGATGCACTCACAATTATTCTTATTTCCTATTTTTGAACATCTCCCCTTCTTTTGGAGTGGTTCTCCCAAGTACTTATTCATAGTGTGTGCATTAGGTGCGATTTCAACTCGATGTGGAAGTTTCATTCTCTGCTTTTAGTCTAATGCTACAAAAGTAAGCTTTGAAGAGAAGTACTGCTCAGGGAGGTCAGGGAAGATTGGATATGCCCCTATCCTGTTTTGTTTTGTTGTTATCCTCATCATCATGTTCCTGAACTCGATTATTTTTGGTGAGGATTGCTTGTGAGCTTTTATTATGTATGTTCAAACTTGAGACTTGTGAAGCCTTTGTTCATCATCTGACCTGATCTTAAAACCTCGCCAGCTCCTAATTTTTCTAGAATCACTGTGTGTAACTGAAATGGCTAAAGGTAACCAGCAAGCCAATGTGCAGATTAAATGAAACCATAAGGCCAGATAATTTCACTAAAAGCTACCCTGCATCTTACGTTATAGAAATAATCAAGGAATTTGTCTAAACATTACAGCACTAGACAACATTCGCCACCCAGAAGCTAAAAATCGTTGATGATGAATCACCCAACCGTCGTGCACTGGTTCGCTGTGGTCGTGGGCGGCGTGGCGGGGCGGGCACCACCAGCGGCGAAGATAGAGGAGGAGGAGGGAGTCGATGGTGGCGGCGGCGATTCACGCCCGGTGGAGGATGCGGCGGCGGAGGAGGGAGAGGAGGGGAGTAGGAGGCGACGGTGCGGGGACGGAGAGGGGAGGCGGCGGTGCGGGGATTGGGGATAGGGAGGAGGCGTCGGGGTAGAGGAGAGGTGGCGGCGGCGCTGGCTAGGAGGAGGCGGCACCGGGAGGATGATGCGGCGCGGGGGCGGAGGTGGCGAGGCGAGGGAGGGGAGGAGGCGAGGCGGCGCGACGGCGGGAGTCGCGATGGAGAAAGGCGCACGGGTTCGGTTGGGGAGGCAGACGGGAGGAGACGAGGGCGGCGCGGCGGCGGGAGGGGCGATGGAGAGAGGCGGAAGCGCGGCGGCGGGAGGCGATGGAGAGGTGGAGTAGGGAGAGCGTCCGGGGTAGAGGAGGAGGCGGCGCGGGAGGAGGATGCGGCAGCGCGGGGGACGGAGGTGGCGAGGCGGAGGAGGATGAGGTGAGGCGGCGCGCGGAGTCGCGATGGAGAAAGGCGCATGAGTTCGGTGGGGCGAGGCAGACGAGGAGGCGAGGCGCGCGCGGCAGGAGGCGATGGAGAGAGGCGGAAGCGCGCGCGCGGCGGCGATGGAGAGAGGCGGAAGAAGAGGCAGGGAGGAGGCGGAAGGCGCGAATGCGGGAGGATGGAGAGGCGGAAGAAGAGGCGGAGGAGGCGGAATGAACACAGCGCACGGGGATGGGTGGTGTAGGAGACGGGTTTTAGGGTTAAAGGGTTTAGGGTTAAAAGAGTTTTAGGTGTGACATTACAGTGCACTACTTTTTGAAACACCGAGTAATTCAAAACTCCGAGTAATGTTCCATAAATGCATTCAAGCCACCATGAAAAATTTCGGTGGAATGATGTATAAGATGGTTCAAGGCAGCTTTGAATGTCCAGGTCCCATGGATCATATTTTGTTATACAAAATAGTGAGTTTGAACATACATTTTGCTTACATTTCACAATATTCAAATGATAACCTGCAGACCACTTAATATATACAACAGAAAGAGTTATAGTTGGATATTTAGATGTACTGGATTTTCCCTTAAGTATGAACCAACGGCTTAAAAGGATAATGCCAGTTTTTGTATTATGTATGCATTTAGAATGGGGTAATATAGATGTTGCTACCAGATTTTGTATTATGTATTCATATTTGATAGTATGCATCACTTTTATTTGGTTTTCTGTGGCAACGCACGGGCACTTTACTAGTTTAGTAAAAGATTTTACATAGATTCAACATTTCTTACTTCGATATGTTCGCACACCAACTTACGTTATACTTTCCTTCTTTGAATGTAAAATCTTTCTTCCATTTTCGTTAATTCTGACACCTTTATAGCCCACAAATCTAGAAATTAAGGGAGGACAACAATAGCTCATTAACGGTTATATCCAAAATTTAAAAAAAATCACAAATACGCCATAGTAGATAGTTGCACCCAACCTCACCATTTTACACATAGCTGCTAGACCCAAACTTCACCGACACATGGGCCCATGCCTCCCCTATCATACTAGACAAGTGGGCCAGACCCCACTTATTATGTTCACTGACCAACACTATGGCTAGTTCTTTTCAACTTGCGGCGTATGATTTTTAGATTTTATTATAATAATTAATTTTTAAATAGTAAATCTTTTTAAGATAAAGTCTACAAGTTAAATATAATAGACAATGTATTGATTCTAAGCTTTGGATTGGTGACATTTTACGAATACCAAATCTTTGGAGTGGCAATTAATTAATAGGAGGGTAGAGAGTGTCTTGATCAAGAAGAGAAAAGAACTCAGGGTAGAGGGTGCAGAGAAAAGGGTAAGGTGGGGCTAAAAGAACTCAGGGTAGAGGGTGCAGAGAAAAGGGTAAGGTGGGGCTATCTATATATGATTATAACATAATGACTAAACAACTTCTAGTATCAACCAATTTCTCGTCTTGTGATGAGCAAAAAATTCTACCCTGCTACATTATTATTATCTCCATATGGTAAGTAGTATAACTAAGGCTGCGTTCAGCCCAGCCCAGCTTACTGGTTGTAACAGCCCAGGTGTTTATTTCCAAAAAAAAAGGTTTCATTAAAACAATTGCTTTTGCTTTCTTAAGCCTGTAAAAATTTAATTACATAAATTTCTGTTTTAAAAGAGGCTATTGTTGTAAAAAATAATTTAAAAGAAAAGTATATGCTTTATTAAATAAAAGGGTACTAGTATGTCTGTATAAAAACCAATTCAATTTAATTAATTGAATTTTCTGGAGTTAACATGGATTTTTCTGGATTTTATTTCAAGCCTTGAAGTGAGAAAAAAAATTAACATTCTCATTTTATAAAAGCTAAAATAAATTTATTTTATTTTACAAAGTCAAAAATAAATTTATTTCATTTTCCTAAGTCATTCCTGTTTTTATAAAAATTTTTAGGATTTTCTAGAAATTTAAAACCCCCTTTTAAAGTTAAATTGTGTTCCTGCAAAATCTAATTACCAAAATAGTTTGAAAATATTTTTATTTAAAAAAATCATTCCAGATGATTCCCTGAATTTTTCTGGAATTTTTAAAATTTATTTGATATTTTTTGAGTACTTTAAAAGCTTTTAGCATTTTTGTAAAACCAAAAAGAAGATTTAAAATCGGAAAACCCCCTCGGGCTGACACGTGGACGCTCCGGATTTAATCCTTGCGCCGCCCAC
Source organism: Melocanna baccifera (assembly GCA_036346265.1). Lineage (NCBI taxonomy): Eukaryota > Viridiplantae > Streptophyta > Magnoliopsida > Poales > Poaceae > Melocanna > Melocanna baccifera. The sequence goes on along the minus strand of CM070684.1, from coordinate 18,032,834 downwards.
TCCAACTTACCTCTTTGGCCGCCTCTTCCTCCCCGAGCCGCCACTTGTCGCCCATCAGAAAAACTTCCCGCTGCCGGATTTAATCCCAGCCGACCCCTTCCACTTACCGTTTCACCACCCCCACCTTCCCTCGGGTTGACACGTGTTTTGATCAAAGCCGCTCGCTATTGCCAGATCGAATCCCTGCCACATATCGCCACTTAACCCTTCGTCCGAAATCCCAACGGCTTAGATTTAATCCCAGTTGCCGGTTGGAATCCCGGCCGTTGACACACACTTACCCCTTCGCGTGTCATCTAACGGCCCTGGTTAGCCTCGTGCGCCGCGTGTCAAGGATCTAGACCGCCGCCCCTTTTCTCCTCCCTTCTCCCCTCTCGCTGACTCACGGGACCCGCCTGCCAGTCGTCTTCCTCCCCGCCCTCTCCTTCTTCCCGAAATGCCGCCGCCGCCATTAAAGCTTGGAAACCGAAGCTTTAAAGCTTCGGTTTCTTCCGCCATCTCCACCAGCGCAAATGCACATTTCCTCCCTATGTTCTACCGCACCCGAGCCGCCCGTTACCCCTCTCCTTGACCTTGCCATTATGCCAATTAGTGCTCGGGGCCACCTCAAGTCCGGCGAGAAATTGGGCATCTGTTACTCCTCTCCTTTGCTATTTAAACCCTTCCCGGGCACCTCCCTCACCACGCCACCCTTTCCCCTCTCTCAATTCCACTCGATCGCACCCGTAGCATCGTCGCACCGTGCGGCCACCTCCCCCTTCACCGTTAGGACTCCGACGAGCAATTCTCGGCTCCTCGGACCGCCTCACTCCACGCCGCCACCTCTCCGAGCATCAGGGACGCACGACACACCTCCTCCATCTCTTCCTCGAGCGTCTACGCCACCGGAGCTCCTCGCCGCCGATCTCACCCCTCCGACCGCTGCCCCTCGCCGTCGGCAGCCCCCTTCGACCACCCCGAGGCCTCCCCACTGATACCCCCGAATTTCCCTCCCCTCCCTCTCGCTTTTGCACGCACCGGCCGGCGCCACCACCCGCCGAAGCACCGACGACCCTCGGGCCCCGCGCCTCCCCTCCAGCGGTCGTGCCACGTCGGCGGTCGCACGCGTGTGGCGGTCGCGCGACAGTCGGGGGGCAGCCAGTCGGGCGCCACGACCAAGCCACATGTGCGCCCGGTCGCCACGTCATTCGGCCGAGCCACATCAGCACTTCGAGCATGCGTGGCAGCCACGTGGCGCATATGTGGTGGCCACATCACCCCAAATCAAGCCACGCCGGCACCACCTCACACCCAGTCAGCCGCACGCGCCACCTCACCCTCACTTTGGTCCGTGGACCTAGTCCACCGCACACCAGCCCCACCTATCAGTCTCAGTTTTGAATATTTAAATATCAGGGCTGACGTCATAAAGCCGTTTTTCCGAATAAAATTATTTTGGCCGAAAATCAATTATGGTGCTGACATCATTATCTTATTTTCCTTCAGGAAAATAAATGCTCGCTGACGTCATAATTCTTTTTTTAGTTTAAAAATAATTCCAGAAATCAACCTTTTTCTTTTAATTGTATTTAAAACTTCAAAAGGCCATAACTTCTTCATTTTAACTCCAAATTGACCCGTTCAAATTTATAAATTTTTCTAAAATCGTGAACTTTCCATTTCTGGCATTCTTTTGAATTTTTGAATTTTATTCAAACTTTGTTTTGAATATTATTTGGTAACCCCAAAATTTTAATATTAAATTATAATTCCCAGTTCTTTTTAAAGCCTTAATTCCTTTCCAAAATTTTTAGTTCACATCCAAAAATTAAAAATTCTATCTTCCAATATATATATTACAATTTTGAAGTTTATTTGGATTTTATTTGAATTTTGTTTGAATTTCTTTTGTTGTGGTTCTTCGCGTTTAGATTACGACAATTCGGGAGAGTATGACTTCGGCATTTTGCAGCAGGACTTCGAGCAAGGCAAGTTACACCTTTGACCATGTTGACCCTATTATTTGAATTGTATTTATATTATTTTACTGTATATGCATGCGTACTTTATTCAAACATAATTTAAATTGGATTTAAATGTTAGATATACCAATAATCCTTTGAATATGGTCAATTTGAATCTCGAATTCATATACTTTGTCACCCTAACTGAAAACTAGTTAGTATCATAGTATTGACTAGAAATTTTATAAGAATGCTTAGCCTAGCCTAGTGTGATTTTAGGTGGGATCAACTATTTCACATGAAATGACAGTTCCTTTTGAAATCTTGACTTCGGTGAGTCAAGTATGGTTCATGAAATGGTTTAAAAATGAAAATAGAAAATTATGACTTGGACTTAGGCTATTGGTTAGGTGGTGGGGTGCTGGCATGCCTCATGTTTGGAGACACCTGGTTGATTGTCGTGCATGTAGGTTTGTGGTTGAGCCTAAGTCGGATTAAGGACCGTTTCTGTTATTCATTTTACGAAGTCTTTTCGTACTACCACAAGTCCGGTATAAGACGGATCTGGCTAAGTAATTTGTGAAGTTTTAAATATAGTTTCGCTATAGGCTGAATGTGAGCGTGGCGTAGGCCGCGAGAAGTCTCACATGGCACGAGAGGGGGCTCCAACTCGTGGATTCGAGTTGTAGTGAAACCTTAGTGACGACGTGACTATTTTGGCTATGGATCATTGTAACAGCCTTGTCATGATCTCCTCGCTGCACATCAAAGAAAGTGTGTTAATCTAGTGGCAATATGGGATAATCTACCCATGCATCCAATGATAATGCAATCATGTCAAGCATAAGTTCTATGATTTTTACTTACATTAATCTAAACAATACATCAAACAACACATCACAACAAAATACCGGCACACATACCGTGCACATACTCAACCATACTCATGTGCTAATCCTAACTTTCTAGGACCAAATCTCAAACCAAAGCACACAGTTTCAACTCCAATTAGTCAAAAGCCGATCTGACCACCATTACCAGGCCGTTCAGACTGTTGATGCCGATTTGACCACCATGATTTGGCCGGTCTGACCACTTAAGAGGACCAGAAAAAGCTCTCTCTGAAATTTCGGTAAAACTTTATTTAGTTTCAGCTCAAACTCTATTTTAGGTGGCACCTAATGCAAACACATCCCCAAACACGTTACACAAGTGTTTGGTGTGCAATTTTCAAAAGTCACATGGCTGGTCTGACCGCTTGCCCTATGATAGTTAGACCGCTGACTATCGGCCAGTCATATAATCCCCGTGGTAGATGACGGTCAGACCGTTTTACACCTGACAACGACTCTGAACATTGTGAACTTCGATAAAATTTATATCACAAAATCAAATACTCATCATACATCATGCGGTGACCCTCACAAGATCACACACCTTTGAATCTTTTCAAGATATAATATGACTTCTTGATCCTGCCTTGTATGTTGGCATAGGTTAGTGGTTGGCAATCATACTCGTCCATATCCAAACCACTGGATAGTACCGCATTTTATCACTAGATACTCATATAGTCAGTGACAGTTTTGTAGATTAATTGAAACATAAATGCTGTAATTGACATGCGATGATCTTGCCTGGCTGATTGGAAATGCTGTTGCCATACCCGTCGGCCGTGCACTCGGGTATGCCCTTGCCATGGCCTACCTGAACAAGACCGGAGATGGGACCTTCATGGAGCTACCACAAAATTTTGCTTTCTCACATGACACAAGGGATCTCCCTGGTCCATCTACCACTGACTGAAATAGCCGCTCTCTGCGGTTGATTTGTGCTTCTGAATTTACACCTTTGGCGCATGCTCGTTATCTAGGGGGATCAAGTGACGGAATCTGCTGTTGTTGTTATATTCATATGTGTTAACGTACATTCATCTTGATTCATAACATTCACTGCTCTAGCTCATCAGAAACAAACTTCCATGGGGAGTTATGACTTGAGGAGTTGGTATTGCTGTCGTTCTCAATTTTCATCCTCTCAATTTTTTTTGTGTAAATTACTTACGAAAAGCAAAAGAAAATTATGTTTAATTGTCTTTTTTATGGATCTGTTTAATAATATATAGTCTTTGAAGAATGATCCTTTTGTTGATACAAGGTTCCCTGTGGATAAGGATGTGTGGTAAGCTATGACTCAGCGACAGAGCCGACAGTAGGTACATGAATGAATTGAGTCTTTGAAAATGATCGGATGATGTAACTGTGAACAGACCTGACTTGAAAAGCGAGCAGGTCTATCTATGAACTGAACAATAATTAAGGTGATAAGTTGCTTTTGTGTACGTCTCATCCCCCAATTTATATTTCTGCTTCTTCTCTTGGCCTCCCAATTGCAGGCTGCAGAATTCCCGACTTCACCTAGGAGTTCTCTGAATGGATTGAGAAAGTGGTTATCACATCAAATTGTTGGGTTTTTCACAAGTTCATTGAAAATTTTATCTCCTTCCATGTTCACAAATTTCTTAGAAGAAATTCACCCAAAAAAATGTTGAGTTAATGATCTAACCTGGAAGCTATGTCAGCTGCCTAAATATAGAGAAGAAATCAAGAAAGATAAGTGTCCCGGGTCCAGAAATGGACCGGTCAACCCGGAGAAATGGAACCGAACAACAATCCGCAGCAGCAGCATAGTACAGTACAGTTGTTGCTATCGTCGTCATCCTCCTCATTTATTTGCCGCTTTTGTATACTGAAGAGAGAGAGAGAGAGAGCGTTGGAGCTCCATTGCCGGCTCCGATCTCGCACATCCAGGTCAGTAAGATCAATGCCATGTCATTACTCTTTAATCGTTTCTTCTTTTGATTGTTACTATTATGTTGAAATGGGTAATTGGTTTGATCTCTTGTAGTTCTTTTGGTGATTCTTGTTCTTGTTCTTGTGGCCTTGGTTTTCCTGGAAATTGAGGTGTTGGATCACAGAGAACATGTATGGTCGTATGGATGGCCATATGTGTGATCGATCTGTCAATTACTGCATACTTTCACATCTTTATAATGTTCTAAGGAATAGCTCACAAGTCAGAACAGAACAGATTCAGTGCTGAATTGCTGGTCTCTTCTAGTGCTAAGATTTCGATCTGAACTGATCACTAGTGTCTGTGTTTAATTTAAGGAATAGCCAAGGATAGCATCAGTAGTTCAGTACTAGCACTAACTAGCAGTGCTTGGTAATTTATCTTATTGAGCATTTGGGATTGCAGGATTGGCAGTTGAGATAGTGGGAGTCAGTGGCTGCGGCAAATCGTAAGATTATTGTTCTCTTTCAGACTGATTACTTTGTGAAGAACATGGGCTGTGTTGGTTTAGGGAACGGCTGGATCGCGGTGAGGACGTGGCCGTCAGCTGCTCCGCTTTGCAGCAGAAGTACAGGGAAATCCTCCGGGTAGGAGACTGCAACTACAAGACAGGGAGCTACGCCAGCTGCAGGGCGAAGTTCGTGCGCCTAGAGGCGTCAGCCGAAGTGATTGCTGAAAGGATGAGGAGGAGGTCAATGGAAGGGACGCACCTCATGCCGGCAAGCTTGCTGCAGAGCCAGCTCGACCTGCTGCAGATCGATGAGGCGGAGGGGATCACTGAGGTCGATGCGACGGTGTGCCCCGACGCCACCGTCCATGACACCATTGTTCAGTTCAGGAAGGAGCTAGCATCGACTGTGTTCTGACTGCTGAGCGTTTGAGTTGTTTCTGATTTCTGAACCCAATTTCATCATTGCACAAGAGAGCTTAGAACTTCAACATTTACAAGCAACCAAGATATCAAGGTATCTTCAACATTACCCAGTTCATTTAAAATCAAAGATCCATAGTGATGAAACATGCATGCCGCAACAGTGCCCAGTAAAGAAAAAGGAAAGAAAAACCCTGAATCTAGCTAACAACAATGGAGACTGCTATTGTTCTAACCTGAAAGCCTATACAAAGCATCCATACGAGCGTAACCTATCAGAGTGGCCCTCGAAATGGCTTAGATAGATCGTAATCTATGGGAATTGCTGCCGATTGTAAGTGTCCTCATGGACAAACACTGGTTCACTGCTCTGTGGAGGGATCACAGGTTGGCCCATTGCAATGCCTTGGTTCTGCTGGGGGCCCCAGTTTGGTGGACTTTTCGATGATGACAGGGCAACGTAATAAACTATCGCCAGCGCCACGCTGGCAAGGGAGAGCACTGATCCTCCTGAGAAGACCCCTGGCTTGACGACATAGCAGAAGCTGCCGAAATACATGTTCTCCTCGCCTCTTTGATCATTTAGTGCAGCTCCAGTCAGCAGGAGAAGGAATGCGATTATGAAAGTGACCCTGCAGAATGTAACAATCTCCAGGATGATGCTATGACAAATAGTTGCTCAAGTGCTAGTAACTAGCGCTGAGAAGTTTGCACATTGATGAAATGTAGCATTCAAGAATCAGTTCTTTTGCAAAACAAGCAGCAGCATTCTGCAGAGGTGCCCATACCTTAGAATATATCATAAGCATCAATTGGGCAATAAATATTCTGAGGGAAAGGCAGAATAGCATAGCACATTGTTACTTGCACTTGAGATCTATGCAAAGTTATTATTCTATCGAGCCAGCTGTCATCATGTGAACCACTCATATGTGTTCCTTCCAAGGAATACAATGAACATGAGCCTAATACGATGTGCTAACTCCTAGATAAATGCATGGGTTTAAATTAAATTTGCAGATATAAGGCATCAACCATACACAACTTCTTTCTAATGAGTGTATTACTAACATAAAATCAAGAATAGCAAAAAGACAGTTGAGAACTCAAGATGGATAATATCCTGAACATTAGACATCAGCACGAACAGAGCAAATAGGATTGAAAGAAGTGACTGGAATCCAATGTGTAGGCCAATTACAAGATCCCCTATCTGTATTAACATCGTTTCAACAAATTATTAAGGCTAAGTTTGACGTTCAACATAACATAACAATATTCAGAATTCTCTAATAATTGTTAAGCTGAATTAATACAAAGCTATGTTGAATTCTTCAAAATATGGGAAAAGGAAAGTAAAATAGATAATAAACTTCTAGGGCAGAATTTTACCAAGATACGATGAACGAGATCAGAGCTACACTCCAGTTAGTGTCTGATGGAACCGGGTGCCTCTTACAACAGATGCAACCAGCAACTGTATTTATAATAGACTGGGCTACCGTAAGAGCGACGGCAGATATTAACCCAAGAGCTAAGGCTGGGCTTCTTGGGTATATGCATTCACCTGGAGTTGTTGTTTCCACATCTGAAACCTGCATGAATCAAGCAATGCACATTAAACTTGGGCATCATAGTAAGGTAATGCTTTAACAATGCTATGACTGTCATTGCAAGAACATCTCTCTAGACCACAAACAGTGAAACAGCCAATTCGTAATGCCTAACATGCTCACCATTTGCTGGTATAAGGTCATGTATAGTAAAGTTAACTTCAAGACAGAAGAGCTTTGCTGCCTATACTCTTCACAAGTTACGGGAAAATTAAATTGACATCCTAGACAATTTGAATGTATAGAGCTATAGATATGTATCCTATGTTCCTGGGTAATAGAAATAGGTTTAAATGCATTTCAGTGTATAATAGGGTGTGCTCTGTTATGAATAGCGCTTATACTCCTCAAGAGACCAATAGACCAATATATATACGTACAAGTATGACATATATACAGGAAATCCGTTACACAACATGATACAACACAACTATAATACATATTTAACACCCCCTCAACCTTATAGTTCATCAACAACATGAAGTTTGGAGAGATAGAAATTATGCTAGGCTCTGATCTGTGCCTTTGTGAAAAAATTTGCCAACTGAAACTCTGAAGGTACATATTGAAGAGCAATAACCTAATCCTGAACCTATGTTTGTATGTAGAAAATATCAACATCAATATACTTTGCAAACTCATGCTTCACCGAATCTTTAGCAATGCTAATTGCATCTATACTATCAAACAAAAGAAGAGTCAGTGCAGAAACAGAAACACCAAAATCCTCAAGTAACCACTGTAGCCAAGTAACCTCTACAGTCAACAAAGCCATAGCTCACAACTCAGTCTCAGTACTTGAACGAGAAACTGTAGAACCACCAAGAAAAACACAATAGGTAGAGAGAGACCGACGATTAGAGTGATGACTAGCCTTAGATATCGCAGAACACGAAGAAGATGACTGTAGTGGTGACTCAAGATATGTACAGAGTACGAAATATCAGGTTAAATGACACCAAGGTAAATAAGACTCCCAACAAGGTGACAATAGCGAGTGGGATCAGTAAGAGGCTCACCATCAGTGTGTCGAAGATAAACATTAAGTTCCATAGGAGTCTCAGTTGTGCGTTGATCAATAAGAGAAGCACGATCAAGAAGATCATCGATATACTTTTCTTAGGATAGATAGAAACCTTTAGACGTAGAAATAATCTTAATCCCAAGAAAGTAGCAAAGAGGGCCCAGATCAAACATGAGAAACTGCTTACTAAGACGCTCCTTGACAAAAGTGATATACTGAAAAACATCTCCAGTTACAATTATATCATCAACATATAAAAAAAGAGTCTGACCACAAGGTGATATCTTTACTATTTAAAAAGAAGGAGTTAGTGGTTGCCGTCACGTCCACCCTCCCTCACTTCTTAACCATTCGATCTTTCTCCTCTCTTCTCAGCCACACAATCTGATTAAACCCTAAAATCCCAACATCACCCCTCCGCCCCCACGCCTACCCCTCGCTCTTCCCCCCACCGCCCCCACGCCTCCTCCTCGCTCTTCCTCCCACCGCCCCACGCCTCCCGCGCCGCGCGGCCCTCCCTCCCCACCTCGCGCCGCCGCCCCCGCCTCCTCTCGCTCTCCCGCCGCCTCGCTCTCCTCCGCCGCGCCCCGCCTCCTTCCTCCCACCTCGCGCGCCTCGCTCTCCCTCCGCCCCCCCCCTCCTCCCCCCCCTCCGCCGCCGCCTCCTCCTCCTCCTCCCAGCGCGCCGCCTCCACCTCCAGCCCCGGTGCCTCCTCCCCAACCCCACGCGCCTCCTCTCTCCGTCCCCGCACCGCCGCCTCCTACCCCATCCTCTCCTCCTCCTCCGCGCATCCTCCTCCCTCCGCGGCCAAGACTTCGTTCGACGGTGGCGCCGGATAAGAAGTCAAGGCGCGCGCGGAGGTGAACGATGGGCACTGGAAGACGAAGAAGGCGCCGCAACTCCCGAGTGCCCGAGCCGAGAGGAGCTGAAGCGGTGCTCAAGACGATCGAGACCTTCCGTTGGTGGTGTTCGCCAGGAGGTGCGCGCACTGGAGGACCGACTTCGTCGACGCCGCCATGGGCCGCGCTTCGTCCTCCAAGTGGTGATCCCCACCCCACCCATGGCAGCCCAACCGTGCTCCTCCTCGCCCTCGCCTACTCGCGGCGCGCGCCGCGGTTCTACCTCCCGCGTCGCTCCCGCCGACTTCCATAAGGTCCCGCCTTTTTTCTCCTCCTGCTCTCCCGCGTCTCGCGCACTTCCTTCCAGGTTGGGTTGGTTCTTGATCCGGCGAGTCTTCACGCTGAAATTACAAATGAATCGTGCATTTGTGTTGTTGTGTCGTGGTGATTTGCGTAGGATCGCGCCGCCGTGAAGGTGGGGAAGAACTACTTCGCTATTGCCGCGACCGAGGTCAAGTGCAGCTGCAGCACCGTCGCGACCGATTTCGGAGGGTGTTCAAGATCCACGACAAGCTCTACATCGGCCTCTCGGCCTGCGCCACCGACGCCTTGACGTGTGAGACGCAATGATCCCCTTTGGTTGTTTCTTGGTTTGGTGACCGCGATTCGCGGATTAGGGTTTGGGTTTTTGTGTAGTGGGAGCTAAGTGAGAGGGATTGGTTTGGCAAATGTCGGTTTCGGATGTGTTGATGTTCATTATTTACAACGGATTATTGATACGCATACATGGGTTTCGATAGTGAAGGTGGTAGAGATTTGTCGTGGGTTTGTGAATGGTAGGATAAGTTTGTGGAGATGCTCACATTTCTTGTGTTCGATGTGTCCGTAGGTTGGGAAGGTTGATTTGCTGTTGTATAAGCATGTAGAGTTGTCGGTTTGGCTAAGATATCTCGAAAGTGTTTGGGGGTTGTGTTTAGTTTTGTTGTTGATTGGATGTTTGCAGATACTGGTGAAGGAGTTTGTTGAGAAAGTGTTTGCTTGTTGGATTTCAACTACTGTCTGTTAGTCTGTTTGGTAAAGCATATGTTTGAAAGCAGCAGACTGGTTCATGTTTTGCAAAATCACATGCAATGTTTGGCTGATGTCGTTGAGTTTCATTATGTAAACCTACTTTTCACCATACCTTAAATGTGTCCTCCTATCAGGCGCTCAATATGGATCTTTTGTGCAATGTTAGATTATCAGCATTGCCTAACACATCTTCTATTGTTTTGATGTTATCTGCAAATGCAATAACCCACCTAACTTAATCACTACGAGGCGAACAAAAAAATAATCCTCAAATTTGAGACATGTCTTCTTTGAAGCAAAAATCTTTTAAACTCCGAGTTATATGCCTCTGATGAGGTGCGCGCCACCAAATGGGCTATTGGATCGAGAAACCTTGTTTTTAGGCTTCATTAGTGTTTTTTAGTGTTTGGCTCAGTTGCTTAGTTTTTTTGCATGAATGCTAAGATTTGGGTGGAGGAATACATTGGTTTTAATGCATCCATGCTATTGTGGTGTAGAGCTGAAATATAACTACTTATCGTAAATTTAATATGTAGAAATATTTGGGAGAATTAAACATGTTTAGTTCACCTTCTTGTGCTTTTAAAGTGGGGCGCTCAATATTATCTCTTAAGTTTGATTCAATACGGACATTCTTGGATTAGTGTATTGTTTGCGATGTAGATTCGCCTTTTTGGTTGCGATCGTATTTATGGGGCCTTATTGTCAATTGTTTCTTTGCAGGCTGAAAATGCATGATGAGTCAACTTCTCGACAAAGGTCAATGATGATGTTCAAGAGGGTGCTTTTCCTTCATATCGCTTGATTGTGATCGGATGCAACGTGCCAAGGTAAATGCTTGTTCACCTAACCGATTGTGAATTTGTGATACATGGCACTTCTTGTTTACTATCATTTCTGTATATATTTTTGATTTATTTACGAGTATGAACATGTATGTTTTGTTTAATACATAATGACGTAAGAAAAAGTTGATGTTTATTATTCAGATTGAGATCATATTTGATAGTATCCATCACTTTTATTTGGTTTTTCGTTGCAACGCACGAGCACCTTACTAGTGTGAATAAAAAGAGCAGAATCATGAGCACTGACAGAGAAAACAATTGCAGTGACAACATAAGAGAAACGATCAAACTAGGTACGAGGAGCTTGCTTGAGGCCATAAAGAGTTCGGCGAAGGTGACAAACCATAACATCAAGAACAGAATACCCTAATGGTAGCTGCATATACACCTCCTCACACAACTCACCATTGAGAAAGGTATTCTTGATATCAAACTGAGAGATAGACTATGCTTGAACAGACGCCACAGCAAGAAGAGTGCGGATTGTGGTCATGTGAGCCACAGAAACAGAAGCCTCATCATAATCATGACAATGCTCTTACTGAAAATCACATGTCACAAGACAAACCTTGTAGCACTCAAGAGAATCATCAGAGCGGGTCTTAACCTTATAGACCCACTTGCACATGATAGGAGTAACACGCGCAGAAAGAGGGACAAGATCCTATGTGTCAGTATGCTCAAAGGCAACGATCTTCTCTGCCATCGCATGCTGCCACTCCTGATGAACAGCAGCATCACGATAAGAAGTCGGTTTGGTAAAAGCAATGACAGCAAAACCAAAGTGCTCAGGAGTCCAAATAGACTGGCGATCACGAAAAGTATATCGAGAGGGTGAGGCCAAAGAGGATGTCCCATAGGAAGAAGATGGCACATCAAAAGAATCCTCAACTCACGGGCAATGAGTGCAGTAGAGGATAAGAAGGAACAAGGTCTGGAGAGGGTGCCGGTGGCAAGGGAGGCGCCGGTGGTGAAGGATGCACCAATGGTGAAGGAGGCACCGGAGAGACCAAAGGAGTGGCAACTATGGGAGTGGCAGGAAAAGTCAGGAAAGAAATTGGCTCAACGATAGATGTTGGAGTGAAAGGAGAAGGACAAGAGTAGAAAGGACGAGACACATCAAAAGTGATGTCTCGAGAAATCTGCATCCATCAGCCAACAGGATCCTAACAACGATATCTTTTATGCTCAGCGCTATAGCCTAGAAAAACGCACTCCATAGACTAAGCAGTCAACTTGGTACGCTCACAAGGTGCAAGAATAACATAGCTCACACACCCAAATAGGCAAAGACTAGAATAATCAGGAATCTTGCCATAGAGATGCTCAACTGGGATCCTACCCTGAAGAGCAGAGGAAGGCTGAATATTAATTAGGAAAATGACAGTAGAAACAGTCTCAGCCCAAAATTGTGGCGGAACAGTAGAAACAATCATAAGAGTGTGGAGTGTCTCAAGAAGATGATGACATTTTTTCTTTCTTTTTTTTTAAGAACAGTAGCACGCAGTATATAAACCAACGATTTCTTTAGAAATTGATTAGGTTTCGAGTTAGACACCAGAGGCGGTTGGGTGAGAAGCTAGAGGCGGCGGCGGCCAGCGACGATTGGAGGTGGCGACCGGCAACGGGGAGAAAGGTGGTCGGGCCTCAGGTCGGCGGCGACGACCTCAAATCGCGGCGGTGAAGAAGCTTGATTTGACAAGCGGCCGACGAGCTTGCGGGGAGGCGTACGGGAGCCAGTGAGCAGCGGTCCAAGAGGCACACTGTGGCCACTGATGGGCATGCACCAGCGGGCGTCAAGGAGGCTGGTGCAAGGTTGAAGGCAGTCAGATGAAGCACGGAGGCGGACGGGGAGGCGTCGGCGACCTTCAAGGCAACAACGGATGGGGATACGGCGTCCTGGAGCAGCGACTGCCGATGGAGCGGCGGGCACGGCGGAGACAACGAGCGGCGACGTGTGGAGAATGGCAAGCGCGGTGGAGATGGCATCTTGACAACAAACCATAGGTTTGCTCTGATACCATATTATGAATAACGATTGTATTCCTCATGAGGCCAATAGATCAATATATATACAGTTATACATATACAGGTATAGCATATATGCAGAAAACCCCTTACACAAATGGTAAATATACAGCTATAGTACATATCTAACATGCTCAAGCCTCATAGAGGCATAAATCTGCTATGTGCATATAAGCAGTATGATTTGTATTGAGAGGTGACAACAATTAAACCTGAAGCTAGTGATTCCTCCTTGTGCTTTTCAAGTTGTCTTAGTAAAAATGAAAGAATAATGGATTAAAATCATTGTATTAAGCAAAAGGGTCACGACATAGTAATATAGTACTACCCAGCCAAACAGATCAGTAACAAGCCTTTTGGCTAAATGAGGCTATGAGCTCAAAGATTAACACTGCTAAAGGAAATAACTTCGACAAATTCTGATTCAATCCTAACTGATTCAATCAGATTAAACCACACATCCACTCTGCCTCACATGTTCACAGTCCATGCACTTGAGCAAATCACCACAAGCATAGTAGCATAAGCTCAAAGATTTCACCTTCAACAAAGAGCTAAAAAAGTTCAGTCCTTGCAGTAGCACATTCTCCTAGCACATCACCGCGGAGGAGCTACACCTAGTGCCATCAGGGACAAATCCCCAATGCGCAAATGTACAAAAAGAAGATCCAAAGCTCCAAGATATCAACTTGCCACCTTTCCATCGCACAAACAGGAACTACGGACAAAGGAAAAACTGCAAGTAGCTAAGCATTCGACAAGAACACGCCCAATCTATAGTCCTCGACTAGCGTTTCTTCACCAAGAGAACTCCCCAGAGAAAACGAGATCTAACGCAAGAAAGTTCATTCAGGAAAGTAACAGCACAAGGCAGATCAAGAACCGGCCGATGATATGACAGGGCGGTGTTCTCGGCGAGAGATGGATCGGACCTTGACGCGGGTGGCCTCCGCCGCGAAGCCGAGCGCCGCCGAGAGGACGCCGAGGAAGCCAACCACCGCGCATACCACCACTACCTTCCTCTCCATCTCCGGATAGCCTCCACCCACCTCTCCTCCTCTACCTACCTACCCCACTGCTCGATCTATCCTCTATATTATTTTTCTCTGAATTTTTCTGGTGATTTCTCTCGATCTATCACCACTGCTCTGCCTACTGCAGCTCCGAGCAAAGCAATGAGAAAATGTTTTCGCCGTACTTTGCTTCGATAGAAGGAATTTCGCCGAATTTTTTTAGCTTCTTTTTTTTGGTGGTGCTAGCTTTATTCTGCGGCTTTAGCCCACCATTTTTTTTGATCCTATTGCTTTGCGAGCTAGGCCACGGTGTGCCGCTGCATGTGGGGCCTGATATGTTGAGCCCACTTGTCAGTGAGCTTCACGTGGGAGGACGCGACGACTGCGACGCCACGCTGACTTTCTCGAGGCGCTCTCGCGGAGAGGGACGGTCCGGATCTGGTGCGGTCTACGGTGCACTGTGGACCGGTAGGTGGGGCCGGGCGTTCCTCGGGCGGTGTGCCCTGGACGTGGTGTAGGCCACTTCGCATTTCCTTTTGGTTTTTTCCCCACCTAAGGGCACGTACAACGCGACACTTGTACCAGACGCTTGGGCCAAAAAAACTCTCTCTCTTGCCAGGTTGACAGCGTCGCATGCTATAGGCGTTCCAGGCGCAGCCAAACTTGGAGGTCGGTGCTCCGAGCGGTTCGTACGCACGGAGTTTTTCTCCCGGAGAAGAGGCGCCTGGGCCAGCAGCTACCACAAGTCAGTGGCTGAGCTAATTAGTTGAATCGGTAGGGAAAACGTTACTGTAAACTACTACAAGAATAATAATAATCCGCTCAATTGAAAAAGACTAGCTAGACATTGCAAGGATTACTGGGGAAAAGGCCAACAAAAAGGTTGTGTGTTTTAATGGTATTTGGTGTAGGTTGAAAGAGGTGTATGTCAGTGGGCAGTCCGATGACCAACTCATGGAGAAAGCATGCCCATGGAATGTACAAGAAAAAAAAACAAAGCAGCGCTTCACACTTGTCTACTGGTGGAGAGAGGTCTGAAACCAACCTAGGTGGACTAGGAACTACGAAGAAGCCAAGACCAAAGGGAATGGGTCTATCCAAAGGCAGATCACAAAGAAAACTCATCCACCAGGTACAAAAGTCGTGAAAGCAAAAAAGAAATTAAGAGAGAGATATAGAGGACTCTTCTTTTGGTAGTATATCATCACATGATGTTCTTCAGTTGTACCACAATACACAAGCTTTACTAGCTTCAACATCAAACAAGATGGCAGACGTGTAGCTTAGGCTCTCAAAAGAGAAGCTTGAAGCACCACATGCAAAGGAGAACGGCACTGGCGAAGAACTACAAGGAACTCTTAACAGCCGACACTACTTGCTTCACTGAATTTCGAAGGATGGAGCATGAGAGAGCGCTAAAATATTTTAGAGATAAATTATTTGGAGCAAGTAATTAACACCAATTAATAATGAGTTTTAGCACTTTAGCTTTTCACATTGCTTTATTTTGCTTAAATAAATGGTTTAGCATACCAGGTTAGCATTCAACAAATTAAATTGTAATTTTGTACTCCTAAGTTAATGTTTACATTTCAAAATAAAAATGTTCTTTTGTACATCATGGTTATTACTTCTATTCGTAAAAATGTTGTGCCTTGTGTTATCTGTTGCATGGAGTTTGGAGTAGCTTAGGCTTATTCGTTGCATCCAATTTTGTGGTGGGAAAAATAAAGAAAAAGAAAGAGATAAAGATAAGTACCAGCAGCAAAACTTGCTGAGATTGCTTGTTGGTTGCTTCGGTTACGTGATCTGTGTTCCTTTGGCTGGAGACACAAAGCATTGTGTACATTCAGTGCAGCTAGATCAAGTTGATTTGGTTGGTGACTTTCCACAAAGCACGGTGTACGCGCAGATCAAGTCAAACACGTGGTTTAGAAGAGATGCAAATTCACATTTGGTCAAGCACAGAACAAACTTAATTTGTTCGTCTTTCTTCCCAGTGGGAGGAAAAGAAACATTTCTGGTGATCTTCTGGTCTTTCTTTTGTCTGAGAGAGAGAAAAGGAGCATTTCTGGTCTTTGACTAATTTGGTAATTAGGCAAGATAGTAGGGAAGATAAGACACCACTAGTTTGACCTTGTGGGCAGGCAGGCAGGAAGAGAGAAGTTAATTGCCTCTCATTTTGTTTACTTTCTCTCTCTAGTGCTTCGAGTTTCAAGTTACTACTAATACTAATACTATCGAAAAACTTGTGGATTAAGAAACCAAAACCACATGAACAGGGTTGTCTCGTAGTCGTCTTTTTAAAACGATTTATCAAAGCAGTTTTTTCAAAATGAATAATCGGTATTTGATATGTTCACATAAACGCTTGTGTTAAATCCATCATGATCCGCTCCCTCTTCTCCTCCCACCATGACGGTAGCTTATTTTGCCACTCTTCTTACTCCTTGCGCTTGACCTCGTCAACCCACAAGAAGGCGACCTGGATACCAGCTAGTCGATTCACACGTTGGGTGGAGCACCGCCGGTGAGGACCCGCTTGTCACCGGAAGAAGGGGAACACGCCAGATCTGGCGAGATAAGAGGAATATGTCCGGAGGTAGGTGGAGAGATGGAGAGAGTCGGCCACGCTGTAGGTAAATGGGTTTTATTGCTATTATTTTGTTGTACATATAATTTGTATTGGAACAAATAGACGCTTAAACAAACTCTTAAACTTCTTAAATTATATAAGCATCTATAAAATATCTGTTTGCATTAGAAAGTATGACTCTTATATAGCCACTTTATAATGTGGCATAGTTTCTCTCTCTTTGAGTATTTATCGGTTACCTGTAGGTACTAATGCATTGCACGTGATCTGGGGAATGGATGGAGACAACCACACTTCACCTGCATAGCTGTACTGATGGTAACGGAGGATTTTTTTTGCCGTTTTGGCCATTTGCTCACACACAATGCCAAGTCTGGCCCCGCTTCAGCTGGGAAGTAGCCCCCTGGCGTGCTTCACAGGCATGCAAAGCCACCTTGCACGCTGCTCACACACGCAAAGCCGCCTGGCGCGGCGCCCACCCGTGCCTGCCTCCTCGCGCAGGCGCTGACCGCACTTTCTCCCTTGGCGCGCCGCCCGTCCAGGGTTTAGAGCATCTGAAAGAGGTATTTTTTATGGACCTATGTTATTATTTTTCATAAGCTGATTATTGTGTAATTAGGGTGCTTAGCATAGTATTATTAGTATATGCCATTAGTTTACCCCATGGACACAATATTTTTAATGTTATTAATTACTTAGTAGTCATGCTAATTGCGCGCATGATATTTCTTGTGCATAGCTTTAGCATGTGACTGTAATTTTATTAGGAAAACAGTGACTTGTTAGCATGAAAAGATGGTTGTTAGTCCTATTTAGTTGCCCATTGGCCTTAATTCACGTTGGAGAAACAGAGTTATTAATGTCGTTAAATCAAATTAGTCATGCTAATTATGTCACTATGGTACGTATGTCATATGTTTAGTGGTACATATTTTAGCAATGGCAAAAAATAGTGAGAAATAGAAAAAATGCTAAATATTTGTGTTTGCATAGAAACAATTGTAGCACTGTGATTAGCATATAATTAAGAAAACAGGTATTTTCTATTAACATGCTACTATATTTTTAGCACAAAAACTTGGTAGTTAAACTAATAGCAATTCATTAGTAAAGCAGTGGCTTGTTAGTACAAAAAACTTGGTAATTAAGCATGTATAGAAATATTTGCAGCAATGTGATTTTCATGTAATTAGGAAAGCGTCGCATTACTATTATGTTCAGAATTAAATATCGTTGTTGTTGTGTGCTTATAAATATTATGTAGTAGTCGTGTCACTATTTTTTGAATTGTAGGTCATACATGTGTTGTATGTTTAGTTGTCTATAGTTTACTAGTGGTAAAAGTAATGACAAATGGTGTAACTGAATGCTGGACACTCAACAAAATTTTTTAGATTAGTTGTCAAAATTTTGATAAAAATATAAAAGTAAAAATGGGTTACACTCCAAGAAATGTAAGTATTATTATTTATACTTTTTGTGAAATTTCATAAATTAACATCATTTATTAATAAGAACATTATTTAAATAAGACCAAAATAGTTGCATAAAAAGACGAAAGACCCAATTCATTAAAAATAGCAAACAACCTCAAAAAATTATGCAAATTCACGTAATTGTTGTTTAACATGCCATTGATGTAGAAAAAAATATTTGGAGGCACTGTTAAATTTTTTTCAGATTTTTGATGTAAATGGTAATACATGCTACTTTTTACAAAAAAAAGACTAACTGAGGTATGAAAATTCCTAAAATTCTCACATAGCACCAAACAATTTTGATTTTGGTTTTTTGTATAGCGAATTTGTCCCGGTTGAGAAAATAGCACAAATATGATGTGTTTTGGAGTTGAATTTCAAAAATATTTTACTTGTATTTTGTTTCATGTGCCCCACGTTTTGAGTTTGGACTAACTTGATGTTATACATTCAACGGGATGGCATAGCCTGCATATGAGCTCCTCGACCCACGCTGGGATACCCGACATCGCTGTCGTGCGTGGCCGTCCGGGGTCACACCCTCCGGCCTTCATCCTGAGGCCAACTAAAGAGCATTGGCCTCTCGACCATCGATACGTCCCACTACTACGAAGTACGGGGCTCCTGCCCTTTGCTCGCATGTTGGACGTGCCGCATGTGTTCCAGTTCGACGCGTCACTGCTATCCGCACTCATGGACTGTTGGCGTCCAGAGACCCACACGTTCCACTTTTGCTGGGGGGGAGATGAATGTTACTCTGGAGAACATTGCCATGCTCACCGGTCTACCGCTGCATGGTTTTGCAGCAGTGCCCCCTCCCAGGTGACAGACTGGAAAGTACGAATGGAGGATCGGTTCGGTCACCCTATCCCAGAGAGATCATGGGGGGTGCCACATTCATGGCTATGACTGTACATGAGGTGTCCGATGGGCATGACCCAGCAGGTTGTGCGCATGCACTACATCGCATACATGTTGCTTCTATTTGGGTGGGTTCTGTTTCCTACGACCTGCCACCTGGTATTCTCCCATATGGTAGAGCCATATAACCCACAGCGGGTTCTCAGACAATTTGGGCTGTACCAACAAGTGTCGTTGGCACGGGGACGACCGCTTCAAGAGTAGCACCACAGGTGTGTCCTCTTTTGTTATCATCATTGCCCTATTTTCTACATCTCTCTTTTTTATATTGTTATGTCCATACTGACTTATAGGTGAAAAACAAAAGGGCGAAAGAGCAACAATTGGACCTAGGCTCAACTACCATACATGACAGAGTGGGATTGTGCAGGAGCCACGGCCGTACGACGTGGACACGTACACTTCATACTTGATGTGGTATGTTTCACGCACTAGGACTAGGCTTACTGGCCTAGCACCGCAGCGTCCTTTAGAGATCACACACGATGAGGCCATACGAGCAGGTCCAGATGCTCATTGGGCGGCACGCTAGGACAAGGTGGTAAGCCAATCTTCATATAACTTTTTGACTGCAGTACGTTTCTAACTGGTTCTCGTTTTTCTTATAGTACGACCACCTTGACCGTATCCACCGTGAGGCTGCTAATGCTCTGCGTCATGGGAGGAATACTACCATCAACCGGCACCTAGGTGCGATGCGCCCCATCTATGATGACATGAGGGCAGGACTGAGGTCTATCAGTTACGGTCAGCACAACAACATTGCCATACCACAATGCGGGAACTGAGGATAGACTCCACCCCCACTGCCCTCTGCGTGTTCCTCCGCAGCACCCTCCGCACCTCCATTCACACATCCATCGCACTCCGGCAGTCATCCTAGCTATAGTCGTTCCTCCTCCATGTGCTTCGGGGCAACAATACATGAGATCGTAGATGTTGATATATTTTTTTGTTCGTGCACTCCATTGTAAAAGTATCTCTCACCATCGTTTGTTCTTGCAGTATTTGGCAGGGGACAACACTCTCTTACAGCCATCTTCATCACGGAGGGAGATGCACGAACAGACTTCCTCGCCAGGCCGACAGGAATCGAGCCCAGACAGGGACCCTGACTCTCCGCCACATCGCGATGACATGTTGCCCACGTTCGCACATGGGGCTCCATCTGACTTGCGTGAGGGTGACGCTTGGATCACCCAGATGTATGGACCATACTCCGTGCAACACTACAGCGGTGATTACACTGGGGAATCATTGTCCGCATATCCACATATACCGGTACGTTGTAACGTACATGACAGAACATATTTCTAAACTGCGCCACACTAAAGCATGGCACAAAATCTGCAGATCTGGATAGAGCAGCTCGGTCATCCAAGACAGGGTTTTTCATCGGCACTTTGCACTCCCCAGGAACGTGCCTTCCAACAGTAGTATGCACTACAAATGTCATGTCGTCTACCCTAACCCACTATACCATCTATGCATGATATTAATCCATCTTCAACTGACTGGTTCTATACTTGGTTTGGCCCTTCATCATACCCCAACACGCAGTCATCCGTAGCCCCGCCTCTGACGAAGGCCTCGCAATACCCTTACAGGCAGTCGTCCGTGGCCTTGCCTCCGATGCAGGCCTCGCAGTATAACCTTCAAAACGCACGCCAACCTCCCGACAGGTTCAACTTCTTCGAGGATCACCTACGCCATCCAAGGCCACAACGGCCAGGTGCACCATGAATTCATGTATATTCTGTTCAGTAACGTCATATTGTATGTCTGCATAATACTATTTCAATTCAACCATACCTTGCACTGCAATCAGATCTTAGATGTCTCTCCAAAATAATGTATACGACATGATCTTTTTCCTCACATCCAAATATTACTACAAGCTACATAAAATGACATCATTTCATGAAAATAACATCTTCATTGAAAGAGCTATGATAAAATATTATTATTTTTCTGAATTAAATTTCTAATTCAAATTGCTACTAAAAAAATGGAGATAACCTGAAAAATACCAATTTGCAATTTATAAAAAATAAGCCAGATGTGCTGGCGTGGCGTGGGGGCGTGCTAGTTAGCTGGCGCAGTGGACATGGACGCAAGAGCTGATGGTGCGTGGCTAGAGATGGTAACGGGTACATACCCGCTGGGTATAGCCACCCCATACCCGCATCTGACAGATATAACTCTACCCGCTATGATACCTGTACCCGCACACGGGTATGAAACTTACCTATACCTGCACCCGCGCAGGTATTTATACCCGACAGGTAACCCATACCCGATAACACAAAGTGACAGGCACGGATTTCTTTTTTCACGGATTCCACACAACTGACAGGCACAAAGTGAAGATATCCCACAGATTTCCATTAGCTTCATTTCGAATATATATATATATACGAGCCATAGATATAAGGGCCATGAGTGAGCTGAATTGATAAGGGTATGTATTATGTGTATGGGCCGTCGGGTATATTTTACCCACGGGTATGTGGGTATAGGTAGTATACAGTCGTACCCGTACCCGCTCTACCCGATGAGTAGAAGTTTTTGCTTATTAGTATACCCGCGGGTGAAGATATCTTTTCATGCTCACCTTCTTATCGGGTAAAATCCATCGGATACTCAGATTTTGGATACCCGTTGCCATCTCTATGCGTGGCTGGCCGTGTCAGGTGCTTGGTGCGTTGCACGCGAGGGGGGGGACAAAATTGGCATTACGTGCCTGTAGACGACCAATTCTGCCCAACATTCGTAACGGAGTACCGTCCAAGTTTACTATTAAGTACTGTGTTCTTTTTTACTTACATCATTATATATATATATATATACACTATTATAAAAGAAGGAGTTGGTGGTTGCCGAAGCCTCCATCCAATCTGGACCGTGGATCTTCCCTCCCCCTCCCGCCACCTGGCCAACCCTAAAAACCCTCCAACCGTCGCCCCCCTCCTCCCCCTCTCCCTCCCGCCTCCTCTTCCTCCTCCCCCAGTCGGCCCCCGCCTCCTCCCCATCGCTCCTCCTCTACCCCGCCACCCCCCCCTCCCGGCCTCCCCGCCCCTCGCTCTCCCAGCCCGCCCCGCCGTCCTCCTCCCTCTCCCCCTTCCGCGCTCTCTCCCACCTCGCTCGCCCGCTCGCCGCGCCGCCTCCTCGCTCTCCCCGCCTCCTCCTCCCCCCCCGCGCGCCCCTCCCCTCGCTCTCCCCGCCTCCTTCTCGCCTCACGTCGCCCCGCCTTCCCCTCGCCCTCCCGCGAGCTCGCGAGAACCTCTTCCCGACATCGCCGATGGCGCCGCCCGCCCCACTCACCATCGAGGAGACCCTCGTCGCCGTCCGGGTGTGCGCTCCACCTCATCGACCCGGCCGCGACCTCGACCTCGGCGCGCGCGCGCTCTCCGTCGTCGCCTCGCTTCGGCGACCATTCGTCGCCGCTCCTCGCGCGCCTCACTCGGAGAAGCGCCCGGCGGCGCCGCGCCTCTTGATTTCTTGAGCATCGGGCGGTCGGCAGACGGGCGCCACAGAGCCCGTGCGATGGCCGCTCGCTCGCGGCGGTCTTTGGAGGGCACAGCCCTCCACCGTCTTCGTCTTCAACTCCGCCTACACCTTCAAGTCTTCTGACGTAAGCACGAGCTCCTCCTAACCCTGACGAATTTATAGCTTAGAGCCTTGGAGGCAAATGCTTTGGATTTACAATGTGAGATATGCTTTGTATTGTGTAGCTTGAGGAGGTGTTTAGCGAGGTCAAACCGGTGAGGCGCTACTTCATGGTCGCGCCAAAAGGTGAGAGGATTTAGCCAGTTCTATAATAGCATGAACCACTGTTAGATGATGCTAAGTTTGCTGAATTATTTTGCATGAGATCTGTTTATATTTATCACCTGCTTGCCTAATCAAGATACACAGAAACAGTGGAGCCATAAGAACTATGAACAAAATGGGCATTTATTTTTTGGTTTGCATACTACTATACAAGTTTGTTAATAATGTGGAAGTGGAATCTTAGAAAGAAGCCTTATATGTCATAAAAAAAATAAATTTAAAGAAGTTAATTACAACTAATGATTACAGCTTGTTCTTTAACTGAAACAATTGACCTTACCCGCTTCCCTTTTTCCTTTCTTTAATACTTCGTTGGTTTAGGTTTCATGGCTTAGTTGAGTTTGACCAGAAAAAGCGAAGCTGTCGCGGGTGTCTATCTGATCATAATGCACGAAGAAGGAAGCCACAACCAGAGACAATTTCATTCAGTTTATCAAGGCTCTCCATGTTGTTTTATGGTAGCACTGATCCCTTAGTTGCTTTGGGGGTTCAATAAACTGATTTATTATCTACAACTTTCCTGTTGGTATCCATAGTGCACAAAACTCTTATTTTACCATATCAATCTCCAACTGCATGACACTCATTCATTATAACTTTGGATGTTAAAAGAGTAAAGATTAGTTATGGGTTATTTTATCGAATCATGCAATGATACATATGTTTTAGCAGTAGTTTGGTCAAGATGGTAAATCAGAAGGTGGATGGAGGCTTAACTCCACTTCATATGGCAGCGTTAAACAGGCACGTAGAGTGTGTACAATTGTTACTGGACTTGGGAGCATCTGTTTCTGAGGTCACCATTGAAGATGGAACGACTATTGACTTCATAGGTATTTGTAACTGTTTTTTTACTGTTGCTTGTCAACTCAATAATAATTTTCCTTTATGTATTTGTTATTTCTCAGCTCTGTTGTTGTTGATAGCACACTCCTGTTCTGAATGCTTGACATTATCAGTATTGGAACATTGTGTATTGTCAGCAAATTAACTTAAATACCTCGTCTTAAATTGATTCAATTATTGTCTTGCAAATGTACTTTATTATACATATACTGATGGGATGCCATGAATGGAAAAAAAAATCCTTCATCCACTTGGAATGTATTACCATTGTTCCTCTACCACTGTCTGCAGTACTATGCCTTTTAGTTTTGTACTTTGATGTTGCTAAAATTTATGTTTCTTATGTAATCACCATTGATTATGTTAGCCATTTGTCAGTACAAAATTTGGCCATGTATGGCGTAATCTTTATTGCTTTTGGCTCATGTACTTGAAGCTGTAGGTTTGGAATTTTTCTAAAAATATGTACCTTTGTATGATTGTATATATAGTATTGTTACATCTTACTAATATGATGCTTGATTTATTTACGAGTATGACATGTATGTTTTGTTTGATACATGATGACGTAAGAAAAAGTTGATATTTATTATTCAGTTTAAGATAATATTTGATAGTATGCACCACTTTTATTTGATTTTCCGTTGCAACGTACGGGCACATAACTAGTATATATATATATATATAGGAAAAATACTTTCTTCACCCGGGTGTAATTACACCCACCTCTAATATACCACCTAAACGAACTTGAAATACTCTTTTATCACTTTAGGTATACTCATTTACTAAATATAAGATACTCCAATGTGAACCACATGAAAAAATTGCAAGGGAGTCCGTAGTTTTTAGCGTATTTTATAAATACCTTCATTTACGTACATAAAAAGGAGTATATCTAAAGAAATATACATACCACCTCTAAAAAATTGTTCATACCACCTAGATGATCTTAAATACTCGTATACTATACGTACATACTCTCCGTTATGCGAGATACTCTCTACGTTATGAGATACGACATAGGGTGTAATTACACCCGGGTGTAGAAAAGAGGCTTCATATATATATATATGTATATATATATATATATATATATATATATATATATATATATATATATGTATATATATATATATGTATACATATATATATATATGTATATATATATATAGACACACACAATCACTGATAGAATTAAAGCAATCTATATTGGTTATATAAAAATTATTTCATTAGATTTATTATTAAAAATATTTTTATAGTATTATAATTTTATTAGTATGTCTTAATATAAAGTTATATAAAATAATTATCAAAGTCACGTCTCAGAGATCATAAAAAATTAAAAATATTAAGTGAAGAAGAACGAAGGGAGTACCAAAGCACTAACCATCACGCATTCACCCTTTTTTCACTCAACAGAAAAGGAATATAATCATTTTGAAAAGAAAAAAAGAGGTGCTCAAAGCGTCCTAAAGGGGGAACAAAATGGCCCAGCCAATTAGGAGAGTGGTGCGCGGTGATAAGAAACAAGTGGGCCGCCATGGTCAATGCACGGCCCAAACCACACCGCCCCGTGAGGACAGGAGAAGCCGTCAAAGGCTCAGAGCTTCCTTGATTCCAACGCGTTCGCTCTCTCTCTCTCTCTCGTTCGCTCTCCATCATCTGAGTCATCTCTCCTCTCCCTCACCGGGCGGCGGCGGGCGAATCCGATTCCGAGGTACCCACCAACCACCCCGCCTTCTCTCTCTAGGAACGCTTTCTGTTGCTGCGGATCGCGTACGTATGCGTGTGTTCAGGCGAGATTTGCCGCTCTTTTCATGGCTAGGGTTAGGAGGATTCTTGAGGAAACTGTAGGATCCACAAGGCGCGCCGAACAGAGTACTTGCTAGTCGGGCAGATCTATCTATGTTTCCTACGATTTTTGGCTAATAGTGTGTGTTTGTGTTTGGCATGTCAAGATTGTTTGTTTGTTTGTTTCTCTCGGCGTAGGATGACAGCATTACCATGAGAATATTAGTGGCGTCGCTGGATTGATTATTGTTAAGTGTAATAGTCGTCGTCGTTTGGTGGTCTAGTCAGATCATAATATCACCTGTTTCATGAGGACAAATGTTGGATCTAATCTAGTACGAACGTAAGCCGGTAAAAGTAGCTGCAGATTCAGTCCTCTGTTGTGCAACCATAGATGATCTATCTGTACACATTCGCATGTCCTTCCCTTCCATGCGTATTGGATTTTGCTCTGCTTAGATGTCTCTTGGTGTCTATCTCAATGTATCTGTGAGATCGAAGCTGATCTTATAGTTTGGTTGGACAATGGCTTGCACACTTTGTGGGGGAGTTCTTTCAGGCCCGCCATGCTCTCCAGCGCTTTTACGCATATGAATAATTTCTGTATCGCCCATTGTTCATGAGACTTGACAATTTGTATCCCAATTCATGGCTGTGCAGCAACAATGACGACTGGATACATTGTCGGCTCACTGGTTGGATCCTTAGCCATTGCATATCTGTGCGACACGTTTGTTTCTGACATGAAGGCATTTGGTGGTGAGTCCCATCTTACATAAGATGCTTGTAGGATGCATGTGCTCTACTTCTTGCAAGTTTGCATCTAAAGCTGCTTCATTCTTTGGAAACAGGTAGCATTCCTAAGACTGTTTCTGACAAGGAGTGGTGGAAAGCCACGGACACCAAGTTCCAGGCCTGGCCTCGCACCGCTGGACCACCGGTCATCATGAACCCCATCAGCCGCCAGAACTTCATTGTCAAGTCCACTGAATAGGCGAGAGATGCTGGTTCATCGTCTTATTTCCACTATGAAGCTAAAGTTTTTTTTCTAGGTCTTAAAACTGTAATAAGATGCACTACAGTCAGGATATTATTTTGCAATTTTCCCGTTGTCTGTGAGCAAACTTTGGGGCTCACAGCTTACTTCTCTTTTGATTTACTTGCATTGTTTTCCTATCATCATACGGTGTTCTTTCGCGGACTTCGAGTTTATGTTTGTGATGTTCTCCAGCCTTTTATTTCTGCAGTCCGCGGCAGTGCATTGCTTGTGCTTAGTTTATGTTGCCTTCCTAGCAGCTTGTGCTGTTTTGCGTACTATTGGTTACAACTGTTTATTGGCTTATGGGGGCGGGGCGTTCTTATTGGTTTATACTGGCTGATGCTTTTGACTGAAAATAAATAGTAACGTCTGAAAGAAATGATTTTTAGAATAAGATGAGTGGTGTAAAAAGTGAGAGAGATGCGTGCTCGAGACAGAAACGAGAGAAATAGGGTATATAATGTGCTCATGACCCTTGATTTGTCTTTGAAACAGATGGGAGCGTGGTGAGTGGAGAAATCAATTTAAGAAATCATGTGTTCCAATACATCCAGGGCTATGTAGTTTTGTGATGCCCTGTTGCGAATAAGTTTCTTGCAATGCATCAACGCCCACTGAAGTGCTAGAAATTGAGCAAATTATGGTTCAACACCACAACTGTGTGCCTGCGAATGTTGATTTGTATGAAGCCTTTTTTTCCCCGACAACTGTACGAAGCCTTAGCCACAAATTTCAGATAAATCAAACAGGATTGATTGACAAAAGTAACACAACCGCATTTGGGAGCCAGTTCATGTTATGGTAGGGGATAGTTTAAGATGGCTTAGGGAGCGCTCATTCCAGCTTTTTTCCTCAGCAATGGACGCGCAATCTACTGTAGCAGCGATGGATCTACTGTAGCAATTTTGCCCTTATTCAATTTTTTTTGTGTTTTTTAGTATTTTTGTGTTTTATTTTTTTCCCGTATTCCTTAGTATCGCCCGCTCTAGATTAGCGTGTCGCTTTTATTTTTACATGTTTTTAGATTTAATTATACCCAATAAGCTAACTCAGCTATAGTAAAAAATCAGCCAGCTACAGTAAAATTTCAGTAAAAACTAAAAGCCATCGCTATTCTGAACGCCTAAGTCCTCCTTACGGGGGCTTTGATATGGAGATCAATCGGTTTAGAACTTGATTGTTTTTTTCCCTATAAATAGTGTGGCTCATCTTTTTATATAGATGAGGTTAGTTCTTAATAATATAGAAACTAACACAATCTAATACAACCAATCAACTAAAGATAATATCATATCCATACTATCTAAATATAAAAATATACATCTAATTATTTCTAATATAAAGATATGTATCTAACCTTTTTTTAATATGAAAATATGCTAAGATTATATCCAAACAGCCACTACAGGACCGTGCTACAGTACCGCATGGTACTGTTCATGCTACAATACTTGCAACGCTACAGTTTTGTACCGTAACACTTTATCTCTCGTGGCAAGTCAGCTCGTCCTCGATTTGTCGAGTGATAACAACGGACTAAGGGCACATTCTTTGCAATTTGCAATGATGGCTTTTGGTTGTTTTGCGACAGAGATTGCGGAAAGAGAGATACTCGCTTGCGATTTTTGATGATACAGATATTAGTTTTTGAACATGTACTACAATTAACTTGTAAACCCTATCTTAAAAAAATACTCCGTTTAAAAGTTAGTTACTGTAGCAAAAGTCAAAAGCCGCTTCTAGAAGCCGCAAAGAACAGAGCCTAAGACCTTTGTGTCCCCGTGGCAACGAAATGGCATAATGCCACAGCGCGGTGTGTAAGATGATCAGCGAAGCCCCGATGCATAATAGCAAGGATAACAACCCTCTAGTTTTGGCTGGCGTCGCAGGAGTTGCCGACAGTAAAGGCAAACAGTATAGGGCAGTAGCATTCTTCTTGGCCTGAGATGCAATAGTTGTGGGGAAAGATGCGACAGCATCGCTGGCCCCCACATGACAACCGTTGCGCTCCGCATCTTCGAAGGCACGGTGTTGACCGGCCATGGGGAGAAGACCGCCGCTGGACATGGCAACCTTCCTCCTTAAAGAAGGTACCAAAAGTGTAGCCAAAGACAGCTCTATCGGTTAAAGCGTTGGTGACAAAGGCAGACGTGGCATTAGTGGCGACATTAGTTCTGGCGACAACATAACTAGTGCCAATGCTAGCGCTGGTGAAGGTGGTGGCAGCACAACTATTGTAATGACACACGATGTCTCTTCGTGCTCTTTCAGTTTGTCCATCAACTCTATAGCCTTCTTGAGTAGGGCTATCAACTCCTTGTTGCTAGCTTTCAAACTCTTTAGGTTGTCTAGGATAGATAGTATGGCACCAGAAACCATGGTGAGTGGCTCTGACACCAAGTTGTTATGGTAGGGAATAGGCTAAGATGGATTAGGATTGCTCTCCTTGTGGAAGCATTGATCTGGAGAACAATCGATTTAGAACTTGACTACTTTTTTGCTTTCCTATGAATGGTGTGGCTCATATATATAAATATATATATGTATATATATATGAGATTAGGCCTCTAACAATATAAAAAATAACTCAATTTAACGTAACCAATCAACTAAAGATAATATTATATACATATTATCTAAGTATAAAGATATACATATAATTATTCCTAATATAAAGATTTACATATAACTTTTCCTAATATAAAGATATGCTAAGATTATATCCAAAATAACCGTTACAGGACAGCGCTACAGTGCTATACGGTACTGTTTATGCTACCGTACTCGTGATGCTACAGTTCCACGCCGTACCAGTTCAACTGGGGGCTGAAACTTTTAACTTGCAGAGGCCTGTGTTAACTCGATTAATACCATAGAACAACAAAAATGATGCCTCCTACATGAAGGAAATGCAAGCTCATTTGGCACAACGTAACAAAACTGTAGGCAAAACGTAGCAGATTGAGATCCACGGTCAAACATGCCATTCACACTTATGTGAACCCGCCAGAATGATTTACATGTCATTTAGTCATTTGCATATACCAGACTAGTCCCATGGTCCATGAATCGTTACCATCAGGTCCTTGTAACAAATTTTTTCTGTAAAACTGGTAGTATACATGCATGAAAAAGATTCAGTGATGATAAGATAAATCTCAGATACTAAATTTGTTATCATGCTGATGGGAAGCAGATCAAGGGGCCACAAGTGATGTCAAAAACACAAAATTAGACAAATACAGGCTACAATTGTAGCCCCATGTCAATGTCAACAACTTAAGATGATGTAGCACTGTCAAACACTGGCAAAATATCTTCAATGAAAGTGAGCAGGTCCTCCTTATCTTGATGCAGAAAGGATACCACAGGGATTAGATAGTGATAGAAAATGCAAGTTCAATGTTAGCACGTGACATATTGAACTTTAAGGTGTGCAAATTGCGTCACCCATAACCGCAGCGAGTTTTGAGAAGAAAAAAAATCTTCTCTGCTGCTTCACATCATCATTTCAACATCATCATTTCAACATACAGCCTATGGCTACTACAATGCTAATGTAAATGCCTGAATCTATTGGTTCTTCCTACCTTAAATGCTGAGGCAATTCTTCACATGCAACTAAGACACCTATACCGCTCCTTAGAAACCACTTCAGAATTAGAGCAATTTCATTCATCCTAGCACAGTTAGAGATTATTATAAACTTGAGAGCAATTTTCATACATCATTAAAGTTGCAATGCGTATCAAACATGACTCAAGACATCCTCATAGATATTTTTAATAAGTACAAAATGCACAAATGCAAAGATAATTTTCTTGTTATTTCACCATTTGCAGCATCGTATCTTAAATGGTCGGAATGTACTCATACAGTACAACATTTTTCAAGTTACAACTTACAACAACACACATGTGGATCACTGGCATCCCTCATAGGTGTGGGATCTTCAAATCCAGATCAAAATTTAGGGGGCTGTCTACACCGACTGGCGAAACCCTCAATCAACATGGTCATCTACTACAGCCTGATTGTTCGAGAACAATGCATCTCTTTTCTTGGGGAAACCAGGGGGTTCCATACCTGGGCCTCGAAACTTCAGCTCTGGGGTGGCTCTAAGCCCAGGCTCGGTTGAAACAGGTCGATATGGAATCCCTGCTGCCCCTGCATATCTAGTAGGGGACACATACCTTCTTGGAGTACTTCTTAATGCCCCACCCCGCAGGTCTGTGGCCCTGGTAACCTCAGCATAGCCTCGGTCAGTAGATCTGGTAGTGGCATCCACATAGCTTCTATCACTGGCTCTTGTTGTGCCATCCACATATCCTCGATCACCGGCTCTTGTTGTGCTATCTGCGAAGCCTCGATCACTAGTTGGATGATTCAAAAGGCTCCCTGTAGGAGCTGTGACCGAGGTGTTAAATGTCTCCTCCGGAGTCCACCCCAATGAATCCTTCTTCTTCACATACACTTGCCAAATGCCAATCAAGAACAGGAGGAAAAGCAGTGCCGGACCACTCCACACCACAGCATTGCTCTCAGGCTTGTACACTGGGAAGTTGGACCGATAGATAGCAATGTAGTCATCTCCAAGCCCCAAGATCACAAGCTTCTCCCGGTCCGCAGCAATAAGAGGCTTCCCAGCTGGTGCGGCAGACATCACGCCACCAGAACCCGCAAACACAGACTTGATATCCTTAATGGTTGTGGCGAACAGCGGTCGGGGTGCCCCAACCCTCCCATAGTACTGAGACGAGGTGTTGTACACAAGAATCTTATCTTGGCTGGCCACCAAGAGGTAACCTTTGATCGTCTGTATCGCAACGGGGCTGTCAATCTCAGACTTCTTGACTGCCCGGACTCGGCACTTGAGGCTGGCAACGTCACCGAGCAGCAGGACGTGCACGAGGTCGCCGGCATCAGTGAAGCCATAAGCCTTGAAGCGCTCGGAAGGGTCGAAGGAGTAGGCCTTGGGGCGGGAGCCATTGAGCGCTTCAGTAAGGCCCTCGCAGGGCGTCTCGCGGACGGCCATGGAGCGGAGGTCGAGGGACGCGGCGCCAGCCTCGGTGAGGAAGAGGAGCCGCTGCTTTACAAAGGCAAGAGGCGTGGACGAGGCTATGGCTGTGCCGTAGAGCGTGCCGTTCTCGGTGAAGACGCGGATGCGGCCGCCGGCATCGCAGGATAGCACGTAGCGGGCGCGCCCGGCGTGGTGGGCCTCGAGGTGGAGCACGGGGGCGGCGTCGAGGCCGCGGACGAGGAGGCGGGAGGACGTGGCGGTGAGGGTGAGCCAGTCGTCGCCGTGAGGGGACGACTCGGTAAGCCTGTGCGCGGCGATGGAGCCGTCGGCGTGGCCGGAGAAGAGGAGGCAGTCGGTGCGGCGCGGGGAGAGGTACGCGAGGAGGGCAGTGACCGGGGACCCGCCGGACGCGCCGGCCTCCAGCTCAAGCAGCGGGTCGCCGGCGGCGGAGAAAACGAAGACGCGGCCGCGTGAGTCGCCGACAGCGAAGTACTTGGTGATCCCATCCGCGTCCTCGTAGGGTAGCGCGGCCGTCGCGGCAGCGTACGCGCCGTCCCCCAGCCGCGCGGCCGCGGCGAAGTGGAAGCGCTCGGACCAGAGCGGCCGGCGCTTGGTGACCGCCACCCCCTGCGGGGCCCGGCGGTTCCCAGGCGCCACCGCCGCGGCGGCGGGCGGCGGGGGGTCCGGCTCCGTGGATCTGGCGAGCGCGGACTCGAACGCGTGGACGGACTTGGCGAGCGACTCCGTGAGCTCCTCGAGCCTGGCGAGCTGGGCCTTGTGCCTCACCAACAGCCCGGCCTCCACCTCTGCCGGATTCTCCGCCGCCTCGTCCGACTCGGCGGCGGCGGCGGCGGCGGCGACAAGTGGGAGGAGGAGGAAGAGGAGGAGGGCGGCGACGCGGTGGGGCATGGCTGTCAGTGACTGCGGAGCGGAGGGGGGGTAGGGTTTAGAGTTGTTTGGTTTTAGAGATTGGGATTAGCAGCTCGCAGAGAGAGGAGAGGATCATCATCTGGCCGGGCCGGGGGGAGGAGGCATGGCACCGGGAGACGGCATGGCGCGGTGGTCCCCACCCGTCAGCAGAGGGTACGCGCCGATGGCGTGCAGGAAGAAGGGCCCGTTGACTGGGGGCTACGGTGGGGCCCGCCAGGGTGTCAGATGGACGCGGCAGTGCTACTCCTCTCAGCAAGAGGCTCGTTCATTGTATCGTCATCACTGGAAACAGGGCAGATGAACTCAAGTTTTCCCATACAACAATCGTATGGTTACTGAAAGAAGAAAAAAAAAATCAGATTCACCTTCCTTTTATCATCTTTGGGTGCGTTTGGTAGCAGTAATTTTGTTAAGATTTCCAGTAATCATAAGGTAACCTGATAATTAAACTCTATCTGTCGCAACCACTTCAGAATCTAAGGTAGGAATGGAAGATTACGGGTGTAACTTAAATTCTTTCTTGCACTAAACTCTCTAGGACGATTTCCTCACGATCTGTTTCTCGTTGATTGCACTAGTGTTATATTCCCATGCATGTTCCACCCAAACGCAACATCTAATATTCCTCGAAATTCTCTAGTAAACGAACGAACCCTACCAAAAAAGGTAATCCTATATTACCAATAATATATTTCCTGAGGATAAGATTACTAGGAATGTTAGGATTTCCAATAATATTCAATTCGGTAAAACAAACACACCCTTTACTCTTTACATGTCTTAATTACTACCCAGTAGTACAAACACTCGCAATAAAAAATTGCTGGTACAGCATGGCGAGTCACATAGTTCTCAGTCCTGTTAGCCTGATATTTTGGTTACCGAACGCTTCGCTTTCTCGTGTTCTATGCTTAATATCTTGATTTCATATTAATCTTGTGTCGTATTCACATTAGTCATATGTCCCCATTTGCCATGTTAGGCTATATATATGCAACTCTTTGTAACTTGAATCAATAAATTGAGTTCGCGTAATATTCTCTGCTTACATGGTATCATGAGTTGTGTTCGCATCCTATGACTACTCGCTTCCGCAAAACACTAACCACTTGCCCACCACCATGATCGACGACACCGCTGCCTGCGCCACCAACGACGCGGCAGCTGCCCGTGAGCGCGCTACCGCCACTGCCTGCGATCGCGAGGAGGCCGCCATCCACGAGTGTGAGGAAGATGCCGCCCACACCACGTAGCTCGCCCACGAGCTAATCCAATACAAGGCCACCGCCATCGCCAACCTTCACACGTAGGCTATCACCGTCAAGAACATATTGGCGCTCGTTCCCGTTGTTCTCGACCTCATCTCTCTCAACTACAACAAGTGGCGTGGCCGGTTCCTCATCACTCTCAGCAAGTACTCGCTCACAGATCACGTCCTTAGCGACACTGTTCGTCGTGACTCTACTGATTGGTCTCAGATGGATTGTGTCGTCCTCGAGTGGCTCTACGGAACCATCTCCCCCGAGCTTGTCGAGATCGTGATGGTGCATGACACCATTGCGCGCCTCGTATGGCTCAGCCTCAAACAGCAGTTTGTCGGCAACACGGAGACACATGCCTTGTACCTCGATGCCGAGTTCGCGCCTTTGTCCAGGGTGATCTCAACATCTCTGACTATTGCCAGAAGTTGAAGGCCATGGCTGACGCCCCCGGTGATCTTGGTGAGCATGTCCTTGATCGCACGCTTGTTCTTGCTATATTACGTGACCTAAATGAAAGGTTTACTTACATGGCGACCCTCCTCAAGCGGCAACGACCGTTTACCACCTTCCTCGAGGTTCATGCTGACCTTCTCCTTAAAGAGCTTACCATGGCCCCGTGTCCTATGCTGCCCTCCACTGTACTCATCACTGCCACTCCCTCCCGCGCATTGAGCTCGGATGGGCAACCTAGCGGCAGACCGATCGGTGCTTCGGGCAGTCGCACCATGGCCCCAACAGGTGCCCTAAGGGGCGCCCACTCCAGTGGGTCCAGTAACTACAACTACCGCCGTCGTCACAGCAATGGGGGCGGCAACGGCAAGACCAGCGGCACCAACAGCACTAATGGCTCCACTAGCTGGCTCTCTTTCTACAATCCATGGACGGGGACTGCACCTGGGCCCCACCTTCCCTAGCGGCTAGCACGCGCAGGCGCCCAGCGCACAGTAGCAGCAGCAGCAGCCGCGCCTTGGCACACCCCGCCACAAGCACTGCTCGCCGCCTCATTCCCGGTGCCCTACCCACCACTACCCCAGCACGTCTTCCTATCTCTACCGTCCCCAATCCCTCAGATAGCCCCCGACACACCCAGCTGGACTCCCATGTCCGGTCTTAGCTCCTGGGACCAACAGTCATTGGCGAATGTGTTTAATACCATGACACTTGCTCCCCCTGCCACCATAGCCTGGTACATGGACTCCGTCACATCTTTGCACATGACATTGGACACCGGTAACCTATCCTTGTCTCACCCTCCTCGGTCTTCTACTCCTTCGTTAATCGTTGTCGGTAATGGGTCATTGCTACTTGTCACCTCTACTGGCTCTACAATTCTTTCTGGTCATCTTCATTTTAATAATATTCTTGTTGCTCCACACATCATTAGGAATCTCATTTCTGTTTGTCGGTTTACTACTGACAACAATTGTTCTACTGAGTTTGACCCTGCTGGCTTTTCTGTGAAGGATCCTCAGTCCCGGAATGTGATTGTCTGGTGCAATAGCTTTGGGCCTCCTTTGTGCTTGCCAGCGTCCGTCTCTCCGTCATGTGCTCTCATCGCCGGCACCCCTCCCACCTTGTGGCATCGACGTCTCGTCCATCCTGGACACGACGTTTTTCTACATTAGCCCGTGCATCTGCCATATCGTGTCATAAAAGTGCTATTGACGCTATTTTCCATGATTGCTAACTTGGTCATCATGTACGTTTGCCATTTGTCATTTCCACTTTTAGAGCTCTCAAGAATTTGGATTTAGTGCATTGTGACCTTTGGACCTCCCCCGTTGCTAGTGTGTTAGGTTACAAATGCTACCTAGTTATTCTTGATGATTGCTTGTATTTTCTTTGAACATTTCCTTTACATCTCAAATCAGAAACATTTTTCACTATATCCCATTTTTTCTCTTATGTAGCTACTCAATTCGGCAGCACAATCAAGAGTGTTCAATGCGACAACGGTTGGGAGTTCGACAACTCCTTTGCCTGTGCTTTTTTTTCTTACTCATGGCGTTGCTCTTCGCACATCATGTCCATACACCTCTCAACAGAATGATAAGACTGAGTGCATTCTCCGTTCCATTAATAATATTATACGCTCCCTTCTCTTTCAGGCATGTCTCTCTCCCTCCTTCTGGATTGAGGCCCTACACATCGCCATCTACCTCCTTAATCGTCTTCCCACAAAGACGCTTAATTCTTCTATGCTTTTTCTTCACGCTCTATGGAGTACATCCCAATTATGACCATCTTCGTGTGTTTGGCTGCAAGTGTTACCCCAACCCGTCCGCCACCGTGCCTCATAAACTCTCACCTTGTGTGTCTTCCTTGGATATTCCTCAAATCATAAGGGTTACCGGTGTATTGATCCATTGTCCCATTGGGATATCATATCCCATCATATCACATTCGATGAGACCTCGTTCCCTTTTGCCAAGTCGAATACCCCATCCGCTAATGACTTCAATTTTTTGTCAACTTTTGAAAGCATGTTGGTTCCTCTCGGGCTGACACGCCTTGTCTCTTGTACAGGTGCTCCTTACTCAACTCTCGAACCACCTGGTATTGCGCCCCCACTAATTGCACTATGCGCCTCACTTGGCGCCACGCCCACCATGGCCGTGCACGCTACACTGGTGCCCATGGCTGCACTCCGCGCACTGGGTGCGCCAACCCCTTTATCGCACCCTCCTTGCCATCCCCACGGGCTAGCCTCGTCACGCTGCCCGCGGGATCGCCTCTCACCATGCCACACGCAGCCTCATCGCCCCTCACTACGCCACACGAGGCCTCGGTCCAGCCCACATCACGCGCGGCTTTGGCACCTCCTCTGTGGCCCCGGTCTTGCCTATGGCACCCGCAGCCCCTGCCGGGCCACTCATAGCTTCTCCGATGTTTCCCACCAGAGCCGTATCGATTACTCTGGTTGACAATTTCCACATGATGGTGACACGCGGTAAATAGGGTTATCGTCAGCCTATGCAACATTTGAACTTGCACACTGCCACCCTGTCTCCTATTCCGAAGACTTATCGATCTGCCCTTGCGGATCCGAATTGGCGGGCCACTATGCAGGAAGAGTTTGCCGCTCTGCAGTCCAACCACACATGGGATCTTGTTCCCTGGCCCTCCAATGCCAACATTATTACTGTAAAGTGGATTTCCCGCACAAGTTCAACTCTGATGGCACTCTTGCCCGGTATAAGGCATGCTGGGTCCTTCGTGATTTCACACAATGTCCCGGCGTTGCTTTTGATAAGACCTTCAGTCCTGTTGTAAAGCCTACTATGGTCCGTACTGTACAATCATTGGCTCTGTCTCAGGATTGGCCTATTCACTAGCTTGACGTCAAGAATGTATTCCTCCATCGCACTTTGTCTGAGATAGTCTACTACTCTCAACCTATAGGCTTTGTAGACACCTCACGTCCAGATTCTATTTGCTACCTACACAAATCG
Organism: Melocanna baccifera; assembly: GCA_036346265.1. Classification (NCBI taxonomy): domain Eukaryota; kingdom Viridiplantae; phylum Streptophyta; class Magnoliopsida; order Poales; family Poaceae; genus Melocanna; species Melocanna baccifera. The sequence continues at coordinate 17,995,556 of CM070684.1, read as the reverse complement.
CTGTATAGACTCAAGCAGGTGCCCCGCGCATGGTACAACCGTTTTGCCTTGCACTTGTTGTCTCTTGGATTTGTGGAGGCCAAGTCTGACACCTCTCTGTTCATCTATAACCATGGTGCTGACACTGTCTACTTGCTCCTCTATGTGGATGACATCGTCCTGACAGTATCTTCTGTTGACATGCTTCGCTGGACTATTTTTGCACTTCAACGGAAATTTTCTATGAAAGATCTTGGTGAGCTTCATCATTTTTTGGGTGTGACTATGCGACGCCGTGCTGGTGGTCTCTTTCTTTCACAGCGACAATACACGCTGGATATCCTAGACCATGCTGGTATGACCGACTGCAAGCCTTGCATTACTGTTGATACTAGCCCCAAGGTGTTTGCATTTGCTGGCTCTCTTGTGAGCGATCCCACTCAGTATCGCAGTCTGGCTGGGGCACTACAATATCTCACTTTCACTCGTTCGAATATTGCCTATGCTGTTCAGCAGGTCTGTCTTCACGTGCATGCTCCTTAAGAACCACACATCACTATCGTCAAGTATATTCTTCGGTACCTACGTGGCACTCTTGATCATGGACTGCTCCTTCATCGGTTTGCACCCACAGAGCTTATTGTTTACTCCAACGCTGATTGGGCGGTTTGCCCGGACACACGCAAGTCCACCTTTGACTATGTTGTGTTCCTTAGTGACAACCTTGTCTCTTGGTCTTCAAAGCGCCAGAACACTCTCTCGTTCCAGTGCTGAGGCCGAGCAACAGACTGTGACAAATGCCGTCGCCGAGGCATGTTGGTTGCGCCAGTTGCTTCAGGAGCTCCATAGTCTTATCCATCGAGCTACACTTGTCTATTGTGACAATATTAGTGCGGTTTACTTATCGACGAATCTAGTGCAGCATCAATGCACTAAACACGTCAAAATTGACCTCCACTTCGTCCGGGAGTGCGTCGCCCTCGGTCATGTCTGTGTGCTTCATGTACTGACGCCATCACAGTTCGAAGACATCTTCACCAATGAATTGCATACCTCTATCTTCATGGAGTTCAAATCTAGCCTGAACGTCTGCATTGCCGACGCTTAGACTGCGGAGACGTGTTAGCTTGACCTTTTGGTTACCGAACGCCTCGCTTCCTCGTGCTTTGTGCTCATCCTCTTGAGTTCACATTAATTTTGTATTATATTCACATTAGTCTTGTATTCATATTAGTCATATGTTTCTATTAATCATACTAGCTTATATATATATATGTAACCCTTTATAATTTCAATCAATAAATTGAGTTCGCATAATATTCTCCGCTTACAAGTCCAACTAAATGCTGAAAAAAATCAGCTGCCACAAGTATGTAGCATTCTTGGACATCTGCTGGTGCTGAAAAAAATCAGGTCCTCATGAATAGCTATCCAGACCGGCTGTCAGTGCAAACTGGTACTGGTACCCATGAAAAGAAAAGATAAATTCGGAGAAGATGGACGCGACTTCACCAGTGATGATTAATATAGGGGTGAACTGAGATTGCTTCCATGTTTCACAAATCTTACAGCCCTAAACGACGATGACAAATACTGATGACGATAAACTATTACATGTATAGAGAAGGTCACAAGGTGTCTGACGAATAACAATGGGACAATATTTATTGGCATATATGCAGCACTATTGATGCTGTTTTTGTAGCCTAAGAAGTGGATGCGGCAGCCTCCTCCAGCAGCTGCTTCACCTTGGTGATGTAATCTGTCATCGCCTCCTCCTTGGATTTCCCTGTTCGTACCAAATTTACCAGAATTGTAAGCATCAGTTTGAAGGAAGGAATGTACTTACATGAATTTGCAGACTAGAAGGAATCAAGAATAATACCTTCAACAGCCTTCCAAGCATCCCATTTGGCTCTGTCTTTCAGGTTGAAAATGCCAGGCCGACCTGAAAGATGATATTGGAGTGGTTAGTATCACTTATAGCACTAGTACTTTTCGGCAAAGAAAGGCTGTCCATGAGCCGATGCATTGCAGTACTAGAGGGAAGATTGCGATAAAAGAGAGAAGTAGAACAATTTGTAAGCTTAGCCCCCTTAAATTGGGAGATTGAAGGATTACACATTAAGAAAACCAAAAGGTTACTTAGAATGCATGCTTAATCATAGGGATATGGATCACTATTGTGTGCTCCTAAAATCTAGAAGCGGTTTCATCATCATGACAGTCTATTGCTTATGCAACACATAATCTGTGGCTGAACTTGGGAGCACATGAAAACTTGTAATACTCCAACGGCAAGCAAGTTTGATCATCATTGGCATACATACCGGTGTTGACCGGGCCCACAGTTGCCTGCTTGTAGAGGCCATAGAGGATCAGCTTGTTCTCGTTTGAGGTTGTGTCAGGCAAGGTCTTGGCCTTCTCGGCGTACTCCTCAAACTCCTCCTGCAGGACAAGAATGGTGAGAACTGACAATTGTTTGGCTCACCAGTCTGTTTCAGACAGTACCAGTCCTAAATTTGCAGGTATCACAAGAAATTGTTTGTCTAACAAGAAATTTCCAATATTTGCGAAGATTTCTATCCACCTAGACACTAGAACTTAAAATTAAGGACACTGATCTGCATAATACATGATGCTTCGGATAGAACTAAGAAATAACATATGCACTATACACGAGGCTTCAGAGTTCAGATAGCAAGGCTATAGCAATTTTGCATGGCTCTGAAATCTGAAGCACAAAAATCGACCAGTATTGTATATATAAATCATGAGCTGATCCAGCATACTGTCAATCCTAAATTAACCAACAACAGGTAGATCAATTGGTTACAGACATACTAGATACCATGCTACACAACACAGTCCAAACTAGATTGCAAATCTAACACCAAATCTGACAAATAAAGATCCCTACCTATACAAGACAACTAACCTCTAAATAAATATCCAGCAAATCTACGCTAGATGAGATTTCAAGAAAACTCCTTCAAGACGGCAAATTTGTTTAATTCATACGCGAAGATCGTTCTTGGAAATAAGCGAAACTACTCTTCAAGATAAATCACGAGGAGGATTTCGATAGAAAAATTTGACCTGCAAACCCATGTCGATGTTGTGATGCAGTTGGTCTCGTTTCTTTCTTGTCGATCTCTCTCGAGAGGAGGACGGGAGGTCAGGGAGGAGGATTCCGGACACGTGTATGCGCCGAGGCCAAAGCCTTGACTTGTTGCGTTCATATGGGCACGGGGTATTTGCGAAGCGGACCTCAGGCTTCGTCTAATTTACCAAGCAGTTTCAGGATTCGTGTCACGATCCTAGCCGTTGATGGATGTCGGGCGCGTGGACGGCGGCGCGGAGGAGGCCGTCGGCCGTGTCGTGTGCGGCGGCGATAACTTCCACTTCTAGGTTATTTGTTCGAAGGAAAAAATGTCTTTTTTTTTGTGGCTTGCTTTGCTTCTGCTTAGATTTTATCACGCACGCACACAGGCTTGCTTTTCGGAGCGAGCAACGTGTGCATGTCGCTTACGATTCCAATATGTATCTTGACATTATTTACTGAGACCATATCAAACCTCCGTCCAAACATAACATGTACCGAATCTGCAGAGAATTTGGTACATAAACGGAACATAAATAAAGGAACATGTACCTTACTGATACCATCGAGTTCCTTGGACAAGAACAAGAAAGCTTAGGGTACATAAATAAAGGAAGGAAAATGCTAGAGAAATATTCCATGACAAAACGGAACATTCTCACCAGTCACCACCTGCCAATCCACCATCGAAAGAGTGTGTCCGAAACGAACCTAGACTGATGCTAGTAACAATGTGTTTCTTCTTCAGAGGAAGCTTCTGAAGAAGGAACTCGTCACCCGTCAGCATGCCTTCCATTGTCACGACAACAGCAAGCAACACAAGGCAATTTCACATGGACAGAACACGGTACCAATCGTGTTAGTTCTCGCTGAGTCCACAAACAAATTATCGTCTGCTCTATCCATATACCAACAGAAAAGATGGAGACCTACTTATCAAAATTTAGCCCCGCGCAGCATTACGGGTTTGCAGCCTGTTGCTGAAGTAGTACGAAGTACTATAAGCCTATTCAACAACAGCGACAGAACTTGTGCACACATCCCATGTTTAAAACAATCACTAAGAAGCCAAGAGCTGCCTACAGTATGTGCACACAATCCTTAAGGACTGCCATCCAGGAGATTTGATCGGCTGCTCTAGCTGCCTATGAACTGCTCACGGCTCAATTCAGCTACATGAACCGCCTACTGCACCTCACTTGCGGGCTCCATTGTCACGCCTCCAGGGGCCTGCTGATTCTTACTTCTTGGTCGCCTTCTCGCCTGACTTCTGGCCTGCTCTCTTGCATCTCCATTGGCCTGCTGAGGCCTACCTCTGATCCGGCTTTTTGCCCGAGCTAAATGTTGCTTCTTTAGCTGCTTTCTGCTGATATGCCCGTCTCTTTCTATTGCTCGTACCACGGCCTTCTTGAGCCTGGACTCGACCATTTCCCATGACACAAGCTTCTCTAGAAATGTGGAGACGTAATCAGCCCTCCGATTCTGCAAGGGCATAACCAGAAACAAACTAAGTCAAAGAATATGCTTTAGTTGACTACTGAGGAAATTATGAGCATTGCTGGCCATGTAACCTCATAATCCAGGTAGTACGCATGCTGGTTCCCAAAATAAGATGATTCGTTAGTAAAGTTACTTTTTGTGGAAAATGAAAGGGAAAAAAAGGGAACCTCAATGCATCATTCGTACCTCCCAAACATCAATCGCAAGGAGTGGCTGCCAAAAGAAATAGCCAAATCAGAATATAAGATCCCTATGGAATATGGTATGGGGGAGAAAAGAGCAGACGTATAACAGTGTGAGGTGGAACAAGTTTTACATTTAGGCTTTAGCTACTCGCTATTGCATGTTATATGGCACCTTCAAAATAAATTATAGTGAGAAGGCTGAGCTGGGATTCCTGATACTTGGTTGCAAGATACACATCACAATACAGGTGAAATACTATCTAGAAACTTGTGCAGAAATAGCATCTCGCAGATAGTTAAGATATAAGAGAAACAACATATTCATGATCCTTCTGGTCAAAATAAAAACAACAAGTTCTATTGAAGGAAAAACAACAAAAACTTTTGCAAGTTTGCATAATGAAATTCACGGTATACATGACACGACAATGTAGGGGGGAAAACATTTGCAGGCAAATACTCACAGAGTGACCCCAGACAAGAGGATTGACAGCATTCGGAGTCTTTGAGATGACCAGCCTACCATAATTGTCAGATGGGATTGGGCTTCTTGAATTCACGTGAGGCAACTTGCTCCCTTTGTCTACAAACAGTTATAGGAAAGTGTTCAGTTCATCACGCCAACATGTGCAAGCTTGAAACTGGTACAACGAAGCTAACAAGTATGGTATTTAGCGTCACTTACAACAAAGCCAAACCCACCCAGAACCAAATTGAGTTAATGCAGCATCCACGAATTGTTGGATCATGCCGTCATAGGATCCAAAGTCCCTGTTAATAAACTTCAGGAGACGATCTGGGGGCTTGCCCCCACCACCAGGTTTCATGGATAGCCAAAAGAAATCATGGTTCCATATCTAAAAACATGGCCCAGAATTAGGCATTTGGAGGAAATACAAGCTAGCACATATCTAAAAACATGGCAAAAAAAATAGGCATTTGGTGGCTATACAAATCAGCGCAGATGTATAGTACGGAAAGGTACCTGTGCAGCATGGAAGAAGGGAGGATGGGGTGGCTCCCTGCCCTCGTTGAAGGAGGAGAGCATCATCTGCCCCAGTGACATCCCCTCCCACTCACTGCCACCGATCATACCGTTGAGCCTCTCCACGTACATGTGCTGATGAATTCCCCAGTGCTGCTCCACTGTCTCCTTGCTCATGTATGGCTCCAGAGCATCCTACATTAACATCCCCTATCCATCACTCCATTCTCACTACTAATCTTTGCAAATTGATACATCTGTACTTACCGAAGGATAAGGAAGGGGCCGTTGCTTTATCCAGGCAACAGAAGGAACATCATCAGGAGATGAGGGCTCCAGCTCATCTGCGCTATCACCATCGGTCTCAACAGTGCCATCCGTATCAGCAGAAGCGGGTTCATCATCAGTAGCATTGTTCACAGTATCGTCCTCAGTCACCACATTCGCCTCATTGGCAGAATGTGGGAGAAGATTCCACCTTCTCGACCTCTCTCCCTAATCACAAAAATTAGTTCTACCGCATCAGATAAAACATCTATTCAAGTGGGAGAAGATTCTTTTAATCTACAAATGATACATTTTGCATACACAGGTGTTGCAACTTGCAAGTCTTAATTATTCCAACCCAAAAATGTTAAGACAATCTACTTGCTTGGGAGTTGAGATGGATTCAACACGAGATCCAAAGCCCGACTCGGTTAATAGTTGATATGAACATCACAAGAGGTCATAAGCTGATTTGTTTCTGCATCTGTAAAGTAAATGCTGCTGCACAGACAAGAGCCACCCCATTCCCATCCGGACACTGATCCAGCAATAGATGAGAAACCAGAGACGCCCAAGCACAAGCTAACTCCCCAAGTGTAGCTACGAACTGGTGAATGCCAAGAAGAGGAGGGGGGGAGGGAAAGAGGAAGAAGTGGGTGGCTGGGAACACTTACCCTGGCGCCTCCTCTCTGTGGAGTGACGAAGCGGCGGAGCCCATGCCCTCGGGAGTCGCCGCCGGCGCGGAGGAAGGAGGTGGATGTGGAGCTGGAGCTGGAGGAGACGAAGAGACTAAGAGAGAGGCCGCCTCCCACCCCCACCGGTGTGGTGAACGCCATGGACGCTAGTTTGGGGGAAGGAAAGGTAGGGAGGCGAGGAGAAAGGTGAGGGGGAGGGGATAAGCGGCCGCGCGGGGGATTGCTCTGTGGGCTCAAACTTATGTTGCGTTTGGGCCTATTGATGGGCCATCTGCTATTTCCTAGGCCCATCAATGCCAATTTATTTCCCATTTAATTCCCCTTTTTCTTTAACTCAGAAATGTGTATATTTGCAACATTCGACTTGCTGCAATACGATGGTTCTTTCGATTTACGAGGCTTTTAGGCATGCTGCAACATCATGGTTCTTTGTATTAAAGTCCAGGGTTCTAGTTGTCCTGCAGTAGCATTCAGAATTGTTGTTTGCACTATATTCATATTGGGGTATGGATTTGTAACAGCCAACCAAGAGAAGTAAAAGAAGCTAGTACCACAAACAAGGATCAAATTCAGATACCGAGTTCATCTTAAGATGTATGCACTTAGCTTGGTTCACTTCAGACAAAACCCAAACAAACTCGATGCAGTAGTACAGTGGATAAATAGCAACATCTAAACGCCAGTCTCGCATAAGAAAGCCAATGACAAACTCTAGGGCGTAATCTCGACAGAGAACATCTATTTTTAGCGTTGCAGACTGCAAATCCTTTTTACTTCTTCTCTTCCTTCTCGGCCTCGGCAGCCTTCTTCTGCCGGGCACCGATCTGGCGCTCGTTCATCCTCTCCACGCGCAACTTGGCATAGGCCTTGAACGCCTTCATCTCATCCGTGACCTTCACAACCTCAACCGAACGCTTCTCGCCACGGGCAATAGGCATGTAGTCGCCCTGGACCTGGCTGGCTGTGGCAAGCTCCTCAGGAGTGGAGTCACCAGCCTGCACGAGGGAAATTTGTAGGTAATCTTAAAAATGGCTAGAATCATCAACTATATCACAATTTGAACACGTATAGGGTGCGCAAAGTTCCTCACCTTGACCTTGCGTGCACGTCTTGGGAAGATCACGAGCTTAGCCTTGAAGGTCTTCAGCCTCTGGACATTGGCCTGCAGACCCTCAAGTGAGCGGTTCTTGCGGCGGTGATCCACAGAAATCCCGATGGTTGGGGCAAGCTTCTTGGGAATCCCAGCCGCCTGAAATAAGATAAGAATGAGATAGGTCAATAGAATCCCGTCCAAAGAGAATAATAGACAAGTATAGGTAAGTCTTAATGACAGTATGACAACAGAGCTGCAATATTGCTAGTTTGCACTCAGATAAGCAATAAAGTTTACCTTCAGTTCTTCAAGGGTGAAGCCCCTTCCAGCTCTAGACTTCATGTTGTACTTCAGTGTTTGGCACTGAACAACAGGGCGAAGTGGTCCGGCAGTGGGGCGTGGGAACATCTTCACAGCCTTCTTTTGCCTAGCTGCAAAGCCGAGACCAAAGCATTTGTAACTGATGAACAAAAAGGATGGAATAGCATCTAAAAACCAAAAATTCAATTATCCATGCAACACTAGAGTGAAGCAGGCAAAGTTAACTTCTTTCTGCACATGTAGTAAAACAGCAAATAAATACGATTACAACATCCGTGGCGTAGAGCTCATGCACAGGTCATTACTGCTCAAACTAAGATAGCACTCATCTTTACAGTACATATTATGCTCCTAACTGAAACTCCTTCATTAACCACTGCTAGCGTGCTGCTGCTGCTACTAGCTCCCGCTAAACATCAACTAACAGGCATCCCACGAAGTTCACAAATGGGTGTTTCTCGGTTCATACATACGGTAATAGACTAATGGTATCTTTTACTAGAAATGGCTTAACGTGTCCTGATTGACCTATATAACCAGAAAACTTAGACCATCACTTGCAAACATGCAACAACTGTGGCCTCTCCAGCATTATACAAACACAGTTCATGCACCACCGAGAAACAGTTTGGTCTCTCTTAGACTGTATCAATAGACTGGCTACTTGCTCAATGTTTATACATAGGCAGCACAGTACAGAGAGAGCGGGGAAGAGATGAATTACCGATGCGTCTCCTGGCCTTGCGGGCGGGCTGGTTGAACCAGGTCCTGACATAGTTCTGCCAGTGCTTCTTGAAGTGCCCATTCGGGATGACGTTGTTGTGCTTCATTGCTTACCTTACCCTACACCAAACCAAAAAACCTAAACAAAATAGTAAAAAAAAACTAATCAGCATCACCATCACCTTGTGATTCCTTCACAACAGCACAGGAACTAACAAGGTTACAACAATCCACACCAAATTACTAACTGTAAGGTTCGCATACTGTTCTAGATCAGACGAACGCTTGGAAACTACACGTAGGAATTAACAAAGATTAAGTACAAGTTTCGCCTACTGTATCTGATTCCAAGAACGCATCAGAACTACGCATACAATAAGATCTCTCTTCCTAGCTTACAAATATGTCACCAGATAGCAAGAGAGAAAACAAGAACAAAAGCGCATACTTGGCTAACCCGAGATCCGAACGAACAAGAGATTAGATCGAACTAAAAAGCCAGCCAAGATTGCCTACGCACGCCTAGATCGACCTAGAAATGCTGGGTGAAATTAAGAAGAGGACTTGACATGGATGGGAAGATACCTTGAGGCGATGAGGAGGATGAGAGGATACCACCGACGCGAAGTGGCGGCGCGCTAGGGTTCGAGGGAAGGACGCGACGCGGGGTGGGGTTTTAGAAGAGAGGAGGAGGAGTTATTGGGCCTCAAGGCCCAGTTGTTACCATTTCGTCATCATGATGACACATATTGAAGCAAAGCATTTTTCATGTGGACCGAATAGAAAGCCGAAAGTGAATTTGCACAGGAAGGTGTAACTTCCTTTTTGAGAACTAAAATATTTTTTTAGAACTGAAGGCGTAACTTGATGGCTTCCGCTTTGTCACTTTCCCAGGCGGAAAATAAAATGCAAACACAGACTCGGATGCGCCTGTGTCTGTGTGGTAGATCAAAGACAGTAAGCAACTGCAAATATTGTAATCTCTGAAGACCTTTACCAAATCTAATTCTAATTTTAAATTTCTGTAAACCCCGCGTTGTTTTTCTTTTAAAAAAACTAGTCATGTGCCCGTGCGTTGCAACGGAAAAACTTTAGAGTTAGATCGTGAGAGAGAGAGAGGGGGGGAGAGGAAAGGGGCGGTTAAGATTTTATTGTTCAGATCAAATGGCTGAGAAGAGATATGGGAGAGGACTCATCAACCACCAACTCCTTCTTTTAAAGTAGTAAAGATATGTTCGGAATTGTGCAGGCACAACCTGACCCTGTTCCTGTTCCTTGCATCGCCTGCTAGGAAATTTTCAACCAGAAAAAAATGGAGAAAACAAGTTGCAGCTTGGCAGTCCGGCTACATCACAACATAAACAATCGGAGGTCGCCGTCGACGATGCGCGTCCCGTCGCGTGCCGGCGCACAGCAGAATCCATGATGCCGCCACGGCCCACAGATGCAGGTGTCTGCATGATGCAAAGTTACAGCTTCGTAGAATACTTTCTGTAATCGCCGTATGATCGTAGCTGATGCTGATAGGCCACCTAACCTAGACATCAGGGATGTGTCTTGACGGTCAAGAGAGATCTTGATTGATGTCTTGGTCAGAGCTCGCGAAGTCGTTTTCTTCTCTGAATGGAAAAGAATAAGAAAGATTAAGGTCAGTGTCAGTGTGATCATATGCGCTTTCTTCTGTACCAATTAATACTCGTACAATGCATTTAAAATAAGAGAAGGTGCAGTTTTTTCTGCTATCTAATCAGTAAAACAATGCAGAAATTTACAGCGGTTTGATTCATTCAGTCAGAAAAAAAAATGAAACCATTATCAGTGTCAGCATTGTTATGAATATTATGTGTATATATTGAAGAGATTCAATAAGTAATTTATATAGAGAGTACAAGAAAAATATGTCATATAGAAATAAAGAAGACATATAAAATATAGGATACAAGCTTTATATCCTTAACACCCCCTCAAATGCAAGACGTATACAATAGCATTGCATTTGAAAGAGTTGATATTAAAATAGAAAAAATCCAAAATTCAAGTCTTGTAAACGTCGTCATAACTTACGGCTCTGGAAAATTGTGTCGAAAATAGAAGATCTCCATCTGAGATAGTGTGGTAGCCCATAAAGTATAATGGCGCCCTATAAAGCAGATTGAAACCCGAGACAACGGCGGCGTAATACATAAGAAGCACATTGGAGAAGAAGCGTGACAGTTTTAAAAGCTTGAGGCGGTGGCTTAAAAAGAAGCGGCGGCATCATAATGACTTCTACGACCTGCACGCGACTTAGAGAGAAGAGCAGCGATTGCTGCCGTGCAAAAAGACCATACAAAATCCTAAAGGATAGACTAATGCTAGCAAAACAATCGACTAATTAACACAAAAAATTTGTGGACTCGCATGATTTAAACGAACTAGAAGATAGATGAATATGGATTTGGATGAACACAAACAGAAGACTTCAAATCCTAAAAAATTCAAAATCCTAGATAATAAAACTGAAAGCTTCTAAACCAACATAAAAGGTCAATCTTGAAATGTTGAGTAATCATCCTAACAAGAGACCAACCACGACGACCGGTGGCCACGCGGCTCGGGACAAGATACACAGCAACAACTAGACGCAACGACAATTGGACCCCAAAATCCAACACCTCAGCATAGCTCCGATAGAACAGTAAAGCAAAACATATGTGCAAATATCTACTCTCCTCCAAGGTAACCTCCATCAAAGTGGAGCAGGTCCACCACTCCCATATCAGTCACCACTCCCCATGCGTGGACCACCTCTACCATAGCCACTGGAGCCTCTAGGATCATCACAAGCGAGAGGCGGGAAAGAGCGCAACGGCTCGAGGGTGTCCGGATCCGGTGGCTAGATCTAGCTTCAGCATGGTCTGCGTGGTCTACTCCAAGGATAGTCAAATCCGGCGTCAGTGCAGCGGCAATGGCCGAATTCAATCGACGGTGTCCAAAGCCAAAAAGAAGTCGGCAGAGAAGAAGCCGGCCGGCTGAGAGACAGTGACAGCTCAGATCAAACAGCAGCGAAGAGCACCGGATTCGGAGCAAGGAGCAAATGGCTGCATGACCGCCCAAAAGAGATCCAGCGCGAAGGATGCTGGATCCGGGTGGGGCAAGGCCAAAGAGGATCCTCTCATTCAGCAAATCCGACGACACGGTGAGGCTGAGCCCGATCCAACGAAGGCCCAAGCAGCAGCAGGATGTGGTGGCCCATTGAGGCTAGAGGCGGCGGCCGCACCGGATCGGAGGATGAAGAGGCCGGCGGCGGCATGCAATGACGGCGGCCCCTAGGAGTTGAGAACACTCCTCTCAGGGGCAGCAGATGCAGAAGCGAGCGGAGGTTATGTTACAAACCCTAGCTCTGATATCATATTATGTGTATGTATTGAAGAGATCCAATGGGCAATATATATATAGAGTACAAGAGAAATATGCCATATAGATATAAGGAAGACATATAAGGAATAGGATACAAACTTTATATCCTAATACAAACTCTATATTCTTAACAAGCACAAGGATCCAAAAGAAAGCTTTTGCCGTCGAAATATCGACAACTAAACATGACAAGAGTCATCTTACCTGACCAATAAAAGAAATGATCTGGTGAGAAGTTCATCCCAAGCTTCAGCAGGGCAAGTCCAAACCGGCACTTTTGAGCCTTGCGTTTGTTTGATTCAATATGTCACTGTAATGCCTTGTAGACCTATGAGCTCCTGGACTGGCCATCCACTTCTTGCAGCCACTGCAATATATTATGTCAGTAAGCATCATTGATGTTGTCATCCCCTTGCACCAATTTACTACAAATCATTAATCAAGAACCTTTAATGCATAAACAGATTGATACAAATCGTTGAGAATTTTGATATTTTGGAGTAAATATAGCACATAGCAAGACAATTATGGGAGCAAGCTGTGAAGGATTTGTCTGATCTTTGTGTTGCAATTTTCAGACAATGTACATAAGATGATAAGATTAGTACCTTCAAGTAATGTGCACTTCTTCTGTTCATACCTGCCTGATATAACATATTTGTCAGTACCGTTCCGGAAGCTATACCGTTTTGATTCTTATAATTGTATGTTCCAATACCGGTCTATACCGGCGTACCGTTTCAGATTTAATATAATAATAAGAGTATATATATTTATAAGTATATATTTATTTAATTATATGTACACCAAATATCACTTGTAATATTATTCCAAATACATAATAATACTATTAAATATAACATATAGTTTAATAGACGGTATTATCAATTTCACCGGTATAACCGGTATTAATGCCGGTATGACCGGTATTGTGACCAGTACGGTACATAGAGATACTTTGTACCGGTACGGTATATATCAACCCATACCGGCCGGAACGGAACGGTATTAATAAGTTTGTAATATAAACCTTCTTTGCACATTTGTTTTCTCATGTGCTCATGAGACAAAATGAGAAGAATGGAATCTTTGCCTCCACCGAAGGGAAGATACCTCCGGTCAGTTTATTTAAGTCACAATTAGTGCAATATCCATTTAGTATTATGTCTTCTGTGCTTGAACTCTTCTGCCAAGTACCATTTCTTAGTTTAGTGAGTGTTTTAGGTGGGATTCTATATTATATTATCTTATTTTTTTTCACAATGGTTGCTTGAATTCAAGTGATCGCCCTTAGTGACCCTACTAGTGCAGTACTAAAGACAGCTTTTAGGAACTCTTGTGGCAGCTTTTAGGAACTCTTGTGGTCAATCTGGTTAAGTGTTTTATCGGGAGAGGTGAGGTGAGTTGAGAGGGGGTTCATGGAGATGGAGGGCAGGGGCCTGTCTGACATGTTCAGGAACACCAGTGAAGAGATCTTCCTAAAGGCAGTGATGGAGAACTCGATGGAAGTGGCAGCGGCACCAAGCATGGAGATGATGGGGTTCAGAAACATGTCGCAAAGCTTCAGAGAAGACAGCGAGGAGTTGTTCAACAGCTGGCTTATGAATGGAGAGGCAAGAATTCTGAAAGCTTCCTCTCATTTTTTTCGTTGCTTTCCGGAGTATGTTTTAGAGTTAGTGTGATTTGTCAATATATCTATGTAAATTACATGAATACTGATGTACTACTTACTACGTTGGTTGGTCTTTCTTGAAATCTATCACTTAAAATTATTGGTTGCTTGCTGACAGATTGCAGGCTTTAGTTCCCTGAATAATCGACCTCGACAATCATCTTGGTGAGATGCTGGCAACTGTGTAGAAATTAACTGTATTGGATGACACCTGTAAGTGTGCATTGATGAATAAAAACTATTACATAAAGTGATACGATCAATTTCAGCAACTGAATATGTAAGTTTTGCAAAAGGAACTGAATAGAATAGATATGAGTACATCAACTCGGCCAAAGTTATCCAAATCTTATATGCGTCATTACACTAAGTACCTAAGCAGATCATACACACCCGAGCAAAGGTTGGAAAGCATACAGTAGCAATTTTTTATTTTAATTATGCATGTGCAGAAAACCTCTTTCTGCGTAGGATCATTCTTCTATCTAGCATGTAAATTATGCTGAACTTTGCTCTGTGAGCTATTGGCATGACACTGCATGTGAGAACTTAATAATAGTGCTACATCACAACAAGTTAAATCTATGCAGGTTGTCATCAGAAGCGGCTGGCCTTACAAATCAACATGATATTGCTCAACAAAATTTTCTCACCGATAACTTTATTCCACAGAATTCTGCAGTTCATCCTGAATACTCGACTAACCATAACCAGCAATCACTCAAGTACTGTATCTTATGAATCAGCATCATCTTATGGTCTGGGATTTATGCAGTCTAAGCTATACTAATTTGTTTGTTTGCGAAACACCAGGAATGCAGCAGAGAAAGGAATGCAAGCCAGTGATCTATTTTTGGCAAAGGTTAGGCATTTTCATTATCAAGTTACTAGTTACAATTACATGGATAAAATTCTAATCAGTAAAAACCGGTATTTGTTTATGTTGCCTATTTTGTCCATATGTAGGCCTGGTTTCACAGCACTCAACCAATGACTAGAAGCCGGTCTTCAGAACTAAGGCATGAATATCCAATTCCATGCGCATAATTACCTTCCTAGCTCAATCATATGGTTCTTGGTTCAATTACGTCTGAAATTTGGCATATTTTTCAGGAGGAGGTATGCTGCAATGCAAAGTAATGTGGCACCAATAACCACAGGAACAATTGAAGCAACTAACCAACTGAGACAAGATTTTACAAACACAAACACTGCAAACAGTACTCCAATGGGCAATACATCCATTCAGACTCCAACATTTGTATCTCCTTCAAGTTCACCAACATCCCCTTTGGACAATCCACATATGGTAGCACAAGATACTGTTACCTCAGTGGTGAGCATGCTCAAGGATACGCTCGAGCGCAAGAAGGTTGGTAGCCATGCTAACAAGGACACCTCACATGGCAATTCTTTTGGATTTTATGACACTCAGCAACAGAACATTATTGGAGGAACATATATCTTTCCACTGGTGACAACTGCCCATGTTCAGGACTCCCTGATGCTTCCTAAAGTTGAGATGCCCACGGAACCAAACACTGGGAACTTTGTTGCTCCTACAAACCAGGTTTGGTTTGGTGCGGCGTCTCGAGAGCCTTCACAGAGTGGATCAGCTATCACGGCTCAGTCAGCTGGATTTGAAGTATGTGATGACCTACCACCCATGGGGCAAGCAATGTCTGTGTGTGAGAGCACTAGAAGACATGCTGCAAATGGGACAGCTGACTGCAGATCAAAAGGCAAAGGTACTTCTATCAATACACTTAGCCCCAAACTTCCAAACTATACCAAATCTCTACTTAGTCACTTATATTAACACCTATTAGTCAGTAAAATGGATGTGATAGATTTCTTAAGCTCTACTCTAAAACTGTCATTATCATCATGCCATTGGTGAATAACATTGTGTATTTGTCAACAATGCACAGAATACAGAGAGAGGGTACTAAAAGATAATTTGAAGGATGACAGAAAGGTAGGATCTGAATCAAATTTCTGGAAGGCCGGAAGCTTCCTCTCATAACATATGTTAATCTGTTCATTTTACTCATTGACAGAAAGGGGCACTAACTCGAATGGGATCCATCTCATCTGAACAAGCAGGTGAATCTCAACTTTCCTTTTAGGCACCAGATGTTTGCCATATGACTGCAAAGAATTACTTACTAGACACATGCTTATAGATCGGATGACACATGCATAGTATTTTCTTTATTATTTAATCACTGAAAGCCCTAACTAGTTGGCTTTTGCAGTTGATAAAGGAGATCCTACAAAGAAACGCAGGGTTGATCGCTCACGCAAGTATGTATAAGCAATTTGGTTCTTACACAGCTTCTAGGCTTGCTTAGTATGCTCTACATATGTAATGTATTTTACTGCTAATCTGATAGGCAAAAGACAAGAAGAAATTTAAGGCATATGCTCCTACGCAAATGATACTATTAGATCTGTTCACAATCCTGCCCTCGGTCGACCATTACATTTTTAACTCCAGAACCTTTAAATGGCCCTTGAACAAGTCCTCCCTCGCATACAGCATGTGATGTTGTATTATGTTTTTATGGTTCAGAATGGCAGAAGCGAAGGAAAGAAGTTCCACACCGGTGATACCATCTGACATGCAAGCAGTCCTTAAGCGCTGCGAAACTCTAGAGAAGGAGGTGCGCTCGCTAAAGCTTAACTTGTCATTCATGAATCGGTGAGTACAATGTCTGCCACTCCCAGGGGCACCAATGTTTCTGAGGCACATCCCTGCCATAATTTCGCTAGCCACATTTCTAAATTATAACTCCGTTACTCAATTGTCGTAATGTGATTGCAGAAAGGATTCAGAACAGACCAAGCAGATTGAGGAGCTTCAGAAGCAAAACGAGGACCTGACAGAAGAGAAGGAGCGGCTGGTAGAAGAGATCGGACGAATCGTCTCCGACACAGCCACATGATTACCCACCCAATCCTATACCACCCATTTTCCTTTACTAATAGCAATAGACCAAAGAGTCCAAGATACAAATACACACTCAATCCAAGCAGGCAGCAGAAGTACAGTGCTGGCCTGAATGTACCATTCTCTTCATGTTCCTATCCTAAGTTAGGAAATACACCATCAAGCAAGTGATTGATTGAGAATTGCATTTTACTTCCATTTTCGCAGTACATATGCCAGATTCAAATGATCAAAGAAATGTGAGAAATAGCATCACACTGTTCTAAATATTGCGGTATAACCATATATTTAGATTTAATTCCAGTGTATTTATTAAGGACATAAGTATGATATAAAGAGTATACAAATAACTTAATCAACATATGAACATATGAACTTTTTAAGTCATTGGAAAAGTAGCATATGTCTAACATATATATCATGTAAGAGTCCAAAAACAACATATACACACGTAGACAAATAAAATCATACCATATGAATGCTGATAACTATATGAATGTAACATGTATAACCAAACTCGATATGTTATCAAGATTTTGAATGTTTTTAATTGCTCTCAGAAGGCTATTTGCACAAGATTCATTCTTGACCATCTCCACCATGACAAAATCTAATCTTGATTATATATAACAGTTGTAGATTATATCTTGAGCTTGAATTAACCATTGCTATCAAAAGAAATTAACAAATCATGAATTTACCTTACTGGACAATATAAATGATCCCAAAATCAATCTAACATTCATTTAACATGAATTCTATTAATTCTATCGAGAAAACAGGGTTCATCAATGTTCAGGAATGTTCAGAAGCTAATCACAGTGCCAACTTAATACTGAGATCAACAAGTAATGAATAGTAATTTCTAGCAAGCCAACCAAAAGCTCAAGATCCATCTACCATCACATTTATATATAATTTCAGTATTATATCATTTCATTATAGAGCAAACAGCCCACAAAACTTTCTTTGCAATTTCCAAACTAGTGATAACTCACAAATATATGACGTAAATCACAAAACTGCAAAGAACCAGTAGCCAGTATACTCACAACGGCGATGATAATCAAAACCACCAAGATGAAATCGAAGAAGGCAAGGCACACTTGCAGTGCTGTCTCAGAAAACCAAGCAACCCGCTGCACCGAGCAAGGAGATGATAGCAATTGGAGATACAATGCCGGCCTTTACATCTCGGTAAACCGAAGAGTGAAATTGAGGGTCAGAGATGTCGCACAGAACCACCAGAACACACCTGACCAAGTGTACTTAAGAACAACAGAGAACCACTACTACTTTCTTCCTCTTAGGTAAATCCTTCATATTTCCTCTCTCACTCGGCAATGAATGGTTTCAACGAACATTCAAAATTAATTCAACGAGCTACAAGAAAGAACACTGAGAAAGAGAGGCCAGATCTAAAGATAAGATACTCACGGAAAGAGATAACACCTTTAAATAGAGGAAGCAAGGGGCTGCAGCGTGGTGGTTACAAACAGCCAACTCCAAGGAGCCTAGGCCAGTCCGCGCCTCCGCCACCTCTCCAGTTGTTGCCTCCCCACTCGTAGCCCGAATCACTCAACGAGGCCATGTTTAGATTCGGGTGAGACACCGCTCGAGGAGGAGACTCTCCTCTCCCTTATCTCTTCGGCTGCAAGTTCGAACGATCCAAACTTTGCCTCACATAAGTTTGAACAGTCCGAACGATCCTTAGCACAAGTCCGTACTGTCCAAACCCTTCGGTGAGAGTTCGGACCGTCCAAACTTTCCATCGAACGGTCTGAACTTTTCATAGGACTGTCCGAACTCTCCAACACTGCTCCCACATCATGCACATCCGTAAGGGGTAAGGGCTTCAGTCTTCTCTTTCTTTACTCCCACCGACAAGTGGAACCCTCGTTATACTTTTTATCAAATTGAAAAATTACCAATTTACCCTAAAAAGGCCCAACACAACCAAGAAATGCAAGATGTTCAGAAATCAGGACATGACTATGATATTTGAAGGTCAATTCAGATACAGGAGCATCACATTTCATCATTTCAACACTTGACCCACACACACACATTGCATCTCCATGAATCCCATCTCAATCGCGAGAACTACAGATCTAACAGAGCAAGAACTAGAATCGCATATGAAGCGAGCAGCTCACTCAGTGCTTGTTCCTTGGTGAGGTCCTCCTTGCCCCAGCCACTGGTGTGGAAGCCGCCGCCGCCGCCGCTGCAGCCTTGCTCCTCGGCGAGATCCTCGCCGGTGTCCCCGCCGCAGGTGTGGAAGCCGCCGCGGCAGCCTTCCTCCTCGGCGATGTCCTGGACGGTGACGCAGCCGCCGGCTTCTGCTTCTTCGCCTCCCTCTCCTGCTGCAGCGCCGCGATGTGGTCGAACTCATCACCGAGCTTCCTCGCCCGCTTCCTCTTGGCCGCCGCAGCGATGGTCGCGAGAGCCTCCTCCTCCTTGTCCTCCTGCTCCGACTCCTCATCGACGACCTCTCGCTTCAAGATTCGCTCCTGGGCCTCGGCCTCCTCATCCGAGTCGGTGCCGTCGTCGTCGGATCCGAGCGCGTCGACCGAGGCGGGCTTCTGACCGGCGGCGCGGGCCTTGGCCGCCGCCCTGGCGTCGCGGCGGGCGCGGCGGCGGAGCTTGACGAGAGAGCCCTCGATGCGGCCCTGGAGGCGGAGGCGCTTGGAGCTGAGGCCGCCCATGGACCAGTGAGCCTCGCGCGCCCAGGCGAGGAGCGGGTCAGTGACAAGCGCCGGCGGATCGACGCGGTCGCCGGGGAAGAAGCGGGGCCGCGGGAGGCTGCTGCCGTAGAACCGGCCGGGACCCAGCGCCACCACCATGGTGATCCGATCTCCCTCTGCCTAGCTTCTTGATCCGATGATCTCCCTCTCTCTCTCTCTAGATTGGGGCAGATGGGATGGAGGAGAGAGAGGGATTGGGGGGAGTTTATAGGGGTAACAAGAGCGCGTGGCGGGAAAGCCGAGGGGGGTTGGCGCCAAGACAATGGCGGATTGGTAGCAAAAGGAGCTTCTGCGCGGGAAGGTGTCGCGGCGTGTGAACAGAAATGGCGGGAGTCCAACCGATCCACTCGTTAATGGGAGGCTGTTCTCATATGTCTCTATGCAACTGGGTCCCACATGGGAGGCCGGTCTCGCTTCTCTCATGCTACTGGGTCCCACTTGGGAGGCTGTATGCAACTCTCTCTGTGCAGATGGGCCCGACTGTCCGGATCACCTCGCAACGCCCACGGTGCAGAGTACATGTTCGATCTGTACCAATGCAACGCAATGCGCAACCAAATCCACTCAATAATCCCAGAACAGCTAGCATTTCGCTCACCAAAAGTTAAACGCAATATGATTGATTGTTTAAAACTTTAAATAGTAATCCAGCAGCGTCAAATTACAGATGCATGAACTGACAACCATAACGACGATATTGTACTAGCACTCTTATTCCACTTGTCTCACCCCACAAACAAGCTCTGCATTTCAGGGACAAGCAAGGCAATTACACCACAGATAAAATAGTTTCGGTACGGTCTCCTCCGGAGATCACAAATTCCACGCAGCGTGCAATCAGAAGCACATGCTTGACGTTGGCGCAGGAGCACCGCGAGAAGCCAAGCCCGCCATCTTCATCGCGAGAGGATCCCATGCCTTGCCCTCGGTGTCGCTGCAATTGCCATTCTTGTTTGGATACATGGTGGTGTTTGTGGTGGAATCTGCGGTGCTCTTTGAAGCCAGAGCCCTCAGGCGAATGCGCTCAGCCCTCGACCCGATAGTCTGGCCAACAATGGAGGCTGCTATGGTGAATGCCATCGCAGTCCTGGGCATGACAACAGACTTCCTCAGCATTGCGATGAATGGAACAGCGGCATGGACAGCTGCGAACCACTCGGGGGAGAATTTCTTGGTGTGCTCACGCCACACCCCAAGAGGTATGTTTGCTGCCATTCCGAGCAATGCAATAGCGACCATCTTCGCAGGCAGGGGCTGGGGACGGAGAGACTTCACAAGAGCGGTACGTGCAAGGGCTGCCCGCGCAGCAACCACGGCAGGAGGGCACTTCAGCTTCATACCAGCTGGTGGCTGTAAAGCCTTGGCAACAAGGGGCAGAACACCACTCATTGCTCGGTAAGACCGGGCAAGTGGGCACTGCCCATTTTCCAGCCATTCATTGCTCAATGCCTCGTGCGACGATGGGTTGCCTCCTTTCTGCTGAAAAAAAAACACAGGGGAACATGAGGAAAATGATTGGATAGCTGAAAATCTTACTTATGCAGCTAGGGAAATGCCCTGGTTTCCGTCGAATAACACTAGCACTTAGATACACGAAAAGTAGCATATAGCTAAACATGGGGGAAAATACCAATGCACCTACTTCTGGACCAAAGAATCACAATCACTCACTTTGAAGAAAAGAAAACCAGGTCCAATTGTTATAACAAAATAATCACAAGGTTGGAACTTCAAAGAAAATAATGGCATATTAAGTTACAGTTAGCAGGGCAAGGGAAACATTCTGAGTTGGGATGGAAGACAAAGTAAGTAACATTAGATGTTGAGTCTTGCATTGCTGTTAGGAGGGCAAGAAATCAAAGAGCAGTTCACAAACAAGGCAGCATATACAAATTAAGATAAAATAATGAAAAAGGAGTGGGGACAAACTTTCATGGAATTCTGATCTGGGTTGTTGGGCTTCTTGTATGACTGGTCTAGATTGTTGGGCTTCTTGTTCTGCCTTTTGCCCTTGCCATTAAAGAAGTTAAAACCGAATGGCCCAAATCCTGATAGACTTATTGTAGCGGCTCTAGCAGCCAATGGATTAAATGGCAGAGCAGGTTCAGGCTTGACATCAGAGTTCTCATTGCGGTTCTCATCAGGCACATATGACCTTCCTGAAAGGGGAACTATCCCATCCCGTCCATGGAAAAGCCTGAATGCTGATTCAAAGCCTGGTCCATCCTCAAAAATTGGACCCTTGCCTCCTCGGGCCTGGAAAATATTACAGATTGTCAAGGAAGAGATGCATTATTGACCTTGATCACTGTAGTAACCGAAGGCCATAAGAAGCAGATCTTACAGCCACTGGCAATGCAGAAGAAAATGAAAAGGTTGTCGCTCCATTGATGTTTCTCAGGAATGGGCATCTCTCGACATCCGGATGACCAGAAAAGTTCTCCGAAGATGCTGAATCACAGAGAAAGCTGCCGAACAACATTTCCATCCTGAGAGAAGCCATTTCAAATGAATATTAGCAGAGCAATGGAACAGAGATGTGTTTGATCCAGGATTAGGACCTCTAGATTCTTCTATCCATTCCCCTACTACCCTCTCCGTTACCTCTCCTCCCTAATTGCTCTCTTCCTCGCCTCCCCTCTAATCTGTAAACCTTCATCAATTCACTAGTGATTAATGGAGTGAACGACGCCCGTGTATCCTCACACCTCCACGTCAAGAAAACTCTCGGATGACCACCGCACCACACTCTGATATTCGGGCCAATCATGAGCTAGATTCTACGACAAAACATGGCAAATCATGCAACAGCTATGGCCGTGTAAGCCAAGCAACGCGTTATCTTTAAACCCTTTGGAAAAGGGGAAAGGCATTTGACCAGGCCTTCCCCATCGCTGATCGGCAACTACCGAAAAGCATAACACCGCTTTCAAATCGGGCCCATTATGCATCTTTGATTTCCGGACACCACCACCCAATTCCACTCCCAAGTTTCCAGCCAGCTGGGAAGGGAACCAGATTCCTAAATTGCCTAGATCTCACGAAAAACATGTCTGGCTCGAATGAATTCGAGAGCATCAGAATCCAGTTCTGCCCATGCCCCAAGCCGGCCAGATCATATGGCCGCAGAACATGCCAGTCGTCCTCGGACGATCCCGTCCACAGCAATTACCACCAGATCCGCCTAAATCCCCACGCACGCATCGAACAACGAAACCAACTGGTACCATCAACCGGCACCAAACCACCAGCATCGATCTCACAGCGCCCCGGCCGGGGAAAATTCTGGGCGGAATCGCGGGAAGAAACCGGCGCGCGATCCGGCGCGGCCGGCAGTACAGTACGGATTAAACAGACAGCAATCGAACGTAAGGAGAGGGCGTGGGTGCGGTGCTTACCTCGCCGAGTTCTTGGAGAGCGCGCTGCTTGGTTCCGTGTGGGAGACGGAGACGAATGGATCGTGTGGACGGCACGACGAGGGAGGAGGGGAGGGAGCGCAGCCGGCACGCGACACGACGACTTGCACTTGTTTGTTCCCACCGGGTCCCACCGACCGCCCCACCTACCGCGCCCACTCTCCGCCTCTCTTTCCGGCCGGGCCGGAGTCGGGCCCTTGCTTCTCTCCGGGCCGGCATGGACACGAGCTGCGGGGTAGGTGTTCAGGCTGGATTGGCCGGGCCTCAATTACGTCCCTCGAGTCAAGTTGGGCTTGATTCGGGCTGATTTCCATTTTAAAAAATCTTGATCTGATAAAGATGTGTGGGTTTTTTTAGGAAAGATAACGGTGCTTCGTGTCGAGTGGGCTTAAGTTTGCCCGAGCTTGGTTCTCCGAATAGCTCTCTTTGCGCTAAGCCCCCTCGCGTTGAAAAAGCTCGCTTCTACGAGAATTGGGGAGGTAGACTTTTGGAGCGGTTCATATTAGCTGGCTGATGGTTTTTAACTATAATTAATAATTTTTTATCAAAAATATACAATAATCATTAAAAGAAGTGTTTTTTAAAGAAAAATTAGTAGTAGAAAAGATAAACAAAAGATATATACGTAAGATAAAAGTGAGATGAGTAGAATGTATAATGTATCTATAACGTTTCATTATAACTTTGGATTGAGACGAGAGTAAAGTCACATATTTATATTGTTTTAACATGGAAACCGATGCCACCGTAAACAGGTCATCTAACAGCGAGCCTCACATGATTTTTTGTTTCTATCCAGAGTATTGTTTATTAAAAAAATCAGGCACTTTTGGTGCGTGCGCTAATTTGAACTGACAACAAAATGAAGTATCAGGACTGCAGAGAGTCAATGTGTAAATGGCGGCCTGGGTCTGGGTGAACAGTTCTCTACTGCAGTACCGTATCCTCTGCATTCTGAACGCTAAAAGAAAGGGGAAGATCTAAACGGTAAAAAAAAGAATGGGAACAGTGACACGACCCTGACTGTAAATTGTACCATTTTACAATGTGCTTATTCCTCATTGTATTTCCAGACATGTGGGCAATGGGTGCCATCATTGCGGAGCTTTTTTTTACTACAACCTCTTTTCCCTGGCTCAAGGTATACATGATCTTTTTCTACTGAACCCCATTTGATTCTCCTGTTCTTTTGGTTGAATTGCACCAAACTAATTGAAGATCTAAATTCGGTTCTAATAGTGGGCTAAATATTAAGCAAAGCATGCTGTTATAGGCGAAATAGTCATCATTGACCATTTTAACAAATAGGAAAAAATTTTCTAATCTAGAAAGCACCCGTAATGTGAAAATTTTATTTTGTGTGGTGTGGCCTTATGTTCTTCCAAGTTATTCAGAATGGCATTTTATTATAACTTTATGTTCTGTCTTTCAGTGAAGCAGATGAGCTTTACAAAATCTGCAGCATTCTTGGCACACCAAATCAGCGAACTTGGGCTGAAGGGCTGCACCTTGCAGCATCTGTCCGTTTTCAGTTTCCTCTCTAGTGCCAAAATAAGAGTGATTGTCACCTAACTGCTTTATCGCATTCTTAGTCTGAAAGCATACATCTTTCGGAAGTGGTTCCTACGGCAAGTGAAGATGCAGTCAACCTTATTTCGGTGCATATCAATATTTCCTATCTTTAGTCAAGGTAGTGTAAAAGATGAATAACACGTTACTGTGGCACAGTGGCTTTGCTTGTGGGACCCACGAAGAAGACCAAAAGCAGTGGAGGTTTTGCAGCATTCCTATTTTCAGGTAATATTTTTGATGGCTTGCCTTACTACAGTAGATGATGAATTGATTCGCTTCATGACCTTACCATAATTGTATATGTCACAGCCATGCTTCTATATCCCCCCTTCACTTCGGTTTAGATCAACCGGATATGCATTGGCACCCCCCGTCAGGTCTGTCAATATTATTGAGATCCACAAATTCATATTCATATTCTTTTTCATATATAGAGCATTATTGTTGAAGTAATTTGAATAATGTATCGTGTAGTCGGGGCTAAAGGAGCTCTGGATCAGAAGAATGCCAGGAGATACTCCGTGGGGACTCTATCCGATGGGACTATGGGAGACCAGCAGTTAATTACTCATACTCGAGCACTAACACTCCAGCAAGAGCAGGTAGTCCTTTTGAGATGGCGTTGCCATACTAAATTAATATGAAGGATTTGTGGCTATTGTACCTGGAGTTCACAATTACGTTGTCATTGTTGCAGCTGGTGTGCAAAGGAAACTGCAGTTGTGTCATGAGGTGAATATAAACTCTCTTCTTTTCATACCGTTAGTTTCTACCATTTCAGTGACTCAAGAATATTTATTCTCTGTTGCAGGCTCCAGAGAGCAACCATAAACTGACAAAGGTGAACGCTATGAATCAACCTTGGTCCAGACCACCACCAGTAAGGAGCAATGGTGAGTTTTATTCTGAACATTCTGTAGTGGTATACTTGAAAAGATCTTGGTTGGCACCCTGGAATTTTCATGCGTACATCTCTAATTAGCATTACCTGTTTTGATCCTTGTGTAGGAAATTACGACCAGAGCCCTCGTGCACCTGACATTGCTGAGCTGCTGTCTCAGCTGACAATGGGCTCCAACAACAGGGTGCCTGGGTTGGCTTCTGAGAAGTTTCCAGATCTGGAGGCAAGAACTCCGGGGAATATCGTGAGGCGGCCCTTGCCATTTCGGCGCCGCCAGGCGAGAGGGCTCTCCATCAGAGGAAGCTCGTTAGCTGAAGGCGACCCGTTTCCTCACCACGCGTAGTCGCCACCTTTCACCTACACTATCCTGAAGAAAAACAAGCCAGCCAGCGGTCTCCTCTATGTTGCTCGTGATAAATAAGAAGGGCGTCTTGTCTCGGTTCATGCATTGCGTCGCATCACCTCGACGTTGCTACCAATATCGGGGGCATGGCCGGCGCGGCTCCATGGTGCGTTGTGTTTCGAGTCGGGGTCGTCTGCTATGATGCTTTCTGACGCGACGCGACGCTTGTTCAGTCGCTCCTGCATGGCCTGTGAGTGACATGCAGCTAGTGTGGTGGTGCCGGTATTTGCTTTGCGTGTTGAGTTGTTGCTGCACGTTCTGTGACATGATGCAGCTGCTATATGTGGCTGCTGCCTGCTTTCCTTGTTCAGATGTTCCTGGTATAGTAATGTCACAAAAGGTACTCGTAGTTTGCTATCATATGTGCCTTGAGGCAAAAAAAAGAGTATTGACAGAATGGTTGGTGGTGGGAGTGGGAATTCAGTCGCTACGGTGCAAACTGCCTTGCGTGGCGTGATGTTTTCGCGAGTACCAACGCGTTGCTTTGCAGCTTGCGCAGGCTCTGGGCGTTATGGTCAGCGTGATTTTCCTGCCTTTGCGCACCATGTTTGACTATGCTGGGCTTTTCAGACCGAAACGACGTCTACCCCTGCGAAAGTTCTGAGCCTGAGCGCGTGCTCCATGCCTCCCATCTGCCAGGCTTTTTCGCGAGCCAACATCGTGCAACCCTATGGCCATTCGCAGTCCCCAGATTTCAGCTCAAAAGCTGCTGCAAACTTCCGAGCAACTTCAGCGCCATGCAAGGCTCGCTCCTTTTCTTCTTTTTTTTTTAGCTCGCTCCACGCACAGCACAGCACCACGAGATGCAGATCGCCCTCACGTGCAGTTTTTTTTCTTGAAGATCTTGTATGCATCACCATGTCACATTCACGTTGGATTCGGAATCTCCAAAAGCAGCTCTCTCTTTCGGATTGAAAAGAAACCTTTGGCGAATAGAAGCAACATATCAGATTTGCATTGCATCACTTTAGAAGAAACACAAAAACAAAATGCCTTGTGCGACTTGGAAAGTATTAGATGCTAGATATCAGATTCCACACGTAGGGAAGCGAATAGGTTAAGGTACATGATACATCAACTGCAACAGACTGAAAATGCAGCGTCCGACAGGTCTGAGTACAAAGCATGGTGGAATCTTAAAAACGGGTAGGAGCTCCCTGTCTCCACTAGATAAGGAGGATCCTGCTCTTAGACGAGTTCTCAGTACAATACAATAGAATCAAAAACCTGAGCATGCGCGCCAACCTCCAAATCACTCACTAACAGCAGCGCAATGCAGGTTGGCGTTCTACTACGGTGCCACAGAGGCAAGCAAGCTCCTCAATCACCTGCATGCGACAAAGGAGATGTGGTGAGTAGTCTGCATGCGACATACATTCTGAGACGCTTAAGGTAGCGGCGGACCGATAGGGGACCCACATCTGGGCATCGGGATGGAGATGGAGAGCTGAGTCGTCGAGAAGGAGGTCCTGTTGGACCGCTCGTCGTCCATCTCCGACCATGAATCCCGCGTCCCAGGCCACTCGTCGAAGAAAGGCCTCAGCGGCTGGTTCTCTTGCTTCACATTTCCCAGCAGCCCTCCAGCCCCGCCGCTGAAATAGTGGCGCTCCTGCTCTTGGGACAGCGAGGCGATGGTCACCTGGCCAAGTTCCTGTGGAGGCTCAATGTGGGAATAGGAGTAGGCACCTGGTAAGAGGCCAGAATCTCTAGCTTTTGACAATGGATATGGGGGCACACTGGACGGCAGCGAGTGCCATGAGCTATCTGTTGGAGAATCAATGGTGAAGCCCCTAGTGTTTCCGGATGCTCCAGAGAAGAAGCTCAGTCCGCCCACATCAACTTTAGCTCCAAGAGAGTACCTGGATAACCATGGATACAAGAAAATTGTAACTTGCTAAACAAAAAATTTATAAACCGAGCAAAAACTTATAAGGTCATTCATCTCTATTGCAAGGACCCTCATTTTTAACCTAAGACAACAAACTATATATGGAATTGCATGGTATGAAACGAAACAAGCCTTGGGTGGTGACAAGTTTGTAACAAAGTTCCAAGTTCATACTAGTTAACCTGGACTACCACAACTCAACAGAAGAACATCAATCTCAACAAGCACCTTTCAATCACAAAACGAGTTTATGAACAGTGAAACGAGCACAAAAGGAAAAAGGAGTAAGATTTGTCACTAATCCAGTTAGCTGCATAAGCAAAATGCTACCAAACTCTAGAATAGGGGAAAATCATAGTTTTGAACACATGTCATGCGGCATATGCATAAGGGTCTATGGTCCAACTTTTCTTGATGTTTGCATGGAGGAAAACAATATGTGAAGAGATGATGCAGGGAAAAGGCCAAGAAGAACATTTAACACAGAAAGATGGACCTCCATATTATAGAGCATGGACCAAAAACGCCCAGAGAACATGCTAACTGCCAACCACACTCCTTCAGATATATATAATTAAGACACCTAAAAGGCAGAATCAGCCAGGGCATAGGAGGCCAGGAAAAAGTTCCTCTTACAATACCATTACAAAAAAACAATAGTATAACAAGGGCTGCAATTACAAGCTTAAGGCAGGGTGGCAGACATATGCTGAACTGCTGAAGCAAGGTTCCAAATCCCAGTGGTAACCGGTTTTACTGGTGCCGACTGGGAAAAAAACAGCAGTTTTTTATTTAATTCAAATTTAAATTTTTAAATGTAAAAATTAGTTTCTCTAATAATGTTTACATTGTTTAACACTAATGGAATGTATTAGGAAGATACATACACCTCCCGTGAAATTGACTTCATGCTTTTTGCCATGAATGTGTTAGAATTTCCAATTCCAAATTTAAAAAACAGGTATTTAGCGGTTTTTCTCCGGTTTTTTGGGCGGTAACCAACCGTTTTTCCGGTTACCGATTTCAAATTCAAATTTTGACGCATGAAATTCGACCGGTTTTTTCCGGTTACCGGCCGGTAACCGGTACCGGCCCCCGCCAGGATTTACCCCAGTAGCAAGATTTTGAACCTTGTGCTGAAGTCCTTGTGCCAACAGAAATGTTTATAGCATGAACGATAAGACATAAGATGTAACTAAGCTTTCACTAAAAAGAAATACAGGCATAAAATCTTAGTTGGGGTGATGCTGGCTTTTGCAATGGCAGTGTAGAAGGAAACAAGGAAGATCATGGCAACATCAATCATTTGACTTCGCTCCTGAGATAAGCTCTAACCTATAACACAAATTGCTGACCTTACCACACTAGCATGAGGGTAAGTTCTCTACTTGAGCAATAAGCATCATCAACATCGTGAGCTCAAATACTATCAGAGTGAGTCAATCTTTTCAATCATGAAGAGCAGCTCTACACCAGTATAATATGCAACCAAACCAATCAAGGTTGACAAGCCTAATTCAGATAAGAATTCAATATTAGTAACAATGAGAGTCAAAAGGGGATGATGAATATAACCATACTTGCTGTCGTATGACGAAGAATCGACATGAATCTGCGACGAGCCAGCCCCGCCGAGAGACAGGCCATGGGTTTTGGCCCCCACTGCCAGGGACGGGAGAGGCGCGGACCCGCTGGTTGTAGTTGTCACGGTGGACAACTGAGGCTGCGGCTGAGGTGCAGGGGCAGCGGTCTTGGATTCCACAGGCTTTCTTGAACGGTTGCGGCCACGGTGCATGTGGCGCTCGCAGTATTTAGATTCGGGGTGGGCCTCCTTGGAGCACCGCCACTTCTTGCCGTCGGTGCGGCGGCACCGCCACGGCTCCGGGTCCAGCTTCTTCCCGTAGTACGCGTAGTAACTCACTGCAATACATCAATAAGCACATTTAATCCACACAACCATCACCATTCATCCATTCAATCAATCAAGAGGTAGATCAAAACCGCATTAACATTTCACCAACCCAATGCAAAGATGCTTTCCTTAGGTTAGAAGTGTGAACAAAGAATCAAATAACTTGAACAAGCATATTAAGCAAAGATCCATGTAACTGCATATATGCCTATACATCAATAAATCATCACAGCAATAGCAGATCAATCCATCTCAATAAGCATCTAAAAGATCCTCTCCTAAAAAGGGGAAACAAAATCCCAAGAAAATATTTTTTTTCTTACTTAACATTCTTTTTGAATACCCAACAGGAAGGCGTCCATTTCTGCAAGATTCTTGGCAGGAAATAAGCTATGAAGAGAAGGGGAGGACGAG
Source organism: Melocanna baccifera (assembly GCA_036346265.1). Taxonomy (NCBI): domain Eukaryota; kingdom Viridiplantae; phylum Streptophyta; class Magnoliopsida; order Poales; family Poaceae; genus Melocanna; species Melocanna baccifera. Next base: position 17,965,431 of record CM070684.1, on the reverse strand, counting down.
TGAGCTCACGGGAGGGGTGGTGGTGGTGGTAGAAGGGCGAGGCGGCGGGGTTGGCGAAGGAGAAGGTGGTGGCGGCGGAGTGGGGGCGGATGGGGAGGAGGAGATCGGGCGGCACGGGTGCGCCGGCCATGAGGTACTTGTAGATGAGCGCCTGCTGCTCCAGCTCGGCCCACTGCGCCGCCGTGAACACCGCCGCCCGCTGCTGCTGGTACCCTCCCATCCCCATCGCCGCCGTGGAGGACGACGAGCTCAGCATCGGGTAGCGAGTGCGCTTCTTACTTCCTTGCTCGGTACAAGAACGTGTGGAGAGGGACGGTCGGGGGAGGCGGATGGTGGAGGTCACGTGGGGGTTGTGGGGTTCTTGGTGGTGGCCATTAACGGAGGTGGAGGGGGAGAAGGGGGAGAGGAAGAGTCGGTGGGAAAGCAAAAGCAAATCTATATCCTTTGGGATGGGCTCGGCTTGGCTGAGGGCTCCTCCCTTGTTTCCTGCCTGTCCTTGAACCCGGGGGCTGCCATGCCTCCTGAAGCCCCTCCAACTGCATCCTGGCAGATGGGCCGCCTGCCCGCGTAGCATTGTATGGTACGGCACGATCCAAGTCTCCGTATGGTCTGTCTAAATAAGGTATCATCTTATACCGTATCGGCTCACATGTTTAACCTTTGATTTAGATATAATACGGAGAGAGATCTGTGTCATGCCGGTCTGGACACGTTTAACCTAATGGACCACTGATGATCCGTTGAGTATGATGTTTACTGTTAGTCGCAAGTAATTTCATTGTTATTTATATGTAATTTTACTACACTATCACATAAGAGTTACTATACTGGGAGGGTTTGAGGTAAATGATGTGACGTGCCTCAGCATGATACTATACTGTACGTGCCATGTCGGGCTAGCCCACCGTGCCAAGGTGTCGGCCCAAGCACAGCACACCTGGTCCGATGTGCCATATGTGCATAAGCCGAAACAATAGTATCATGCTTCGGACTGGCACGTTTGGCCTAACCCATTTAGCCAGGTTTGTAGAGTGGGACTTCTCTTTTTATTTTCCTTTTTTTGCTTCCTTGAAATGCATCCCCTTTTGCTCTCATTTGCTTCTCGCTTACAATTAGAGTAAATTTTCTCAGTGCAATTGCAATCGTTCACAAGTTATAAAATAGCATTGCAAAGAGATTAGACTTACAAATGCCATCGCAAAGATAAAAAAATTCTTAAGAATGACATCGTCGTTAGCCTTTCCATCTGTGGCCACCGTTAACATCCAATTTGCAGAGAGAGATTTAGAAATGATGCTATTGTCCCTAAAGCCTCCTTCTGCTACTTTCTACTTCTCACAGGCCACGCGCTAGACTAGACCAAGTTGTCACCGTAGCAGCCAAGTGGGGTTGCAGCTGGCATGGAGGATTGGAGGAGACTGGCGAATAGCATACCAACGATGACATCGGCTCACACACACCACTCTAAGCTTTGTCGCTGTCTTTGAGCCCAACGAGACCACCATTACCGCCTACAACCACCACGGGAGACATCATCTTCTTTGTCAAAAAACACTAGAGCGCCGTCAGAGTTGACTCACACCATTACTATGTGTCTCTACCTTCGATGATTTGCCGTCGTAGCCATCTTCTCACCAATCATACCACATCACGAGGTGCATCTTGATGCATTGATGCTAGCTCCCAACATATCTAGCCACCCCATCAAATGTACAAAATCCGACGCCGTCGTTCTCCTCGCTGCCATGGCCGACACCGATGCTAGCCTCCTAGGCATCTTCTTCACCCCTTATGTCCACAAAAATGTCATCCTCTCATCCGGGGACAGGCCATGCTTACGCTAATCCCATTGATTCTACCCGGATCCACTGCTACCATATCTACCCCTTCATGCCATATAGCCTCATCGAGTTGCAAAATAGCCTGTGTAAGGTATTTCTTGGCAATATAGCCTCATCGGGAGACATCATCTTATTTGAAGGTCTGTCAATTTCTTGGCAATGGTGGACTTCTTGGCAATATAGCCTCATCGGGAGACATCATCTTATTTGAAGGTCTGTCAATTTCTTGGCAATGGTGGACCCAGAAAAAAATGTAAGGTATGGCAAGACTATAATACATAATAACAATGTAAAACACACTCTTCAAGTCACCAATCACCCTAGTAGCAAATTAAAAGCAATAAAAACTTACAATACATGGTAGGATTGAGCAAAATTTCTAGATATTTGTGTACTGACCTTCTTGTTTATCATTTGATCTCCATTGCAAATTCACTAGATTTTACAAAATCTCTCCTTAAAAAAATCATAGATGTTACAAAATTTGTAGAAATAACATCAGTTATCATGAATCTTGTGTATAAAGTATTTGATATTTTGGTTGCTTAAGAAAAGAAATTATAGATAGAATGCTTTGCTTGACCAACTAATGGTACCCAGTAGCACATTGCCTAGGAACGATAGTGGGATCAAGGGAAAGATAACTGATTTAGCAGCAAAGACGCATCGAAATGACCTAAATTGAAGTCTACAGGATTGAGTACTAGCCTTATAGACTAGGACAAACCCGCCACGTCTAAGGAAATTAGAAAGGGCTCAGCAATCTACATGGTTTACCACCACTGGCAGTAACATTTGTGATTTTGGCGAGCCGATGAGAGCGAATGTAGCTTGAGGGTTATACAGGAAAGACTATCGTCTAGGATGATGATACCATTGGCGAGCTAACGGGTGGCTAGACTACAACACAGAGGCGGCCTCTGCTTATAGTTTAAAATTGATCTTATGTCAATGAGTAAGTGGTTATACTGAGACCAAGTTATCATTTATGGCTAGATAGTATTGGAAATCAGCATAGATAACCTTAAGGCCCCGCTCAGCGTTTCGGAACGTGACGATGGGCGTTAGCGATTAGTTTTTTTTGCTGTTCAATTTTTTGTCTATTTTATTTTATTTATTTTTTTCTTATATTCCTTTGCATTGTTCGTGATGGGCTAACATGTTTTTTACTTTTATTTTTTTAAAATTTAATTATATTAAATAAGCCAACTCATCTACAATAAAAAAATAAGTCAACTACAGTAAAAAAATCCCATAAACCACTGTCATTCTGACCGTCCCCTAAATTTGATGAGCGAATGAGCGGCTAGACATGAGCATAAATCTAGTGGGTATCGCAGAGAGTATCATTTAGTGCAAAATCTATTCAAAACCTTCTAAAGTAACATTAGACTTCATAAACGAGCGAGGGGAGAGAGAAATGTTTAAGCATGAATATGAGCTAAACTATACTCTATAAGGGAGTGATCGGAATAGCGATGGCTTTTGGCTTTTGGCTGAAAAAACACTGTAGCTGGCTGAAAAAACGCTGTAGCTGAGTTAGTGGATAGTGTAGTGAATAGTGAAAAAAAAACTGAAGCCGAAAAAAACCGAAACGATCACCCCCTAAAACCAACAAGCTAAGAGTATATTCCATGCTCCAACATGTTTAAAGGTACTTTTTTTTCCCACGTTGGAAAGCGAATGTACCAAAACTTAAGCATTGATGCTTGGATGAGCATTTTAATTTCCAGTGAGCTCTCGTGACTTTGTTGTAACCGACATCGCCCCTTTCTATTTTCATTGTGTAAAATTATACGTGTGGTGAAATAAATGCATTCATGCCATCGAGCACTCCGGCTCGACATCGCATCATCAATTCGGGACGACATCAAACATGCATCACCCAAAGCCTTCAAATATCTCCTTGATAGATAATCGATCCATCCATTCCATTCCATTCAGCAACAGAAGCATCGGGGCCAATAACCCGTGTATAATACGGCAGTACAGAGGGTATTTCTACATGAACTAATACTTGTGCGATACAAACCAGTCTGCACTTTGAACGCACTCAAAACATCAAACCCAATCCCTTGCTTTGACCTGGCCTGTACCCTCTGGTATTTGCTTCGAGCTTTGTTGTACAAGTCTAGAAGCTACAAAGATTTCATACAGATCCTAATAAATATCTGTTCGTAAGCAAACCTAAAATATTGCTACAAAATCACTAATCTATCACCATTGCACTCCCGGCTGGCGAAAAGACGAACATGAGAGCTGGAGAGAGCAAGGGGCAGGAGAAGCAGAGCATTCAAGATGGAGAATCCAGTACGGTCAGTACCGCTATTACTACTATCCTAACACATTTGAATATTTGATGCTACTGTTCTACTTGCCAGTAGAACAAAACAGTTTGGGGAAGCGCTAGCTCCCGAACGGTCAGTTGCAATATTTTTCAGCCATATTTATAATATTTTTCACTTATATTTACAGTATTTTTTATCTGTGTTTTTTGCGATATTTTTTATTTTATATATACAACATCGACTTTTTTATCATATTTTTTTATTGCATACGATGATTAAAAATATTATCTAAAAATATTGCATCAGAGCGTACGATATGAATACTAACATTTTTCTTTTTTTATGTTACATACATGACCGATAAATATTGCAGATATAGATGAGAGATATTGCGGATCAAAATACTCACATCGTTTTTATTTTTTTATTGTAAATATAAATAAAAAATATTATAAATATGATTGAAAAATATTGCACCGGAGTGTCCTGTCCGGCCCGTAGCATTCCCCAAACAATTTTCCTCTTTCAAAGTCTCTCCTCCCCTTTTCCTCAGCGATGTTGCTTCATAGATATATAGATGATAGATAGGCATTCTGTAGGGCCAGCCCCTACCAGGACCAGGGAAGTGAAGCAATAGAAAGATAAAAAAGAACACCTAGATAGGTGCCTAGTAGAACCATAGCTGCTGTCCAATTTACAGCAACAGCTGAAGAGCAACCAGAGCACTACAAAAGGGGACAAAAGGACACCCACAAGGCTGAATTGAATTACACGTGGGGCACATAAATCCTACATCACCACCAACAGTACATGCTGCATGATTTGGGTCCAACCGGTCAAAATGGGTGAGGCGAAGGGAGCAAGAAAGAAAACACCACGGCCTGGGGACCTGATTAATGGAAGAAGCGGTTGGGGCAGTAAATGATGGCCGCCAGGGATCCATCACCTTGATCCTCGGCTCCCAGCTCCAATGCCAAACAAACCCTTCAAGTTCCAACTTAGCAGCAGCGCTGGCTAAGTGCAGCGAGCCAGCGACGATCACCAAAACCATCAGAGGAACTTGAGTGGTAAACTGACAGCGTCAGCATGCCGACGCCTGAAAAAGAAAACTCACATTGCATTTCCAATGAAACACTCCACAGGAAAATCGATGGCAAACTTGCAACCCTTCATCCACCACACTGTGCACTTCATATTGCATTGCAAGGAAAACAGTCAACCAGGTACATCTTAGCAAGTAATAAGACGAAAAAAAATGATACAGCATGAGAGCAGAATGAAGAAAAAATGTTAGGATTCTTTGGTACACTGAAATGCCACTTCAAAAACTAGCACAGAATACCAGGCAGAAACAGCGCAGGAAATGGTGATTGCACAGAGTGAAGCTACCTTTTGCTTTTCAAGAATTGGGTGGTGATACAACTTTATACAGAGCATACAAAACCAAACCTGGTTGCTCCAAGACAAACAGGTAGGTGAATTGTGTCAACGCAACTCTTCATTAAAAAAAAATCAGGCTCGTATGAATATGACATCTCTACACTTGCAGTGCTGCAAAACTTGTGGAAGACTGAAGAGGAGACTTGCTGACCAAGCCATTATGAATACGGGCAGAAGAACCAACTTTTAATTACACAGGCACTGCATAGTCACTCATATAAGAGTAGATGAGCGTGGTGTTCACTTGGAAGCGGTCCATCAACCGTAAAAAACAGAGCGCCATGTCAGAAAAGGATATTCTTCAAAATCAGGAGGACTATCATGATGAAGATAAGAATGACGAGAACAGTGGCACACATCACCATGCCCCCTTTCTTCTGCGTCCTCTCAGCCTGCATAACAGAGATCAGATGAAGATATTAGTCTGCAGACTTCAGGGACTGACGCTGCTCCTATTTTTCTTCCTTTGCTGAAACGCTTTGATATATAAGGTGCTGCAAGTGAAACACCAAGGACTTCTGTGGAAAATTTTTAAATAGTGTCTAGCAGACAGTAACATATGAATGCAGAGTGTGAGCGAGGGGGGGGGGGGGGTCATAAAGGCACGCAACAGTACTTGCGGTAAACTGAAGATTTGGTTTAAAATTTTACTACCTCCAGCCACAAAAACATTTTTACCTCTTTACTGAACTTTATTTTATTTGTATGCAATGTTTTTGTCTTTTTCCGGCCTAGGAGATGGAAATCTTATCACAATATATTTGTCGAAGTCATAAATGTAAATTACTATGAAACTTTTTAAGAACTAATCTACGCACATCATTTTCAAATGACCAATAGGATATTATTGGCCAAAGGTCAAAAAGATTGACTGCATGCTTCCCATGTTGACAAATTTTTGTGGCTTATAACATAAGCATCAGTTTCGGTACACCTAACGTGCTACCCTATAAGTGCCATACTATCATCTAGCACCTTAAATGTTCAACTATCATGTGGAGCGTGGCATAAAGTTTGGTTTGCCTTCAACACAGGATAGTTCTACAGAAATCCCCAGGAAACAAAATCACATTACTAGAGAGGGGGGAATGGGGCGGGGGATGAAACCTTTTGCAATTGTTTGTAACCCTCTTCAACTGAAGCTGCAACATTCTGTATATTGTAGTCTATCCGATCAATGATTGTTCCCTGTTCAAATGAAGAAATCAAGAGTATGAAGTCTGAACTACTTGTCATCAACAATCATCAATAACTCAACTAATTAGGATTCTTATACCTGATCAATCACAAGAACTGAAAGATCCTTCATGATCTGCGCAAGCTCATTGACTGATTCGACAACCTTCAAACAACAAGCAGATAGTAAAAGTAAAGTTCAGGCTGTAACATTTTTTTCTTTAAATAAGAGAATATATATAGCATTGAATATATAAGCATAGCCATTGAACAAATAAAGAACTTACCTGTTCGATTTCTCTCTCCCTTTCTCTAGTGAATGCTTCACTTTTCTTAAGTTTTGACATCTGAACCTCAGTGAAACCCTGAAAATAAAATCTTAGAATGAATTGCGTAATCAATTACTTGATTTATAGAGTTTGATGGAGTTCTCGTCATCTATTGGAATTTCCCATACATTCACTTCCAATCTAACCCAACCTACAATACATAAATGATTAAATATTCCAAAAGAATCACAAAAGAGGTATATACACACAATGAAGGATAGAGTTTATAAGCAATTGTTTTGAAGCACCTATAAAAAAATCTTTCCCCGATCCCCTTAGATGGGCTAAACCTTGAGTAAGATGGTATTTAAGTAACATCATTTACCTTTAACCCTGTTACCCACTACAGTGGCTTAAAAATTAAAAATGACTATTTGGTTACATGAATGAACTGTCGTAAGCTAAGTTTTTGAGTTTTGTTCGGCTTTAGTACAACCTTACTTGTTTCAAAGAAAGATTAGAACTTTGACCAAAATCCATGTGATCCTTGGATGGATTAGGTTCTTGATATCCTTGGCAAGGTGTGTGCAAAATCTCAAGTCTTTTAAATTTGTATTTTGAGAGTTGCACTCTTTTTTGGTTTAGGCTCAGGCTGGTTTTCTATTTTTGAACAAGGGTGCGGTCATACCATCCTCGGCCCATGGTACTACCGGTCACTGGTTGTACCGGCTTCACCAATGATCAGACCGCTTGGCTGCAGTATTACCGGCCTCTTGCCTGCTGTAGTACCGATCCTGGAGTTTGAACTCGGTTTTGATTCCGCTCTTGTGTGAGTTCTTTGGTGGTGATCTAAATTAATCTTCCTAACTTCCAATAGCTAATGGAGTGAAAGCTTTGGAATAAGATCTGGGGAAATTGAAATTGAAGACCCCCCCCCCCCCTTGCCATCTTGGGTCCTACACTTTTGCCTTTTGTCTTCTCAATTTTCTGTTTGCATATGGATCTGAAGTGAAGCATGTTGGAAGAAAACCTTGATTTTCCTAATATAATCTTGTAGTTACTCGGAGATAATGAGTGAGCAGCACACAGAAATGGGTGCAAAATTCACCAGATCTGACACAAATTAATATAAGTTACTATAACCAAAAGTTAGGAGCAAACAACATCGCAAAACAAATCAAGTCTGCCGGATGGAAGGACAAAGATAAAGACAAAGCGTACCACATCCTCAAATTCATCATCTTCAAGTTCAAATGTCGACTTAGATCCATTAATATTCATTTCCAAATCAACACCATCTTGCCCCTGCAAATGCAATCCATTAACTAATCATCTTCATTAGAGTGATCTAAGTAGCATAAGCATCTGAACTTCTGAACAGAAGAAAAGGTGAACCTCTTTCTGTTGGCGTAGCTGCTTTAAATAAGATGACTGTTTTTTCCGGAACTCCATCGAAAGGTTCTGCAGGTCTGTAGCAAGTGAACGCTGCAGATAACAGTCAAAGGGCATTTTGTCAATCAAAACAAAAATCGTTAATAAAAATCACTCTTGTAATTGTTACTAAATAAATAAATAGGGGCCTGTCATCACCTGGACATTCTTTCGGACATTCGAATCCTCTGAGGAATCTTTCATGGACAGCTTCTGCAGCCTCTTCTCTGACCTTTTCAGCAAGTCTGTTATCTCATGCGTGAGAACCTCAATTGCTCGCTGGTCGTCTCTACCATCACCAAAGGACGGCATCAAGGCCTTGGAGTGCGCCTTAGCCAGCTCTGCCATTTTCGTCCTCGCCCGCTGCATGTTCGCAGATATCTCTTCGGAAACATCCACCCAGGCTGGGGGCAGCCCAACCGTCACTGTGCCTCTACTGCACCGCAGACACCGCATGTCAGTGCCCATCATCCATCTCATCCCAGGTGTCCAACCAGTGACTTTTACACACAAGTAATTAAGCTTTATGAATTATGGTCCGCTATTCCACCCCACTGTCTGTGTTAAGTCACTGATCAACATGCTCTTTTTCTACCCTAGTGCTAGATCTAGGTCATGTTCTTTTTGGCTTTTCTCAGTAATCACTATTCATTAGACTACTAAGTCGCAGCCCAAAACAACATGCCACTAATATAGTAATATACCAATTCCCATTTCCCGGTACACATCTCGCTCCTGGACGGCTCCTAACCTCGCAATTAGCTAATATACAAGGGTAGATCAGATCAGACTCGCTAATGGGTGGGTCCAGTGATCTGCAATCCAACAAATTCCTTTGAATCACTGGTCAGTTAGATTTACCCCTGTTTCTGACATCATTATTCTGCATCATAGCACTCGATCTAGTTGAGTAATTCCCATCTCGCAATTTTGCATAGCAGTTAGCTACCTAACTAATCTAAGGTGCCGCAGATTTGGCGAGATGCGAGGGGGGACGGAGGGGGAACCTGGACGCGGCGGAGGGGTCGTCTGTGCTGAGGGGCGCGTAGGGGCGGTCGGAGCGCAGCAGCGAGGCCATCTCGATCACCGGGCCGCCTCCGCCTCCTCCGGACGACGACGGCGCCCCCGACGGCGCGCGGACGTGGCGCAGCGCGTCGCGGTACTTGCGGTAGAGCGGCGTCCGGTTACGCGTCGCCATGGCCGGCGAGCCGAGCTCGAGAGGGAGGAGAGAGCGCGCGAGATCTCGACGGCGAGGTGGGGCGAGAATTGGAGTTGGTACGAGACGAGACGACGTGGGAATGTCGGAGCTGGGACTTCACCGCCAAGGAAGGCGTCGAAACAGGCTCTTGGGCTCTATTTCTTGGGCCCAACTAAGCCCACGTAGGTATAACAATAGAGTGAACTGGGCCGAGCCGACGTAGATTTCCTCGTCCCAAAAGTCTGGCTTCTGATGTCATCTCATTTTTTTCGAATGCACGATTCTTGCGGGAATTGAACTGTTTCCTCTAAAATTCTTGCATTTCAAATAGAGCTTAGGTAATTTGCTTGACAAGAATATTGTTCAGGTTCTTGATTTTTTTTTCATTTATTGAGTTGCATTCTGTGTACCACTGCAAATTAACACCGAAGATATCGAGCTACCGAAACAATACGACCCTTCACATCTGCTCATGCTATCACACACCGTTGGTACTACTGCATCAAACTTCTTGCATTGCTTGCCTTCCATTTGTGTACTGACACATGCAGTATGATGCTTCTCTCTCACCACCAAATGTGCTAGCTCCCTGCAGGTTTTGATGCTCCTACCAGAGGCTATTTGTTTCTATTTCTGTTGTATGAATAGACGAGAGAAATGCACCTGTTTATTATGTACTACAGCAAGATCTCAGTAGCTCTTGAGTTTGCTGTGAAAGTAACCGATATATTGGAGTATGATTTGCAGTCAGGAGAGAACAACCCGGGCCTGCATGCAAAGGGCATTTGTCCAAGCAAATTGAGCCACCACAAGTCATGGAAGATCCTCCTAAGAACACTGAATTGCTTTTAACCAATCGTTTAAGTCCAATGAATACATTTGGAATAACAACAATAACACCGCTAGTCACTCATCTCACAGCAGCTAAGCAATTTCCAACTGAACCACCTTTTACTTGTAGGCTAAACTTAAGTTGCGGCTCGATCTCAAGACGGAGACGCGCTGAAGCTGAACAGAACGCAACATACATAGGAAAATTCTCATGGCAGATTCCTACTGTAGCACTGAAGAAGCTCCGGGAGGTCGACACAGAGGGAGTATTATAAGGCATTGCAAGCTTTAGTGGAGGCAAATCAGTCAGTACAAGCTAAACCCGAGAGGCTGGCTGATGAGAATGCCAAGCAGATCGATATCGCCACGAGCGAGGCAGCCCATGTCAACTTGTCCGTGATCCTAGGGACCCTCTCCTTCAGCGCCTCCGCGCACGAGCCGATGAGGACGGTGTAGCTCCCCATCGCGACCACGTGTCCGACGAGGAACATGCCAAGAAACGCTGCGCCGGCCACGCGCGAAGGGAGGGCGAGCACCGGGAGGACCATCATCAGCGCGTCCGGCTGCAGGTCGTGGACGATCCCGGTGGCGAACGTGGCGAAGCTGATCTCTTTCTTGCCGCCGCCGCTCGGCAGCGCCTCCAGGGGAGAGACGTCGCACTCGCCGTTCTCCAGCGCGACGCGCGACGTCGGCACCTCGGTGGCCTTCCTGATCCCGAGCGCACCGATGACGAGCAGCGCGAGGCCGACGACCATGGTGCCCCACGTGCGGATGACCTCGATGTGGAGGCCGTACTTGAGGCTGAGAAAAGAGCAGGCCGAAGATCACCTGCCCGGCGTCGCGGCCGCAGCCCCATAGCGCGCCGACGGCGGCGCTCTCCACCCTCGACCTCCCGATGGAGAGCGGAGCCGGGGCGGCGAGGTATTGTTATTCATTCTTCGTCTACTTTCCAACTTTTTCATAAAAAAAAGTTCCATTTGTTTCCACCTTGAAGCGTGGAAAATTGAAGCGGAAAACCAAGACAGCGCATGCACCATAAACGCACAACAAACCATACAGAAGTCCACTTCTCCATTCCATTGCTCTTCCTTGGCCAATTCCAGCAAGAAATTCTAGTCACTAACCAGCCTAGCTACTTGGCATGCAAGAACTCAGACAAAAAAAAAGGCAGAATCTTTTCTTTGAACCACAGAATTTCAGTGTGACCAACGCAAATTAGCGCGATGAGTGCGCTGTTGCCGGGAACCAGAGCACGCACGTACCTTTTGAAAGAAGCGGCGGCGGAAGCCTTTCACCGGAGGCTCCTCGGTGGGGGGAGACAGCAGGCACATCCTCCGCCAGCACAGGACTCACCGAGCGGGAGCCGGAGGCCGCGGGAACCGGGGCCTGCGGGTGGTGCCTGGAGTGGAGCGACGACGCGAGAGGCGGCAGCCTGAACCCGCCTCCGCCGCGGTAGGCGGGGTTCGCCGGTGCGAAGGATGGCCTGGGTGTGGAGGCAAGGCCGCGGGGCCTGGAGGAGGCGGATATGGGCGCGCGGGAGGAGCGGCGAAGAGATCAGCCTCTCCATGGAGGAACCGGCTCCTCTGGCGTGGAGGAACGTCAGCCGAACACAGTGTCGCACAGTGATCAACAGTAGAGACAAAATGCGAATCACTGTTTGAAATCAGTGTCACGAACAATACTCTAGCGTAAATGGGTATGTACAAGAATACATATCAGATATCTATAAATTTAACATCTCATATATCAATATATGATACTATTATGGAACGTTATTGTTAAAGTAAAAAATAAATAATAATAGCAGCAATAGATTTGAAAAGAAAACTAAAACTTTTAAGAGAACTTTATTGGTGATTCAACGAAAACTAAAATAAATGTTTGAAACATGGGACCGTATACTTCTAACTAGATAAAAAAGTAAATAAGAAAATATCACTAGTGGTAAATCACAGTACTGAAAACTCGAATGCGTCTACCCATACATGTTGCAATCACTTCACTGATCTTTTACATGAGAATAAAAATAGTAAGCATAAGATTTGGGAAATCAGTAAGTAACCAACAACGATCGCAACACAGTGAGTAAAGAACAAGTAATGCAAGCAAGAAATTTACACAGATCAATTGCAATGAAACTAGATTATTGGAAACATTGATACCGATCAGATATAAAGGTAATAAGAACCGTGGAAATAAAGATATTTGTTATATAACAAGTTATGGCAATAGCACTGGCGATTACTTCTCACATATCCGGTTATATGAGAGTAATCAGGCATGTCACTGTCCTCGACTGTATAACCGCAGACGGAGTGTAATATTCTGAGTAACAAAATTGTACACCCTTGCATGTTACTAGGTGGGTGAAAATCTCCTTTGTATATGGATAACCCCAGGCCAGGTAATTGTTATCTTATTATCATATTATAAAGGTGTAAATTTAAGGAACCAAGGAAAGACTAATATAAGTCCATGGAAAGTGAAACATTTGCAAAGGTTGAAAATTGAAGGGCTTAAAACACGATAGGGGTGAGGTGAAATGATAATATAGTGATAAAGGTAACTGTTATATTCTAAATAGAATATATGGTAAGAATTTTAGAAAACTAAGTGATGATGAAGATAAGGCTATGATAAATGAAGTGGTTTGCTGAGGCTGAAAATGAAAATCATAACTCCCAATAATACGGTAGTATGGAATGATAATGAGGTGGTAGAGATAGTATGGAATGATAATGAGGTGGTAGAGATCTAGGAATTAATCTAAAAAGAATATTATAACATAGTTCATGCAAAGGTTGTCAACCATCCAAGTTTTATTATGTGACAAGTGATTATTAGTCAGATTAACAAGCATCATGTATATATATAAATAAATCCATCATGGTTCATATACAACAACATACAGTTAATGGATCATGATATCAGGAACTAAACAATAGCAGCCCTAATTTAAAAAGAGTGCTAATAGTATTGAACCTAAATTAAACATGTTCATATATTACCCCCCATTAATGATTGAAGCATTAATTCTAAGTCACTAATTAAAAGCATAAATTGTTGAACATAATTAATTGAGCATTCTAATAAGCCTAAAAGTATATGAAACAAGATAAACTAGAACATCATGGCATGAATACAGTATTAGAAGTCTAGAAATAGGCAAGCATTAGTAATATGATAATAACCAAGTGATATTTAGTGATATGATAATAACTAGATAAGATTTAGTGATATGATAATAACCAGGTGAGATTAAGTGATATGATAATTGTACTCAATGGCAATGGTGACGAATAATTATGGATAATGTGGTATGCGGAACTGAGAGGTTACGGCCGCGAGGTACTTGCTCTGAGCATGTTCGACGGACTCGCTGCACGAATGATCAGAGTTTCACAATTGCCCAGACATTCCCTCAAAGGTTGTACGCGAACCTACGATCAAATCGACGCTAAGATAAACTTATGGGAAGACGGGCGGAAATGCAATTGGTCGAAAGAATTCGATCGTGCAAAGCGCCGTTCAGCTGTGCGAACCATGAAATACTGCACAACCCCACAACCTCCGTGCGAAATGGGATTCAGCCGCGCATTCAGCCGACTAAATCACATTGTTGTGCAAGTCGGTTGGCCGGACACTCTGGCCACCGTCGGCCGTCAGGCCACGTCTTGCCGTGCACCTCCCTCCGGCCCGAGCTACTCCCAAGCCGGGCCGCCACGCCGCCCCAGGTTGTCGCACCATCACCGGCCTGCACCGTCGCACCTCCGTCGAGCCTTGCTGGACACACCCCCGGCCTCACATGTCGCCTCAGCCATGCAGCCGCTTGGCCACATCGCCTCTTAGCTGCACCGCTGCCTTTGGCCCCCGCCTCTTGCTCGAACTAGCACCCGGTCGCGCCACCGCCTCTGGCTCACGTGTGCGTCTAGCCACGCTGTCACCTTCGACCAGCGCGTGCGTCTGGAAGCACCGTCACCTCCGGCCCACGCGTGCCTAGGCCACGGCTATTGCTCCTCTCCCGCACGCCGACCATTGGTGACGTCGCCGCCGCTCACCTACCTCCGGCACCGCCCTCGCATCGACCCTAAAGAAAGAGAGAGAGAGATGGAATAGAGGGATACCAGTTTGAGAGGAAAGGGTGTGCGCACGGTGGGACCACATGTGCCCTTTAATTAGCCTCCCAAACCTAGTTAATGCTAATTAAGATAAATTGGTGAATTTTTGAAACATTGCAATTCCTTCCTATTTCAGAGTGCTACAGTAAACGTATTTCACCTAAGATTTTGAGTGATGTAGATGAGAGAGAAGGAATAGACAAAAAGATAATGCCTACTATTTAATATATGGTCTTTATAGACGGCTTTTTACTATGTATACCATTATATAGACAATTATATAGGTAAGATATTAATTTTATAAGGTCATTACAGACAACTATATAGACAACATATTGTATGCGTTGTCTTTAATCCTATCTATAGATGATATGGAGGTGTATTACAGGCTATCGCTATCTATACCATTGTACATTCTCTAAAGCACAGTACTGTGCCCATTTAATCTCAACCGTTCTTTTTCTGATAACAGCCCAGAATCATTAGAGATCACCTGAACAACTTTTCATATGGCAGAAGATCCAAATCCCTCTATGGATGTTGTCCTGCTACTGCTGATGCCACGGTCCTAGGCGTGGCTCCCGTAGGATGGGGCGGAGTGACAGAGGGGTGGTTTTGTATTGGTTGTGTTATTTTTTGATTGTGACCAACGACTTTTACTGAAAAATAAATTGTAGTGGTTAAAGGAAGCATCTTCTTAGAAGGAGGGATGAGTGGTGAAAAAAATAAGGAAGAGATGCATATACAAGAGGAGTGAAGTACGTAATTCATCTATGGCTTTTTGTTTTATTCTTGAAGTGAGACGGAAATGAGAGGAGTTGAGAAGCCCCCTTTTGAGAAGACATGTATATATAGCTTTATTCATATTAGTTTCTAAAAGCTACTTTTTTATCGTAAATGACTTTTATATAATACCTAGCTTTTAAATAAGAGTAGCTTTTCAAAACAGGGTCTATTAGTTGATTGTAATACATACTGTAGTGACTTTATTATACCAACTAAAATCGCATGCAAGTTTCTCTCTCTGTATGTCTCTATATAAACTGTTGTTATTTATAAATTAAAGTCAAAATCTATTAACAAAAGTCAATATAAACATGCTCACATATTATTTCGGGCTATAGAACACCCCAGATTTGGGGTTGGGTTTGGGTATGGCCAGGCGGAGACAATGGCTGCCGTCCATACTTCGCGTGATCCGGGCTTTCTGGCCTTGGTGGGCCAATTTTGTGGTTGCATAACAAAATTGGGCCCAAAATGAGCCAATTAAGCGTAGCTTGGCTAGCCCTCTACTGGCGTGGGCCTAGAGCTGGACACAGTTTTATGGTCCCTTTTTGCAATCGGTGTCGGAGCTACCGTGCCATTTTCATCTCTATTGTTGACTGACAGTCTCTATCTCAATGCAATGCAGTGGCACCTGCTGCAGTCCTCAAAAGATGAAAAAGAATATGTGGTCGTGTTTTTAGATTGAGGTTCATGGGTTATAACAAATTTTTTTAAATTTTAGCTATTTGTGAAATAAAGTATAAATAGATACTCGTATACGATTTTAGCCGATATAGTTAAAATCGGTATAATATTTACTATAATTGATTTATAGATCTTATCTTAAAAAGATATTTTATTTAAAAACTAATGACTGTAAATAAGCAAGCCAGAAACCCCAAAAAGCAACCCTGACACTCAAGATGCTTTTCTGGAGTTTCCTTGTCGTATCTTTATTTCCACTTTTGTCATTTGCTCCCCTGCATGCTTGACTTTCCCAATTCTATATCCAATGACCATGTCTAAGAAATATATATAGGTGAACAAGCTTAAGGTTGTTTACCAGTAGATCTACCAAACGCAAGAAAATGTGCTCAAAATTTAATCAAGCCACTCGCTCTCGGCTTTGTTTTTCTTGCTTCGCTCGGCTGCTTTAGGTGGCACATCGAGGCAGCCATCACTGTCAGCATGCATCACTCGTAAGTGAAAAGGCGACGAACAAGTCTAGTAGCACTTGTGATTTTTATATACCAATCAAACGTTGAGACTAATTCAGAGTGATTAATTCACGTCTTGCCGGAGATTAAAGGAAAACCGTAGCTTCACGAACTTTGTTCTGGATGGACCGGTCGGCACGTGCGTGCATGCTGCTGGTTATGATCGCACGTTGTTCTTGGCATCCAAGCCAAGGGGAACCACCTCAGCTACCTGTCTTTTCTTGGGGCATCGATTCATCGCCCATCATCATTTGTTTTTAGTTTTATAATAATAATTAATTACAATGGGGCATTGACAATGGGACGAAGACATCGGTGGGTTATTTTCTGTTACGGCTAATAGCTGATGATTTTTGATCATAATATGAGTGTTTATGTTAATAAATTGAATGTCGATAAGCTGTTTTAAAAAGATCATCTCAATAAGCTACTTGAAAAAACAACGGAGAAGCTATCTCATTTAATTGGCCGGGAGAAACTATAAGCCATAAACTAAAAAAATAATGCATCATTAAGGACCTATTCAAAAGTGATGAGGATTTTGGTTTTTAACTGTGGCTTTTTGACTGATTACAAGAGAGATTGAGAGAGTGAGAGACACTTGTGTTGAGAAGTCATTACGTTCAAAATTACTTTTATATTAATTCTTACAAATGGCTTATAAAAATCACCTTAAAATTTTACTCATTTAATTTTTAATTTTTAAAAATTAAAAGTCAGAAACTATTTAAATCTAGCCTAAATGGCATTTGACCACGCAATTAATGCCCAAACCACCCCTCCAGCAGCCAGGCAGCAAACGCTCAGTCCGTGCGAGCCACCCCACCACGGACATAACCCCATCGGGGCCGTCCACGTGTCAGGACGGACGGTTCGCGACGACCGCAGTGGTCTCCCTATGCGGCTGCCCGCACGGAGCAAACCCGTAGCTTTCAAACGGCTTTCCTTGGGGTGAGCGCGCCGTGGGGCGGGCGCTTTTCTCTTCCCGCCACTCGCTCACGAAATTTACGACGCACCCCTTTGAAACAAGCTAATTCTACAAATGGCCCTCCAAGAGGCCACTTGATTAAGCTAAAATTTAGTAATTTATGACTAAAATTTTATTGTAGTTGGTTAAAATTACACTATAGTTGATGATGATTTATTTGGCATAATTATTTTTTTTAAAAAAAATCTAAAAATAGAAAAAAACAGGTTAAATCATCACATATAATACAAACGAATATGAAAAAAAGAACCGGTAGAAAAGCTTAAAAAATAATAAAAAATTAGAAAAAAATAAAAATTATAAATAGTGAAAATAAGCGAGAAGCCATAAATTTAAACCCAAATGAATGGGACAATCTCTAATACATGCTACTCCAATGATTAAACAATCGAGATCGAAGGGCACGTTAATCACCTATGAGCTGAAAGCACAATCTAAGCAAAACAGGGGCGCTCGTTTTAGCGATGGTTTCTGGTTGGAATTTCACTGTAGCTAGTTTTTTTTGTACTGTAGCTGATTTGGCTTTTTGGATATAATTAATTTAAAAAAAAGTAAAAATAGAAAAAACATGTTAACCCATTAGGGACAATACAAAGAAACACGAGAAAAAATACAAAAAAATCCTAAAATATTTAAAAAAATTCAGAAAAAAATGAAATACTGAATAGTGAAAAAAAATAGAAGCTAAAAGTAGAAGTCGAAAAAATCCGAAACGAGCAGGGGCATTGAGATACTATTGTCTTGATTCTTGGAAAGAAGCTCGCATGATTTTCGTGGGAGTGAGGCCAGCCACGTCTCATTACTAGTTAGCATTCGTGCCTTACAAATGGACGTTCTTATCAACTCAACCTTGTTCATGGTTTTCCTATACCATATTTTCTTTTGGTAAACCTTTAAACATGTCTAAACTAAAGTTATATTTCTATAGTTTACTCCCTTTCATTAAGTACAAGTAACAAAACGAGGTTGGCTTAGCATTGAGATGAGCTTGCATTTTTTGAATCCCTGCGGTCTTGCTTTTTTTTGGGTTACAACTGATGGATTTTGTTTATAATTTTTGAGACAGCAGTGGACGATGGAGACGTCGATGTAAACAACGGTTACAATTTCAGACTTGAGAAGCCATTTGAATAATCTACTTTAAGAAACCCCCTCATTTGTTTTAATTTTTGAAGAAGCTAAAAACCAAAAATCGAAAAGGAGGCTTAGGTTGTGCTCAATTCAGTTTATATATACTAGTTTATGTTTTTTTCACCGTAGTTGACTTATTTTGTACTATAACTGCCGGTAGTTTTTTTACATAATTAAATTTAAAAAAATCTAAAAATAAAAAACAAATTAACCTATTATGAGCAATATAAAGGAATACGAAAAAAACAAAAAACTAGAAAAAAATAAAATGAAAAAAATACTAAATTTAAAATTAAAAATTAGAAGTTGAAACTGAAATGAACATGACCTTAAACTTCAAGAGAGGCTACCATAACACATATCGTACCCACCTTCCAAGTTCAAAATATCTCCGCAGGCTAGTCTTAAGTCACCACTGAGTTTCAATTGCGATGGATAAGGCCCCGCTCGTTTCGGCTTTTGCTTCTAGTTTCTGCTTTTTTTCACTATTCAGTATTTCATCTTTTTCTGATTTTTTTAGATATTTTAGGTTTTTTGTATTTTCTTTTTTTCCTTTGTATTGTCCCTAATGGGTTAACATATTTTTTCTATTTTTCTATTTTTTAAAATTAATTATGCTCAAAAAACTAAATTAGTTACAGTAAAAAAAGTCAGTTACAGTGAAATTTCAGTCAAAAGCTAGACGTCATCGCTAAAACGAGCGCCCCTTAATGACTCCAGTTAGAGAGTAATTTGAGTTAAACACGAGGTCTAAACGAGAGGAACGGGAAAAAAGAAAGAAAGAAGGAGGTACGGAAACAAGTTAGTACTTAATTAATGATCTAGCGACTTCTCTATAATAACTCTCGCCTCCTCTCTCCCCGCTTCCGCCGCCTCGAAATCCTCCCCTCCGCGTCTCGCCGGCCACCTCACCGGACTCCGGCCGTTGCGCGGAGCCCGCGAATTGCGGGCCCCACCTCACCCAGGGTTTCCCGTTTCCGCCACGCACCCACAACCCCACCAGACCTCGCCTCAGCCAGGGGATGGCTCCTTGACGAGCCGAGGGCCCCAGAGGAGTTGGGACTCGGTAGTGCCACCGAGGATGACGAGCTCGTCGGCTTCGAGAAGGGAGACGGCGAGGAGCTGCGAGCTGGGGCGGACCGGCGGCGAGGTCCCGAGGCCGGCCGCGGCGGCGGCGCGCCACGAGGGGTGGATGGTGCGGTACGGACGGAGGAAGATCGGGAGATCCTTCTTCCACACGCGCTACTTCGTCCTCGATAACAAGCTGCTCGCCTACTACAAAAAGAAGCCCAAGGACAACATGGTAATTATCTCTCAGTATATGCTCTTAATTTTGTTGTTGTCGTTAGAGTTGCGATCCATCTGACGCGAAAAGTTGTGTTGCTCTGCTGCAAGAGTTGATGAGTTTTGAGCGGGATTTTCCTCGTTTGTGACACGTTTTGACCATGGGCGGAGCGGAGAGGACGATCGGAGGATTCATTTGGTTGCAGTTTTAGTTAACTAAGTGTGAAGGTCAGATTGCTGGGAGAGTTTGTTTGCCTGAGCCCTGATGTGATGCATAGAATTAGGATTTTTCTCTTGTTTTTTTTTTTTTGAGTGGTTTGACCAGATAGAGATGAATGGAACTAGGCCTGGAGCTGTTGGAGTCTTTACTTTGTAATGTAAGATTCATGCGAGATGATGCCAATTGTGAACTGTGAAGTTGAGGGATTTTTATTATAATATATTGGAAGTGCTTTATTGAAGCTGGGGCTGTTGACCATTGGGAAATCATTGGATGCTTTTAATCGAGGCTGGGAAGTGCTAATTAGTGGATTTTTCTTTCTTCCTGTCAATCATGTAAGCAACTTGTTTGGTCTGCCTGGACTTTTTTTAGCGTTCCAATCATTCAAAGTAGTGTTCTGTTGTAAAGTTGCCGCTTTCACAGGTGGAAAGCATAAGAAATAAGGATGATTCCAAATTCTGTTTTTTTAACAAGTTTCTTTTACCTGCATTCTTCTTGATTTTTAACCTTAGTTTTCAACCTAATAAAAATAATTTCAAATTCATACCTGTACATGGTTTAATTGGATCATTCTGCAAGCATGGTGGCTGTTGTATTTGACATTTTGGTGGACATATTGTGTATGTGCAGGTGCCACTCAAGGCGCTTCTAATAGATGGAAATTGCAGGGTGGAGGATAGAGGGCTTAAAACTCATCATGGGCAAGTAAGTTTGCTCTTACCTTTTGCTAAATACATATAGCATTATTGCATAAACTATGAGTGTGCCAGTGTTTATGTTGCATTGTTAGTTGAGGGCAGGTGTATTAATTCCTTACACGATAAATTCACTTGTTGATAGCTTTTTTCTTGAATAAATTTCTAACCTTTTAGTTTAAGAAAATCCTTACCTTTGATGATTGTACTGTTGAGCAGAATTGAGTAATTTTGATATCTTCATTGCACAACGCGACATGTATTTCACCTAGACACACTCCTGATGATGTTGATCATCCATGTAGGCTGTTTTGTCAACTGGTAAACCATACAATGTTGAGGAAAAAACATTATCAAAGTGTTGCTCATTTTAAAATGGGGGCACAGTTGATCAACTTATACAAATCATCTGCAATGGCTGTATTATAAGGATTAGTCTCCGTGTTTTTTGTAGCTTATGCATGAATGTGATGTGCATTCTGATTTTGCATTGCCATTTTCTTGAAATTTGAAGTAATTTCCCTATTTTCTTGTCCTCATTACTCTCGTTAAACTTTGCAGATGGTTTATGTTTTGTGCATTTACAACAAGAAAGAAAAGGAGAATCAAATCACGGTTTGTTACAAACTTACAATGCTGAGCCCTTCAATGTATTAGAATTCAGAACCATCCGACTGTTATGAATATTATGTGTGTGTATATTGAAGAGGTCCAATGGACAATATATATAGAAAGTACAAGAGAAATATGACATATAGAGATAAGGCATATAAGGAATAGAATATAAATTCTATATACAAACAAAGATGCCGGCCTCCAGCTCGAGCATCGCGTCGCCTGGCAAAAAGGCTGGTTGGCGTTTGGATCCGGAAGCGACGACGGTGAAGAGCCATTGCAGCAGTCGATGACGAGCCGGCGGCGGAGGCCAGTGACAGGAGGCGGCCAGATCCCGGCGAAGACAAGCCGATAGAGAGGCCATCGGCAGCCACAACCGGGAGAGGCGGTGGCAGCCCAGAGAGACGGCGTCGGCCGGCAGAGTCGGGAGAGCTGGCCGATCGAGAGGCCGTCGGCAGCCACAACCGGGAGAGGCGGTGGCAGCCTAGAGAGATGGCGTCGGCCGACAGAGTCGGGAGAGCTTGCCGGCGAAGAGAGCGGTGGCTCGAGGGCATCCAGATCCGGACCCAAGGGCGGCGGCGAGGATCCTGCCCGGAGTGCACGAAGCCGAGGCGGCTCGGATCCGACCGCTGACACCTCCTCCCATTCCCCCACACGCCTGGCAACGGCCAGAGGAGATGTGGCGACGGTCGCTGCGGCGGTGAAGCGACCGGATCTGATGCAGACGGAGGACGCGTTGGATCTAAGAGCCGCCAGATTCGAGGCAAAGAAGGCCGGCGGCTAGAAGACATCTGTGGTGGCCGACCAACTTGAGGCGTCGACGACCAAAGAGGTAGCTGCCCCCGAGAGCAGAAATATCCTCTCAGAGGCAGCAGATGTGGAGGATAAGTGGAGGCTAGGAAAGGTAAACCCTAACTTGGTTTTGATACCATGTTATGAATATTGTGTGTGTGTATTGAAGAGACCTAATAGACAATATATATAGAGAGTACAAGAGAAATATGCCATATAGAGATAAGACATATAAGAAATAGAATACAAACTTTATATCCTAAACACCGACTATATGCCATGTTTGATCATGTGCTTTTACCTATACTTGGCAGAGTTTTTTTTTGCTAAATATTGTTTTTACCACTGCAACATACTGCAAATGCAAATATGTAGACTGACAGTTAATACTATTTTGTTGTCCCTCTTTATGGATAGTTTATTTGTGGATAAAATATCTTTCTGTTAACATAAAAAGGCAATAATATCCTTGCTATGTAGGCCTGGTTTTTATATTAAACAAGGTTAATGCTTGCTGCTTTTGACAACCATGAGTGTAGCTTTTCAAAATAGAACTTACTCTTAGCTCTGTTCGATGGTTCAATGATGTTATACAATTTTTTGTGCTCAAGTTTAACTAACACCAGAACTTTCCATGCGGCAAAGAAATTCTTGTGGGTCCCTTTCTTGGCATTCTTTCGTTTAGTCTTCTCAGTCAAGTTTTTCTTTGTCACGAGTATCTATATGATAAACTTTTTTCTATAATTGTCCACCATTCATGCAAATACCATATAAATGCTTCATTGCTTCTATCATTCTTCAAACAGATGGGTGCACATGATATCGAGGATGCCCTAGCCTGGAAAAAGAAGATAGAGCTGCTCATTGATCAGGTGTAGTAAGTCTGACAAACTGTAACAGCATATGACAGTTGTTCTAAACATGAAAAAGGATTAGATATCACCAGCATCTTTTTTCATTATTTTATTGTTTGGTCATGGTGTGGAAGTGAATAATGATTATTTGACTAGACTATATTGAAACACAGTCTCCAAGGTTCTTCCATGTACTTCCTACATTAAAAAAAATCTTCAGTAGCCAATTTTTCAGGAATTTTGCAATGCACCAATGAAAGTGTATTAAGGTACCTAGTGCATAATTGGCCGGAACTCTAGATGAACTCAATTCCAAATTGTGTAGAACTGCAAAATAATTTGTAATAAATGTTACATGCCATTATGATAAACATCAGTGTTGTTCATTTTGCAGCAACAGGACACTATGACAGCCAAAAACCGTAAAGCTTTTGCTTCACTGGACTTTGACATGGATCTTGGAGGCCCGTTTTCATTCTCTGACCATGACAGCGGGCAAGTGAAGTTTCATATTTTATATAGTTGGCTGGTTGCATACTAGTCCTTCTGGTTAATTAGCTGGAAATCTTATTTTATTGTAGACCTGAAGATGAAGAAGAACCCCGTCCCACTTTGCTTCGCAGGACAACTATAGGGAATGGTAGGCAGTTCTATTACATACTTTTTTTTGGCATAACACTTTATTTATTATTTTGTATTGATTTATGGCTTATACACCGAACTGAAATATGTCATTACTTCTGCTAGGCCCTCCTGATTCAGTACATGACTGGACCAAAGAGCCTGATATTGGGCTGTCGAATCAGAATGACACCAATCTAGCTTACTCTAGAAAGAACTGGCGGCTACTTAGATGCCAGAATGGCAAGTTTACATTTCCTTTACATACATTATTGACCATCTGTATAAAAGGATAATTTGAATTTAAGGAATTGTTCAAATGGAGTTGTACTTAGAGTATCCTGTTTTTACCATTGGCAGGATTGCGCATCTTTGAAGAACTTGTGGAGGTTGAATACCTTGTATGTACTTTCTCTTACCTATGTATTATATAGTGTTGAAGAGGCGCTGAAACCCCTGCTAATGCTAACGAGTGGCCACACTTGTTTCTTTTTATGTCATGTGCAGGCAAGAAGCTGTAGCCGAGCAATGAGGGCTGTCGGTGTGGTGGAAGCCACATGCGAAGCCATTTTTGGGCTGATAATGAGTATGGATGTAACACGATTTGAGTAAGTGTGTATTGTTTTACTTTCTGTTTGTTGTTTAATGGATGTTGACCTCAGTATTCTTTATGCTCCATTGTAGGTGGGATTGTAGCTTCCAGTATGGGAGTTTAGTTGAAGAGGTTGATGGTCACACTGCAATACTATATCATCGACTACAGCTGAACTGGTGTTCAATGTAATGGCCTTTTTCTTGTATTGACAAGAACTTATCACCTGGTGCTGCTACAACTTGCATGATGATTGCATTGCAAGTCTTATTGAAATAACAAGGGAAGCATAACCCTGCCAGCTCAATGAACTATCTGAGCATGAACTTTGATATGTTTAGACTTTAGTTCAGAATTTTGAAATTGGGCATATACTATAGTATTTTACATATGGCATTGCCTGCACTCAGTACGAATTCCAGTATTCTTTGTACTGCCTGGATGCGCTGGTACCTGGCAGTAAGCAGCAATGCAGTATATTTTACAGCATCTGGTATATCTGGTGAAGCATATATAGTGGGTCTGTTTGTCCTGGCTTAAGCCTGCTGCATAAATCCCAAAAGTTTAAATCCAAGATATCCAAGCAAAACCAACTTTCTATTGTAGCTTCGAATGCTCGAGGGCAGGGGTGAGATATAAACATACCACATGACAGCAACTGAAGGGAGACTCATTTGCTTGTCTTTGACACATTAGAAAAGCTCTTTGTTGATGGTATATTTGGACCAATTCAAAATCATTCAAAAATGAGGGGGTGCGCAAAAGCTTTTAGATTATTCTTCTAAACTAAAAGGGGCAGGATGAAAACCTGGTACTTCTACGTGGCAGAAACATAAGGCTGTGGATTCCAAAACTTATAGATAGATTACACTGCATTACCTCAGATTTGGAATTACATACTTCTATCTTATGTGAACAACTGAACATGCAGGTTGGTCTGGCCCCGAGATCTTTGTTATGTACGATATTGGCGGCGCAACGATGATGGAAGTTATGGTAAATTTTTGAATGATTTCCTTTCTGGTTTCCTCATCCATCTAAAGCACCTTTTTTTTTAATGCTTTGTGCTTAAACTTGCAGTTGTGCTGTTTCGATCTACTGAACATCAGAACTGTGGTCCCCAAACAGGATTTGTGAGGGCATTTATTGAAAGTAATTTGCCTTCTGCTTCTCAGGAATCCTATTCTTCTTTAGACATTTAAATAAAGTTTTGTCACCCCCCCTGAATTTCCTACTATTTCAGGTGGAGGTTTCAAGATTTCTCCTCTCAAATGCCTGAATGGGAGACCCTGCACTCAAGTTCAACACCTTATGCAAATTGATCTAAAAGGATGGGGCGTGAACTACTTTTCATCATTCCAGTACTACTCTTTGTTGCAGATGCTGAACTGTGTGGCTGGTACAAGTACAAACAACTCTTTTAACTTGTTATGGCATTACATCTTGATTATCTGTTACTAACAAAAAGAACAAATAAATGTTGTTAAATTAACCGCTCAATGTTCCTTTTCCTTGATAGTTTGTGGCCATGATGGTTTGACATTTACATATTTTCCAGGATTACGTGAATATTTTTCCCAAAATGATGACATTCATACAGTTTCGAGGATTCCTGTGATGCATACTATGGCTAATATGGCCTCAGTGAAAAAGGATCAGAAACTTCAAGAAGCTGACTTAAAGACCAAACAAGCATATTCAGCACAAGCTGATAACAAAGGTTCGGATATGATGGATGAAGAGTCAGAAGAAGAAGATGATTATCAAGTTCCTGAAACTAACTTGGAGGTGACAAGCCTAGACTACAGCCATGCCTTAAGATATTCACACTACTTTTGTAGTTTGTGAAAAGTTTTAGTGTTGATTCACTTTACTCTAAAGTCTCATTGCAATTCATGGACAGGAAGACACTACCAAATCTGACAGTGATGCTAAGTGCTCAGGTAGTGTCTTGTCTAAATCCATCTTGTATTCTGATATCTGTATAAGCTACCTATATGATTAGCCATTTTTGATCTGACGCCTATGCCATTATGTTGGGTTATCCAGATCCAATAGATTTGTCTTGCTTTTCGGGCATTATTCGTCAGGATGCAAATGAGAAAAGTCGTAACTGTTGGGCAATACCTGATAGCAAGATCTTTAAAGTTCGTAGCAAGAACTTTCCACATGACAAATCAAAGGTCTAAACCTTCAAGTGGCACAATTGGTTTTCTTGTTTTTGAAGCATAGAAGGTTATCAAGAGCTTAATATGTTGTTTGAGTTACAGGTACCTGCAGGGAAGTACCTTACGGAGCTTGTAGCAATTGACTGGTTTAAGGACAGCAAGCGTATGGATCATGTTGCCAGGAGAAAAGGATGTGCAGCTCAGGTAAGAAAATTGTTTATGGTTGATTCACGATCTATTCATATCTCAGTGGGCTTATTTCTGTAATTCACTGTAACATGATTATGTTGACGCATGAAGCACCAGTGTCTAACCTGCAAAACAGCACTTGCAATAATATTATATTACCTGTCTTTCAGTACTCTTCATTCAACCAAAATTTTAATGTGAAATAAATACACATACCTCTTCTCTGTTTTCGTCAACCTTAAGCTAGCAATTTTTTTCTTTCACATTAACTTTTAGAAGCCTGATGTAGTTGTACTCTGCATACTAGTAGCGAGCACTTCGAATGTGCGCTTGTTTCTATCATGTGAAGAGATAACCTGTAGTCAGATCTACATATGAGTAAACATATTAATCGTTGACACAGTTTGACACAATTATCTGGTTTGTATTTAAATTGGATATCGTTTTAGACTTCTAATTGGTTGAATGTTATACATTACAGCCTGCACATTTTGAAAGTGAAAGTTCAGGGCATTTTGCCATTTTCCTCGGATTAGGAAGGTCGGAGAGAAAAAAGAGATGGTGTGACCAGAAAATATCTTATAATTCTGTAAATATGGTTTGATATTTTTTTGCTTGAAAATTTGTTGTCATATTAATATGGAACTGTATCCAGTTCGTGTAATATTGGTGAAAGCACGTTACCAAACTATTTTGGTTAGTATGACGATCCCTGTGTGTGGATACCACTGAAGATTTCTTGCCTGTATGCATGAACTGAAGCGAGGTCCTAACTAACCCAGTGCTACTCTTACATGATGATTTTGACTGAACCTTTACTAATGTAGGTTGCTGCTGAGAAGGGGATGTTCACATTTGTTGTAAACATACAAGTAAGCTCGTATTTTTACACCCTCCTCATGGTTCATTTCTTTCTGCCCTGCTCATTCCTTTTCTTTCAGAAAGGCAACCATACGCAATACAGAAAAATATCACTCCCTTGCGTAGTTGCACTATTTTTTTTTTTTAAAAATCCTGGTTTTGAATTGGACAAAACGCTAGCTCAGCTATTTGTATCTGTTCTTTTAGCAAGCCTATTTGGGTTTGCCTCATAAAACATTACGAATGATATCAGATGCAGAATACTGCTGTGCAATTTGTCATATGATTGTAGCTTCTGAGCAGTATTGCACAAATGAGAGCAGAATTGTTTGCATGGTTGTAACTTCTATCTGATGATATTTTCGTAATTAAATAAGATAATCCTTGTGTGCCCTCAGGGAAAAAAAATAACTTAATCCTTACGGCTTTTCCCAGCAAGTACCTGTTTACATTCTGTTGATGCTTCTCTTCTGTACTTTGGTCATGCTGATTAAGTCAGGATGCATTTGCAGATTCCTGGATCAAGTCATTACAGTTTGGTCCTCTATTTTGTCACAAAATCCTTGAAAAAAGGTTCACTGTTGCAGCGTTTTGCTGATGGTGACGATGATTTCCGAAACAGCAGATTGAAGCTTATCCCATCTGTTCCAAAGGTCTGCTCTAGTGCATAGTCATGTTGAGTCCATTGGTGTTAGCGTTTCTCACTTTAGCATTTTAAATTCTTCAGGGTTCTTGGATAGTGCGGCAAAGCGTCGGAAGTACCCCTTGCTTATTGGGAAAGGCTGTTGATTGCAGCTATGTGCGTGGTCCAGAGTACTTGGAAGTAAGGCATTACACATAATTACAACTCAAATTCTTTTTGTTGATGAGCGGCATAGTACATTTTGTTGATCATGTATTCATGTGTGAACATGGCATGATTGGAATTATGACTGAAGCAGTAGAGCACTAGATTCTTTTGGTCATCTATGAACAGACGAGGCATACATTCTAATATAGACATTGTTCTGCAGGTAGATGTAGACATTGGATCCTCAGCGGTAGCTAATGGGGTTCTGGGCTTGGTGTTTGGTGTTGTTACCACTCTAGTGGTTGATATGGCTTTTCTTATACAGGTAAGGGCCGACCCCTAGTCTAAGTTCTTCAGGGTTCCAGAACGTATATCAATTGGATACACGTTCCTCCATTGTCACCCCTGCAGGCAAACACATACGATGAGCTTCCGGAGCAACTTCTAGGCGCTGCTCGGCTATCACATATCGAGCCCTCAGCGGTTGTTCCAGAATTTGATAATCCTTCCTCAGGGGAGTGAATCAAGTGGTGCAGATTCTTTAATTCTTTTCTCAAAACTTTCTCCATTTGTTCGGTCACTGCCGCAATTAGCAGTTTGTTAGCATTATCAGTGAAGTTCAGACAGTAAAAGGAATATCCACAAGCGCCTATACCCCGCTTTCATATATTTTTGTGTATCTTTATACATCAGTTAGTTACTGTTGGATGGTAGATAATATATCAGTGACTATACGGCATGGTGAAATTCATGTACATGGTGCAGCCCTATTATGATCGACGTGCTTAGCTGCTCTTTTCCCCCTTCTTTTGTAAGGGAGTGAGCCAGGAGGATACAGTAGTATTGTAGCCTATTGTTGGTCGATACCTCAGTTTGATGATTTTGTTCCCTGTGTATCTATGTATCACTACGCTGTCTGCTACATTTAGCAAGATTTAATTCATTTCTTGTTTGGCCTCTGTGATGACCTGTGTTTTTACTAGTAACACTAGTTAACAGATTATTATTTGTTTGTTCGGCAAAATATCGTTCTAACAAATAATAAACCTATCAACAGAATAATAATGAGACTGAATATAATATCACATGCACATAGTCACATAGGGTTAAGTCTGATACAAAGCTACAAAGGTTTGAATATTACAATATTTAGAAAGAAAATTGTTATAACTAATAATTATATAAAGACGAAGACTAAAATATAACTTTTTCGTATTGTACTCGGGTTCATCAAAAATGACTCTCGATCGTTGCCTCATCAACCCAACCTCTCCATGGGGTGTTTGCTTCGCACATGTTGTATTCTGGGCCAACGACATTTTATCCAGTGTAGTGGTTGTCATCCATGTAGACTTCGCCAGATCCTAATAAATCTCTGGACTGACATACTTTTAAACAAGGGAAGATAATAATAAGGGTGGGTATAGAGTACTTAGCAAGCGTTATTAATAAAAAAATAATATATACTTATAATCTAACATTTCTTAGATCATCCATTTCAATTCTCATTCTCATTTAGAAAATAAATATTTTTAGGTCATGGAAAAGTTTCAGATTGTTAATTTAGATTCTAAATGGCGATTGTCCTCGTGGGGGTGGGGCCCAGTGGAG
Organism: Melocanna baccifera; assembly: GCA_036346265.1. Taxonomy (NCBI): domain Eukaryota; kingdom Viridiplantae; phylum Streptophyta; class Magnoliopsida; order Poales; family Poaceae; genus Melocanna; species Melocanna baccifera. Next base: position 17,935,446 of record CM070684.1, on the reverse strand, counting down.
AAATCCCCATGGGGGGTGAGGCTAGGGGCTTTCCTATCCCTACGAGGTACTAGGGACGGGGCCCTATTACTGTTTTGGGGCGGGGGGGGGGGGGCGAGGGGCTTTTCCTTTTTTCCTCTTCTCTGTGCTGCGACTCCCTCTGCTCTCTGTCTATCCTCTCTCTTCCTTTGGTCCATTCTCTCGATTTCCTCTTTGGCTTAGCTCTCTTCTGGTTGAAGCCTTCTAACTGCATCACTCGACGTCAATTTCCCCTCCTAGCGCTGCCCCTCCTATGGTCCTTCCTCCCTCTAGCGCCAACTTCTGCCGCTCAGCCTCCCCTCTGCCTCCGGCCTTCCCACGCTCCCCTCGCACCTCCAGCCACTCCCCTGCGCCACCAGCCTCTGGCTCCCCAACCCGGCCACCTCTCCATCACCTCACCCCCCTCTAAATCCTTCATCTGCCTCTATCTCCCCCTTCTTTACCTCATTCTATTAATGAGTTTGCTTGATTTTAAATCTATGATTTGCATTGATTTTTGTGTGCAGATGGTGAAGGTGGTGGTGTTATGCTACCATGGCTTGCTACGACGGGGCTTGAGCCTTTCCGAGTGCGGTGATCTCACCTCTAGTATACTCTTTCCACCTCTAACCTCCTTTTCTCTGTGATGGCATGTGATTGCTATCGCTGGATTATTATCTTGTGTATTGTGGTGCACATGGTGTGGTCGCGAGATAGCGATGAAAAAGTTTAAGAATGGATTGTGGGCTACCTTGTCGGTTCGGTTTGGGAAAGAATCAAAGTTTGACTTCGCCGGTCGCTTTCTTGGCCTGGTGATGCTGATGGCGAGCTTGTGGGGCCTGTCGCCTTCTTCTCCTAGTGCCTTCGGCCTTGTTGTCTTGCTCCCATGGCCTTGCCTCCTTGCCTTTCTCATGCTCCTTTGGTTGGCTAAAAGAATGGTAGTGGGGGAGGAAGTGGATTTCGGGAAGGGAAGAGATGGGGAATGGGGTTGGCTTGCTGCTGCTGGCTGTCAATGCATGTGATTCTCTCTCTCCTTCACCCGGCTTTAGGGTTGGCCTTATCATTGCTCTGTGCTTACCTGTTCCCACAGTGTGTCTACTATGCACAGGGGGTTCAATCTGGATATTTTGGCTGGTCGGCTAGGAATTGAAATTTTGGAATAGATTCAAGTTGATTTTTAACGCCGGATGATAACATCCTACAGCTGCGAGAGGTACCGATTGGCTTTGGACGGTTTGGTATTTCAATGAACGAAATATCCAATTCGGTATCTAAACTAGGGTTCCGAAGGCAAGTAGGATTTTAACTTCTTTTGTTCAATCTTTATCGGTATCGTCATATTTATTTTTCTTGCAATTAATGCTGTCATTGATTTTCGGTAAATCTGTGAATTGTATTTAATGTATGAAATGAGCGCAATGTAATTTAAATCTTGTTGTTCCTAGTAAATTTTAATTATGTACAAAATGCTCTTTGTTGTACCTTTTAATTGTTGTACTCACTGTGTAATCGGCAATGTATGTAATGACTTTGATTTTTATTGCATGTTGTAATTGGTATTAATTTACTTTATCGTCTTTCATTCAATTTAATTGTTGTCTAATTTTGATGATTGGAGCGACGACGATGCCGATGCCAATTACGCGGTTAAGTATGACTGTCAACACGTGATTAACAATTAGGGTTAATTTAAAAACACGGGCGTTACAGCCTCTGAGCTCGATAAGGTTTGACACTGGCATCGAATGGTTCCCGTGGGAGTATTTGGCATCTACGACAACAAACTGATGTTTTTGCAAATCTCATTGTGCCTTTACACCAAGATATACCTCTATGATCTCCGATCTCTGCATTATTAGGTGTGTATAACAATGCATTTTGTCTACTGCGTTTGATGGCTTTTGGTTGTGACAGATGATTTTTAGTCTAGTGTATACGAACGAATTGAATGTAGATAAGTCGCTTTAAAAATGCTATTTCGATAAGTCGTTTTAAAAAGATTATAAAAAATTATTTTACTTATTTGCTCAAAAAAATCATAAATTAAAAAAGATGTCTTAGCGGTGCACATATGTTTTTTCTAGCGGATAATCCGTTGATCTTTTGTCGGTATTGCTGAATCTTTCGTCAGCTGGGTTTAATTAGGTCTCAAACCCAGCCCATCGAAGCCCATTACAAGCCCATCTATACATAATAGCATCTATTATAATCTGAACCTCACTGCCACGCAGCTTTAAATTTGCGCCCCACACCCACACTTCTCGCATCCTTCTAGCAGCACACCATTCCCACTGTAGCCGCTAGGGTTTTACCGCGATGGCGGCCGCCCGGAGGCTCCTCTCCCGCCGGGCCGCCTTCTCCCCCTCCGCTCTCCTCCGCCGCGGGCCGGCGGCCCAAGAGCCGCTGCTTCGCCCAGCGGTTCTCACGGCCGCCGCCTCCCGCCTCGGCTTCCTCCGTGGGATGGCGCGGCGGCCGGGCGGCGACGGGTACTCCCCTATGAGGTCTGGCGGCGGTGGGGACCGCGCGCCTACGGAGATGGCGCCGCTGTTCCCGGGCTGCGACTACGAGCACTGGCTCATTGTGATGGACAAGCCCGGTGGTGAGGGCGCCACCAAGCAGCAGATGATCGACTGCTACATCCAGACCCTCGCCAAGGTCGTCGGAAGGTGCACCTCTACCCGTTGATTTGTCCCCTTATTTCGTTTCAACATCCACGCACGCGTGCTTGTTGCGAAATAGAGTAGTTTAGTTTGGAAAGTTAACTTATTTTTGCCGGTCTGTCTGTGCTGCAGCGAGGAGGAGGCGAAGAAGAAGATTTACAATGTATCGTGCGAGCGATACTTCGGTTTCGGCTGCGAGATCGATGAGGAGACATCCAACAAGCTGGAAGGTTTGTTTTTACCCTTCTGTTAAAAAAGAGAAGAACATGAAATATATCTAATGCACTGTTTCTTATATTACAGGGCTTCCCGGTGTTCTCTTTGTGCTCCCGGATTCATATGTTGATCCTGAGTACAAGGACTATGGAGGTAGCTTTCTCACCCCACTACTATAGTTTTCCTTTATGGAATCAACGGGTTCCTCTTCTCATATCTAGGACTGACATTTATGGGTGCTTTGTAGGGTTAGTTCTAGCTTTATATAATAATTCTTCAGCTCTGTAAATTCCAAATACTATGCCCCATTGTGGCGACGTGATGAAGCCCCTACAGGCAATGCTTTACTTCCATGGCTTTGTGCTAGAAGCTAGATTCTCTTTTAGCAGTGCTGCACCTCTACGGAATGGAACAGTGTATAGAATGTAGATCACTGCCACGGGGGCTGGGAGCCTGAAATATTAATTCATTACAATGATGTGTCTTCAGGCCCGGCCCTAGATGTTCTAGTCCATCTTGGCAAAGCTGTGACGTCTTACAGGCAATGTCCTGCTTTGAATGCTAATGGACTAATAAAAGCTCTCTCTCTAACGGTTCAGCACCTCGGCAAAGTGGGGTTCAGATCAGTGGAGATGAAACATTAATAATTAACTGCCTCTCTGGGCTTTGCTTACTTCAAGGTGTTAATCTATTTTGGAGTTCGATCAGTGACCTTTCTTGACCAAACTTGTCTTCTAGTCCATCTTGGCAAAGCGGTGAAGCCTAGTTGGCAATGTCTTGCTTTGAATGCTAATGGACTAAGAACAAATGCCTCTCTAACGGTTCAGCACCTCGGCAAAATGGGGTTCAGATTAGTGGAGATGAGACATTAATGACACATTTACTGCCTCTTGATCTGTTTTGAGTTTAACCAGTGGCTACTCTTTACAAACTTGTCTTCTAGTCCATCTTGGCAAAGTGATGAAGCTTAGTGAGCAATGACTTGCTTTGAATGCTAATGGACTAATAACAAGTGTCTTTCTTTAACGGTTCTGCACCTCAATGAAATGGGGCACAGATCAGTAGGGATGAAACATTATTACCAAGATTTGTCATTCACCATAGTGAAGTTGAATGATTTCACTAGAAGTTTGAATCCAAAATTAACTGATTTGAAGGTGTCACATCTAGCTATTACAACAGTTCAATTCACATATGTTACTGCTTGACTATTGTAGTGAAGGAATTACAGTTATTTGTCTACTTCATATGGATTTGTGCCATGCCATTGTTTAGTTCATCTTGGCAAAGCAAGAGTCATTTAGGCAATGTCTTGTTTTGAATGCTAATGGACTTAAAGCAAATCTCATCTTTCTGCTGTTAGTCGCTCGATTCTTACTCTTAGTGATAGCAAGATCCTTACTCTCGTCGAGAGTATGACACTTAGATGGGGCAATTTTCTAGGATTATTTCTCACACAATGCCATGCCAACCTGATGGTTGGGGATACAAATTTATAGGCTGTTAACCAGCCAAGCATATGTTAAGATGCTAGTCTAAGATGCTGTCCTAGATGCTAGTCAAGATGCTGTCCTAAGATGCTTGTCCTAAGATGCTGTCCTAAAGACTAGTCAAGATGTTTGTCCTAAGATGCTTGTCCTAAGATGCTTGTCCTAAGATGTTTGCAAAGCAAAAAGCAACACGAGACTTATCCATCACTTTCCCTAAGTCTTGTGTGTGTCCTTGTGGGAATCTGAGCCATCTCGATCTGGCGCAAGCTCTGGAACTTGATCCGCCAAGAGACACAGTCGAGAAAGTCGGCGAGTGGTCTTGGGTGTTGATGTAGTTGGCTCGGACACTCCTTCATCCAGCAACTCGATGAAGTGATACCTCACCCGGATGTGCTTGCTGCGCTCATGGAAGACGGGGTTCTTCGCCAAGGCCAAGGCGGACTTGCCGCCCACCCCGAGATCCACCGCCTCGCGTCTCGCCAAGGAGATCGCCAGCGACCAAGCCACCACGAGCCCGAGTAGAAGCGGTAGTGGTCGCAATGTACTCGCCTCGCAGACTAGACAAAGCCACCACCGCCGCTTGACCGATCGCCACCGATCGGACATTTGCCGAGGAAGTCTGACATCCGCCGGTGCTCTTGCTCGTGTCGATGTCGCCGGCGTGGTCGCTGTCGCCGCATGCGATGACGCCGACTACGACCGGGATCGACGAGCACCGGATGCTCTCATCGCCGCAGCCCCGCCGAGATGCGCTTCGCTACCAACAAGCGGATCGCCAAAGAGGCTTGGGATGCCATCGCAAAGCGCGACGGCAGCGGCGGCCGTGCCCGCAAGTCTACATTACGGGCACTACGTAGGAGTGGGAGAACCCGCCTTCAAGCCGGTGAGGACATTGATGACTTTGCTCTCCGCCTCAACACCTGCTGCGTAAGATGGTGCGCTTGGCGACGACACCTACGGCGAGGAGAGAGTCGTGGAAAAGCTCTTCCGCAAGCCCCCAGAAGTACAAGCGGATGGCTCGCTCGATCGAGTCTCTGCTGGACCTCTCCACAATGACGATCGAGGAGGCGGGTCGCCTCAAGGTCGTTGGGATACGATGAGCCACGCGCCTCTCGGGACCGTCACCATTGGCGGAAGCTCCTCCCGGGAGCGCTGGTCACCGGTCAAGGTGACGAGGAAGAAGGGAGCCTTCTTCCACGGCGACGCCAGCAGGGCGCGAGGACGTCCGAGGGTAATGACCGTGGAGGCGCCATGGCGGCGGCGGCAAGCAAAGCCGCGACGAGACGACGCTTGCCACAATCGCGCAAGCTCGGTCATTGGGCCAAGGATTGTCGATACCACGACGCGCGAGCCCACGTCGCGCAGCGGCGAGGAGCAGCCGGCTCTGTTCATTGCTCATGCGAGCATGGAACTACCTCCAGCGGCACCGGCCGCAGTGACTCTACTCCACCTTGACGAGCCAAAAGCACACGTCCTCCCGGCGACGCTTTAACGCGACAAGACCGACGGGTGGTGCTCGACACCGCGCCACCCACCACATGACCGGGCGGCGGAGTTCTTCTCGAGCTCGACTCAGCGCTCGAGGCACCGTCAAGTTCGGCGACGCCTCCGCCGTGGAGATCAAGGGCGTCGACTCTGTCGTCTTCGTCTTGTTTCGCCAGCTCCCATGTCTTGTTTCGCTCGACGGCGTCCAACTCCTCCTGCATCGCGGCACGCCATGCTGCGTCTCTCTCCGCCTCGACGAAGAACGAGGCTCGCCGTCGTCCCGTGCGAGTGCGGCTCCGCTCGGTCGCGTCGCGCTGCGCCAGGACGAGGCCGCCGCCGAGGAGGTTGTCCACGTGACGGTAGCGCGAGGCTCGCCGCCGTGGTAGGCATCGATCGATCCTTGTCGTTGGGCGGCGGAGCGGCGAACTCCACCGTCTGCGCTCGTCGTGGCGGCCGCCGGTCGAGCCCGAGGAGTAGGCGCCGTGTAGGAGATTGAGACGTGGCGGCGGTCTTGAAGGTGGACTCGCCGAGCTCGTGGGCTTGCCGAGCCGCGGTGGCGCGCGGCGACTCGCCGAGGTGGTCGCGAACGAGGCGGTGGGGTAGGCGAGCTCGGTGAAGACGAGCCGCCGCCCCGCCTCCTCGGCGGGCGTGGTCGGCGACGAAATCGCCGTCGTCGAGTCGAGCCGTCATCCACCATCTTGCCCCACGCCCGCCGCCGCCGTCGAACACGACGTCACGCGTGATGCGCACGCTACGTGTCGCAGGTCGAGGACGCGGTAGGCCTTGGCGCCCGCGTAGTCGATGAAGACCCTTGGCGTGCTCGGCCGTCGAGCTTGCCGACGTGGTTGAGCTCTTGACGAAGCGCGAGCACCAAGACACGGAGGTGGCTCACCGCGAGCTTGCGCCGTGTCGCCTCGTGTGGCGTCTTGCCGCTGAGGGCCTTGGTGGGAGCGGTTGAGCAAGTGGGCGGCGGTCATCACCGCCTCGCCCCGATAGAATGCCGCATCCCTCTCGCTGAGGAGGCGCGGGCGGTGGCAACCACCGCCCGTTGCGGCGCTCGGCGACGCCGCTCACGCGGGGTGTACGGCGTGGAGAAGTGACGATAGATCCTCGCGTCGGCGCGATGCAGCTGCGAACTTCGGCCGCCGTGAACTCACCGCAGCTTGTCCGTCGCGTAGGACCCGGCTGCGGCGCGCTCGCCTCGCAGCAGCCTTGAAGGCGCTTGATGGCGTCCACCGCGGCCGCCTTGATGTCGGCGGGACGACCCGCATGTAGCGGGACACGTCGGCGAGGAGGAAGTAGTGCCGGCCTCGGTGTAGCGGTGTCACGGGGCCACGAGGTCACCGTGTGCGAGAGCTGCGCTTCTCCTTGGCGCGAAACTCGCTGGCGAGGGAAGGAGCGCCGCGGCTTGGCGAGGCAGTGTCGCAGAATCGCTCCACGTGGTCGACGTCTTTGCATGCCCCGCACCATCTCCTTGCCGCCGAGCCGCCTCGGGGCCTCAAAGTTGAGGTGCCCAGCGCTCGTGCCACCTCCAGCGTCGTCGTCGCGGCGGTCGCAAGACACGAGGTTGCGCCACTGCGAGTGAAGGGCGTGGCGGTTGCTCTGTTGACCTTGACGAGGAGCCGCGGCGTTGATCCCGAGATCGCGGCACCGTGCTCGATCTCCACGCGCGATCCGTTCTCATCCACCGCCCCAAGCCGATGATGGAGTTCCTCAACACGGGGCGTAGTAGACACCGGTGGCGGCCGGTGCTCGCCGATCTTGGCGGCGAAGACAGCAGAGCCGACGCCTTGATCTCCACGACGGGCGTCGCCGAACTTGACGGTGCCTCGAGCGCTGAGTCGAGCTCGGAGAAGAACTCCGCCGCCGGTCATGTGGTGGGTGGCGCGGTGTCGAGGCACCACCCGTCGGTCTTGTCGTTGCGGGCCGCGCCGCCGAGGAGGCGAGTGCTTTTGGCTCGCCAAAGTGGAGGAGAGTCGCCGCGGCGGTGCGCGGAGGTAGTTCCATGCTCGCATGAGCAATTATGAGCCGGCCGCTCCTCCTCGCCGCGCGACGCGTGGGCTGGCGCGTCGTGGTATCGACAATCCTTGGTCCAATGATCGCTTGCTTGCGCGCTTGTAGCAAGCGTAGTCTCGTCTTGGCTTTGCTTGCCGCCGCCGCCGCGGGCGCCCACGGTCATTACCTCGCCACGTCCTCGCGCCGTCTGGCGTCTTTGCGCGGCTTGCCGCGCTTGCCACGCTTGCGGCCGCCTGTCGTGGAAGAAGGCTCCCCCTTCTTCCTGTCACCTTGACCGGCAGCCCACTGCTCCCGAGTGAGGAGGAGCTTCCCGCCAATGGTGACGGGTCCCGAGAGGCGCTGTGGCTCATCGCCATCAACGACCTTGAGGCGACCCAACGCCTCCTCGATCGCCATTGTGGAGAGGTCCAGCGAGAGACTCGATCGAGCGAGCCATCCGCTTGTACTTCTCGGGGCGCAGCGGAAGAGCTTTTCCACGCTCTCTCCTCGCCGTAGGTGTCGCCGCCAAACCGCACCATCTTACGCAGCAGGTGTTGAGACGAGAGCAAAGTCATCAATGTCCTCACCTAGCTTGAAGGCCGGGTTCTCCCACTCCTTGCGTAGTGCCCGTAATGTAGACTTGCGCGCGCGATCGGCTGCGATGCGTCTTTGCAGCGATGGCATCCCAAGCCTCTTTGGCGATCCGCTTGTTGGTGTGCGAATCGCATCTCGGCGGGGCGCAGCGATGAGAGCATCCAGTGCCGTCGATCCCGGTCGTAGTCGACGTCATCGCATGCAATGACAATGACCACGCCGACGACATCGACACGAGCAAGAGCACCGGCGGATGTCAGACTTCCTCGGCAAATGTCCGATCACCGTGGCGATCGGTCAAGCGGCGGTGGTGGCTTTGTCTAGTCGCGAGGCGAGTACATTGCGCCACTACCGCTTCTACTCGGGCTCGTGGTGGCTCGGCCGCTGGCGATCTCCTTGGCGAGACGCGAGGCGGTGGAGCTCGGGGTGGGCGAGCAAGTCCGCCTTGGCCTTGGCGAAGAACCTGTCTTCCATGAGCGCAGCAAGCACATCCGGTGAGGTATCACTTCATCGGTTGCTGGATGAAGGGAGTGTCCGAGCCAACTACATCAACACCCAAGACCAGCTCGCCGACTTCCTGACCAGGTCTCTTGGGCGGATCAAGTTCCAGGAGCTTCGCGCCAGGATCGAGATGGCTCAGATTCCCCACAAGGACACACACAAGACTTAAGGGGAGAGTGATGGATGTCTCTGTGTTGCTTTTTGCTTTTGCAGCATCTTAGGACAAGCATCTTAGGACAAGCATCTTAGAACAGCATCTTGACTAGTCTTTAGGACAGCATCTTAGGACAAGCATCTTAGGACAGCATCTTGACTAGCATCTAGGACAGCATCTTAGACTAGCATATTAGCATATGCTTGGCTGGTTAACAGCTTATAAATTTGTATCCCCAACCCCTCAGGTTGGCATGGCATTGTGTGAGAAATAATCCTAGAAAATTGTCCCATCTCCAAGTGTCATCCTCTCGATGAGAGTAAAGATCTTGGTATCACTAAGAGCAAGAATCGAGCGAATAACATCTGCTCTTCAGTGCAATGAAGCTGTGGATCAGTGGAGATGAAACATTAACCATGCATTCGCAGCCATTTTCTTTTGCTGTTTAGACTATAGAATTTGGATACTTCACATATCTCAATTTCTTGGATTAGCCTAAATTGTTGAGATCAAGGATCGAAAAACCAGAACCGGGCCAAATCCCGGCCGCCGAGTGGTACCGAGAACCGGCTGGTTACCGGAAAACCCGGTTAAATTTTAGCAAATGAAAATTTTGGAGGGAGCGGGAGGGGACCGGTAACCGTTCGGAAACCGGAAAAACCGGTGGAAAAACCGCAATTGTATTTGGTGTTTTTCTTCAGAACTAGAAGAAACACACTCCTTTACTTTACTCAATTCATCTTCTAATATCTTTATGGTGGAAAGGGTATCAGAAAGCCTGCTAGCTTGCAAGGCAACATGCTCATTTGCTTTGTGTAGCACTGAAGCTCATTCTTCAAATTTCGGCCGGTTTTTTTAATCCCGGACCCAGCCGGGTTTTCCGGTTACCGGTGGTTACCGGCCGGTAACCGCCGGGAAACCGAACTCTGGTTGAGATTACACCTGAAAAAATATATTCACGCGCTTTTCTATTTTATTTTGCAGCTGAGCTTTTTGTTAATGGGGAGATTGTTCAAAGGCCTCCGGAGAGGCAGAGGAGGGTGGAGCCTGTACCACAGAGAGCAGCAGATAGGCCTAGGTACAACGACAGGACTCGCTATGCACGGAGGAGGGAGAACCAACGGTGAGGTGATCAATCAATCAAGAACCAACGGTGAGGTGATCAATCAATCAAAGACCAAATAACAGGCCTGGGTGGCTTCAGCTCCCAAATTAAAAGGATAATATCATCTGCTGAATGGAACAATCTACCGGTTGCATGTTCACGCAGTCTTAAGTGTTTGTTTTTGGTGTTGCTATTTTCATGCTGGTGATACGCCCATCTGTAGTTACTAGAGAGCTTGAAAGTACCTGGCTTGGAAATGCATTATTGCTGGTAACTCTGCAGCCATATGTACTTGTAAATCTGGTTTGGGGATTGAACTGCGACTTGCAATACTTGTGCTTTCCAAAGTTATTCCTCCAGAATTGTCCGTTGTGCTCCTTAAGTCAATACTGTAGTATGATAATATCATCACTTGTTGTCATGCCACAGTTTTAGCTGATTGCAACTCGCAAGTATTAAGGAATTCAGCACTACGTAAGAATTGCTTCTCAATGTTTGTTGTTAAGCCTCAGTTTTAGCTGATTGCAAGTACAACTCGATGATCTTTTCCTGGGAGAAATCCGTGAAATATCCCTTCACCACAGGGAACCTTCAGCACCAGCAAGCCGCTGCGCTCTATCCTGCACCTGCTCGGCCCCAACCCTCCCCGGATCAAGCAGATTGCAGGCAACCTCCGCGACACCGTCGCCGTGTGCGAGCCCCATGGCCTGCACGGAGCTGAGCCAGCCGCCGCGCTCGCACGGCCTCCACGTTGGAGGCACATTGTAGTTGTCGACCCAGCCGGTGGCTCCGACGACAGCACGCCCTTGGATATCAACAGATTCTTAGGGCCGGCGTCGGGGCCGATGGGCAGCGTGTCTGCTCCCAGTGCTCCCCTCTGTTGCGTTGGAATGCGGTAGACCATACTAGCACAGATTAAAATTTTCTATCGCGTAAATCAGAAAATCATACGAGTAAGAGATTATAGATTATTATCACTAGACGTGCAGTGATTCAAAAGGGTTTATAACCATCAGCCATCATGTCATGTACTAGCAATGTTTCATTCCACAAAAAGATGGCTTGATTTTTACGTTGGTTCGTCAAGCCTAACACAATCCTCCTCCTTTTTCCTGACTTAGGATAGGCTACGTAGAAAACTACACATATGGAGTTCATCTACTAGCTATGTATGACAGTCAAATTTGGATGTACATAACCCTACATCATACAGCAATTCTGGTCACCTGGATGGAAGTAATGTAGATATTTGTTCCAATCAGAAACCTTAAATAGTTTTTCCAAGGATATGAACTTTAAATAGTTAGCATTCATGATGATTTATTGAAGGTTTGATACAATAAGTGTGCTAAACCAAACAGATACTTTTATCCCAACTGAAAGTTGCTATTACAAAGAGATATCCTACCTTTACAGTCTTCCCAGAACCACCACACTGTGTGCATGTTGTTTGCACCCTGAAGGGACCAGTTTGCATGAAGATCTGTCAACATTAGAGAAAAAAAATGAAGACAAATAAGCGCACTAATAATATGTGAATGAATATATCCCATTAAATAGATAGCAACTTGCTGGAGGAAGAACTAACAAATCCTGAACCCTTGCAAGCTAAACAAGTTTCGGGTTTGGTTCCAGGAGGTACACCAACTCCATCTGAAAAAACATCCTCTCATCAGATTTTTTTAAAAAAATATTCAAAGACATCATTGCTTCAAAAATGTAGTCACAAAATATGAGTGCATCTACACACTGCAGGTTTCACATGTTACAAAAGTCTGAAAATTATTCGTTTTGGTGCATCCTTGAACTGCTTCCATAAATGATAATTCAAGTGCAACCTGCAAAATGGAATACATGAAATTCCGATTCACAGAGTGGAACTATAATGGGCAAAGAAAATGAGTGTAGAAATAACATTAACATCGTGTCCACTAGTAAATTCTCTATCTCCGAAGATGTTTCTAAAGAACTTCATAACAAATAGAGACAACCAAAGTCAAATTAGTTCTGTTAGATTCATAAGTAGACTGAAATATACAAATCAACAAAAATTTTATCTGTTCGGTATCAATAAAAACAAGAATGCAGAAATATAAAAAACAAGGAGTATTATCCGTTTAGCAAGCTACAAAATAATACAATGAAAGAAATAAAAAAAATCATTTGTGAAATAAGAGACTTGCATGGTGCTATGGGAGGGCATCTACATATATCATATATAATTAAAAGAAATAATCTAATATCCATGTCAACTTGGTCATCATAAAAAATCAAGCATATAAGATAAGAAGACAAAAATAGGGGTATGTAGCGCCTGATGATTAACGAACACAAGTTTGTGCTTAGCTCAAAACAGTTCCATAAATAGAAAACCGCGGAGATGAAATGCTTTTCCAAAGATCACAACTTCTATTCCTGTATAGTCAGTGATATGACATTATGCTAACTTTTCCTGTATAGTCAGTGATATGACATTATGCTAAAAAATTGAAAAGAAGCAAAACCACCAAATTAAAATCTGAAGACAATAGACTAGTAAAAATAATTCAAAAAGAGATGGCATACGTCATTCATTCCACTGCCGTTGCCACCACCACCACCACCGAAAATATCCTCAAAAGGATTGCCAAAACAGCCCTCCAATGGACTGCCAGATCCACCTCCTCCAGCAGAAGCTTTCTCATACTGATTGGGGCCAACCTGTAAAAATTGGGCCAAGGAGAAATCAATGCTAATTCCATGATGGTCCAAGATTCTGGGCAAGCTTACTCTAAAAGTTTGGTGAGTTGGTGTTTTAAGTTTCTAAGACATGTTGGTGATCTTGGTGTATAGTATGGACAAGCAACAATCAAACAATTAGCCAAACTGAATTATTACTGGCACTAATTATCTTGGGGTAAGGGGAACTAATAACATAAAGTTTCAAATTTTCAGTTGTTTGCAACTCATGAGCATATAAGTAACAGGCGTCGACAGTAAAAAATGTAGACATATAAATAATTAGAGAGGCTGGATTATTACCTGATCATAGAATGATCTTTTTTTGCTCATCCTTCAAAGTCTATAGAGAAGGGGGGAAGTATGTCTCAGTATTCTTAGAAGTTATACATATATAACTTAAGGATTCTACGCTGAAAGAAAATCAAGTACCTCATACGCTCGCTGAACCTCTTGAAACTTCATTTCTGCATCAGCATCACCTTTATTTGTATCTGGATGAAGCTTCTTCGCAAGCTTTTAGGAGAAAACAAATGGGAAAAAGATAGGATGGTGAGGTAAATTGCACGCTATGGATCATACCGCATAATACGCTTTCTTGATCTCCCCCTGGCTAGCGTTCTTGCTCACGCCGAGCACATCGTAGTAATCCCTCGCCGCCACCGGCCTGGTCCCTGCGCAATCACACACCCAACAGAACCACGCGGCTCAGCCAAGCTCACCAAATCAGAAACGAACGAAACAAACAACCCTTCCCCTGCCCCCCTTCTCCTCACCGTGGAAGAACCTGCCTACTATTCGGCGAGGAAAACGGCGACCACCAGGAGGGAGCCGCGCGACCAACGTCGTTCCATCTCGCCGCACGCAAGCAACCTTTGACTTTGGAGCTCAAGCCCTAGCCCAGTCCTTTTGACTTCCTGCTTTGGAACGCTAAAATTTTCCCAATCCTTACTAAAATCGAAATGTTCATGCGAAATTATTGTGTTTCAAACAAGGCCTAATATTCGCTCAAAACTAGCTCAAATGTAGAGTATTTCATTTGAAATGAACAATTGTCATTGAGATTTTTTCAGTACGTGAATTAGCATATCCAAATTAGCACACGCACGTCTGTGTATATATGTACTCCTTAGGCTTGAATAATCACCCCTTGACTGGGGAGCAGTTATTAGGTTTGTACGGTGGCGGGCAGCCTCCGACACATCTGGGTTGTTTCAGGCTGGCGACCGCCGCGGCGGTACGCGCTAGGCTGCAGGACACGTCAGCGTTGGACTCCTCGTAGTAGCTGCCGATGGAGACCGGCCAGCATTCGAAGGTGAAGTTGAGGCCGCGCTTGTTGCTGCTCACCCCCTTGGCCCCTCCGATGGTGAAGCTCAGGGAGGCCACCGCCTGCACCAGCACCTGGTCGCTCTCCCCGTCGTACAGCCGGCTCGCGAGCGCCGACACCGCGGAGACGTTGAGGAACCCGACAGCCGTCGCGTAGTGCGCCTCCTGCTGCGGCACCACGAAGGGGTTCAGGGTGAAGGCGGCGAGCTCCAGCGACGCGCCGTCGAGGAGGCGAACGAGGTTGTCCCTGCTGAAGTGGATCACGGCGCGGCCGCTCGGGTTGTAGGCGCGGAGGGTGATCTTGTATTTCATCACGGAGTCCAGCGACTCCGGGCGCTCCACGGACACCGCGCCGTTGGCCACGGAGAGGTCGAGCTCCGCCGGCCGGAGCACCATTATGATCGCCATGACGACGCTGGCCGCGACGACCGCCGCGAGCAGAGCGGCCACCGCGTACCGCACCGCGCCCAGCCATGGGAACTTGGTGCGCTTGCGGTCGCCGCCGGCGCCTCCCATGTGCACTAGCCAACAGGAGGTCTGATGGTAATAAGACTGTTAAGTACAAAGCTTGTCGTGCGCCTATACTTATGGTTTTATAGGCATCATCGGCCAATTTGGCTTTTTAGCGACTTCTTAGCTTTCCGTTGTTGATTTTTAGTTAAAATTGTACGATATGATCTATTAAAATTTTCTAAGTTATTTAATTAAAGAAAAATAAAGAACAAAATAAAAACACCATTGTATTTCTATAGATAATATAAAAGAAAAGAGAGAAAAAAAAGACGAAATTAAGAAATCAACGTGTTTATTTTAGCTTCTAAAAGTTAGAAACAGAAGCCGAAATAAATATGACCTAAATACTGACACAATGTATGTGAATTGGGTGAAAGCACGGTAAGATAGGCAATGGTCTCGTGCAATGTTAAGTTGCCTTATTTTTTTTGAAAATTGCTAAGAGTACTTATGTGTTTTTCTCATTTTGGAAATACTTGAATTTTCATCTATCCAATTTGCCTCTCAATTCGTGCTCGAGCTTCATCTTCGGCGACGGTGGTGGCTCTCCAGCGACGGTTCCAGTGAGTTAGGGTTTGGGCTTCATCAGATTTAGTGTTTATATTCACTAGAGCCTTGGCTATAGAGGGAGGTGGGCGGCAGAGTAGCAAGTCGACGCAGTGCCCGGTGAGCCTGGGTGTCTGCCCGGCTCGCCGGCGCCGAGTAATGGGAGGAACAATGATTAGTGGCGGTGCTGACGTAGCCCCTAGTAGTGAGTCCCTGGGCACTGCCTGCTGGGCGGCGGGTGACTTGGGTTTGGCTGGGGCACTGCTAGGCTATCATGGGCAGACCGCACATGAACACGGAGCATTGGCGCGTTGCTGGGCCGTCATGCACTCAGGCTGGGGCACACAGGCTCACAGGCAGTGTGGCTGAAACTATGAATGTGAAGTGAAGTAGCATACTAGAAGTCCATGGTCCATTTGAGTATCTGACTATCTAAGTCTAAGAGTCTCCACTTCATCAGTCCATCCCATTCGGCCAGCCATTCCATCTCGAGGCAATCGAACTCCCCTAACCCTAATCTTATTCCCCATTCCAATTTGGCAATTCAACAAGTGACAAGCCAAGCCTTGTCTCAAATCTGGCAATTTGGCAGCAAGAGCAGCTAAGCAGGCCAGTAGGGCGGGCGCCCAGCACCAGGTAGAGGGGGCAGGTCACCGAGTGGCGGGCGGACGGGGCAACAAGGGCCGCAGCACGTAGGGGCAGGCTGGCATTCGGGTGGTAGGGCCACTCGGCAGGCTAGCGGGCACAAGCTGAACGACTAAAGTCTGAAGAACAGAAGATGTGAAGAACTAAGGCCTGAACTCTGAAGATAGAAAGGTATTTGTAATTTGTGTATTTGTCAGTGACAATGATTGATATTTCATAGTTGTGAATTTGTCAGTGAATAATATTTGTCACTTGTCAATGAATTATATTTGTGATTGTCAATTTGTGAATGAGAATGACACTATGATAGAATGAATAATTGAATGAGTCAACGAGTGATTTTTGTGAATGCGTGAGACTGTAAATCGGTCAATTACTCAATTTGTCATGCACTCACTCTGTCACTCATGCAGTCATGATCCATTGCTCCATGACTCCTTGCGAATTAGTTGTCATTTATCAGTGAACGAGTGATTCAGAGAAACTCAGAAAGGTATTTGTCAATTGTCAGTGAATTGAGAGTGAGGGAATTGAGGAATGCGGATCATGCCTCAGTTAGTCATAGATAATTTGATATGATATTTGTGAATTGTGATACACTAATTCATAGTCGTAGTCATATGTGTTTGAACAATTTCCTAAAGTAATGAATATTTGAATTGTCAATTTTCAAAAATAAAGAGATTTTTGGTTGATATGAAAAGCCTAGCAAATGATAGAACTCATGGAAGTATAAGTTTAACACAACCGCAAGCTTCAGAAGTACGAGGTCGAGGTCCATGAAGATGGACATACACCATCTCAAGCGACAAGTTTGATTGAAAAAAATGAAGTCCTTCAAATTTGCTTTCATTTTTAGATTTATGTTAAAGTTGCTTGCTATCACAAATGAGTTTTTACATGTCTTACAAACAAAGGATATAAATATTGTTTACGACATGGAATTAATTGATGATGTTAAAACTCGGTTGGCCACCATGAGAGATGGCGAATTCTTGGATGAGGTCCAAAAAATTTTGTGCTATCAAAGGTATTCTGGTGGCAAATATGTATGATAAAATACTAGTTAGAGGCTGTTCAAGGCTTCAAGGGCATATTGTCACTAATCTTCTTCATTATCGTGTTGAGATTTTCTATGTTGTTATTGACTAAATTTATGCTAAGATGAGTCATCAGTTTTGTGAGGCATCTACATAGATACTAGTATGCTTCTCCTATCTTGATCTAAAGAGCTCTTTCTCCAAGTTTGACATCTAAAAGCTTGCTCGGCTTGCTGACATATGTGATGCAGATTTTTCTGATGGCCACCTTGAGACTTGTATTCTTCATGTAAGAAGGTATGCTTCCTTTCATACTTGTAGAGATCTTGCAAGTTTGGGTACAGAGATAGTTCAAATTGAAAAATATTGGTTTTTCCATTGGTGTGCAAACTCATTGTGTTGGCATTGCTATTGCCTGTGTTGACGGCATCTGTTGAAAGAGTCTTTTCAGCAATGAAAATTACCAAGTCTTAATTGCGCAACAAGATTGCCAATGATTGGCTCAATGACATGATAGTGTGCTATACCAAGCGGAAGTTATTTAAATCACTTTCCGATGTTACCATTACCCGACGGTTTCAAACCATAAAGACTCAAAAAATGAATTTGCCTCATAGGTTGGATTAGCACATTTCTGGTATGTTATGTTCCATTCTCTATTTATCTTCAATGTGAATTCATTACAATGTTATACGATACACTAATACGCATATCTATATTTTTGTAGAATCTCTTCTAGATATGTGGTTGAACATTTGTTGGCAACTCATCGAAGCTTTCGTAATGTCGTATTGAGGCACTTGTTATCGTATCTTGCTTTTCTTTTTATTTATGGACATTCAAATGTGTGTTTGACTGTTTGATTTTAAAACTATAGCGGTTGTCAGCTTTCCTTGAGTCATATGCATATGGATTTATTCATGCTTAGTAGCTATACTTGGGCTCGCGCCGCGCCCAGGCTCCCACAAAATCTTGGTTCCGCTACTGGGTGGCGCTGCGACCGCTGGCTCGGAAGAGGGCGGTGGGGTGGAACAGTGAGAAAATGAGAGGGGTGAGTTAGGGAGGGAGGCAACTCTGGCGGTGGTGGTGCGCTGGAGCCGGTTGGGTGGTAGCAAGAGGCGGGGTGCATGGGAGGCCATGGTTGGTGTTGGAAAGAAGAGGCGTGGGGACAAAGGGAGGAGTTGGCGGGCCTCACCGATGTCGGAGGCAACGTCGGTGAGGTGGTGGGGTGCTGGGCGTTGAGGTAGGGTTTGAGGGAGAGGTGAGGGAGAGAATTTTATATGATTGAGGAGTAGGGTGGGATCATTGGATTTGGATCTAAGGGCTCTAATTTTGAGGACTTCTAAATACAAAATATTGAAGTTTTGTCTAGACACTTTTTTTATATAAATTTAGAGATGTGCAAGCGTTTTTTATATTGATCCAATGAACCGAAAATATTACTTATATTGAGCATAAGTCACCTTAAAAATTAACACGTCGTGTTCACATATGTTCTTACAGCTAGCAGGAACTTATCCCGCTGACGTCTCCGCTGATCGAGGGGCAGACACTTTGATGAGTAATTAGTGCAACACTGTACCATGCTAGTGGCAAGTGTCTCGTAAGATCGATGATGTTATTTGTTGCAGGAACTTGTTCTGCTGATACTGAATGACAGGATGGTAATTGATTAGGCTTGCTTTATGCGATTGAGCTAGTGCAGCTTAGCTTGCTGGTCCAAATTTTATATGCCAATATTCGAGCTCCTGCTGCGATTACTTTATTCGAGTGCAACTTGTCCAATTAATAGGATAGCTACTTTTATAGTTAAATGCAACCACGCATCCACACACACTTCCAAGCTTCACTCACGCACGTGCCTTACAAGTAAGCAAGCTTGCAGAGAGTTAAGAGTGCTCAGGCAGATCACCATGGCTAAGACGTACACTAGCCGTCGTCCCATCGGATGGAGCCCGAGGCAGTGCCTCCTCTGCGCTCTCGCCGGAGCCCTGGCCGCCACCGCCATCGTCACCGCCGTCTCCTTCCTCCTCCGCCCTGCTCACCTCCGTTTCTCCGTCGCCGACGCCCGGAGCGGCGCCACCTCCGACAGGGGAGTGTACCTGAACCTCACCCTGGTGGCCACCAACCCGAGCGGGCGCGCCGCGGTGGAGTACGAGACGCTGGACGTCATGCTCTGGTACGGCACCACGGAGTACATCCTGCCCAACACCAGCGTCGTCGGCCCGGACGCCTCGGTGGCCGCGGCGCCTCTCCTGCTCCAGCCGCCGCGCCGCGCGACGGCCGTGGAGGTGACGGCGCTGACGTTCGACACGAGGTGGCTCCAGGAGCTCGCTGGCAACCGGAGCAGCACCCCGTTCAACGTGGTGGTGGCGGCGCAGGTGCGGTTCAGGGTCGGGCCGGTGTACACCAGGCCGTACAACGTCAGGGTGTCCTGCACGCCCGTCGACTTCTTCGCTAAGAACGAGACGTTCACGCCCGTCGAGTGTCATGGTTGACGTGCATGTGTCGGCCGGTGTGTGCAGAGTTATGTAAACGTGCGTATCCATGGTTTTTGCGTGCTAAGTCATGCATGCGTGATGTGTGCGACCCCGTGATGTATTTCGATTTGTTTTTCCTATTGTTTTGAGATTGAGCTTCGATTTGTTTGTTGCATGTGTCCAGTAATACAATGTAAAGTTTATGCTATAAAGACATTGTTTACTGATGCGTGTTAGTATTTTTCATTGATTTGTCCGGATGTCCTTAGAAATTGAAAGATGCATCAATTAACTATCTGCAATTCCTACGAACTGAAGCTGTCCGTGGTATAGACGTATAGTAAATAGGAGTACACTGTACACATATAAGGTCACGGAAGTGGTGTATCTAGTGAAAACTGACTATCCTAAAAAAAATGACTAGAGTTTTCAAAGTCAATTATATTATTAACGCAAAGGCAAAAGATGCTATCACATTCGCTTTCAAGGGGTAAAAATTATAAAATTAATAAGATAAAAAAAGAGAAATATACAACATCGATTGTGATAGCAAAAGATGCTATCACATTCACATTCGCTTTAACAATTTGATTTGTATATGAATTCTAACAACAATTACTAAAATTAAGAATAAAAAATAAAATAAGCAATTTGACTATGATACGAATTCCAAATTAAAATTTTTAAATAATTGTAAATTGAAATAAAAATTAAACAGAAGCTGCTACATTTGCTCTCACAGGGTAAAACTTACTATGTTAATCGGAGAAAAAAAGAAAGATCTACAACATCGATTGTGGTGGATCTAGATTAAAATGGTCTAGATTAAAAGCAAGAGTTTATGTCAAGTACAATAAAAATATAACTAAATTTCAAAAAAAAAATAATTTGATTTTCATACAAATTTCTAAGTAAAATCCATAAAAATATATAATTTAGAATAAAAATAAAAAACCGGATTTGTATACAAATTTCAACAAAAAATAAAATAAATTTCAAATACAAAACAAAAAAATAGAATATGATTTTGACACGAATTCCAAAGTAATATCCTAAATAACTATAATTCAAAATAAAAATTAAAGAAAAATGAGTAATTAGATTTGCATACGAATTTTAATTGTAATTTGGAAGAAACACTAAAGAAAAAATAGCAATTAGAGTTTCCTACAAATTTCATCCAAAAATAATTGAAAGTTCTAGTAAAAATAAAAGAAATTTTTTAAAGTGATTTTCCATATGAATTGCAAAATAAAATCCCTAAATAACAAAAATTTAGAATAAAGTAAATAAATTAGCAATTTTATTTGTATGCAAACTCCAATAAAAATAACTAAAATTTTGAATAAAGTCAAATAAAATTAACAGATTGATTTCCAAAGTAAATATCTAAATAATTGTAATTTGAAATAAAATTTTTGAATAAAAATAGAAATTAGATTCATATATGAATTGAACAAGAAAGATATTCAGAATAAAAAACTAAATTTATAATTTGATTTTCATATGGATTCTGAAATAAAATCCCTAAATAATTAAAATTTGGAACAAAATAAATAAAATAGTAATTTGATTTATATACAAACTCTAATAAAAAATAACCGATATTTTGAATAAGTATAAATGTTATATCAAGGATCGCAAGAAATAGTATTAGAAAAGATCATGAAAGAGTGCAATGTGTCGATTTATCCTACAACAAGATATTTTGATATTAACCCACGCGAAAGCAAAAAGCCGAGACAACAATGGTGGAGATGAGGACAATATCGTACTGCTCACCTGCTGTTTGACGAGTACAACGCCATGCTACTCACTGGAGCTATTGAAAAGAAATACCATAGTCAAAAGGGTTGCGACGACGAGTGATGAGTGTCAGCATTGTTGAAGAAGAGTTATGGACGATTTGGGACCACCGAGTAGCCAAGAGTGTGCATCATCGAACGGCGACCAAAGCTACAATGTCCAATTATCATCGGACCACTCAATCAATGAGGAAGTTCATATCTCACTTCTGAAGTGTTCCGATCTTTATAAAACTCTACCGAATTAGTTAGATCAAGCGGAGACATTTGGACCACTTTTACAACCGTTTAATCTTTATAAAACGCGACCAGAGCAATCCGAATATCCGATTGGCAATTTGAGAGCATTCATACATGTCCGAAGAGATACTTCCTCTTCAATCGTTGCGCAGAGTGATCGTTTTCGCTTAAAAATTCTTCACAGAGGACGCCGAAGACCGCCTTCCGGCTGACGCTGTGGACGTTGAAGAAGACGAGGTAGCCAAGGAAGGCGACGCGGCCGGCTCGGTTGGTGATGCCGTACCTCTCCTCGACCTTCTTGCGGAGGAACTCGACGAGGAGCATCCACTAGAGGATGGAGCGTGCGCACAGCAGCAGCTCGGTGGCATCGACGTTGTCCCCGGAGCTGAAGTTCTTGGCCTCCAAGAAGAGGTAGGAGGTGACGGGGAGGAAGAGGCGCGCGATGGGGCGGAGGGTGGTGGAGAGGCCGATGAGGACGTTGAGGTCGAAGAGGAGCGTGGAAAGTAGGAGCATGGTGAGGGAGGTGGTGACGATGGAGACCTCGTTGCGCTAATCGGTGTAGGAGTGTTGTATATGGCAGGGGCAAAAACGAAATTTCCCAATTGCTAAAAGGGGGGGCCACTTGTAAGTGGGCCAGAGAGAGGATAAGGAGAGGGAGGAGCTCTGCTCCTCTCATTTTTCTACCCGAGCGCACAGAGGGTTAGGAGGAGCGCGCATGCGGAATGGAATGGCGGCGGCGGCGAAGCGCATCCGGCGGCGGCTCACCCAGCGTCGGCGCGCCTCGCAGCTGCCCCACCCGGTGGCCTGGTTCTCCCTTCGCCCTGCAGCCCGGTCTCCTCGTGCGGCCTAGTCTACCCGATCCGGTTTTCTCGGGCACGGGGGGCTAGCTTGAGCGGGCTTAGCGGGAGGAGGAGCGGCGTCGGATCGTGGGACTTGGTCACGGCCGTTGGGGCGCTGCGCAGAGCTCTCCTCCTCTTCTCCTCTTGGGTATAAGTAGGGATTGCTCCTCCTTGAGAGAGATATCCGAAGGCAAGTGCTCTCCTCCTCTCCTACTCTCTCTTGTTTTGCCTGTGGTGACTTGGTTGTGGTGTGTGGCTTCGTTCCGACGCCGATCTGCGATCCCCGGTGCTCGTCGGCGAGGTGCTTGGCCGGCTCCTCCTCGTGCTTGTGCGGCATACTCCCGACCTCGACCGTTGGTTTGATCGTCTACTCCGGCGAAGGGCTTTGTATCTCCGTTGCTTATTGACCTCTCTCACGGTGGTGTTGAGGGGCAATAGGTTTTCTGGGCGATGCTTACGAGCACGCCTAGCCTCAGAACCTTCTCGTGATTTCGAATATCACTGTTTGTGAGTTTTCGGTTCAACTCTTGCAATTTACAGTTTGTGATATATCGTGAAATTGCAAAGAACGATGGGCTTAATGTTACTCTGTGATGAAAAATAATCATATCTTGAGATTGGTTCATTTAGCCTTTGAGCTCTATTTTGTGTAAATTCATCATTGCTATTAACTTGAACTTAGCAAGTTCTTTGTTGATCATATATACATGTTCATAGTTTGGATCGTGCGATCTATAGATCATACTAAATTGTTACATATTGAATTAAGCTCTTGTGTCATTGGCAACTAGATTCATGTACTTTGGTAACTTAATTCTTTGGACTGTTATATTGTTGCCGAAATTGCAATTCTATTGCTGTTAGACATATATATATATATTCGAACAATAGGAGGTCGCAGAATTTAAGTGTAGAGCTCAAAGATGAATTTATTTGGCATAATCAATCAACGAAGAGTATATGATTCATTAGTAGCGGGACGGCCAAGAGATATTCTTGTGTAACCCTACAATCTGAGAGCACAAATAATCAATTAAACTTGAGCTTGTTGCTAGTCTTAATTGATATACACTTTTCACATTGTCATACATATTCATGATTAGAAGTTTATTGTCTCTTTTGATGAATATGTGTTATGCCATGGTTGATATGATCAATTCATATGGTTTCATACTTGCTATGTCACTTATTTATGATTTAATGTCATTCTTGTGTGCTTATAATTATATTGGAATTATATTTATACTATTGCTTATACATAAATATTACAACAATCCGAAAACCTATTATCAAAGTAATGGCTTCCTCCGATGTCGTTAAGCCGGAAGTTTTCGACGGTGCGAACTTCAAGCGGTGGCAGGCTAAGACAAAATTATGGCTGACTGACCTCAAACTCTTTTGGGTCATTTCAAATCCTCCGGCGTTTCCGTTGGAGATCCTGAAATGATGAAGTGGGAGGATGCAAATAACTCGGTCTTAGCCCGTCTATTAGCCATCATGTCCAACCGGTACATTCGACGTATATGTCAACTTCACAAACGCCAAGCTTCGTGGGACGAACTTGAAGAGAAATACTCGAAGGAGACAATGGAAATGAGTCGTTTGTGACCGCAAATTACTTGAACTATAAAATGGTCGAAGGGCGGTCGGTGATGGAGCGGCTCCATGAGCTTCAACTCCATGTACGTGACTTAAGTCGATCTGATCGCGTTTCACCGAAAATTTTCAAGTGAGCGTCATTACGGCCAAGTTACGCCATCTTGGCGTGACTTCGTATTGCCGACGACATATGAAGGAGCGCTTGACACTCAATGAGTGCGTGACTATAAATGTCGAAGAACGAGCTAGAGCCGTGACGGTGCAGAAAGGCTCAAGTCCAAGCCCATCAAGTTCAAATCAAGAATCTTTGGAAGCTTTGGGAAACCGAAATTCAAGAGTCACCCAAGTCAAGCTCCAACCAAGAAAATGAAGAAGAAAAAGGAGGACATTATGCGCTTTGTATGCGGGAGGCTGGACATAAGGCCAACCATTGCCGCAATCGCAAAGGCAGAGGTCCTACTCCCGGTCAACACAAGAGCCGTAAGGCTGAAGTAAATGTCGCACTGGCCTGCTCTAGTTCGGAAGAGTACGTACCTCAGGCCTTTATGGCAAGTCCATCAATTGGCTGGTGGATTGATACAGGTGCTACTAGACATATATGTGCTGATCGATCGTGTTTCTCTTCATTTCAGGGTGAAGGTGGTGGATCCGTCCTAATGGGTAACGGAGCCGCTGCAACAGTACGTGGGATCGGACAGGTCTGCCTGAAGCTTACCTCGGGCAAGACACTCATCCTCAAGAATGTCTTGTATGTGCTGCAATGACTCGCAATCTTACGAGCGGTCGATCTTTGTGTAGGCGAGGAATAAAGCTTGTATTTGAATCCAATAAGGTCGTGTTGACCAAGTTTGGTAATTTTGTGGGCAAAGGCTATGATAGCGGAGGCATGTTCCGCTTATCGATTCTTGATTCAAATAATGTAACGATTTACAATGTTTCCCATTGCAATAAAGTTCATGATGTTTGGCATTCACGTTTGTGTCATGTTAATTTTGAAGCTATTATGCGGTTAAGCAAAATGAATTTAATTCCAAGTTATAATTATGAGAAAGGTTCAAAATGTGAAGTGTGTGTGCAAGCGAAGCAACCCGAAAACCTTTTCATAGTGTTGAAGGGCGGAGCACTTCTCCACTTGAATTAGTCCATTCGATCTTTGCGAGATGAATGGAATTTTGACTAAAGGTGGCAAGCGCTATTTTCTAACTCTCATAGATGATGCGACTAAGTATTGTTATGTTTACCTACTTAAGTCGAAAGATGAAGCACTTGAATATTTTAAAGTCTATAAAGCCGAAGTTGAAAATCAACTAGAAAAGAAAATCAAGCGGTTCTGGTCGGATCGAGGCGGTGAATACGTCTCGAATGAATTCTCTCGATTACGTGAAGAAAGTGGAATAATCCATGAGACTACTCCACCTTACTCACCCCAATCAAATGGAATAGCCGAAAGAAAGAACCGAACTCTTTGTGACTTGGTTAACGCCATGCTTGAGTTCGGTATCTATGCTGGACTATTGGTGGGGTGAGGCGGTTCTCACTAACTATATCCCGAATAGGGTTCCACCTCGAAATCGGAGGAGACACCCTATGAAGGATGGAAGGGAGAAAACCTAACTTGTCTTATCTTCGGACATGGGGATGCCTCGCGAAGGTACATGTGCCATTACCAAGAAAAGAAAGCTTGGTCCAAAACCGTTGATTGTGTTTTTCTAGGGTATGCTCTTAATAGCACGGCTTATAGATTTTTAGTAGTCAAATCCGAGGTAAGTGACATCACTACAAACATAGTGATGGAGTCTCGTGATGCGACTTTCTTTGAACATGTGTTTCCTATGAGACCGTGGAAGTCATTGACCCTCTTGTTCCATTGATTGCTCTATTCTTCCTAGTGTGGATAACACCGCTCGAGTTGGAGTTGAGGAGGAGTAAGAGGCAGAGGACGAAAAGTCAGCGGGCGATGACTATGTCACTTATGTCGTGGACGATGAACCACGAACCCTTTGAGAGGCATCGCATCCCGGATGTGGATTCTTGGAAGGAGGCGATCCGTGCGAGATGGATTCCATCACGGCTAACGGAACTCAGGAGATTACAGATCTTCCACGGATGCAAGCGATGGGCTGCAAATGGATCTTTAAAAGAAAGCGCAGACTGATGGTACTATTGAAAAGTACAAGGCCCGCTTAGTGGCTAAGGGTTACACGCAAAGGAAGGAGAAGACTATTTTGATACATACTCTCCGTGGCTCGTTTACCCACAATACGGGTGCTTATAGCGCTAGCTGCTGCATATAAACTCCAAGTACATCAAATGGATGTAAAGACCGCTTTCCTAAGCGGAGAGTTGGATGAGGAGATTTATATGCAACGACTGATGGTTTTGTGGTTGAAGGGCAAGAAAAGAAAGTATGTCGATTGATTAAATCTTTGTATGGCCTAAAGCAAGCTCCCAAGCGATGGCATGAGAAATTTGATAGTACCACGACATCGGTCGGTTTTTGTGTTAACGAAGCCGATAAATGTGTCTACTATCGGTTTCATGGGGGTGAAGGTGTCATTCTATGTCTATACGTAGATGACATATTGCTTTTTGGGACAAACATGGATGTAATCAATAAAACAAAGTCTTTTCTCTCTCAGAAATTTGATATGAAAGATCTGGGTGAAGCTGATGTTATTTTAAACATCAAGCTTATAAAGAGTGAGAATGGGATAACTCTGTCACAATCCCATTACGTGGCCAAAGTCCTATCCCGATTTGGATTCATGGACTGTAAGCCAGCAGCGACACCCTATGATCCAAATGCTAAGCTCCACAAAAACACAGGACATGGAAAAGATCAATTAAGGTATTCACAAATTATTGGATCCTTGATGTATCTAACTAGTGCAACGAGGCCAGATATCTCTTATGCTGTGAGCAGATTGAGTCGTTATACGTCCAATCCAGGAGATGATCATTGGATAGCACTAGAGAGAGTACTTAAATACCTAAAAGGAACCTCTAATTTGGGTATACACTATTCTGGTCATCCTGCAGTCTTGGAAGGATTCAAAGATTCTAAGCGGATCGACTCGGATGACATGAAGGCTACGAGTGGCTACGTGTTCACTCTAGCAGTGGGGCCGTTTCGTGGAAGTCTTCCAAGCAGACTATCCTTACGGTCCACCATGGAGGTGAGCTAGTAGCTCTTGACTCGTGGTACAGAGAGGCGAAATGGATTAGAGAACTCCTTTCGACCTACCGATTCTGAAAAGCCAATTCCAGCCATATTGACCTACTGCGATAACCAAACCGTTCTGGTTAAGGCGAAGAGTAGGAAGGACAATATGAAGTCCTCAAAACATATAAGCGGCGATTGAAGTCGATCGGGCATGCGAGAGAGGCGGGTGTTATTTACGAGAATACATCCATCGAAAGGAACTTGCGCATCCTTTCACTAAAGGATTGGCGCGAAGGTCATCCTTGCAAATGTCTCGTGGAATGGGGCTTATACCGTGTAAAGGTTCACATTGGTGGTAACCTATCCTAGAAGATCGGAGATCCCGTGAACTAGGCTCTAGGACAACAAGCGTGTGGGATTAGAGAGCACAACTAAAGGGTCTCATTAGCTGCGATGCTCTCATGCGTATGGAAGGTTGAGTTTTGGCTCTTAATGAATTCGATGTCTTTATGACTTGGGAATCGTCCTCTGAGATTCCTTGGAGAATTCACCTACGTGAGTACGATCGTGAGGTCGCGATCAAAGAAAATTAGGGTTATACTTTCTTAAAGTACTCATGAGATAGATATGGGGACATGACCGTAACGTCCCAACCCGAGAGGAAAAGGGCAAGCCGCCTGCATGAGTGTGACTTGGGCGAAAAGTCTCACACCAAGGCATTGGATCAAGGCGTAGTCCTCCTTTGTCCAGTGCAGAGTCGTAGTCCTTGTTACTAGACTTTGGGTTCAAACCGAAAGGTACCCATCGTCGAGCAAATTGTATATTAAACAAGACATTGAGCATCGCTTATCAATTGAGAAATTGGTGGGGATCATGTATATGGCGAGGGCAAAACGGAATTTCCCAATTGCTAAAGGGGGCCACTTGTAAGTGGGCGGAGAGAGGATAAGGAGAGGAGGAGCTCTGCTCCTCTCATTTTTCTACCCGCGCGCACGGGAGGGTTAGGAGGAGCGGCGCGCATGCGGAATGGCGGCGGCGGCGAGCGCATCCGGCGGCGGCGGCTCACCCAGCGTCGCGCGTCTCGCACTGGCCCCACCCGGTGGCCCGTTCTCCCCTTCGCCCCTGCGGCCCGGTCTCCTCGTGCGGCCTAGTCTACCCGATCCGGTTTTCTGGGCACGGGGCTAGCTTGAGCGGGCTTAGCGGGGAGGGAGGAGCGGCGTCGGTCGTGGGACTTGGTCACGGCCGTTGGGCGCTGCGCAGAGCTCTCCTCCTCTTCTCCTCTTGGGTATAAGTAGGGATTGCTCCTCCTTGAGAGAGATATCGAAGGCAAGTGCTCTCCTCCTCTCCTACTCTCTCTTGTTTTGCTGTGGTGACTTCGGTTGTGGTGTGTGGCCGGTTCCCGACGCCGATCTGCGATCCCCGGTGCTCGTCGGCGAGGTGCTTGGCGGCTCCTCCACGTGCTTGTGCGGCATACTCCACGACCTCGACCGTTGGTTTGATCGTCTACTCCGACGAAGGGGCTTTGTATCTCCGTTGCTTATTGACCTCTCTCACGGTGGTGTTGAGGGCAATAGGTTTTCTGGGCAGTGCTTACGAGCACGCCTAGCCTGTAACCTTACGGTGATTTCGAATATCACTGTTTGTGAGTTTTGGTTCAACTCTTGCAATTTACAGTTTGTGATATATCGTGAAATTGCAAAGAACGATGGCTTAATGTTGCTCTGTGATGAAAAATAATCATATCTTTGAGATTGGTTCATTTAGCCTTTGAGCTCTATTTTGTGTAAATTTGTCATTGCTATTAACTTGAACTTAGCAAGTTCTTTGTTCATCATATATACATGTTCATAGTTTGGATCGTGCGATCTATAGATCATACTAAATTGTTACATATTGAATTAAGCTCTTGTGTCATTGGCAACTAGATTCATGTACTTTGGTAACTTAATTCTTTGGACTGTTATATTGTTGCGAAATTGCAATTCTATTCTTTGTTAGACATATATATATATATTCGAACAATAGGAGGCTGCAGAATTTAAGTGTAGAGCTCAAAGACTGAATTTATTTGGCATAATCAATCAACGAAGAGTATATGATTCATTAGTAGCGGGACGGCCAAGAGATATTCTTGTGTAACCCTACAATCTGAGAGCACAAATAATCAATTAAACTTGAGCTTGTTGCTAGTCTTAATTGATATACACTTTTCACATTGTCATACATATTCATGATTAGAAGTTTATTGTCTCTTTTGATGAATATGTGTTATGCCATGGTTGATATGATCAATTCATATGGTTTCATACTTGCTATGTCACTTATTTATGATTTAATGTCATTCTTGTGTGCTTATAATTATATTGGAATTATATTTATACTATTGCTTATACCGCAAATATTACAACAAGGAGGAGGTGAGGTTGTACACGCACAAGCCCATGGTGCTGTTGGCGCCGCAGTGCGCGTCGCTGGAGTTGAAGTAGTTCATTGATCTGGCTATCTCGAGATGCAATTGCAAGCTCATGGGTGGAGTGCAAGTTCTTACAACTTCATCCCAAGTTCCTTGAATAGCAAGCTTTAGCTAGCTAGCGTCCGTTTCAGCTAGTCCTACCTACCTGCACGCATGCACTATCTGAGCCGTTGAGACCCTCCTCCTTCTCCTCGAGATTCGTGCCACAACTCTCTCTCAGGTTCATCCTCCTCCTCTACCCCCGGCAGCCACGTCGCCTCCGGCCCTCCATCCGCCATGAGCCACGATGCCTCTCTATCTCTTCTCTCTCCTCAAGCCGCGCCTCTCTCCTCTCCAAGCTGCACGAATCTTTGGAGCACGTTGAACTGCTGAGATTGTGTGGGTTGCTTAGTAGCTACAAGTGCCTGTAGTATTGCGTTTTCGTAGGTGTTGACATGCATGCATTCACAATGTAAGCTGCTTAATTGAAGGAGGTGTATGGATTAACTTGGCTACTGTTCGAAATCGTGAGCTCCCGGCCGATTACGCACAAACAACTAAGCGGAGTGGTTTAATTGCTTTATTCGAATTCCTGCAGTGGAGATCGCGAGCAGCTTTGTTATTCTGGAATGGAATTTGGATACTGGAAGAACTCACACCTACGGCGATCGGGCCTGGGTTGGGACAATATCTACAGGGATGTTTACTGGGCCAGTCTTTTGGGCTAACTTGGATTGAAAACATTGATCGAGATTTGATCGATCCAATAAGGATGGGAAGAGTCTTCAGGCCAGTCTCTTCATTTTAGTTGTAGTTTTTTTTGCCAATGTTGTAGGTCTTTTTTCCCTCATTTTTTATTTTTTCCACTATTGTTCTATTATTTTGTTGTTTAGCTAATTGTGCCTCTTACATAGTCAATTCACTCTGTCCTATCAGGAACATTGTTGATACTATTAGAACGTTATTGATGTACTGGTAGAATACTGAGACCAAATGCATGGAACATTAAAATTGATCGCATAGAACATGATTATTCTCTTGTAGAACTTAATGTGTGAAACATCACCAATAAATTATTGAAATATCAAAACTAAATATGTAGAACATTTCATGTTACCTACTGAAATATTCCATTCCCCTAATGAAATAGTACTCCAAGGTTGCTCCCGGGTAGCGGCCCTCCTCAGGATGCATGCTGCCATTGAACCCGGCCCAAGCTACGTCGAAAATTGGGCCTATGATGTTCCCACGAGGCAATGCATACCTTTGGGATGAGCACAAACCTATCTTGGCAACCCGACATCAGTGAGTCTGAGCCTACCCCTGCCTTGTCAACGCCAACGCCAAGGTAACTGCCACCTTGAGCTCGCTCCAACACCAAGGTAGCTTAATGCCATGTCAACTCATTGTAGGCTAGAAGAGGGTCCCTGCACCAAGGTAGCTTAACACCTTGACCACTTGGATCGACGAGGGGCTACTATTGGGGGAGGGTCCCTGCACCACCTTGGGCCCATGATTACCTCGAAGCAATGGTATCTGTTAGAAGGTCTACTCTGAGCCAAGTTCACGAGTCATCCTTGACGAGGTTCGCAAGACCAACCTCGACGAGGTCCATGAGACCAATCTCAATGAGGTTCGTGAGACCAACCCCGAAGGGGTCTGGGGCCAACCCCACGCGAGGTATGCAAGACTAACACCGGAGGATTTAGGGCCAACCCCAAGTGAGGTCCGGGGCCACTCATGAGCTTTGCCCCAAGCGTCAAGTTTTTTGATGGGGTACGGGATAACCCTAAACCCTAATGAACTTTATTATGCTATTAGGCAAGCAACAATGATACAACCCTTGTCAAAGGACAAGAGTGGTCATAGCCCCTTTACACTCTTGCCAGGGAAGGCTAGGTGGTGGGCACATAGTGGAGCCAAGGCATCAAGGGTGGCCTGAGGCGGTTGGCATGGAGCGGAGTCCGAGCGATGGTGGTGGCTGGCACAGGGCAGAGTCCTTGCAATGCTGGCAGCCCAAAGTAGTTGGCAGCGTCGGCCATGGAAAAACCCTGGGCGTGGAGCAATCCTAGGCACGGAAGAGCCCTAGCAGCGGAAGATCCCCAGTAGCAGAAGATCCCCAGCCACAATGCGGCCTCGGGCATGGAGGTGCCCTAGGTGAAGCGGCCCTGGGCGTAGAGAACCCTGGACCTGAAGCAGCCCTGGGCATGGACAAACTCGGGCACAGAGCGGCCCTAGGCGTGGAGGAGCCCTGGGCACAGAGCGGCCCTGAACACGGTCAACCCTGGGTGCAGATGAACCCTGTGCATAGAGCGGCCCCAGGCATAGAAGAACCTTGGGCGTGGAGCGACCCGGGCATAGAGGATTTTGAGTGACCCGAGGTTGGGATGTGTTGTGGACCAAGTGGCTTGTGGCACACCGAGACTGCAAAAACTACCAACTATTGGGGTGCATAGAGCGCGAGCGGTGGCCGCCCCTGGGGACAGCCCAGGAGACGATGGTGGTCCAAGGCGGTTAGCACGGAGAAAAGTTCGAGCATGGAGGAGCCTTGGGCGTGGAAGAAAATTGAGTCCATTCAACCCTTTAGACTAGGCATGCCTGAGGTCCATAGCATGGCGCGCACCCAGTCCATGGAATAGTGACCAACTGGTCTGCGCATAGTACTCCAAGGTGGCTCCTAGGTAGCAGCCCTCCTCGGGATGCATGCTGCCATCGAACCTGGCCTGCGCTACATCGAGAACCGGGCCCGTGACGTTCCCACGAGGATGTTCGTACCTTTGGGACGAGCATGAACCTACCTTGGCAACCCGACGTCGGCAAGTCCGAGCCCGCCCCCAATGCCAACGGACAGCGGACTACCATCTCGAGCCCGCTCCAACACTAAGGTAACTTAATGTCTTATCAACTCATTGTAGGCTACTCGAGGAATTGTTGGCCTGAGGCTGCGCCCAGCCACTTCTGTAGGTCAGTGCACCGGCCCGGACAGGTGATTAACGACCGCCTGTATCGACCTCTTGTGGTGGGAGAAAGGGGCCATTTTTGTAATTCTAGACACATATGTTGAATACACTTAGTTATTTGTTTGCTTCTCCTTGAGTCCTTTCGTATCCTCGACGGTCTCCACATCCGACCAGGGATGCTTCTAAATATATTGTCTGGTTTCATATCAATGACAGTTTTATTTATACATTATTTTATCAGTGGAGCCCTCCCACTGGTGTACCCTTAAAAAAGAGACTTTCAGGAGAAACTAGGCACATGTAAAGGGAGGGAAGATAAGATGTTGATGAGGAGTCATCATTAGACAGATGGACCATGCATAAATTCGTCTGCAAAGGGAGATGCCAAACAAATTAACTCGCTCAAGCGAAAAATCGGGAAGCATATGCTCGGCAAGAGTGAATGTGTTTATTGGAAGAATGGACAGCCATCGAAATAAAATTGGAGCCCCCCCCCCCCCCAAGAAAGTCCAAATGAAATGACCTAATCATACCATGTGAACACTAACAACAGAATCTCGAACGAACTTTCCCCAACGGAGCTGGTGGCTTTAGCTTTATTCAGACGAGGAAAAAGAAAAAGGGGGAAAGGAGTCTGCTCAGTGCTCACAACTCATACCAAAGGAGTGCCCTAATTTGATGTTATGATCATGTTTTATCTCCAACATCTTTGGCACATTTATGTTCTTCTGAGCTCTTGATTTCCTCCTATCTTAATCCTAGACACTGCTGTCGATTACGTCAAACTCATTTCGTGATCCATTTAGAAGAATCAATCGGTCCATTTAGAAGAGCTAAATGAAGAGCCTTATGGAACCTGCTCAAACTCATTTCGTGATTAGTTGTGGACCACTCAAAAGACAAAATAGCCAAAGTTCAACAATTCAAAAGAAAAAAAAAAGGACGGTACCACAAAGTACGTACTCTGAATGCTGATGGAGCTATTTTCCATTTTCTTAGGGCCCAATATTAGCTGTGTAGAGCTTAAAGCCGGCAAAGCTACATAGTGTCTCTGATCTAAAGGGAAGATGGTCCAAAGGCGGGGTGTTTCTAGGATTTTAGGAGACACTATTTCAAGTAGCGTAGTACCATCTATATATTTTAGAGTAAAATAATCATTTTTAGATAGTGATCGACTGACTAATATTCCACACATCATCATCTTTCCCTTAGAGTAAAATAATCATTTCTAGATAGTGATCGACTGACTAATATTCCACACATCATCTTTTTTAGCGGGGTGTTTAATTTTATATAGGGACTGTCCCTTAGAGTAAAATAATCATTTTTACAGGGACGTCATGAGAGTCTCGACTAACAGTAAAACATGGACGTCAGGCTTCTATATATAGCAACCTGAGAGCATCAACCCAGGCACAGCATTGCCTAGGATTCTACGAATTAAGCTGGCAAGAAACAAGATACTGAGCATGGCAAGCGTTGTGCCGCTATTACTACTAGCCTTGTCCTGTTGCTCCTCCATTGCTCATGGAGGAGATGAGCACGAGCACTACACCGTCCTGGAAACTAGCTCCCTCGAGCCCAAGTCCGTCTGCTCTGGCCTCAAGGGTGCGTACATCGTGCATGCATGTTGTGGCTACATCGTACTCCACTTAATAGCGTAATGTTCTGATCCGCGCGTAATGTGTGTTTGATAGTGACTCCATCCGCGAATGGCTCATGGGTGCCGTTGCACCGCCCCTACGGCCCGTGCTCGCCGGCGCAGTCCACAGCCGCGCCGTCCCTGGTGGACATGCTCCGCTGGGACCAGCTCCGCACCGGCTCTATCCGAAGGAAGCTCTCTGGCGCCGGCGAGGACGTGCTCCAGCCAACCACTCCGGAAGTCGACGTGCAGCAGTCCAACTACAGTCCCCAAGCGGACGTCGGTGCCGGCAGCGGCGCCGGCGCCGCCGCGGCCGGCTCAAGTGTAAGTAAAAAATGCTGAGATAAAGCACACTATATATCTTTTCTAAACGAACAAAGGAAACAAGAAAAGCAACACGAACACCATTAATTATATGCCACATGTTCGCTAAGGAAATGTAAACTGTTACTGGAGTTGGATAGATTGACAAGTACAATCATCTGGTTTAACATAGGGCACTCTGAGCGATCTTGACCCGACGGCGCTGGCCAACGGCATCGTGACCCAGACGGTGGTCATCGACACGAGCAGCGACGTGCCGTGGATTCAGTGCCTGCCGTGCCCCGTCCCGCCGTGCCACCCGCAGAAGAACCCGTTCTTCAACCCCGCCAGGTCGACCAGCTACGCCGCCGTCCCCTGCGGCTCCCCTGCCTGCAAGGCACTCGGCCAATACGGCAACGGCTGCTCCAACTCCCAGTGCCAGTACACCGTCGTCTACGGCGACGGCACGGCCACCACCGGGACGTACATCACCGACACGCTGACGCTGAACCCCACCACCAGGATCATGAACTTTCGGTTCGGGTGCAGCCACTCCGTGCGGGGCGCCTTCAGCGACCAGACCGCCGGGACCATGGGGCTCGGCGGCGGCTCCCAGTCGCTCCTGTCGCAGACGGCGGGGCTCTTCGGCAACGCCTTCGCGTACTGCATCCCGCCGCCGAGCTCCTCCGGGTTCCTCCTGCTCGGCGGGCCGACCGTCGCCCCCTGGCGCTTCGCGAGGACGCCGCTGATCAGGAACAGCCGGGCGCCGACGTTCTACCTCGTGCGCCTCGAAGCCATCACCGTGGCCGGGCAGCGGCTCGGCGTGCCGCCCGCAGTGTTCTCCGCCGGCTCGGTGATGGACTCCAGCGCGATCGTCACGCAGCTGCCGCCGACGGCGTACCGCGCGCTGCGGTCGGCGTTCAGGTACGCCATGAGGATGTACCCGCTGACGGCGCCGAGGGGCAACCTCGACACCTGCTACGACTTCACCCGATTCACGACGGTCAGGGTGCCCGAGGTCGCCCTGGTGTTCGAGCGCGGCGCCACCCTGGAGCTCGAGCCGCCGGCGGTGATGATGGACGGCTGCCTGGCGTTCGCGGCCACCCCAAGCGACAGCTCCGTCGGGTTCATCGGCAACGTGCAGCAGCAGACGTACGAGGTGCTGTACGATGTGGGCGGCCGGTCCGTGGGGTTCCGCCGTGGCGCGTGCTGAGCGCGCCTGCGCACGCACGCAGAGCTCGCGCGCGGCGTGCTGATTGTGTGATGACCCCCTAATATATTTGGGTCTGTGTGATCTCAACTTATGCTTGCTCTGTAGGCTAGCTTAGTGGGATAATTAAGCTACTTTATTTAATTTAATAAATAAATCCAAGAAGCTGTTTCGCTAACCTCTACAGCACAGCTGCTTGTAAACCTAATTAAGAAGCTATGGCCTACTATGTCGAAGGAAGTTATCTGCAAATTAAGTTCAACAAAAAGAAGTTTATTGAACCTCATTTGATGAATATCGTACTGTTTACTAAATCATCATCTAGTAGTAGCGTGGGACTAGTACTACCAGTTCCAACGAGTGACGTGTAAACTAACCGTTGTCTGTAACGGACACCCCATGAATGCAAGCATCGGCCCTGGAGAGCATCTGTCTTGCTCGCAGCCCAACACGATTCTCAACTTCCGTTGCCCGAATCAAAGCGAGCGGGCCCAAATCAAATCCCGTAAGGTCGGCGAGAAAGGCCGAAAATAAAAATAATACTCCTTCTCTCAACTTATGCTTTGGGCCAAGGCAAGACCATTAAACGGCCCACACAAGTCTCCCTCGCCAAGTAAAGCGCACACAAAAAAAAAAAAAGTGATGTAAACAAGCAAACTGAATACACGATGCCGGGTCTCCGAAGCGCCCGCGCACACACCAACACACTATGGCACAATACATCGGTCCTCAGTGATCGGGAACCACAACCAAAGTCTTCGTGCACAGGCACCGGACTCAACATGCACTTGCTAAGTCTAAAACAAGTTTTTAGTTTTCATTTGCTAAACAAAATTAACAGAGGTACCTCCGCTGGACATAAACATAAATGTTTCTCATATATGAGCAATTTATAAAATCGTTCCAACCTAGCAAAACTAGTAGTGTGGCTAAGCATTGATTAGCTGGTACCATTCAAAAATTCCATAATTAATTTTAGTAAAGTGGATAGCATTACTATGGTGGCAACAACGAAGATAACAATTTATAATGGTAGGATTAATGCAACAATTAGGTATATCTATCAACCTTACCAATATAGCGATTTTACTAAAATATACACATGCATAATAATTTTAAAATACAACATACATAACAGTGAAAATATGGTGTCAAATATGATAAAAGTATGTGCTTGCCTAACTTGCTAGTTGAACTCTTGGCCATGCTTGGGGTCGACTTGGGAATTTCTGGAACACTGGTATCTATCGGTAAAGCCAAGTAACACGAATAAGAGTCAAATAAATTCAAACAAAGAGCGTATTATGAAAATTCATGATTTTAGAAAATTTTAGAGATAAAAATAACTCAATTTGGAGTTTATATGACGAAGTTATGGGCATTGAATTTGGTTCGAGAAGAAAAATCTAGAAAAAAGAGGAACAAGACTCTCATGAGTCCCTATTAGTCAGTCGATCACTATCTAAAAAAGATTATTTTACTCTAAGGGAAAGATGATGATGTGTGGAATATATACATGTTACTACTCTAAGGGAAAGATGATGTGTGGAATATATAGATGTTCCTAATACGTAGATCACCCCGCATTTGGACCATCTTCCCTTTAGATCAGAGACACTATATGTAGATTTGCCGGCTTTAGGCTCTACACAGTTAATATTGGGCCCTAAGAAAAAGGAAAATAGCTCCATCAGCATTCAGAGTACGTACTTTGTGGTACCGTCCTTTTTTTTTTGTGTGGCTATTTTGGCTTTTGAGTGGTCCACAACTAATCACTAAATGAGTTTGAGCAGGTTCAATATGGCTGGATGTGCACCATTAATTACTTGCTCTTCATTTAGCTCTTCTAAATGGACCGATTGATGCTTGTCCAGTCCCTGTTCAAATACGGTAAAGACGTAATCGACAGCAGTGTCTAGGATTAAGATAGGAGGAAATCAAGAGCTCACAAGAACATAAATGTGCCAAAGATGTTGGAGATAAAACATGATCATAACATCAAATTAGGGCACTCCTTTGCTATGAGTTGTGAGCACTGAGCAGACTCCTTTCCCCCTTTTTCTTTTTCCTCGTCTGAATAAAGCTAAAGCCACCAGCTCTGTTGGGGAAAGTTCGTTCGAGATTCTGTTGTTAGTGCTCCAATTTTTTTAGGTCATTCTAGTCATTCTGTTGTTGTTAATTTGTTTGGCATCTCCCTTTGCAGACGAATGTATGCATGGTCCATCTGTCTAACGATGACTCCTCGTCAACATCTTATCTTTACTCCCTTTACATGTGCCTAGTTTCTCCTGAAAGTCTCTTTTTTAAGGGTACACCGGTGGGAGGGCTTCACTGATAAAATAATGTATTAATAAAACTATTGTCGATACGAGATCGGATAATATATTTAGAAGCATCCTTGGTCGCATGCGGAGACCGTCGAAGATACGAAAGGACTCAAGAAGGAACACACAAATAACCAAGTATATTCAACATGTATGTCTAGGGTTGCAAAAATGGTCCCTTTCTCCCATCACAAGAGGTCGATCCCGGCGATCGTTAATCACTTGTTTGGGTCGGTGCACTGACCTACAAAAGGGGCTGGGCGTAGCCTCGGGCCAACAATTCCTCCAGTAGCCTACAATGAGTTGATAAGACATTAATTTGCCTTGGTATTGGAGTGGGCTCGAGGTGGTTGTCCACTGTCTGTTGGCCATTGGGGGCGGGCTTGGACTTGCTGACGTCGGGTCGCCAAGGTAGGTTCATGCTCGTCCCAAAGGTACGAACACCCCCGTGGGAACGTCACGGGCCCGGTTCTCGACGTAGCTCAGGCCGGGTTCGATGGCGGCATGCATCCTGAGGAGGGCTGCTACCTAGGAGCCACCTTGGAGTATTATGCGCAGGCCGGTCAGTCGCTATTCCATGGACTGGGTGCACGCCATGCTTTGGACCGCAGGCATGCCTAGTCTAAAGTGCTGAATAGACTCAATTTTCTTCCACGCCCAGGGCTCCTCCATGCTCGAACTTTTCTCCGTGCTAACCGCCTTGGACCGCCATCGTCTCCTAGGCTATCCCCAGGAGCAGCCACTGCTAGACAGTTGGTAGTTTTGGCAGTCTCGGTGTGCCACGTGCCACTCGGTCCACAACTCGTCCCAACCTTAGGTCACTCAAAATCCTCTGTGCCTGGGGTTCCTCTACGCCTAGGGCCACTTCACGCCCGGGTTCTTCTTCACGTGGGGATCCTCCGTGGCCAGGGTTCCTCTGCGCCCAGAGCCACTCTGCGCCTAAACTTCGCTCCACGCTCGGGGCCGTTGCACATCTCGATCTCCTCCGTCTCCGGGGTCGCTCCACGCCCAAGGTTCTTCTATGCCTGGGCCGCTGTATGCACGGGGTTCTTTCGCACCCAAGGCTGATCCATGTTCAGGGCCGCTCCGTGCCCATGGCTCCTCCACACCAGGGCCGCTCCATTCCCGAGTTCGTCCGAGCCTAGGGCTGCTCCAGGTCCAGGGTTCTCTGCGCCCAGGGCCGCTCCACCTAGGGCACCTCCATGCTCGAGGCCGCATCATGGCTGGGGATCTTCTACTACTGGGGATCTTCCGCTGCCGGGGCTCTTTCGTGCCCAGGGTTGCTCTGTGCCTGATCTTTGCTCCATACCCGGGGTTCTTCCACGCCTAGGGCCACTCCATGCCCGAACATCAATCCGTGCTAACCGCCTCGGGCTGCTAGCATCGCAAGGACTCTGCACTGTGCTAGCCACCATCATCGCTTGGACTCCGCTCCATGCCAATCGCCTCAGGCCACCCTTGACGCCTGGGCTCCACTCCGTGCCAACCGCCTAGCCCTCCCTGGCGAGAGTGTAAAGGGCTATGACCACTCTTGTCCTTTCACAAGGGTTGCATCGTTGTTGCTTGCCTAATAGCATAATAAAGTTTATTTACTGCTTTTTACTAGGAGTATCTCGCTACCCCGTCCCCCATCGAAAAACTTGATGCTTGGGCGAAGCTCGCAAGCGGCTACTTCACTTGAGGAAGAGAAAACATCGCCGTCTCCTATCAGAAAAACTTGGCACTCGGGACGAAATTCACGGGCGGCTACTTCGCTTCGGGAGGCAAGAATGTAGCCATCTTCCATGAGAAAAACTTAGCACTCGGGATGAAGCCGACGAGCAGCTACTTCACTTGGGGAGGCGAGAACGTTGCTATCTCCCATCAGAAAAACTTGGCGCTCGGGACGAAATTCATGAGTGACTACTTTGCTTTGAGAAGGCGAGAATGTCGCCGTCTCTCATTGGAAAAAAAACTTGGCACTCAGGACGAAACTCACAAGTGGCTACTTCACTTTGGGGGAGGCGAGAATGTCACCGTCTCCCATCGAAAAAAAGAACTTGCCGTCTAAGACGAAGCTCATGAGCGACACTTCACTTGGGGAGACGAGAATGTCACCGTGTCTGTAACATCCTAAAATTCACTATCTTTAAAAATTAAATTTGAAATTGATTATTTAAAAGTTTCTAGATTTTAGTCGGATTTTATGTGTAATTTTGAAAGAAAATCTCAAAATTCTAATTCCAATCTGGATTTCCAACTTCAAATTCAAATTTTAAAAATTCATTTAAATCACCAAAAAATTATATGATCTATTTTTCTGGATCCAACCTATTTTCTTGGCACATCTTTTCTTTTCTGTTTCCTTTTTCTTTCTTTCTCTCTCCTCTCAAGTGATTGCTCATGCGACACTATTCATCTTCCGTGGACAGTTCGGCCGAACAAACCAAGCCAACAGAGCATGGCGCCTCCCATGGCCTCTCAAGCCAAATCTCCAACCGAGCATTATCTCAACGTGCCAAAATGAAAGATGCTCTAAATCACGCAATGAATCCATTCCTTCCAGTTTCTTCATGATCTGTTAATATGTTTGCCTTTTATCTCGTTTATTTCCAAATTGACTCAAAACCAAATCCTACAAGTGAAATTGAGTATGTTTCTATCTCTTCTGAGCCTTTATATATGACCCCTGACCCCTCTTAACCATTTTCATTCTTCACCAAGCCTCCTCAAGCCCCAGAACCCCGTGGCTGGCCTGAGTACATGCGCGCCTACCGCGAGGCTAGCGGCAGCCTATGCCACCTCGGTGTCGACCACACCGACCTGTACTACCAGCATCGTGTCGACACTAGCATCGAGGAAGGGACCGGACAGGGCATCATGGGGCATGCTGGCGGGGTGCTTCCCGCTGCTGGTGGGGCAGGAGATGAGAAGGAGTGGTCATGTTAAACAAACATTCGGCCAAAATCTCCTCTGAAATTTGTCCAAATTTTGTCAAAATTCAAATGATGCTTGAATATTTCATCCAAAATTTTAGCCAAAATAATGAAATTTCATTCATTTCGACTCTTTCATTACCTTGCGAAAGTTTTTGCAAACTGAAATATTTTTACCTGGTCACCGACAAGCAATAGTATGGGATGGGGCATGGGTGCATGCTGATCCCATTCATACAGTCGGTGAGTTAGTCTACGTTAATGCCACGATGGTCGAATAGTGCCTGGACATAGCTCATAGGCACATCCTCTGGCAGCACCAGGGTCACCGTCGCTATCGAGTCCTACGCTAACTGCTGCAACACGGATATGGTGTGTGGGAACTGGAACTTGGTGAGCTTTGCCGCCACCGGTGTCGACACGTTGTTGTCGATGAACTGGATGTTGATGACTTGACGCCACTGAATTCGATGAAGGCTTGGCCGCTGGGGTTGTAGGCCCTAAGGGTCGACGTGAAAATGACCTTCCGTGGCGGCGTCGATGGGATCCTATCCATCGATGTAACGCTCCTGTTTTTGGGAATAGGGTCATCATACATTCTGCAATATCCTAGGAGTTTAGTACGAATAGAAGAAGTATCATGCTTGCTTATGAATATTTTAAAAGGATTAATTTGATTAAAATAAGACTTAGCAGTCAACTTTAACAACTTTACGGGCGTTCAAGCCCAAAATTTAGTTTACAATTAGAAGAATCGAAGAAAACTCCCACAGAAACACTTGAATGCGGTTGTAACCCTAACACAGATACTTGCAACATTCATTCTTCTTCTGATATCTATGTTAGGGAAATAAAGTAAGATTGAGTACAACCAACTGTACTTAACAAGTCACATAGGGATATGCTATATAATTACTTGCTAGGATTTTCAAGAGAAAGAATATAGTGGTGTAATTAAGGTATTTGTGGATGCAATTTTATTTGTAAACATTTTTGAACATGAAATACAAATCATATACTTCTTAAGGAATTTGGGGTTTCGAAAACTTGATTATTAGATTTCATTACTTTCCAAATCATTCCCAAATCTACTTATACTTCGCTATTGGAATCACCCATTAAAAACAGCTTCATTTACTAGAAGCATGATGTATTCAAATACCATTGAAATTATGACTTTGTAGAGTTGCCCAGTTTTACCCACAAGATCTCTTAACCCTCATGACCGAGTTAAGAAAATAATGTTTTTCACTGCTCAATTCTTTATATAACCTCTACCCAGTAGGTGTTGTTTCCTAACAAACTCTAGTGGTCCGAGGTCTCGCCTGATTTATTGTGGATCTACAGTTGTATAGTTAACCACCTCCCATACGTACCTTCCTTTTCCCTCTTCTTCTCTGTAGATATTCAATTGAATTTGAGCATATACTAAATCAGATTTGACGAATCAACGCTTGTGGTTGAGCGATCACTATGTTCTTTGCTTGGTATAAGGTTCTAGTCCTTATATTTTTACTAAGCCAACTTCCATCCACAAACCCTTGTTTTAGTGTCCATCCGCACTACTACCTTTCTAATCCAAGCCTCCACCCTAGAACAAGGTCATGGGACTTAACCATCTCGTGGCTTTCTATGATATCTCCTTATTCCAGAACCATTTTAAAATTATACCAGCAAAGTGCTAGGTCTCTTAATCTGGTTTATCAGAGGTAGAATTAGGTTAAGTAAGATTGAAATAATCGAAATGGCTGTATATACTCTAGGCAGATTTTTGGGATGAATGGTAACAGGTGGACATATATGGTGACGGATTGATTAAGGAATAATGAGTTAAGATTTTGTTGAGGTTTGATTTGGTGGAAACGAGGTCGAAAATGGATTCACGAGGTCAAAACGGTCAAAATGGGTATAATATTGATTTTTGGAGTCAGATGAACAGCATCTGCTACAGTAGCTATAGTACTGGGCCGACCTACTTTAAATAATGTGGCGCGTGGGGTTTAATTTGACTATTTTGGTTGGGTGGGCCGACCTGCAAAGCCCATATGGCGTAGTTGTTCAGACCGCTCGAATGCACGTCCAATTTGGACCACTTATCTCCGATGTTTGGACGGCTGAGGGTGAGCGCGGCTTTTCAGACCATCTGAACGTACAGACGTTCGGACCGTCCGAACGCGCACCTAATATGGTCATCCATCCAAGGTGCACAGACGGCGGTGGGCGAGCCACGATGCGCCCGGAGGTTGTCTTCAACCTTTGACCGACTCGCTACGGCGACTGGGAACAAAACCAGCAAACGGCGATGATTGGAGAGGCTACAGTGATTTGTGACAGGTTCTGAGGCCATGTGTGAGTTGCTGGTGGTCTAAGGGTTCCTCTTTTGGGGTCGGGAGCGGCCGGAAGTTCGGCAATCATCGGCGTTGAGGTTTTTCATCATCGGGACATTTGGATAGCACAGGGGCTAATGGCGGGTTTTTAGGATGTCAGCATTAGGGTTTGAGCACATTTGGGGATGAGGGAGGCTCAGGGAAGTGGTAGCTTGGGTGGAAGATCATCAGCCTGAGCTTCCCACGGTGGCCTCCTATGGCCAAGCGATGGCACTAGCCGTTAGCGTAGAAGGGGGCTCGGGGAGCTGAGCTCTTTCTTCGGGAGGGCACGAGGAAGCTGTAGGCAAAAGCAATTGAAAAGCAATAGACGAGATAGCTAGAATTAGAAATTGGCTTACGTTGGGGTCTCCAGGTGGTCGCCAGCGGTGTAGGGGTCGTCGGGGCAATTAAGGGAGTGCAGGGGCTCACTGGACACCGGTGCTTCCAAATGGAGGGGTTTGGGGCTTTAAATAGGGCAAGGAGGCAGTTCGGCACAGCGCCCTAGCTATGGCAGTGATGGTGCGTGGTCGGTCGAGAAAGCTCGGGAGGGTGCGGCGTAGCTGGCTAAGGGGAGGTATGGGCTACCTCGAGTGCGGCATTGCGGTGGTTAAAAGCCAAGGAAGAATGTCAGGTCAGTTGTGAGAGAGAGCTAAGAGAGGGGAGGTCGGCCATGAGAGGGAAACAGGGCGGTGGCGGCCGAATTTAGCTCGGCTGGTCTGACGCGTGGACGGGAAACATTTAAAGGTTGTCAGTGTGTGGCAAACGAGGCGTACAACCTTTGACGAAGTGGCAGGGATGTGGCAGCGACGGGCGAAGGAACGGGAAGGTGCGGCGGCGAATAGATCAGGGCAGTGGTGATTTTTCAGATGATGAATAGTGTGTGCGCACGGAAGAA
This sequence comes from Melocanna baccifera, assembly GCA_036346265.1. Classification (NCBI taxonomy): domain Eukaryota; kingdom Viridiplantae; phylum Streptophyta; class Magnoliopsida; order Poales; family Poaceae; genus Melocanna; species Melocanna baccifera. Next base: position 17,891,268 of record CM070684.1, on the reverse strand, counting down.
TGGAGAGGACGGCTTGGCAGAGAATCCACGACGTGGATGGCTATGATGGATGAAGGATTAGGCTAGGGTTCACAAGAAATCAAAATCAAATGAGAAATTAAATTCTTTTGAATTTTCAGTTTTGTTTCAATCGACACGCAGCTGCTGACGACGGCCCTGACTAGGACTATGACGGCAATCACCGTCACCACGAAGGCCACAGCGCGGCGTGCCACGTATAGCCACCGGAGCCTTGAGGCCTTACCGCCGCCGTCGGCAGCCATACGTAAGTACTAAGTAGTAGTACTAGCTATCTATCTGTATATACCACCTGCTTAATCTCGATGGCATCAATAGTGCATGCTCACTTCATATGTAGTAGTAATCTATTTATAACAACATTTTGCCCTGAGAATCTACTGATCGGTATATGTACACATGTACGTGTACGTTTACGTGCTATACATTCTTGTGTATGTGCAGTAACAAATCAATTGATACGCGCATAATTAAGACGTGGCCGTTCTAATTTGAGTGAGCGACAAGCAGCCGAAGAGAAAGAGGCCTTACAATGCATGCATGGGATTGGAGCAGCTAAAGATGGAGTGCATAATTATCAAAAAGAGAGAGGTTATTGATTGCTTTGCTTACTTTAATTAATTGTATTCTCGTGCAAGTGGTCCAATTAAACTGGAGCGATTAGTAGCACTGATCAGATCAGATCTTCTGGTGCATGCAAACGATAACCTTATTTTTATCTTCTGGTGCATAATTATCAAGTTGAATTTGAATTTTGCAACAGTTTCAAAAAATTCAGGTTGTGTTGTCGGGATTCAAACGGTCTGACTGCCCTGGGGTCAACGGTCTGACCGCCATAGGGCAAGCGGTCAAACCGGCTATGGACTTTTACGAAAGTGAACACCACATACTTGTGTAGACTTATTTAGGAGTGAGTTTGCACTTGGTTTCACTGAAATTGGAAACTGGAGCTCAAATTAGATAGAGTTTAATCAAAATTTTAGATAGGGTATTTTTTTGGTGTTGTTAAGAGATCAGACCGACTAGTGGCCAGCGGTCTAATTGGCATGGAAAGTGTGGTCAGACCGGTGGGTATAGCCAGAGAACAGTGAAAATAGTTTTTAAGTTGGATAAGTGTATTCATGGTAAGTGTGACATTGGTTGGTTGTGTTATATTGTATGATATATGGTTTTGACGACTAATGTGAGTCAAGTGTATCGAACTTGTGCTCAAGATGGTTGATTGGTCTTTAGATGTAAAGGTGGTTTGGATAACGTTATCGATCAGTGGCAATAGACCTAGACTAGGCAGGGGCGCAGAGGTCTGAGCAGTCATGTAAGTCTGAGTGAGTCTACGTGGCTCAAGCGGTAAGCACAAAGAAGACAGGGATCATGAAGAGGCGAGTTGGTGCATGTGGTGCGCCAAGTGATAAGGTTGATGCACGTAGAGACGGTTCGGGGGAGTTCAAATGCGTGAAGACGTGACGGTTAATTATTGGATACTATAGAGTGTGTGTCAAAGCGTGTGGAGATATTTTGAGGTGAAGGTGAAAACAGAGTCAATGAAAGGTGCACGGAAGTTTCGTTGAGGGTATTTTGGTAGTTGGCCAAATACCGGATAGGTGTCTTGATCAAAACAGCGATGTGGGGAGGTGCAAAGAAGTGGTTTTAGTCAAGGAGAGCTGGAATTGACAAATAGATCAATCCCTAAAGGGTTAGCTAGTCGAGTCTGGTAAACGCTTTGAGAAACATATGAGTGTGTGTACAACCCGTGTTAGTGAGGTTGATGAATTTCCCTGATAGGCTTAATGGACTAGACCTATTAAGGTTATTGCTGGTTGTTAAAGGAAATGAGCGGAGGTGGTAGAGGTAAGGTTTCTAGGTTTTAGCTCTACCACCTTGTCTCCTTCTATGGTTATGAGAGAGAAATTGAGAGAGAAAATAGTGGTGCTTTAGCTATATCATGTAATCATCTATGAGTATGTAAATTTCATTCGCCACTGGATATAGATCAAAGTTTTATCTCAATTTTATTCTTGTTTGTGTTCTTACTTGATTTTGCTTGTTCTTGAGCTAGATTTGTAATTTCATGCTCGTGGGTGTTTTAGCCTGAACTCTTACTTAAATTACCTTGCTAGGACATGTGACAATATATCTAAAAGATCCCATGCTTAGATCCTCACGAACAAGAAGTAATCTAAGTTTTAGGACTTTTGATGTTCTTGTGTCCTAAATTTAATTATTTCAAATTCAGTAAACCCGAGCCCAAAAATCTTGTGATTTTTGGTTGTTCAAGATACTAGTGCCTTGAACAAGTCTCATGCAAAACTTGAATGTGATTAAGTGATAATTAAGTAAGTTCTTGATATTTGAGTTTTATTTCTAGAAGCTTTTAGGTTGGGAATAAAGGGCCGAGCAAACCGGCTCTGGATCTGCGGTCAAACAACCATTGCACTTACGATTAGACTGGGCTAAGTGGTCAGACCGGCCAATCTATAGCGGTTCGATTGGCCTTATGCTGTTGATGACTGATTTTGTTACTTTAGATCTTCCGTCTTGTTTTGTAAAGCATAGTTAGTGTAATATGAACTTGATGACTCTTATAGTCATTTGAATGGAGATTTTAAATACCATAGAAAGAAAAAATTTAAACAATTATTCACCCCCTCTAATCCCCGAAATCGGTACTACAGATACATGTCCTGTCGATCTATATCGATACCCCTTTTCCAGCTAATTTGACGAAATGTCAGTATAGAACTAGCTTGCAATGTGAAACTGGGAGTCTGAGACATCTCCTTTTGGAAATTCTAGGTGCAACTAGCTTACAGATGACAAAAACTGTATCCCTGCAGAATCGATTCAAGCCTATCCAGCAACTGTCGTGTCCTTAATTATTTCTTTTCATTTAATTTTTAAGTAGAATTATTAATTTTTCTTTAGTGAATGATCACTTCACTTCCTAACAAGATAGATTTGAGCCCAAAAGAAGTCCTCTGGTAAAGAACCGACAGGACAAATGCCAAAGACGACAGGAGAACTCACGCCATGCACTCAGAGGGAGAACCTTCCCATGCACGCGATGCTGCGTGTCCACACACGAGCATTCTCTGCTTATATGCGCGCATGCATGGCATGGCACGGTGCCCAACTCAACCAACCATGCATACTTAGTTATATATATGCAGGATATATGCGAGTAAGTTTCTGCTCATAGCTAGCATGCAAGATGGGCATCTTCGACACCAGTAGCAGCAGCTACAACGCGAGCTGTGGCCGTACCACCGGCCTTGTGTGGAACCTGACCTCCTCCTACACCGACCAGAGCAATGAGGCATCCATGGTGTCCGCCTCCGTCATCATGTTCATCCTCGCCTCCCTCTTCTTCAACCTCAACCTCTTCGGCGGCCTCTCCGACGTCAGCGCCATCCTCAACCCAAAAGTGCGCCTCTACCTGTCCTCGGCGCTCTCCCTCTTCCTCCCCGTCATGTCCTACCTCTTCTCCGAGGCCAAGAATGTCGGCCTGGTGTGCTCCAAGGACTCCACCATGAGGGTCACCGCTCCAACCGAGCTCTCGCTGCGATCCTCATGTGGATGCTCCTCGTGGAGCTCCTCCGCAAGAAGGTGGAGGTGATCCGCATGAAGGGGATGTCCGGCACCATCGAGCATGCCGGCCGCGTCGCTTGGCTGGGCAACCTCGTCTTCTTCAACCTGCAAGGCGCCGGACGGAAGGCGTTGTTCGGCATCCTCTGGCTCCTCTGCGCCGTCAAGCTGGTGCAAATAATCACCTACACTGAGGTTGGGAAGCGTTCCTTCGCCTACGGCAAGAACGCCCGTCTGATCACCTCCTACATGGCTCAAATGCTAGAAAAATATCAGCAAGAGCACCATGTCCAGCGGGATGGAGATGAGCTATTGAAGAGGTGCAAGTATGTGGTGATGGGAGAAGACAAGCTGGTGCTTGGAGCCAGCCCAGCCGGCTACAGGCTCGCCGATGACACGTTGGGAGACCATGTGGAGGTAACCCCGGTTGTGTGATGAGTAATTGACACATGTTCTAGAAAGTCTGAGTTTGTTCCGGATATTTAATTATATCATCTTGTGCGGTGCTATGTAATGTATTTTCTTGTCGGTGATGACTGCAGGACTTTGAGACGGAGTCGTGGCGAGACACGGGTGACCGGACTAGGCACAGGCGGTGCTAAAGTCAGCGCGGTCGGGATGTGTCGAAGACGGCGAGGACTCCAAGTGGTTGCGAGGCGTGCACGGCAAGAAACGAGGAAACTTCCCGGAAGGTGCATGAGTGGTATTTTAGTAAATGCGCAGGGCTGTGCAAAAGAAAGCGGATTTGGTTAAGGAATGATCCATTAGTGGAGAGTTGTTGTGACCTAATGGGTAAAATAATGTGTAAACCCATTAGTGGAGAGTTAGTATGACCTAATGGGTAAAATGGCGTGTAAACCCATTAGTAGAGAGTTGGTGTGACCTAATGGGTAAAGTGTTTGTAAACCCATTAGTGGAGGCTATAAATAGAAGTGCTCTCTAGTGGAAGAAGTGCACTTGAGAGAGAG